>CM062291.1:251871431-252536325 GCA_031216915.1 Pictodentalium vernedei
AAATTAAAATGCTTCCCTCAAAAGGAAAGCCTATGACCCTGAGTCTCACTAGAACGAGCTCATCGAGGGATCATAAAACTGTGTGCCTAAGACAAGACGTGAAACAGTAATAACATTTGAACGCAGGCCTGGCATTCTGAAAAATGCAGGAGGGCAAAAAATTGCTCTCCTCAATCAACTTAGGAGAGCAAGTAAAGCGAAATCTCTTAGACATCTAGATGTCTCACTCAACAACCGAACACACAAGAACTTAACAAGACATGTGAGTGTGAGAAGTTGGGGGGGGGGGGGGGGTGGGTTGAAGGCAGTAGTGGTAGGCGTAAGACTTTCTTGGACAACAGGTCCTGCTTGAATCTACAGTCACATCCTGGTGCATGTGCTTCAAATGACAGGATAGTAGTAATGGTAGTATATTATAGTGTCAATATTCCTTGAATAATTACCCTTCAAACTGTGATGTCAGTTGTTGAAACCGACAGAAAAAAAATTATTGCTGTGACCCATTTTGCTTCAAATGATTGCAGCTGTGTTTGGGTATGTACAAAGTACATACCCAAACACAGTTGCAGCCATTACCTTTTACCACTAAACCACTTTCAAAATGAAATTACGTGATGTTATGTGACATCGAAGTTAAATTACATTTTTGCTTTACAACAAAAATTTAATGTGAGCATAATACATGTAATCTCAATATGCAATTTCGAACCTAGCCCTTAATACCGGAACTGTCTTCAAATATTGAGGGGGGAGGGGGGGTGGGTGGTTGGGTGGGTGGGGATACCTATATTTGCCCAACCACGAGGAATCTGAAAAACATTCTTTTGTTTGTGGTCAGGGGGCGAATATGGGACTCTTTCCCAATGGCATTTGGGCATGATTTTTCCCAAATTCAAATTTCACTATCTCTGTCCCCCTCTCAGACAAAATTTATTTCAGTCTACATTGTAAAGAACCTCGTCACTTGTGTCCAGGCCTGCCTTGCTGCCTATATAGGCAGCGAAGCCTTGCCTAAAAGCAATTGCTATACCACATAATGTAGACTGTCACTGTCAATGTTTTGTAAAGGTTAATCCTTTACCTAACATGAAAAGCAGACGGCACTTGCAAAAAAAAAAAAACTTGAATAACTAATTTTTTTTCATTTTTTGTCTCAAAAACATAGGTTATGACCCCTCGTTGGAACGAGCTCGTTCCAACGAGGGGTCATAACCTATGTTTTTTGAGACAAAAAATGAAAATATAATGAAAATTTATTGGCGATTTTTGAGAATAGCGCTGGCCGGTTTTGGCCGTTACGTTGGGTAAAGGGGTTAACAGTATAAGAATAGTTTAACAGAGGTTATATAGACTTTATTGATCATAATTTCATGTGGACTGTTTTGTTATAAACTTACTATATGAAGTATTCTTCTGTATTAATGTTTTCAGTTCAATTCAAAGGTATTTTTTGTTTGTCCCTTTTCCTCCAAATAATTCCCCAATTGGAGCCTTCATGACACGACGTTTCCCAATTGCATGAGTCCTGGACACTTTCCCAAAGAAGGTAGAAGAATCCCTGAATCTAAGGTTAGCCAGACAGCCGGCAATGTCGCGGCGAAAGTCGTAGTTTATCACGACACTGATGATGTCGTGGCCAATTTCTATAGATACTTCGACTCAATTATCATCAAACCCCTTACCACCTGCGCCCGGTTTATGCCAGTGTGGAGGGCTTTGAACAGACCACCTATTGGTCAAAAGTACTTTGCCCGACTACTGCCCGACTGGACAAAGATTTTGGAAGATGGAGACACATCCCTCACCACCACTGACACACACATCGAGGGCACAGAATCGTTTGAGAGTAAGGGTCAGAGGTGTCTGAAAATGACGCTCCACAGTACTGACATTACATATTTGAGTGGAACAAGGTATACCATCGAATTAATGTTCCACTCAAAGGACGGCATATAAAATTGTAGAACTCACCCCGCGGTTTGTGTAACTTCTTTGCTTGGTGATTATCGACCAGCCTCCGTCATTGTACCCGACACCCACCCACACCACCACAATTGGCGGTTGACATACGTTAAAGTACGTTTAGAACGAATACTCTAGAATTTCTCTGTCACGGTTCTCGGAAAGTAATGTCTTTCACACAAGTGCACTTTCCGTGTAAACGCACGCGCTGCCCCATTGCCCCCCCCCCCCGGTCTCAGGGCAAGGTGGAAGCTGTCTCCCTGCCCTGTTTCCGATGTCCTTGACACATATACATTATTAACATACAAGTATTCCAGTGATTTCTTTTGGGTATCATCAGGGGCCGTTTTGGGACTCTTTCCCAATGACATTGGGACATCATTTTTTCGCAATTCGTAACCCCAAATCCAATCTCAGTTTCACACTCAAACAAAACAACTGGTGCCCTGAAAAGGGTAGTCCTATGACCACTCAGTTCAAGACGCCAATTGTACATTAAATTTGAATTGCTTGCCTAACATGCGCAACGATGTCCCTAAATCAGGCTTGGCAATTTCAGGAGAGCGATTTTTTTTAGCTCTCCGTACTGCCCTCCTGAAAGAATTAAGGAGAGCGAAAAATTGCCCTCCTAAATATTTTGGTCTGGGATGATTGAGATTACATGTATTATGCTCACATTAAATTTTTGTTGTAAAGCAAAAATGTAATTTAACTTCGAAGTCACATAACATCACGTAATTTCATTTTGAAAGTGGTTTAGTGGTAAAAGGTGATGGCTGCAACCATACCCAAACACAGTTGCAATCATTTGAAGCAAAATGGGTCACAGCAATATTTTTTTTCTGTCAGTTTCAAGTTCAGCAACTGACATCACAGTTTTGAGGGGTAATTATTCAAGGAATATTGACACTATAATATACTACCATTACTACTATCCTGTCACTTGAAGCACTTGCACCAGGATGTGACTGTAGATTCAAGCAGACCTGTTGTCCAAGAAAGTCATACGCCTACTACTACCACCTTCAACCCCCTTGGGGGGTGAAGGTGGTAGTGGTAGGCGTATGACTTTCTTGGACAACAGGTCTGGGTACACACACAGGTCTTGTCAAGTGGTGTGTTCGGTTGTTGAGTGAGACATCTAGATGTCTAAGAGATTTCGCTTTACCTTAGTAAAGTTAATAAAATCACTGATGTAATAGTCTGTAGGTTTCAGTTTCAATGGGTTCGTTCAACTGGATACTTAAAATGCTGTGCAAAGCTAATTGCTCTCCTAAGCTGATTGAGGAGAGCGATTTTTTGCCCTCCTGCATTTTTCAGAATGCCAGGCCTGCTAAATTCAATGACAAATGACAAGTTCTTTAATAGTAGAACATTTTTGTACGGAGACTGCGTGAACACGATTCCACGTGACTGTTAGTTATAAAAACTTGCTTGTAGTGTACATACTGTTGCCTACGTATCGGTCTTAATGTTCTCTGTTCAGTTCGAATGTAAAATGTCCTCGCCTTTTGTGTGTCCCCACCCCCCACCCAAAGCAAATTCCCAAGTGGAACCCCCGTGACGCAAATTTTCCCAACGGCATGGGCCCGGACTCCTTCCCAAAGAGGGCAGAACAATCCTTGTACGTACACCCTGCTAGGCCTTCCAGGAAGTAACTTTGTAACCTTTCGGAACGAATTCAAAATACTAACCCGTGTAGTCAGCACCACTGGAAGCCATTTACAAGCTATGTTTCTCTCCTAACCGTTCCCCACGGTCACCTAACGTGCACTGACTGTGTTGGAAACTGTTAGTACTGGCTAAATGATCCGCCCATTTCTGGGCATAATCTGTGAGTTGTTTCTTGTGTTTTAAACTGGGGACCCCGTGTTTTGCTCTTTGTATGTTATGATACTTTACTGTGTCATCTATGAAGTCACTCATCCGTTGAGGTTTTGCTGCTCCTCCTCCTCCCGAAGTGGTGTTTCCAGCCTGGAAAAATAAATGTAAAGAGAGGGCTATGCAAAAATATTTGGAAAAACCCAAAACTATTTGGCTACACCAACCCCCCCCCCCCCCCCCCAAAAAAAAAAAACAAAAAAAACAAACAACTTTGGAACAAAAAAAAAAAAAAAAAAAAGAAAACAAACCCCAAAACAAAAAAAAAAATCCCCCAAAACAAAAAGAAATAAAAAAAACTGCGAAAAATGCATCAAATCAAACAAAAATTATGTTGATTGTTTCTGGAAATAGTATTTCAGTCAATTCAAATTAATTCAAATGAGTGGGGTGGTCATTTTTCTTGATTGTGTTTAACGTTCAGTATTTGTTAAGTAGAAAGACGACATAAAATGTTCACTTCTAAAAACAGAGTAATACAATCTGAAACAATATGGACTAATTCTGTTAGCACACGTAGAGTACTGATATTAATCGTACATTGCACACAAGATACACCGTAACGACAAAAGCGGACATTAAATGTCGATCGGGTCACGATCTGGTCGCATTTCTATGCCCACTTTGCTATCCACAACATTGTAGAATCATCCCTGTCGAAAAATGAATGCGAGGAAATTATAATCGTTTTTTTTTTGGGGGGGGGGGGGGGGGGTGGGAGGGTGTTATGGTATTCAGTTTTGATTTCGCGATAGTGCGATCACGATAGAACAAAAGCGTTTTTTTCGGGATTGCATCGCGATCTATTTGCGACACATTAACAACAGTGGATCGACATTTCATCAATAAAATATTGCGAAACAAGACAAAATCAAGAATACAAACAAGCATAGCATTTGAGACGAAATATTTTAGCATTTCTGTGTCGACAGGTGAGATTCTACAGGACAGAGGGTACAGAAAGCATCGAACAGATTGCGACCCAGTCGAGATCAGGGACCAATACTATAAAACTTTTACAGTTGTATTTTTCAGAATTGTATTTTTTATTTGTAGAAATAACTAACTGAAATGACCCATTAGCATGTTCGAAGATGTGGCAATTTGCCAGTTAGCAAATTGCCATATATTTGAAATGATGATGATTCATTTCCGTCATTTATATTCACTTGTGGAAAATACAATTCGGGAAAATACAGTTGTAATAGCTTTACAGTATTGGCCACTGGTCGAAATTCCCTGTCTGCTTTTGTGATCACAGGACTGTTTTTTCAGTCTTTATATTTAGCTGCACTGACAGAAACGTTTGTCATGACCCATGTACAAGATGCACATGTTAAAGCTCTTACATACACGATACATTGCGATCGATGCGAGCAATGGTACCGGCTGTACTTAACAATCTAATGTAATAAATAATTTGCAATTTAACACTCAACGTCTAGTATGAAATCCTTGCCTTGCCGTGGAACTAATTCGTTAATATTAAATTTGGTCAAATCTGTGGGGCGGGACATAAAACTTTTGATACTATCTTTACCACAACGACGTTGTGGAAAATATAATACCTGATTTTTGTTTTGGCCTTATTTCACTGGATTCTATTTGTTAGTTTTACAGCAAGGTTCAGATTAAATGCCACCCCCCCCCCCCCCCAAAAAATGTCAAAAATGCCAACAGCGAAACAAAATTCGTGAGTATATTAAATAGATGGGAAGTGTGTGATTCCGTGACTCGCTCCGTGTGTGTGTCCAGATGGAAATTCAAGCTTTGATTATCTCCATGGATATGCAATGCAATAAGAAAGTTTCGTCACATGGGCGAGGCTTCCCGTACTGGAACGGTCGGTCTGCTAGTTATATACATTGCCTTCGTCCTTTGCGACGCGTCCTTTGTCTAACAGCTTTAACAGTATATGGAGAGTGAATTATTACTAAAAAGTCGGCGAAACCGTTCTTTTTCATCCCGTCATAATATAAATTTTAAGAAAAAAGAAACTTAAGTTTCAGTCAAGGTTGTACCAGGCTGAATTATCTAAAAGATTACGTTGTGACGCTAGTGATTCTTATCGTTGAAACAATTTAGGAATGTTAGTGACTGATACAGGCTCTTAGTAACGTGGGTGGGTGGGTGGGTGGATGGAGGGGGGGGGGGATGTCAGTCAAATTTTCTCCAGCCAAACCAAGACAGCACACGGGTATCCTAATCGTTTTGTAAAGCATCTGCTATAGGGAGAACCACTAATAGTACGATAGAAATGAATTACTACACTGGACTGATCAGACTGCAAACATTGGCGCGTATTCAATGACAGACCTCCTCCATATGATGAGTGCACTTGAGTGTCAAGCAAACCACACCCATAAGCACACACTAAAAACTAAAGTGTTAAAACTGACACTTTCAAGGTGTTAAACCCATTCTAACTCTTAGGGTTTGATTTTAACACTCAAAGTGTAATGCTTTAAGCACTTAGACATTACAATCGTCAGACATCTGAAACTTGAATGGATGGCACTTCCCATGTGTCTAGCATTGGTCGTTCTTCCAGAATCGTCCATAATTTGATTTGCGCTTGGTGGGTACATAATTAAAAGGACACAACGCAGATGACGCGGATCAGGCTCGAGAGTTCGAGCCTGATCCGCGTCATCTGCGTTGTTTCCTTTTAAGTGTCGCGACATTACACTTATCAAGTGGTCTTATTGTAACACCTGTCAAGTTCTAGGATATCTACACTTGAACAAAGTGCCAGTTCAGCACTTAGTAAGTGTTAAATTCAGCACTTCAAGTGTAGTTTTTAACACTTTAGTTATTAGCTTGCAATAGAGCTGGGAGGTTTGATTTTTCACATTCGGTTTCGATTCGGTTTCATGAAAAAACCTCGGTTTCATTTCGGTTTTTCTATGTATTAAGAACATATAGTAAATAACACTTCAGGCTCCTTAACTTGGAAAAAAGCCCCAATAGTTTGTACATCACCACTCACCACAAAAACTGTATGTTCTAGATCAGTTGCTAAGCCTATTCAGTTAACCCTTTACCTAACATGAAAAGCAGACGACAATTGCAAAAAAAATTCTTGAATAATTAATTTTTTTCATTTTTTGTCTCAAAAACATAGGTTATGACCCCTCGTTGGAACGAGCTCGACGAGCTCGTTCCAACGAGGGGTCATAACCTATGTTTTTGAGACAAAAAATGAAAATATTTTGAAAATTAATTGGCGATTTTTGAGAATAGCGCTGGCCGGTTTTGGCCGTTACGTTGGGTAAAGGGTTAAAAAAAACAATAAATGAATAAAGTTTATCTAAACTATGTTGTGTTGTCATTGTCACATTTTCTTCCGTGTTGACTCGTCCGGTTGTCGAGTCAATAAGGGAGAAATGTGACAATGAGAACATGACGTATTCACCCCTTTTCCGGATAGACGAACTGACAAGAGTTCATAGTGGTCGTTAGTCCAGTTCATTCTCTGTAAGGTAGTTTGATCAGTTTATGCACAAGCACAGTAACACCGTTCGGTCGGTTTTTTCTGGATCTTGCGGTTCGGTTTTCCGGTATGCCGCAGAAAACCGAGCCAAACCGGAAAACCGCCCAACCCTACTAACCAACGATTAGTAAACCCCTTGCACCGCCACTAACTTAATTGACTAGTGCAACCCGATATATACTGGTTGATAAATATCAGGAAAAGTTTCATAAAAAATAGTAAAAATGCGTACATGGGCACATTTCAAGCACTTAACCCTTGTTCCGCCCTTTGTAAATGCTTAAAAGAAATCAAAACTTTAACAGTGACTCGTGCGTTCCTCGTTAGGCCTGCGATTTTCCCAACACACATTCTTACCGTGCTCAAGTGTGAGGCGATTCGAATATACGTGCAAGAAAACCTTGATGTGGTTTCTGTGAGTGAAAATTGTTGTGTGTAAACCCATAAGAGCAATTGTAAAGAGATTCAAGAACTACCTTAGTTGGATAAGCAACCATCCCCTCGAAATTCGAAAACAACAAATAAACAAATAAATAAATAAAATAAATGATAAATAAATAAATCAATCAATCAATAAATAAATAAAAGTGTTTATTAAATATGCAGGGTACTCCTTGAAAATAAAACCTACATGTTGACCTGTTTTTGTTCGTATGAGAGTTAAAAGAAAATATGTCGATACAGCCAGGGGCAACTATGGGAGGTGTGTGTAGCGGGGTGACACCCCCTATCACTTACCATTTGGGGGTTAACTAATGGGACATTTTCGTCTGGGTTGGGGTTTTACATATCGATTCTCTCTTCTGGTAAGCACGTACTTTGCTCTAAGACTATAGATGTGCTACTTGGTCTTATGTCACACACGTAATTGGTCTCACTCAAATGGAGGTATTTGGCCGATTCGGTCCCAGGTATGACCAATTATTCGCAATATTCTAACTACATTATCAAGGCATGCCTTCGAAGAAGGCATGCCTTGATGATGCAGTCGGAATAATATTTTATCATTCGGGTTTGAGTCATAACGATTTGGACAAATTGTGCTTACACCCCCCCCCCCCCCCTCCCTCGCCTCAATCGATCATCTTGGCGATGCCGCTGGATACAGTCGAGAAGAGTTGATGCGTTTAGCAGTGATGAGTGCAGTTAGAACTTACACTTTCGAAAGCAGGTTGCCTGGGAGAAAACCTTCTGTCCGATCCCAATGAAAGTCTTCCAAAATCAGATTCCTGTAAGGAAATAAATAATAATGACCGAGTGTATATTATTGTGTCGGCGGTTTGCATCAATGGAAATGTTTGTTATTTTGAGTCCTGCATCTCCGCGGAGAGAAACTCTTTAATGTTTTGTCAACGAACGCCTTTAGTGTATCATATAGTGCTTCGTAGTTCAACAGTCTTCTGAGAAAATGGAGGGCATACATTTTTCGTGGTACTTTGGTAGAGCGGGTGAACATTTAACGTTGAAACATCTTTGACTGTTGTTACCACTTCGAATCCTGTTTTTTTGTATGAGAACACTGTTCGACATCCTGTTCTGACAACTCGATAACTGATCTGTAATGGAGGGCGTCGACGAATCCCTTGATACCTTGAACCAGGCTATCGGTCATCAATCGTATATATATATGTGTGTGTTTTTGTTCTTTCCCGTGGAAACCCTGGGAAGTGAAGTAGTACTTAGTTACTGTGGTAAACAAGCTTTGTTTTACTGTTAAAATAGGACACAATCACCAATGCCTGGTGTGGAAGTCCTCTAAAATGGGCAACCTGGGTGTCAATGCTAGACTAAACTTAACGTTATCTCCATGTTACGGTCACGATTAGCCATTTTGTGCAGAAATATGTGACCTTAAACACCAATAAATTAATAAATGTCTGTGTTCAATATGCACTGTTTCAGAATGGGAAGCGCATTTAATTAGAAGTGCACATCCGTTGCGGCATAAATCATATGGTGTGCTCTGTGATGTGCTCCAGGGGTATCAGAACCCTCATTCCCATGAGGGGTGCCGCCGTCGTGCCGCTTTGATTTCAGAGAAAAAATAACCAATATCGACACATAAGGCCCTCATCAAACAGGCATTCAGTGTTTTAAAAAACTTATCTATTACTATGCATATTACTATGCATTCATAATTTGAAACTCAACTTTGTTAACAAGAACCTGATTTGGAGGGCATAGCGGCTTATTAATAGCCCAGGAGAAATGATTAACAGATCGGTAGCGTATAAACCGAGGGCCGCAAATAAGGTGGAGGGGTGTTAATCATTCTTGGCGGGCCGTTAATAAAACTGAATGCCCGACAAAGTCATATTACCTTTGTTACCACGGTTTGTTACCACCCAGGGCACTGGACCTCAAAGTGGCGTCCAAAGTTTTTGTCTGGATGGAATGTGTAAGAGTAATGTAATATCTCCTAACTACGAAATGTTTACTGAACGTGTGGCATCCTTGCATAATTTGAAATATCCACCTTCAATGTGACATCGTCATTTCGCTGACTGCAATGTTTGACTGCGGCTAATACGGCTAATACAACATTCCGGGCGCATACCGGAGGTTCACACTAAAAACTAAAGTGTTAAAACTGACACTTTCAAGGTGTTAAACTCATTCTAATTCTTAGGGTTTGATTTTAACACTCAAAGTGCAATGCTTTAAGCACTTAGACAGTACAATCGTCAGACATCTGAAACTTGAATGGATGGCACTTCCCATGTGTCTAGCATTGGTGGTTCTTCCAGAATCGTCCATAATTTGATTTGCGCTTGGTGGGTACATAATTAAAAGGACACAACGCAGATGACGCGGATCAGGCTCGAGAGTTCCAGCCTGGTCCGCGTCTTCTGCGTTGTTTCCTTTTAAGTGTCGCGACATTACACTTGTCAAGTGGTGTTATTGTAACACCTGTCAAGTTCTGGGATATCTACACTTGAACAAAGTGCTAGTTCAGCACTTAGTAAGAGTTAAAGACAGCACTTCAAGTGTAGTTTTTAACACTTTAGTTTTTAGCGTGTTGCATCCGAGTCTATATACATTTTAAGGAATGTTTTGGGTGTTTGGTAATTGTATTCATTAGTGCTATTCATATCTGATGTATCTACTAACTTTGTTTGTTCATTGCAGCACTCTAGTGTTGTCTTGCAAGAGCAGAAAAATGGGCACGTCATTTTAGCAGCATTACACTTGCACCTGTTTGTACAACATGACGTCTGGCTTGAGCAAGAACATTTTATTAACTTCAGTACTTCATCTGGGGCTTGAGCAACATCTGACGGAACTGTTTATGGCCTGGAGCGTCTTAGTGTCTAGTTTCTTCTGGAAACCATATTGGATAGGATCTAAATTTGGAGGTCTCGGTTGAAGGCCTTCTTCCACACACATTCCTGAAGATGAGCTCTTTTGATATTTTCTGCCGAAGTCTGCTGTGGTGGAGGCAGATAACAAAGTTTCGGTGCATTAGTTGCCTTGGAATTCCCGGTTTTCGAAGACCACGCATTAATACGCAGCCCTGGTAATTCACCCTCAGCAATCAGCAGTGCCGAGGAGAATGCCGAGGAAAGTAAAAATATCCACAGCAAAAATACTGCCGAGGATGGCTTCTTCAGAAAGCCTTGTGTTGGCAGAAATTACACAACTTCAGGTTACACAAGGAATCAAACTATGTGGGTTGCATTACGCTGTATTGCTAATTTTACAATTTACAGTACAAATTGCAGCATAACCACTAAAAACTATGTTTTCTGCTTCTTCTATGTTGATAACACCAGAATCTGACATCAGTTTCTGGAAAGCTACTGAGCTTTCCAGAAACTGATGTCAGATTCTGGTGTTATCAACACAGAAGCAGTGAGATACTTAGCTTATGGTTATGCTACATCTTATTTTCACTCATACTATACATATTGAGCAAGTCACCTGCTTACTCCCAAGATTGATTCTCAGCATTCACATGGTTCATGATATTAGCGTGAGCTAATTGAGTGAAATATTCTGCACATTGATTGTGATTATATACACATGTATCTCGAACTACTCTCACATGCTAAAGTTACTTAAACGTTTTCATTTCACCGCATACTACATATACATGGCAATTGAGACTATGCCCTGCCCCCTGATGATTTTTACACAATCGAACAGGCTTCACAGGAATTGTCGTAGAAGCACCAGTTTTCCACAGCAATTTTTTTCCGAGGAAACGAGGATGAATTACCAGGACTGACTACGTATATCAGTCATTGATGTGGTTACCTTGGAACCGTAACAGAGAGAAATGAATTGGGTTGCTTGATCGAGTATATTTGACCTTCCTCACCCAAATATTTCAACGAAGCTCCGCTTTAGAGGACTTTCAGTATTCACCCCTTCCCTATCCCGAACAGGCTCCCAGCTGTGTCGCAGCCCAAAATGGCGTGAGCAGCGAGTAAATCTTGGATGACAGTACGATTAACACTGATAGTTTCCCGTGTATCGATACAAGTTCGTCTGTGAATAGGGGACTCCATAATCATCGGAGCAACCAAATTCTGCTGTAAATGGTAATCCAACAACAAAGCATGCACATCGGTGTCGTCTGCAAGCACAACTACATCCTTCTGTTCATCAGAAGCAATCTCAATGGCTTGATGAACGATCATATTGTCTGCTTCTTCGTGCGTTGTTGGCAGATCGAATCATCGTTGTTTCCTAACTGAGCCTTTACTCAATTCGACGGAAGTTTCATGTTTGCCAGTTATCACCAGTTTATGCTTCATTGTATTCGACTCAAACAACTTGTCAGTGACAAACTGTTCACATGTACTATTCTTCTCAAAGTTTGCTAAGCACCAAATATTTGACACATCATTGTGAAATTTGCTTGTGACATATTTGCGATATTTTTGGTGGATATGATTGAGGAATGTATTGAGATGGTCCCCAGTGTTTACATTAGCTCTCTTGACAGGCAGACTTTTCGTGACAGTCATGGAAAACATGTACCCCTTGATTTTCATGATGTTTTCGTGTACTGTCTACATGTACATGACATGTGTATGGTATTCAATCTTCATCTCAACACACACCCTTGCGATTTAATGATTGAATATAGCAAATGCAAATGTAAGAAGACATTTGTCTGAAGCAGAAATGTGGCGGGCTGTAGGGATGGTGGAGCAAGGGGCTACCCATCGTCAGGTTGGTGAAGCCCTTTGTGAGCACCATACGGTGATCACCAGAGCCTGGGCAAGATTTCAGCAGTATGGCACACCAGTAAGACGGCATGGTGGTGGCAGAGACAGGGCAACATCTGCAGCTGAAGACCGGTTTTTGATCATTCAGGCCCGTAGGAACTGCTTTGCCACAGCAACCCAGCTTTGCAGTGACCTTCAGAATGCATCCGGGGTAAATGTTTCGACGCAGAGTATCCGGGCAAGGTTGCACGAATATGGTCTCCGATCGAGAAGACCATGTATTCGCATTCCGCTGTCCCAGAACCACCGCCAGGCACGATATGAATGGGCCATGGGCCGCGTTGAATGGAGCAGAGAAGATTGTTGACCTGTCCTTTTTACACATGAGTCAAGGTACTGCCTAGACCACAGAGATAGGCGTTCTAGAGTATGGAGAAGGCCAGGACAGCGATTCCATGCAGCCAACATTGCTGAGCATGACCGCTATGTTGGAGGGTCAATCATGGTCATCAGCAGGGATGGACGTACATAGCTCTGTGTCCTTGAACGTGGTACATTGCCTGCGCAGCGGTATATTGATGAGATCTTGAATGTCCACGTCAGATTGTATGCATGTGCAGTGGGTGATAGATTCATTCTGATGGACGATAATGCCCGTCCTCATGTTTACCCATGCTGTCGGGGAGTACCGACAGTGGGAGGGGATTGAGCGTATGGACTGGCCAGCAAGATCCCCTGACCTCAATCCAATCGAACATGTCTGGAATGAGTTGCAGCTGGCAATTTCAGACCGTCCAGTCCAGCCACGAAGTGTCCAGGAGCTTGGTGCCATGCTGGTCCAAGTATGGAACAGCATCCCACAAAGGACCACAAGGAATCTGATTGGGAGAATGAGAAGGCGTTGGTTGTCAAGCTATAATTAACGGCAATGGGTCTCATACTCGATATTGAACCCATACCAGTTCGCTCCGTCAACTTTTTGGCAAATTGAAAAATTTCCTCTTTTAACATTAATACCCATTTTCCATGGTTATCGTATTCAAAAGCTAAAAAATAATGTCAAACACAAATAAAATCTTAATTTCTGTACTTAAATCATTAAAGATATAATGAAATAAAATATATATACACTTTTCATTACAATATTTCAACTAAAACGTAAAACAGGTGGTTGGATATACTTGGTGCTTAGCAAACGTTGAGTAGTATATTAAAAAAAAGTAGGGGATAACCAAACTGATGTTGATATTTTCGGAAAATGGTACTGGACACGCGTGATTGGACATACCAGTAGTATAGCTCGTATGTTTCACCCCAAGGTTGCAGGAGCTCAGAAGTGACATCATGTCACGTGACGTAGTGGCGCCATGTTGTGTTGTCATGGTAACCCGCGTGAGCGGCCATCTTGTGACGTCATCTCCATAGTGATACGTGGTGTGAGTGCGCATACGCAGCGCGTGTTGTTAGGGTGATACGTGTTTCCGTCGTCCATTTTGTATACTGGAGGCCGCCATCTTGGTTTCTATGGTAGCCCGTGATTGCTATGTTACCCAATTTTTCTGCAATAAGACGGGGTATGTTCGGAGGGTATGTTCGATTGAACAGGTGTAAATCTAATTACCACAAACAACCCGACAATCCTTCCAAATCACCAAAATCCATCCCAACTTTTACTATTTCGAATTCTTTCAGAATTCTCTGCTTCTATCTATATATGCAATAGTTTTCGTCTATCTGGCCATGTTCCTTTGTTCTGGAGTATACTCCACTAGCGTAGAAGAGTTGGAACAGTTTATCTTATTATTACTATATTTAGCTATTCTGGTCTATTCTTGTTAGTTCTGACCCTATTCCAAGTACTCCTGTTGTTTCATTTATCTAGATCATTTATATAAATTATAACTAACCATTGATTTCCCATAATCTGTACTTAATCGTGTAGAGTTATCTACCTTCTGTATAATAAAAGCCTATATCCAATGGCCATATTCCCAGGCACCCCAATTTTAGCACCCCTTTTTGGAAAAACATATGACCTTCGGCACCCCTTTTTTGTCATATGTGCTTATGTGAAAAAGCACAATGTGACACAATGTGCCCTAGCACAAAGGCACATGCTTTATGTGACGATATGTGCTTATGTGAAAAGGCACACTGTGACACAATGTGCCCTATCACATAGGCACATACGTGTATTTGAGGATACCTTTGGCCTGGTGTTGTATTATGTGAGGATACCTATCGAGGATACCTACTGGAGAATCCCTTTTTGTCATATGTGCTTATGTGAAAAGGTACAATGTGACACAATATGCCCTATCACATAGGCACATGCTTTATGTGCCGATATGTGCTTATGTGAAAAGGCACAATGTGACACAATATGCCCTATCACATAGGCACATGCGGGTATTTAAGGATACCTATGGTCTGGTATTGTATTATTTTGAAGATACCTATTGAGGATACCTATCGAGGATACCTTTTGGAGAATCCCTTTTTTGTCGCATTAGGTTATGTAAAAGCCCTCAATGGGTCTAATGTAGTTTTACCAACCGCTTCCATCTTGTCGCCAAAGCTCCAAGGCCATTACAGGTCTATGGCCTATCTGTCCTATCATTAGCTTCTACAACAGTCTTGTTCCATTGCGGCCTTGTACCAGTACTATTGGCTTCTGTTATTCTGCCCCATATCTCATCCATTACTTCCTAGCTATACCTATCCCAGTCTCGCCTATAACATTGATCAAGGTTGAATCAGATTTTCCCTGTATTTATATAAGGCATTCCGTTATTGAGATTCCTAGCCGAGTCCGTAAAATTTGGATTCCGTGTTTTAACATCGTCCACTCGAGGGTATTTCTCTTCCCTATTAGAAGAATTCAGTTCAATGGGTTGTAGTTCATTCAGTTAAAATTTATTAAGTTTAAAATTCATTCATTTCAAAGGTGTTAACACTGGGATGGATATAGTTGAAAAATAGAGTTCATTCAGTTCTAGGGGGTTAATTATATATACATTCATTAGGGTTATAGTTCATTCATTGAGTTCAAAGGAGTTTTAATTATTACATAAAGATCATTCAGTTGAAAACTTTGTTCAGTTCAAAGGGTTCATTCAGGTTTGTTCAATTCAAGGGGGTTAACATTGGGTTATATTTAGGGATTATAGTTCATTCAGGTGAAAACTTTGTTATGGTCAATTCACTTCGATCTTGGTTCTGTTGGATCTTCGTTCACTTCATTCGAACAGTTGTCTTTTATCTGTTCATAAATCAGTTCTGTTCACTTCGATCTTGGTTGTGTTGGATCTTTGTTGACTTTGTTCTGTTCAGTCTGTCCAACTAGTTCGATCAATCTGACTAGTTTGACATTCTTTCAACTTGTTATGTTTACTTCGTTGTTTTGTAGTGACTGGTTGTATCTGTTCAGAGTCTTGTAGTCATTGTTGAATTGGTTGTTATCAATCCCTTTCCACACCCTCGAGTGGACGATGTTAAAACACGGAATCCAAATTTTACGGACTCGGCTAGGAATCTCAATAACGGAATGCCTTATATGTATACAGGGGGAATCTGATTCAACCTTGATCAATGTTATAGGCGAGACTGGGAAAGGTATAGCTGGGAAGTAATGGATGAGATATGGGGCAGAATAACAGAAGCCAATAGTACTGGTACAAGGCCGCAATGGAACAAGACTGTTGTAGAAGCTAATGATAGGACAGATAGGCCATAGACCTGTAATGGCCTTGGAGCATTGGCGACAAGATGGAAGCGGTTGGTAAGACTACATTAGACCCATTGTGGGCTTTTACATAGCCTAATGCGACAAAAAAGGGATTCTCCAAAAGGTATCCTCGATAGGTATCCTCAATAGATATCCTCAAATAATACAATACCAGACCATAGGTATCCTCAAATACCCGTATGTGCCTATGTGATAGGGCATATTGTGTCACATTGTGCCTTTTCACATAAGCACATATGACAAAAAGGGATTCTCCAGTAGGTATTCTCGATAGGTATCCTCAAATAATACAATACCAGGCCATAGGTATCCTCAAATGGGAAGTCAATGGTTAGTTATAATTTATATAAATGATCTAGATAAATGAAACAACAAGAGTACCTGGAAAAGGGTCAGAACTAACAAGAATAGACCAGAATAGCTAAATATAGTAATAATAAGATAAACTGTTCGAACTAATAGGCTTTTCTACGCTACTGGAGTATACTCCAGAACAAAGGAACATGGCCAGACAGACGAAAACTATTGCATATATAGATAGAAGCAGAGAATTCTGAAAGAATTCGAAATAGCAAAAGTTGGGATAGATTTTGGTGATTTGGAAGGATTGTCGGGTCGTTTGTGGTAATTAGATTTACACCTGTTCAATCGAACATACCCTCCGAACATACCCAGTCTTATTGCAGAAAAGTTGGGTAACATAGCAATCACGTGCTACCATAGAAACCAAGATGGCGGCCTCCAGTATACAAAATGGACGACGGAAACACGTATCATCCTAACAACACGCGCTGCGCATGCGCACTCACACACCGTATCACTATGGAGATGACGTCACAAGATGGCCGCTCACGCGGGTTACCATGACAACACAACATGGCGCCACTACGTCGCGTGACATGACGTCACTTAGGTCCTTCACAGAGGTCCTTGCAACCTTGGGGTGAAACATACGAGCTATACTGCTCACATCAATATGTTACCAAGTTTAATGTGGATCATGAATGTCACCGGCCCACGAAACCTCCGTGCAGGTTTTTCGCACGAGTGTCGCGTTAATGTCTGTGGGGGGGGGGGGGGGGGGGGTACGTTTTGAAATTTTCATTTGTACTGGATGGTCTCATCCTTATTGGTATAAACTCGTTCATCAATAGTTTCTGGTCGAAACGTAACTTTTGAGGTATGCGAAGACTGACAAGTGACGAACGTTTTAGCGCCGTTGGCATGTTGGAAGGTAGGAACAAACAGACTGCAGTGGCTCAAATTCTCAACATTACTCAATCGGTGATTAGCAGGTTGTGGTCATGCTACCGTCAGACAGGCAATGTTGATGACACACGTTGGTCAGGTCGTCCAAGGGCGATAACTGCTAACCAGGATCGTTTCATCCGAACCACAGCATTGCGTAACCGCCATCAAAGTGCCTCATAAATTGGACAGCAGCTGCACCGAGTGACAGATGTGTGAGTCAGTGGTCAGACTATCCGAAATAGACTACACAGCTGGAATTTGACGCTTGACGACCTCGAATAATTCCACGTTTGACTGAATGTCACATTGCAGCAAGGCGTAATTGGTGTGGAACACGACAGCGCTGGAATAATCTTCGGTGGAGCAACGTTATGTTATCCGATGAATCGAGGTTCTCTCTCGACTCCACGACAGGCGAAACAGAGTGTGGCGGTGGTGGAACGAACGATACCCTCGATTCATTTTCCAAGATGACAATCAAGAGCACACGGGGCCCGTGTCGCTACAGGGTTCCTCCAGGAGCAGATCATCACTACACCACCTTGGCCAGCACATTTCACCAATCGAGCACGTCTGGGATAGGCTTGGCAGGCGCCTACGACAACGTCATCAGCCTCCTACCAATGTCCAGGAACTCGCCGCTGCACTGCAGGAAGAATGGAATAACGTCAGGCAAGCTGATATTGGACGTTTGGTGAGGAGTATGCCACGTCGGATCGCGCTTGTCTCGCGAACCGAGGAGGATTTACAAGGTATTGAAGTCTTGGGATGAATGTGGTAAATTCTCTGACTGACCGTCCATGTCTTCTGCTCAGTGCGGGGAATGTATGCTTGTCAGGCACCCAACTATCGCTGAAATCATTCACCAGATGTCACAGTGCAGTGCTTCAACTGTCTTTTTGATGGAAATACAAATATATTTCTTCATACATCTCACTTTTATCAAATATCCCCAACTTTTTTTAATAGTATATTATGTCTATTAATTGCGCCTTGTTTGCAGCGACAGTCCAAACTTGTTTTTGTGATGGGAGAATAGCTTTGGCGGCCAGTTTGAACACTCTTCAATTAGACAACTTCTCTCAGCCCTGGTGACGGAATTGGAGCTGAAATCGAGATATCTTTCGAAGATCAAATATAGACGTCACTCGACTGCAAGTGCTGATTTATATGATCTTTAAACTTTTCTACAACGTCCATAATTGTCGTTTGGCACGTCTTTGCCCGAAACTGGCCAATGTGGAATCCACAACAATGCACAGCCATCCATCACTACTGCTGTATGTCCCCTGTCAACCATTCTGTTAGTCGAAAGAACCATCGTCTTATTTTTTCAATCAGACTGTGATTTAGAAATCCGCATGTCACAACTCTCGTCGAAGAGTGACGTAGACAGTGGCGACAATTAGTAAGTTGCGAGAGCGCTTAATAAGAGTCCGATTACTCTGGAGTAAATGAGGTCTGTACCATCAACTTTTACTTCACCCACCTTGGCAGATTTTCTTGACACAGCTATGGTTGTTTAGGCCGGCATTGGAATAGGGTCGTAGAATACCCCAGGACGGTTCCGTTCGAACATGATCATCAGTGCTTAACCTAACTCTAGAGGACGTTATCCACGTTGATAGACCCCTTTACGATATTGACAATGGTTTCAGGGTGCTGTGACGAAACCATAGGATGTATACACATCTCAAATTTGGAGCGGAGACCTTTGAAGTCAACAGCATCGGACGCAATTCGCTCTCTGCCCTCCTCTTTGCGGAACATTTGGGTTCTTTCTGTGATCTTGTCCTCACGTATCTCTGATATGCTATGAGCTAAGGATCCACAGACAAGCAAACTTAGAGCCCATACCTTTAGAGTTTCTGATTTGAAAGTAAAGTCTATAATACCTAACGTACCGTGGCCATATCTCATAAATGTAGTCCACATGAACGTGTCACTCCATAACCCGCTCAAAGACCTAGAATGTGTCTCATGGCATGTTCACCTCTCATGAAATGGACCAAAACATTAGGCTCAAGATTTTCCATTTGGCGGAGGCTGTACAGGCCATACCTCACGTACTTCGTATAGCCGGTTACAAAAAGGTATGGCAACATATTTCGCACAATATGAAGGTGAAGGTGCCAGTCAGTCGCATTCCCGTTCAGCACGAACATACAACATCATGGGGAAAACCGTCTTCAGAAAAGCATTAACCCACATTTTCATTGTCCGACTTTCACCACTTGAATCTTCCAATACCACTTAAATCTTCAAATAAAGAGGTCAGATCCTTCGGGCATTGACAGTTGTTTTTCTCGAATAATTTACGGAGAACTGCTGCAAACAAACGCATAGCTCTCATGTTTAAAGGAATTATTTTTAAACACAAATTTTTTCCGCCTCTCCAAACACCGATTGCAGCACGTCAGCCGAATAAAATAGCAGTTTTTGGCAAATATGCACCTATTTATGCATTAAATGTCATTTGGATCTATATGAGTACAACTTCCAGTTTTTTCAAGTAAATGCCTATTATATATGAGAATTTCAGCACCTAGGCTAACTATGCGAATTGAAATTGGGTACTCCTTTTCTGCGACGAATATCTCAAATTGCTCCATGCTGTCAGACGTCCAGTAAACTTTTTCCTATTTTTTTCTGAATCAGCAGATGTTCTTCTATGAGAAACCACCGAGAAAAACCTTTGGACGCGACCTTGAGGTTGGGCAGAAAGTTGGTATTTGGCGGCCGGACTAGTTGGTCCGGAAAATAGTCTCGAGGATGGAAAGGGGTGATAAGGAATGATAGATTTCATTGAGTTTTCTCAGTTTCTGCAGCCTACTGGTGCGTCGAGTAACAAAACTAGATGATTTTTAGCTCAATTTGACGTAGTCAAATTTGAGGTTATGCCATGGCTCGTCGTCCGTCTGTCCGTCTGTCCGTCCGTCAACAATTCAATACGGCTCCGGCTAGAGGCCGTATATATGAACCGATCTTTACGAAACTTCTTGGGTACCCTTGTTATCACTGTGGGACGAGGACGAGTGTTTTCGGGTGCGGTCCGAAATTCAAGTGTAATCAGTTTTTTGTTCAGAACTTCTGTATGAAAGTTCAGATGTGAATAAATTTTTGTCTGAATGTTTAATAACATGGAATACGTCACATATAATACGGGTTTTTTTCTCGTGCAGAAATTATGCAAATTATATGAACTTTGATTTATTCAGTGCTACTTATACACAGTAAGTACACATTCCAATACGGCTCGGGCTAGGGGCTGTATTTATGAACGGATCTTCACGAAACTGCTTGGATACATTTGTTATCACTTTGGGACGAGAACGAGTGTTTCTGGGTGCGGTCCGAAATTCAAGATGGCTCCGGCGGCCATTTTGTACCGAAATTAGGTACAATCAGTTTTTTGTACAGAACTTCTATATGAAGGTTTTGATTTGAATAGATTTTTTGAACGAATGTTAGGTACAATCAGTTTTTTGTACACAACTTCTACACGGCTCGGGCTAGAGGTCGTATTTATGAACCGATCTTTACGAAACGTCTCGGGTACCTTTATTATTACCTTGGAACGAGAACGAGTGTTCTTGGGTGCGATCCGAAATTCAAGATAGCTGCCGACGGCCATTTTGTACCGAACTTAGGTACAATCAGTTTTTTGTACAAAACTTCTATATGAAGGTTCTGATTTGAATGAATTTTTGATTGAATGTTTAGTAACATTAAATACATCACATATAATACGGGTTTTTTCTCGTGCAGAGATTATGCAAATTAGATGAACTTTGATTTATTCAGTGCTACTTATACACAGTAAGTGCACATGTCAATACGGCTCGGGCTAGAGGCTGTATTTATGAACCGATCTTCACGAAATTTCTTGGGTACCTTTGTTATCACCTTGGGACGAGAACGAGTGTTTTGGGGTGTGGTCCGAAATTCAAGATGGCTGCCGACGGCCATTTTGTACCGAAATTAGGTACAATCAGTTTTTTGTCAGAACTTCTATATGAATGTTTTAATTTGAATAGATTTTTTGAACGAATGTTTTGTAACATGGAATACATCACATATAATACGGGTTTTTTTTCTCGTGCAGAAATTATGCAAATTAGATGAACTTTGATTTATTCAATGTTACTTATACACAGTAAGTGCAGAAGTCAATACGGCTCGGGATGGAGACTGTATTTATGAACCGATCTTCACGAAACTTATTGGGTACTTTTGTTATCACCTTGGGACAGGAACGAGTGTTTCTGGGTGCGGTCCGAAATTCAAGATGGCTGCCGGCGGCCATTTTGTACCGAAATTAGGTACAATCAGTTTTTTGTACAGAACTTCTTTTTGAAGATTTTGATTTGAATAGATTTTTTGAACGAATGTTAGGTACAATCAGGTTTTTGTACACAACTTCTATATGGCTCGGGCTAGAGGTCGTATTTATGAACCGATCTTTACGAAACGTCTCGGGTACCTTTATTATCACCTTGGGACGAGAACGAGAGTTCTTGGGTGCGGTCCGAAATTCAAGATGGCTGCCGACGGCCATTTTGTACCGAACTTAGGTACAATCAGTTTTTTGTACAAAACTTCTATATGAAGGTTTTAATTTGAATAATTTTTTGAATGAATGTTTAGTAACATGAAATACATCACATATAATACGGGTTTTTTTCTCGTGCAGAGATTATGCAAATTAGATGAACTTTGATTTATTCAGTGCTACTTATACACAGTAAGTGCACATGTCAATACGGCACATGTCAATACGGCTCGGGCTAGAGGCTGTGTTTATGAACCGATCTTCACGAAACTTCTTGGGTACCTTTGTTATCACTTTGGGACGAGAACGAGTGTTTTTGGATGCGGTCTGAAATTCAAGATGGCTGCCGACGGCCTTTTTGTACCGAAATTAGGTACAATCAGTTTTTTGTACAGAACTTCTATATGAAGGTTTTGATTTGAATAGATTTTTTGAACGAATGCTTAGTAACATGGATCTCATTTGAATAAATTTTTGAATGAATGTTTAGTAACATGAATAGATCACAAAAATACGGGTTTTTTTTCTTGTGCAGAAATTATGCAAATTAGATGACGTTTGATTTATCCAGTGCTACTTATACACAGTAAGTGCACATGTCGATACGGCTCGGGCTGGAGGCTGTATTTATGAACCGATCTTCACGAAACTTATTGGGTACCTTTGTTATCACCTCGGGACAGGGACGAGTGTTTTGGGGTACGGTCCGAAATTCAAGACGGCCATTGTATACTAAAATTAGGTGCAATGAGTGTTTTGTACAGAACTTCTAGGACTACGTTTATTATCATCATGGGATTGTAACGAATGCTTTGGACCTCGGCCAAAAATTCAAAATGCCTGCTGGCAGTCACATTTACGGGAATTCTGTGTATTACATTTTTTGTACAGAACCTGTAAAGAAGATTTTTTATGTCAGTAATGTTTGCTATAAATTTATTGGGTGCCTTTGATATCACTGTGCTATGAGAACAAATATTTTTGGGTTCAGTCAGACCCACTCGGGGACTCAAAAATTGAGATAATTAAAAATCTTTTCCAAAAACGCCAGACAAAATAAGGTTTCTTGAATTCAGCATCCCTAGAGTGTGTATATTCAAATATGTTGATGCCAAGTTCCTGTGTTAATATTTGGTGCTGTTTGGGGAGGGTAAACATTAGAACAACCCGATTTTCTATTTACAATGAGACAAATAAAACCTCCTCACCCGCGGGAACCCTATGAGCTAAACATAAAAAAATTCAAATACCTATATTTTAAGAAGGACTGAACGAATATTTATTAATTAGTGTGAATCAACCTTAGGAAGGTTTGAATCAAACAGGCCAAAACAATTGCTAACATTTGGCTTATGGTGCGCCATACAAGGATCGCCTTTGTAATATTAACCCCATGAAGATTTATTTTCTTGTTTAGCATCTAACTGTCACCCACCTTTACAATACTTTCCCTGTACATTTGTTACAGGCTACGGTCAGTATTTATGTACAGACCGTTACAATACTTTATATGTACCTTTGTTATCAGGTCATTACCTAGATGTGTGTCATTGCTGTGTCACATACTATACATGTACATGGCTTGCACAAGCTGAGCTACAGTGTCATTTACACATTCATTTTATTCTGGCGTCTTCACGTGTAACATGAAATTGTCTCAAGCAGAATTTCAAAAGGTTTTTGCCAAAGTTTGATTGACTGGCGCAACTCTAGACAGACGGATGACTCATGTTTATATTGTTTCTTCGCACATCGTAACTCCACACTGCAGCACAGGCAGGGTTAGATTGGTTGAAGACATGCGTACCATCGACGTGAGTAGTATGTCGCGTACATTTGAGGGATTGTTTGGATGACCTCGGTGGATGACCTCGGAAGTGACGTCATGTCACGTGACCTAGTGGTGCCATGTTGTGTTGTCATGGTAACCCACGTGAGCGGCCATGTTGTGACGTCATCCCCATAGTGATACGTGGTGTTAGTGCACATGCACAGCGCGTGTTGTTAGGGTGATACGTGTTTCCGTCGTCCATTTTGTATACTGGAGGCCGCCATCTTGGTTTCTATGGTAGCACGTGATTGATATGTTACCTAAACCCTTCTTATAGGCCTGGAGTATGTGCGGAGGGTATGTTCGATTGAATCTGAGTAAATCAAATTACCACAAACAACCCGACAATCCCTCCAAATCACCAAAATCCACCCCAAATCACCGAAATTGACTTTATTTCCCCATTTTACCGGCTTATATTCTGGTCTATTCTTGTTAGTTCTGACCCTATTCCGAGTACTTTTGTTGTTTCATATATCTAGATCATTTATAACCAATCAGATTGCTTGATTTCCCATAATCTCTATACCGAGTTATCTCCCCTTATTACAGTGAAGTTCTATCCGATTCTCATCGCCTCTATATCCAATGGCAATATCCCCGGGAGTAGTATGTCACGGTCTAGACGTGTCCTATTTGGTGGACCTAGGCTGGTGGACCTAGGATGTGACGTCATACAGCAATGTATTATAGGTATCACGTGGTTGTCATGGTAACCCGTGTGAGCGACCATGTTGTGACGTCATTGTCATGGTGATGGGTGATGTGAGTGCGCATGCACAGCTCGTGTTGTTAGGGTGATACGTGTTTCCGTCGTCCATTTTGTATGAAGGGGGCCGCCATCTTTGTTTCTATAGTGGCACGTGGTTACTATGAGCCTGAAAGGTCCCCAACAGGGCCAAAAGGTCTGTAACAGGTATGCTCGATTGACTGGGAGTATTTTCTGGAACGACTTCCTAAGATAATTACCCAAATAAACCCGACAATCCCTCCAAATCACCAAAAACGACTTTATTTGATATGGATTCCCCATTTTATAGGCTGAGCACGTAGTGCTATGGACCTTTAAATCGTTTTCGATTGAAGTGGAGTAATGTTCCCATAATCCCTTTTTTGGATCCCATGACGTTTTTTTTTTTCAGTAAGAGTAGCACATAGTGCTATAGGACAAATTTACCCAGAATCCTCTGCTTCTACTTGGAACTATATTTTTATAAATTCCTACGCTCTGTTTTTAGTAATATCTTTAACTGACCCCCTAACTAATTGTTACAGTCTATATTGAGCAATTTCTTTAATTGGCACCTCTAACTACATGATTTTAAATAATAAAATTAATATGGATCAAGATGTTTCTACATTAACCAATCAGAGCGAAGTTATCAACCAATCAGATTTCTGTATTCCCATTGTGTTTCTTTTCCATTACTTTCTATACTAATTTTCTAAATTTTCCAACTTTAACCTATAATCCTATAGGAAACAAACACAAACCCCAATGAAGAATGAAAATATCGATGAAAAAACGCTGTGACGTCGTGACGTTTTCAAAAACGTCCGTCACGTAGATATAAATTCCGGAGAAGAGTAACGTCGCGTCATTCTGTTTGGATCCTTCGAACTGAACACATCGCTAGAGAGTTTTCTATAGCAATTTTGCCTTCGCAAAACTTTTATGAAGATGGAGTCTGATGCAGCTACTGTCGTTACCAGGACTGATGTTTATGCCTGTGAAGAGTGTGGGAAGACCTTTACGGACCGCTGCAACCGGAACCGCCATGTGCGTACCAAGCACAATGGAGAGAAGAAGACTTACGACTGCTCCAACTGTAACAAGAGTTATGCTCCCAAGGAAAAGCTGGATCAACACCTGATGAAATGTTTGGAGACCTACACATGTATGGATTGCGGCCAGGAGTTTAACCAACTACTCCATTTTAACCGACACAAGAGCGTTGCAGTTCCTGTACCATCTAAAAGGAAGACCGATGAACCAAAGAGACGATCAACTAAACAACCACGGACCACGACGACCACCCGTTATGATGTTGACCCAATTGATTTTGACAAGAATATGATGTCCAAAGAAGAGACCGATGAGATGTTGACCATATACGAAGATAACTGGAGTTCTATCAGAACTCAACATATGATGAACAGAAGAGTCCAGGACCAGTATAACTACCGGATCAACGATGTGAACCTGAAAATGAGTAATTGATGACTACCATATTTCTGCCACAGCACTTAAGATTTAAAATTAATCTTAGATTTGGTTTTATCCTTCGACACAATGAAACGAATGAACTGAAGTATTACCATCCATAACAAAACAACGCCCGGGTACTTGATGTTCCACAACTCGTATGCTGCCCAGAAGACTTTGAAGAATTCCTTGATGATGTCATGGAAGAAGATACCCTGGAATGGGCCAAGTTAAAACGACCCAACACTAAATGGCTTGTGGAGAGAGTTACCAACGTTACATTTTATGTGAATAAACTGAAAGACCACCCAATTGGAATGGCAGAAGATCTTTCCGATTATATTCTCCATAACAAAGCAGTAAATGCTTTGGTAAAAGATAGAAATTGCCATTTTACCTACGAAGACAACCTGTGTATTTTCCGCTGTTTAGCTTTATGGAGTGGTTGCACAACAGACAATTTGAATAATACAACAGATGCCATGTACAACAAGTATACAAAGACGCCAAAGAATGAATTCCGTGGAGTAACTTTAGCCAAATTACCCGACTTGGAGAAATGTTTTGAAGTTAATATTCAAGTATATGAACTTGTCAAGAATGATGATGATGACCAAATTGTTGCCAAATAAGTACAGAGATCTCATAGAAAATTTGAGAATACCATGTATGTGAACGTCTACAAGAACCATTTTAGCTGCATCATCGATATCGACCAATACTGCAAATCCTTTGAATGCCGCAAATGCGGCAAATTATGGAAGACCTCCCGGGCAATAAACCGTCACAAGAAAACCTGTACAGATAAAGTAAATTACCAGTATGTTGGCGGTGTATACCATCCATCCCAGTCCGCATTTGATCTGTTAGAAGATGAAGGTATAGACGTACCCGAAGAGAAGAAGTTATATACATACTGTGCAACGTTTGATTTTGAAAGTAACTTTGTCAAATCCAGTCAACCTGCCGGCAGTGATAAACTGATAAGGGAAGCCGAACACCGACCATTGAGTGTGAGTGTATATAGTAATGTTCCAGAATACCAAGAACCGAAATGTTTTTTTACAAATGGAAATTCTCAAGAACTTGAAGAAATGATGACATACCTCACAGCTATTTCATCTCATTGCCATCAACTGATGCAGACCTATCATGCTTGGACCTTGTTTAAACTCAGACAGAAAATTGATGTTGATGAAACGCTGGAAAGCAGAAGCCAGAGCTACTGAAGAAGATACATTCAAGATGCACCCTTTACAAAAATTGGAGAAGAAATGTCAAGACTACCTGCAAGAAGTAAACCAGTTTAAATCAGAACATCCAATGAAGTATGGTAAAATGGCTGAACAATGGTTAGAGTTTTTATCGATGAGAGATGACATCCACATCAGACATCAGTTTAACGGAACCGAAAAAATTATTGGTCGAAGACAGTTGCCTGTTGATGGTTGGTGCAAAGAGACACAGACAGTATACCAATTCCATGGCTGCTTATGACACGGACATACCTGCATGAAAGATAGGAATAGCCTTCCTATCATCCATAATGAAGTCAGAGATAAACCCATGAAAGAACTGCTACAAGACACCCGTACCAATGCAAAGTACATCACCGATTTGGACTATAAACTTGTTGAAATCTGGGAGTGTGAGTGGAGAGAGATGAAGAATACGGATGCCACACTCAAAGCCTTCCTGAAAGAGAACTTTTCAGACAAAATAGATGGTGCAATGACAGATGAAGAAATACTGAACAAAGTGATGTCCAGTGAACTGTTTGGTTTGGACGGATGTGATATACATGTACCAGATCACCTGAAAGGTTACTTTGAAGAGATGACACCAATCTTCAAGAATACAGATATTTCCATAGATGATATTGGTGAACACATGAAGTCCTTTGCCGTGAAGAATGGAATGATGAAGAAACCCCGTAGAAGTTTGATCGGAAGGTATGGAGCAGAAAAAATGTTTGCAACCCCTTTACTGCAGTGGTACCTCCAGCATGGTATTGAAGATGACCACGTCTATCAAGTTATCCAATATAAACCAAGAAGATGTTTTGAAAAATTTGGAGATGAAGTATCTGAAGCAAGAAGACAAGGAGATGTTGACCCTGACAAGTCGATCGTTGCCGACACCATGAAGCTGTTGGGAAATTTTGGATATGGCAAAACCGTCACCAACAAAGAAAAGCATTGACGTGTGTGCTATTGCGACGACGAAGAAATCACCAAAGCTGTAAAGCCTTGAATCCATTAGATGAAACTTTATATGAAGTCGAACTGAACAAGAAGACCATCAAGTTGGATCTGCTACTCCACATCGGATCCTTTGTTTACCAGTATGCGAAACTCCGGATGCTTCAGTTCTATTATGATGTCATCGATACTTTTATCAGCCGCCAAGATTTCTAATATGCTGAAATGGACACAGATTCTGCATATCTATGTACCTTGTCACCATCCATAGATGAATTAGTGAAACCAGAGAAGAGAGTAGAATTTTACAAAGAGAATCACAAGTGGTTTCCATCAGAGTGTTGTGATTTCCACAGAGATGATTATGTGAAAACCAAATTAGAAGGCAAAGAATGGCTGTCACCCTCATGTTGCCAGGAAAGAAAGCGTTTTGACAGAACTCCAGGCTTGTTCAAGGTAGAATGACAAGGAACCGGCATTGTTGGACTGTGTAGTAAAACATATTATTGTTTCGGTGCCACCAATAAATATTGTTGTAAAGGAATCAGCAAACGCCACAATGATTTGACGAAAGACAAATTTCTGCAAGTTTTTAAGACTCAAGAAAGTGGATCTGGCATCAACCGAGGATTTGTTATGAATGACAACACTATGTATACTATCAGCAGAGCAGAGATGGACTATCGTATTTCTACCCGAAACGAAGAGTTTTAGAAGATGGAGTTAGCACCATACCACTAGAGATTTAAAGGAGAAACAATTGAGTGAGTGTCATATTTTCTACATCCTGAACAAAGTCTAGCTTTTACCTACAAAAAGTCCTATTTAGTTGACCGAAAAATTCCTAAAAAAAAACGAAATGGATTTTAGGTGGTCTACTCAATCATGTTTGGCTCACCAAATTTTTGAAGTTCTATATGGCAGTCCTCATAAAGTCCTATATGGCATTCTCGAAAGTCCTTTATGGCAGTCCTCATAAGTCCTATATGGTAAGTTTTTTCTCTCCAAAGTTCTATATGGCATTATCTAAAGTCCTTTATGGCAGTCCTCATGAAGTCCTATATGGCAGTATTTTTCTCTAAGTAAAAAGTCCTATATGGCAGTCCTCATAAAGTCCTATATGGCAAGTTTTTCTCTCGAAGTAGAAAGTCCTATATGGCAAGTTTTTCTCTAAGTAAAAAGTCCTTTATGGCATTCTCTAAAGTCCTTTATGGCAGTCAGCAAAAAAACCAAACAAACTAAATGGCAAGTCTTACAAGGCAATACATTTTGCTAGCGTAAAGATTTTTCAATTTTTTTTTATTTATTCTAATACACAGAGTTTTTTTCATCATTGTCGTCATCATCATGTTCCTGGTATACTTTAGGCTAACCCTATTGGAAGTGGAGGATACTTCTTTATTCCAAACTTTTTAGTTTCATTCAAAACTTATTTTCATTCAAAACTTTTTAGTTGCATTTATTTAAAAAAAAATGTTGATTCATGGAATCTTTTAGGTTACACCTATTGGAACCAGATGATACTTCTTTATTCCAAACTTTTTAGTTTCATTCAAAACTTTTTAGTTTCATTTATTTTAAAAAATGTCAATTCATGGTATCTTTTGGGTTACACCTATTGCAACCAGACGATACTTCTTTATTCCAAACTTTTTAGTTTCATTCAAAACTTAGTTTCATTCAAAACTTTTTAGTTCCATTTATTTTTAAAAAAATGTTGATTCATGGTATCTTTTAGGTTACACCTATTGGAACCAGATAATACTTCTTTATTCCAAACTTTTTAGTTTCATTTCATTTTTTTTTTAAAAATGTTGATTCCTGATGTCTTTTAGGCTACCCCTACTGTATAACCAAAGGAATAAATCATCATCATCATCATTACTAAGAAATTTTCTGTTGTGAATATTTAAAAGAAATGAGAAATTTTTATGATAGAAAACTGAATTGCTAAGTTGGACATGTTGTTTTCTTTTTTAATGAACAAAAAAAAAATTCCCTCAAAGAGGATACGAACTGTAGGGGTGGGAATGCACTCGAGCTATTTGACTTATCTCCATTGGACAGATGTTTGTAGCTTGACCTGTCCCAAGCCAGTATAAAATGCAGAGGGCCATATCCTACAGTTTAAGGATCAAGATTGCAGTTTGATCGCCAAACTGGCCAATCAGATCGAAGGTAATCAACCAATCAAATGTCTGTATTCTCATTGTGTTTCTTTCTAAATTTTCCAACTTTAACCTATAATCCAATAGGAAACAAACACAAACCCCAATCAAGAATCAAAAACTCAATCAAAATTTGTTGAAGTGGGGTGATGTTTTCAATCACGTCCGTCAAAGATATATAAGATTAGGCAAAGCATGGACTTGGCATCATTCACGATCGAACCATTGACCAGAGAAGATGTTCCGAATTGGCACCAAGCAGACTTATGCTAACGTCACCAAGTACCAGGGTGAACTGAAGATTCATCTCAGAAGATACTTTGAGGGAAAAGACCAGAAACCTTATCCTACGAAGACTGGTATTGCTCTATCTTTAGAAGAATGGAATGCCTTGAAGTACCAAATAGAAGAAGTAGATGCAGCCATCAATACCCAACAAACAACTTTAACTGAAGTTCCTGAAGACACTAAACCTACTAACCATGAAGACTTCAAAAAACCAATTCAAGAACCACCTTTGAGGAAGAAGAAGAAGAAGAAGATCACAGTGAGAATAACCCAACCACGACCATTGATTGTTGATGAAATTGATAGTGAACTCAGGCAAGTTCACTTGCAGCATGAACTCTGTTTGGCGTATGCTCATTATGTGCAAGCTATGATTGGAACTATCGCCAGAGAGAGGGGTTATGGTGTTCATGTGGTCGAGAGCGATAAAACACATAACGGTCTTCTAGTGACAGCTACTGAAAGAATCATTGCTTGTTTTGATAATGCACTTGAAAGAGTTAACAAGAATGATGTCCATCTACTGTGGCACCATAATACTTCTGGAATGAATCCACCACCAGTACAGAAAGAGTATGAAGATATGTTCGAGAAACCTCTCACAAATGAACAGAGACGTTGTATTGTGGATTTAGTGGATAAAATGGCGAGGAGTAAACCTGTTACAACTGGATTCTAATTGAAGATGTGAATAGAAGTTGTACATACATGTTGTAAATAGATGTTTGTTGTTTTATAAAAAATGAAAAAAAAAGAAGAAAAAAAGTATAAAGTATAAAATGAAGACAAAAAAGGTGGTAATGACGCTTAGGTTATTTGATGTTTATCTTCTTGACAAATATCAAACAAACTTAACCTGCCCCCAGCCAGTAAGTCAGAGAGCCACCAGTTTTAAATATTTTTGGATGACGGTCATATTGACCACCTCTCCAAAAGGTATAAAAGGGGAGTAGTACCCACGTTCGGTGGGAGCCACCTCCCCAAAAGGTATAAAAGGGTGAGTAGATCTTGTTCTTAGGTAAACATGGATCCTCGTTGGAAGCATCCATTCACTTGTTTATTGTTTCTTCCCATGGGTAGTGGTAAATCATTCTTTGTAAATCGGGTTATTCAAAACATTCAAAATATTATATCACCTGTTCCAAGTCAAATCATTTGTGGTGTTATGGCCCATGGCAACCATTATACAATACTTTACCCCAAGTAGAATTCGTAGAGGGTCTCCCTCAAGAATTAAAATCTGATAGTTTAGTCATATTGGATGATCTGATGCTCGATGCAGATGTTCGAGTGTCTAGATTATTTAACAGTAGTGTGATGTACATTGTTCAAAATGTATTCGACAAAAATGAAGTCCATAGGACTGCACCTCTCAGTAGTCATTACATGATCATGTTTAAAAATTCTAGGGATCGTTCTCAGATCTCACACTTGGCAGCACAGATGTATCCTGGTCATTCCATGTTTCTGAGAGAAGTTTTCGAAGATGCCACTTCGACACCATATGGTTACCTTTTAATAGATCTCAAACAAGATACCTCTGAACACATGAGATTAAGAAATCAAATTTTTCCTGGGGAAACCCAATATGTGTACCTCCGGAAAGTATAAAAGGGGTGCAACAAGTCTGACTCAAGTCAGAAGCATGCCTGACCGTCTCAAGCGCAACATCGCGATTCTCAAGCTCCTGAGTAAATCAAAACCCACACTCGTCAAATCCATACCAAAACATGCAGACAAAGAATTGATTACTTGTTTGTGTGACTGTGCCTCGAATATACTGAAGGGAGCAGTACCTCTGACCAAAGCTCAGAGAACCAAACTCGTTCGTCAGAAACAACTAATGAGGGCAGCGGCAAATAAAGGTACCTCTGACAAAAAGAGGAGACAAATCTTGCAGAAAGGGGGATTCTTGGGGGCATTGCTACTTCCTGTACTATTGGGTGCTGTTAAAGGTGTATTTGGATGATGGAATATGCAAAGAAGATGGCTTTGGTAGAACCAAGGTTATTGGAACGTCTACAAGAGACTCCAAGACAACCGAATGAACTGGCTGTTTCATCACTGGATAGAGAAATGAGAGATATTCTCGATGTCCCTTTTCTTTCGGATGATGAAAAGATGACTCAATATAATCACATTTTACAAAGATACTTGACATTTCAACAAAAGGTAATGGCTCCTCGACCAATTAAAGTCGAATTCGAGAAAGATAATAAAGATGAAGACATTCTCGATTCTGTACCTGTGACAATGAAGAGAAAGTTGTTGTTGAATCATATTAGAAGTGACCCAAATATATCTTGGTATGAGAAGGGTGAATTAGTCTACAAAGAGCAAACATTGGTAGGGTCCAGATCTTCTAAACGATTTACTTAGAAGACGAAAATCTTTCCAACTAAAGGGATGGGAAGTGTTAGCCGAAGCTTTGAGAGATAGTAACATACCCCAAGAATTAATTGGTCATAAAGAACGTTGGGATTTTATGAAACAGGCACCGATAAAGTCGGAAGCTAAACATCCAAAGAAAACAGAAACGCCAAAGTGGACCGAAAAAAGGGTATAAATAGAGTTGACGCTTGAACAAGGCAGTCGTGGAAGCATTGTACTATGATTCTGAAGCTCCTGGTAGTTTTGGTGGTGTAGACGCTCTTCGTAGAGCGTCCATGAAAAAAACTAAACAAGTTGTAAAATGGTTAGAGACTCAAGACACATACACTCTTCACAAACCTGTTCGTCGTACATTTCCTAGAAGGAAAGTGATAGTTAGTGGTACAGATGCACAATGGCAAGCTGACTTGGTAGATGTTTCAAAGATAAGTAAATTCAACAAAAACATAGAATTTTTGTTGACATGTATAGATGTGTTTAGTAAATATGCTTGGGTCATACCCCTCAAAAACAAACTTGGTGATTCCATCGTGAAAGCGTTTAGTAAAATTTTCAAACAAAGTCGTAAACCAGAAAAATTACAAACAGATCGAGGCAAAGAATTTCTAAACAGAAAATTTCAGAATTTTCTCAAAGATCACAAAGTCGAATTTTTCACCACACAAAATGTTAAAACAAAATGTTCCATAGTAGAAAGATTCAATAGAACTTTGAAAACCAAGATGTGGAAATATTTTACCAAGAATGATACATTAACTTTTCCACTTCAAACTTTGGTGAAATCATATAATCATTCTCATCATCGTAGTATAGGTTTGGCCCCCATTGCCGTGAACATTGAAAATCAAGAAGAGGTTGGGCAAAGGTTGTATGGACAAGCCATAAAACACAAGACACCAAAGTACAAAGTAGGAAACAGAGTGAGAATCAATAAAGTTAAGAAAACTTTTGAGAAAGGTTATTTGCCCAATTGGACCGAAGAGTTATTCACAGTAGTAGCCATCAAAAAAGGACATCCAGTCACATACATCTTACAAGATGATAATGAGGAAGTATTAAAAGGGTCGTTCTACACTGAAGAGCTTCAGCGAGTTTCACATAAAACTATTTACAAAATCGAACACGTACTCAAGAAACGTGGTCGAGGTAAGAAAAGGGAATTGTTCGTAAAGTGGTTGGGATACCCAACTTCGTTCAATTCGTGGATCAAGCAGAGTCAGCTCACCTATAAAAGGAAGTGAACCTCTGAGGTTTCTTCAAAATGGAAGAAGGATCGAATGGTTCTAGGCCTCTCTTTGGCAAAAGAATTCCAAGGAGTGAGATCACTTACTTTTCACAAATAATCATTTTGTATATCATCATCATTACCAGTGTCGTTAATCTTACTCTCGAGAACACAGACAGCAAGTGGTGGACTGCTCTCTTGAGTAGTAGCATAGGATATTTGTTACCAAATCCAACCATTAAGAAAAAGTAATGTTTGACTCTACCAATTAATAGTTCTATGAACGTGTTTCCAGAAAACACGTTGTCTACGTACACCACTCAGTTATCACAACCATTGAATCTCACGGGAGAATGGGGGGAAGTAGGTCTGGCAGAGATTCAGTACCCAAATACTTGGTTCAATATTCGTGGAGAAGAAGCTTTCGTTATAGTGTTCCGGTCTTCAAAAAAGAATTACCGACTTACTCTCAAGGAAGGTCGTTATTCGGATCCCATTGATGTGATACGAGCTATCAATGGTGTTAAAGAATTACTCTTGCCTCGTCACGATAAGGTAGCTTTTGAACTGGATGAAGTGACTGATAAAGTTCGTATCACGGTACGTGATGGAGTGGTGGTCACATTGAGCCCTTCTCTTAAAATATTCTGGGATTTAATGAGTGTGTTTTTAAATCAGGAACTTACAATTCTTCCAAGGATTTTATTCACACTATGTATACTGTGACTTGGTTCGTGGCCAAGTCGAAGGAGATACAAGAATACCACTTCTTCATATCGTACCCGTGCGTGGAAAATATGGGAATATCATCTCTAAAACTTTAGAGAATGTGTATTATGTACCAGTAGAACGAAAAAATTTCAGTACCGTCCAGGTGTATATAAGGGTGACACAGGAGCCACAGTACCATTCGAGTTCGGGAAAGTGACAGTGACACTTCATTTCAGAGATCGAAGATCTCTTCATTTTACATAAACATGACTTATTGTTGTGAGTCCAAATTATACGAAGAATATTACACGAAACAAGCTGGGAACGGTCTATCTGGAGCTCAAATACAGAGAGGATATGGTTTGGGAAGTATATTGGGAGGACTGAAGAATATGGTGTTACCTTTATTGAAAACTACAGCCAGGACCGTGGGAAAACAGATCGTGAGAAAAGGAGCAGCCTTTGCCGAAAATGTCATTGAAGGGAAAAATGTAAAAAAAGGCAGCAATCAAAAGAGTCAAAGAGGCTGGCACAGGAGCTTGGAATGAAGTGATTGGTGGGTCGAAACCAACCGGCAGGAAAGGTATAAAAAGGCCCGCACCACGCAAAACTCGCAAATTGACAAAAAGAAGGACAACTGTTCAGACCCAAGTTATTCTCTGTGCATGATGTCTCTCATTAATGAAAAATCTTGTGAGTGTGTTAACAGAGAACTCGACTTGTTTTCTATACCACCAACACAGACTAGTGTGGAACATGGGCAATGGGTAGAACACAGGCCTTTGGCGACTATAGGAAACAGTGGTCCAATAGAATTCCACATTGCAGGATTAGGAGATGATTATTTAAATTTGGCACAGACATACTTGTATGTTAAAGTAACGACTGTAGATTCCAACGGGGCATCAATTGCACCCGATGCCAATGTGGGCCCAGTCAATTTATGGATGCATTCCTTATTTAATCAAATCGATATCAGCTTGAATGAAAAACTGGTATCTCCTTCCAACAACACTTATCACTACAGAGCTTTCATAGAAACTTTGTTGAGTTATGGACCAGCTGCAAAGAAGTCACAACTGACTAATGCAGTATAGTACAAGGATACGGCAGGACACATGGAAGATTTGACAGATGATAACAAGGGACTTCTTCTTCGAAAGAAATTTATAGAGAAAAGTACAATCGTGGACATGACTGGAAGATTACATTTGGACATGTTTTTCCAAACTCGTTACTTGCTGAATGGAGTTAATGTTCATGTTAAAATGAATAGAGCCAAAGATGCTTTCGCATTGATGACCGACACCGATACATACAAGATAAAAATTCTAGATGTATCCATGTTTGTACGCAAAGAGAGTCGCCAATCATTCCTGGGAATGGCTCACGAGAAAGCACTAACGAAAGCAACTGCAAAATATCCTATTGACCGTGTGGAAACCAAGGTGTTTTCAGTGCCGAAAGGAAATCTGAGCATTACACAAGAAAACTTATTTTTTAGGCCAACTACCTAAACCTATCGTGGTGGGATGTGTAGACAACGATGCTTTCAATGGAAACTGTTCAAAGAATCCATATAATTTGAAGAACTACAAAATCAATTACTTGGCTTTGTACGTGGATGGGCAGCAGATTCCAGCCAAACCATTACAATCTAGATTAGAACAACAAGAAGTGGCGAGATGTTATGCGACCCTGTTCCAAGGAACTGGACAAATGTATGAGGATGAAGGAAACCACATCAGCCGAGAAGAGTACATAAATGGATACACCCTATTCGTATTCGACCTGACTCCAGATCTATCACATGGACAACACTTCGATCTGGTGAAGAGAGGAAACTTGAGACTAGAAGTCCATTTCGAAAACCCATTACCAACCACAATCAACGTACTGGTGTATGCTGAATTCCAAGTGGATAAGAATAGACAAGTAATCTTCGATTACTCAACATGAACACGTTGCAGTTAGAGAACGTAACCATATCCAACATGTTTACTACTGATATAATGGATAATGATGTGTTGGTTAATGACGTCATAGAGGAAACCAGCCACTTGATGTTGCTGTATTGAAGAAAAACTATAAAAACTGGTGCACTTGGTGTTCAGCTCATTTGTGTTTCAACAGCCAAAGAAGAAGGATGTCTACTAATGTGACCGTCTTCGAACTTAACAACGATTTACAGATTCAGCTGTTCAAGAACGACGTTGGGTTCCCGTTTATCACAAGAGATTGGGAACAAGTGACCAAAGCAGTGGATATTGCAAAGAAGAGAATCCTTGAAATAGGGGAACCCAAACCAAAAAGAGAAAGAAAACCAAAGAATAATGAAGATAAAAAGCATTGAAGAATGTTCACTATTCCATGTTCGATCAGGGTGGCACTGAATGATTATCAATCAAAAAACCAAGAAACAAGAAATCCAAGAGACTTTGTCGAGAAAATAAGAAAGACAACAGAACAAAGACCACCAAATATGCAAATATGCATTGGAGGAAAATCGTCTCAAGACATTTAAATTCATGTTACAAAGTGAAAGTGTGAAAACCCCGAATGAACTGACAAAATCTGGATTCTTTTATTTGGGGACAGGAGACAGAACTCAGTGTTTTCTTTGTGGTATTATTGTTCGTTTCTGGGAAACAGAAGATGATGTTATAGAAGATCACAGAAAATATTCCCCAGACTGTTATTACATTCATAATTTACCACCTGAATTCGTTGACGTTGAAAAAGAAGAAATGGCCATCAAAGAAGAAGAAATGGACACATCATTTCAAGAAGAAGATTTACGGAGGACAAAATGTAGTGTGTGCTTATTAGCTGAAGCCAATGTCGCTCCGCTACCATGCAACCATTTGTGCCTGTGCAAAGACTGCTGTAAACCACTGAGAAGATGTCCAATCTGCAGAAAGACTGTTTATGAGTATCTGACAATCTACATACCATAAAAAGATGTATTTTTGTTGTTGAATAAAAGAAATTAAATTGTAAAATAATGTGTTGTTATTTTTTTAACAAATCCAAAAAGGTATCCTCAAAAATCGAAATGAGGCTAAGAGGGATAGTAAATTAAACCTCGTACGACACATCTCTTAGCTTAACATATGGGTAGTTCCTCACATGAGTATATGGTGGAACTTGAAGTTAGCTTCATGGCCTTCATGTACACATATGGGTCCTACTTGTAATTTAAATAATGGATTCTGGGTAAATTTGTCGATGGCGGCCCCCTTCATACAAAATGGACGAAACACGTATCACCCTAACAACACGAGCTGCGCATGCGTACTCACATCACCCATCACCATGACAATGACGTCACAACATGGCCGCTCACACGGGTTACCATGACAACCACGTGGTACCCATAATACATTGCGGTATTACGTCACATCCTAGGTCCACCAGCCTAGGTCCACCAAATAGGGCACGTCTAGACCCTAACATACTACTCCCGGGGATATTGCCATTGGATACAGAGGCGATGAGAATCGGATAGAACTTCTCTGTAATAAGGGGAGATAACTCGGCATAGAGGTTATGGGAAATCAAGCAATCTGATTGGTTATAAATGATCTAGATATATGAAACAACAAAAGTACTCGGAATAGGGTCAGAACTAACAAGAATAGACCAAAATATAAGCCGATAAAATGGGGAAATAAAGTCAATTTCGGTTATTTGGGGTGGATTTTGGTGATTTGGAGGGATTGTCGGGTTGTTTGTGGTAATTTGATTTACTCCGATTCAATCGAACATACCCTCCGAACATACCCCTGTATTATAAGAAGAGTTTAGGTAACATAGCAATCACGTGCTACCATAGAAACCAAGATGGCGGCCTCCAGTATACAAAATGGACGACGGAAACACGTATCACCCCTAACAACACGCGCTGCGCATGCGCACTAGCACCACGTATCACTATGGGGATGACGTCACAACATGGCCGCTAACGCGGGTTACCATGACAACACAACATGGCGCCACTAGGTCACGTGACATGACGTCACTTTCGAGGTCATCCACCGAGGTCATCCAAACCATCCCTCAAATGTGCGCGACATACTACTGACGTGCAGTATGCCTTAGTACACGAACACGGCGTCATCGTGCCCCCATGGGGACAATCGGGGTGAAGTGCCTTGCCCAAGAACAACGCGGGAGTCCGAATCGATCGCTCAGACGGTCACCCATCCAAGGACTAACCGGTCTCAGTGATCATGTTTGATCATCTGTCACACCCTGTCGAAATTGCAAAGAGAACTAAACTATTTTCGATCGCGCGCAACGTTCGCATGGCATCCAGTGTATGAATGTCTTCATTTTAGTATAGGTTTAGTATATATACCCCAAACCACCTCGGCAGATTTGCTAAAGTCCCAGCGACATGCTGATGTCAAAATCTGAAGATAATGTTTGTTTGCTGACCTCACGCATTTGAAAAGGGAGCGTGGTAGCTCAGTGGTTAGATCATCAGACTATAAATCGAAAGGTCGACGGTGTGATTTCGATTTGTTGTTTCTTTGGACAAGACGCTTTCAATCCCGTTTGCCCATCAGGTGGGGGCATGCAGGCGCTTTGTACTAAGGCGTACTGCACGTTGATGGCACACTTGCCTTCCTCGCTGCTAACTAACTCTGTGCAGCGTAAGTAAGTTGGAGAGACTGACAGATGCTCGCCGATGCTTGGTGGTTCTCTCCAGGTACATCGGCTTCATCCACCCGTGAAATTGTCGGACATGATGTGGGCGTGGCAGTTGAAAGTTAAATCCCAATAAACAAACGCACTTGAACTCCTGATTATGGAGTCAAGTGGGAGCCAAACAACAGTAATTGTGTAATAGCTGATGTAGTTTTAGTGATGTAAAGAATATTAGCAAAATAACCCCCCCCCCCCCCCACACACACACGTAGAATGTTCAGTAAAATTACTTGGGGTGATGGTCAGGGACGATTGAAATGCAGTAGACGTTAAATACCCCCGACATTCGTCCCTGTTACATCTCATTTTGTGAAATAGTTAGAGCTGAAACGGTTAAAGGGTTTTCTTGATCGATTAAACAAGTATGTCAGAAAGTAACTTGCATGCTTTACTCTGTCTCATATAACTGATGTGAGTCAGTGTGACAATGTTTGCCTGTTTTGGAGCAACCCATATAATACAGTAGTTCAAAAGTAACGGTTAATCGATCAATTACTTTTTGGATCGATCAAGATGTTGATCATTGATTAATCGATTAATCGGTTAACCGTTTCATCTCTAGAAATAATAGTCTTTAGTAGTCAGCGGATTGAGCAGAAGGGCACAATACGCAGAATCATTCTCAGAGGTGGGGAATATTTTCTCACAGCCCACTTAAATCGACAGTAAACTTGAGAAGCAGTCCTGGAAATGAGATGGGTGCGTGTGCAATTGCTCTCGTCAGCACCAGTGATTTCTATTTTACGGGAGGTAAAAAATGCACCCGTTGAAAAATATTGTAGATCACTAATATACTGTGAGGGCATATGAATCTGTGTTGTTTTGAGAAAGCAGCATACTGTGGCCAATGGCAAGTTACTGCCATAATTCAGAAATGCCTTATACATTTAACCCTTTGGACACTAGTGGTATTTGCCTTGCCAGTTCAATGGCAGCAATTAGAAGAATCCATATTCATTATTTGGGGTAGACCAATCAATATTTTCAACGTGCAGCATCGGGGCTGCACGTTGAAAATACTGATTGGTCTACCCCACACATTTACTGAACAGCCATTCTATTTAATGACGTTATGACGTATCATGTTCCTGGCTGGAAAAGCGGCCGCTCGGGTTCAAGGGTTCAGGTTTCTGATGTTTGGTGACAGTATTCTCTCGAAACTTCATGTACTAACATTTTATGGGTGCAATTTACTCTCGTCTCTGATTCCGCGGGAGCTTAAAACTGCACCCGTCAAGTTTGTTAATTTCCAGCACCGCAGAAGGTCTGTGAAAGCATGTTTGGCTCTAGATATCTATGTATGGTTTGTACTGTGTCATTGTTTATGTATGTTGGGTGGGGGGGGGGGGGGGAGGAAGAGGGAGCCAGCAAGAAAGAGGGTTGATGTAGCAGAACAAGGGCGGCTCCTCACGACATCCCTCTTTATATTTTTATATGATCGTATGTGTGAATAGATTTGATTGAACTTACATCAAACATTCGGTTTGTTCCACTTCCACCGCCGCCACCAGATGTTGTGGTCACCTTCCGATTCGTTACTTTTGTCCCATCCGGTTTCGTTATCGTTTCTTCCGTCACCGTTTTGCTGACTCCATTTTCTGTCGTCGTGTATGTCCTCACAGAACGTGATTCACCACGTGACGACCCAACAGTGCTACTCGAGTCTCCGCGATTGAAGAAATTATCTCTGTCAAAGTCTGCAAACCTGGATGTGCTGTGACTGGATCTCTCAACGGGAACTGAATGCGATTTTGATGCTGATGGATCTGTGGAGACAAAATATACTAAACCTTTACCCAACTCAAATAGAAGACAATAGTGCAAAAAATATTGTTGGATAACAGAAAAAATTCGCCCCCCCCCCGAACTTTCAACCTTCTTTAAATCCAACCCTGCGATTTGTAGTATGTATTGCCCTACATTGGAGAACATTATACGGTTCTATGTTATGTACAAATTGCTACGCCACTGGGCAAAAGAGAAAAAATATCGTGTCGGACAGATGATTTACGACTGGAGGAAGACGAAATAGACGGAGAGAACCACCGAGCAGTGGTGGATAAGTTGTTGTAAAAAACTCTTTACAAACAGTAAAAAATCTCACTCTCTTTGTTGTTTACACCTACACGACATACGCATTGCCAAACCATCACACACACATCTATTACCGCACAGACGCACACACATTTCACTTTCTCAACCATTCACACGGCCTCACGCACTCACCCTCAAGCAATAATATATCTGCACATCCCTTTTCAAATAAACATACATGAAGACGCTCACATAATCCTTACTTATCTCCTTCAAGATTTCGAAGACGTTTTTTGGCTTTAAAACTGTGTATAAACAATAGACAGTCAGTCGATGTCAATATGCGTCTGACAGAGTGAACTCCCCTTTGTTCATGAATCCTTAAAAAATTCAGGAGGCGATAACCACACATTGCTAAACTAAATAAGAATTCTATCATTTATTATTCATTACAGAGGATACATGATAGTTCCACATTTCGAAACAAATAGCTGGTAAACAAGGGCGCCGGAAGCGGGGGCAGTTTCCCCCATTGCCCTTAGGCTAGTGTGACAAGGGGTAGCGCGTGCTCTTTTTTATCTGATTTGCACCTGTATATTTCACCCTAATTTAATTGTCGATATTCCCGCAGCTCTAGTTTGATTAAGTATGTATCACATTACAATTTATGATATGTTGTAAACTCCCGGTCTTAACTCATATCAAGAGTCGATAACTGTTATATTATATCGAATAAACCGAGGAAGAATCTTGCAACACATCAGAATTCCAAAACCTAAATACGTTGATTATTGAAAGGGCCTTGACAAAGGCAAAAATTTTCATTCTTGAACTTAGAAATAACGAAACAGACTTGTGGAGAAAAATCTCTTATAGATGCGCGTTACGTTCGAGCATCTAAGAATAATCCACGGCTGTTTTTAGAAAGCGTATAATGCACGGGAATGGTGCACGGTTATTTTTAGAAGCCTCTAGAGATAAAACTGTCGGGAATAGTACAATACATCTCCGCCAGTCAGAGGAAAGGAGAGTCACGTGAGATATAATATATATACGATAATACCATAGTGTGTTTTGATATGTTTGATATTTCAACGAGTTGAAAGTGAGTTTTTTTCGCGAGGCTTGCCGAGCGAAAAAAACTCACTTTCAACGAGTTGAGATATCAAACATATCAAAACACACTATGGTATTGTTGTATTTATCTTATACCGACCATTTTTGTTCTTTTCTGCATTTTTAAAAAGGTTTTGGGGATGATTTCGTGTCAAAATGTCGAGTGATCTGGAGTCTCCAATCTATATGACATAGGGGTATGTGTTATAGATAATCTATAACACATGGGCTATATCTTCAACAGGTTTAAGATAAACTATAATAAGTCGTCACTAAACTGTGTCACCAACAACCTACAGTCTTCTTGAGGTGCAAATAATACTCAAGTGCGCTGTAGAAAAAAATAGTGATACACGCGGGATGCAATAATTTGAATATAGAAACAACAAACACGGTCTGCGGCGTAGCTTTGAGGGTTGTGCCCATTGGGGACTTTCCCTTTTTGCGTGAAAATTGATATTAACCTTTCAAACGTTCTTGCCTGATATCACACAAACTGATTCACCCTGATAAAATCTCTTTCCCTGATATTTATTGAGTTCTTTTTGATCGAGTAATTACTTCACTTTCTGGGAACTAATACCTTTAAGACATACTCCTTTAAAACGAACAGTTATCTTTTTACCCATGGTGGACCCCAGATCTCTGCATACAGTACATCGAGAGTGAATTACCACTAAAAGACGGTGGAGTGAAGTTTCCTCCCAGACAATAACAGTCGGTTCCTGTGGTGATGCATGAAAAGGACAAGCACAGTTTTAGCCAAGGGACCTCGGGTTCAACCCGGATATCCCTTGGCTGAAACTTTGCTCGTCGTTCTAATGCTTTTTTCCAAGGAAAGGAATTTTTGTCTAGGTTAAGACACCACTCCACGAGTGATTTAGTAACAATCCACTCTCCATGTACTGTATGGGTATACACATTTTTAATTGAAAGGTTATATAAGGTGAAATGAAATGTGGAAGATATTGTACTCTCACACACTTCATTTAGCTCTGCTACGCCTCCGAACAGTGCAAAAAAGAAAGAGAAACCGATAAAAATGTACATAAAAACACAACAAATTACAGGTATACGACATCTAATGATTTTCGGGAAAGTGGAGGGGTGGTGGTGGCGGTGGTTCCAGGTGCTTCTCCCTTTTGAATACATGCATTTCCACATAAGTCAGTTGATGATACAAGATCCAATCGTTTTGTACTACAGTTTTCAATGGCACCCGCCCTTGAAATACGTGACCAATACTACAACATGCTGTTTATGTCAACCGCGTGTCACCATTGATATCGATAATGGCGGGCTATAACACCTGAAGTACATGATGGATATATGTGCACCTTAACAAAGTGATGCGCATGCGCACAAACCCCCGCACTGCATGGTAGTAACATCGTAACATTATTGTTTACGCACGTTATTTTGACAATCCGCGTAACTGCCACCATGCTCTGCAGTTTGAAATGACTTCCCGTGGTCCCATTTGCCCAACAAAATAGGGCCTGAATGAAACATGAAATATTACTTATCTGAAATGAGCAAACTTGGGGTTGACAGTTCGTTTTAAGATTCCATTGCCATTGAGGAAGGCAATTATGGAGGGGAGAGGTAAATTAACAAATTTCCAGGAATTAAACGTTGTTCTCGAATGGTTTTGACAAAGGCAATTGATCTTTTCCAATAACCATTTACCCAACGTAACAATCAAAACCGGCCAGCCTTATTCACCATTTCATTATTATTTCATCTTTTGTCACAAAAACTTAGCTTATGACCCCTCAGTGGAACTAGCTCAGTGGAGCGGGGGTCATAGCTATGTTTTTGACGCAAAAAAAAAATAGTTATTCAAGAATTGCAATTGTCGTCTGTTTTTCTTGTTGGTAAAGGGTTAATCACTTGGTATTCGGACTGTGATCATATTCAAGATCGAACTGTTTTAGACGCAAAAATTGAAAAAAATACTTAAATCAAAAATTGCAAGTGCCGTCTTCTTTTCGTGTTAGATAAATGGTTTAACCCTTTACCTAACATGAAAAGCAGACGACACTTGCAACAAAAATTCTTGAATAACTAATTTTTTTCATTTTTTGTCTCAAAAACAAAGGTTATGACCCCTCATTGGAACGAACTGAACGAGCTCGTTCCAATGAGGGGTCATAACCTATGTTTTTGAGACAAAAAATGAGAATATAATGAAATTTTATTGGCGATTTGTGAGAATAGTGCTAGCCGGTTTTGACGTTACGTTGGGTAAAGGGTTCATCACTTAGAACACGGACTGTGATCATAAAAGCGGCCTTGTTTGAGATCAAATCGTGATCTCAACACGACACACGTAAAATAGTCGGTTGAGGTTTGAGAAATAAAATGCAGTGAAATCAAGTTAAACAAACGATAATAGCATCTAGGATTCAATTTCCTCGTATTTCGTTTTCGACACGTGAGATTTTGAAGAAGTCCCAGTGGTGATCCGACGAAATTCTTTCCGCAGTTGTTATCACAATATTGCACAATGTATTAACGTTTGTGTTAAAGTTCTATTTATTTATTTTTTTTAAACATTACCCTTTATTTTATTTCCATTCGTTTTTCTTCCCCAAAACAAATCGTATTCCCACTCACACTCTCCGAAAATGGTATTCCACTCTCAGCATAGTGTTCCCCTCTCAGCAATGACTGAATATTTTTTTTTTTGGACATGTTTTGAAAGTAACCATAGAATCAATTATAAAGGGTTGATTTGGGAAACCAAATAAGGAGAAAATAAAATAAATACAAAAGTTCACTACTCGGATTCGAGTACGATTTTATCCCCTCGTGGGGGGGGGGGGGGGTGGCTCAGTTGGTAGAGGTGCAGGCTGCAAGCCGAGATGTCCTCGGTTCGAATCCCACCTGCGGCAACCGCGTTGTGTCCTTGGGCAAGACACTTCACCCCGATTGCCTACATGGGGGCACGATGACGCTGTGTACTGAGGCGTACTGCACGTCGATGGTGCGCATGTCTTCAACCAATCTAACCCTGCCTGTGCTGCGGTGCAGAGTTACGATGTTGGAGAGCTGACAGCTGCTCGTCGTTGCTCGGTGGTTCTCTCCGGGTACTCCGGCTTCCTCCACCCGTAAAACTGTCACGGTAACGATCAGCCATTGTGCATAAGTATGTGACCTTAAAGACCAATAAATAAATAAATATCCCCTCGTGGACCGCGCGGATTACTTCACGAGGCCATCGTGGTTTATTAACGGCACGAGAGAAATGAATAACAACCTGAGGGATTATTACCGACCAGAGACGAAGTCTAAAGCCGTTAAAAAGCCAGCGGCCATTATTCATTACTCACGGTCCGTTAATAAACCGGAACGTCCGTCAAACCATGTTATTGCGGGTATTACTATGACCAGGAGCGGCAGCGAGCCGTTAACTGGTAAAGTGGTGAGTTTTTTCTGACAACAAATCAAAGCTCATCATATACTGCTCTATTACATTTAATTGGATAATGCCTTATAGGCACTGTTCAATTAAATGTCAGAGATCAAGGTAGTGTATAAAAAATCTGATTCATATCAGGGACAATAAAGGCTTCCTCGGGCAGAATGTAGCTACAGACAGTTATTGCCTGTCACTTTTAGTAAAGCCCAAAATAGGGCTTCCAGCACTCTACCAGTTAATAAATTTCGTTTTCATTTACGGCTCGCCGCCCGCTTCCGGTTGCACGACGCCGTCCAATATGGACTTTGCCTTGAAGGTAAAATCGAGTTTATATACAAGGAAACACGTAACAAGTGGTAATAATTATGGTTAAATAAGCACCAGGTTTCAGGTAAAAGAATATCGGGTCCTCCCTGATGTTTACACGCTGTAACCTTGCTTGTACTTCTAACACATTTGTTTCAAGGGATTCGGTAGTTCCTGTAATTACACGTGCAGGCCTGGCATTCTTTAGGAGTGCTGCACGCCTAGAAAAAATTGAGGAAGGCAATTTTTTGCACCCCGTGATTTTCTGGAATGCCAGACCTGTTTGGGACTGCCTTTAACCCTTTACCCAACGTAACGGCCAAAACCGGCCAGTGCTATTCTCAAAAATCGCCAATTAATTTTCAAAATATTTTCATTTTTTGTCTCAAAAACATAGGTTATGACCCCTCGTTGGAACGAGCTCGTCGAGCTCGTTCCAACAAGGGGTCATAACCTATGTTTTTGAGACAAAAAATGAAAAAAATTAGTTATTCAAGAATTTTTTTTGGAAGTGTCGTCTGCTTTTCATGTTAGGTAAAGGGTTAAAATCTCTCATCATTTCGTCCCCTCAGTTCCAGTGTGTTCTCTGTGTCTACTGGGTAGACACAGAGAACTCATTGGAACTCAGGGGACGATTCGTCAATGTTGCATTGATTCGCAATAATTCATGGCCCATTCTGTGTAGCATTTCGATACATTTTGAGTGCAACAGACAGTCACATAAGAATTGAATGCAACATTTTGAATAATGAGGTGTGTGTGCTAATTTGTCCACTGTGCAACTGAATGTAATACAATTTTTCAGTCACAATATTAATACCTTGAAGCGAACATAACCAAAATAGCATACAAGTTTTTGCATTAAAAATTTCAGGTGCAAATTGCACTCCCAAGCAATCTGAGGAGGGCAATTGTTTTGCACTCCTTGATTTTCTAGATTGCCAGGCCTGCACGTGTATCGTTGATGTCCATGTCAGAGGCGGCGAAAGGCCACGTATTATAATTTTATATCAACAAATATCCGAATTCGCTTGCCATTCTTTTGTGATGTGTTTTGTGTCGTCTTATCACAGCTTGTTGCTAGCCTTCCCAGTGGAAGGCGGCTGAAGTAGAAGAAATAGACCGAATCGGCTGGAGGTTTAGCGTGTCTATGGAAAGTCTTGTTGTCCCTGCTCCCCTCCCTCGATTCCGACACAAATTATCCATGTTAGAATTGGATATATATGTACATTCTAAATACCTGCAGGCAATGTTATTCTGCCATCCTTTGTACAAAGAACGTTTGCTGCAAAATGTCCAACCATGTTACCAGCAGGTCTGTAATTAGCAACCACCAGAATTTTTCCGTCAGATGTTCTTGCTTTTGCAATACCAAATTCTTTACTGGCCTTCCACACTACCTGTGTAAAGTGTCCTATGAATATACAAGGCTTGGTATTAAAAATGTCAGGTGAACAAAATGTGTGATCACTCAGTGTTTAATCCTCCGTACACATATGTCAAAATAACGAAATTTCAAGCGACAGATTTTTCCCACAGTGCAACTAGAAATTTAATGAGCTCTGTCAAACAGGATCGAATTGGTTAAATTCCTAGTTGCATTATGGGAACAATGTGCAGCTTGTCTTGTTGATATTTGGACTTTAGTCTACATATCTTAAAATGTGGATTAGGATTAGTACGATCAATTATGCTCATTGAGAATATCGCATGAATCAAAATTGTTTCAGAGAGTGAATAAGTGAAGATTATGGTTAGTAGGATCAGTTTACCACCAGAAAGAAATCAAATATCAATGTAGTGATCAATAGGTGGATTAGTGAAGATTAAATCCCAGGAAACGCAGGCACATCTGCTCTTCACGCTGCTCATTCTTTGTACGCCAACGTGTTTTCCCTATTGCATTTGAAAATACCGTATAATCTTAGGAAACGTAGGCACATTTGTTCTTCACGTTGCTCATTCTTTGTACGCCAACGTGTTTTTCCCTATCGCATTTAACAAGTATTTTCAGGACGTGGATTGAGCAGTCTCTCCCATCACCATAGGTACGCAATGTCATAGTCGGCTCAGCCCATATGCAGGTTCGAGGGAAGACTCTCAAACTCCTGAACCCCATCATACGTCTAAGTGCTTCATCAGCCGATGTGGTCAGTCAAACGCAGACTCGGTGGTATTCCAACTCATACTCTAGAGGGTGCCGTACAACACAAACGCAGGCCTATAATGGGAAACATATAAATGGGAGGTCTCACATTAGCCAGGAGACTCAACAAATGATCATCCCCTTTGAAGGGGCGTCGTACTGGATTGGTCTAATACTTGTGATCACCTTGTCACATTCAAATGGGTGATATCCGACCGTCATATACCAAGGCACGGCACTGTTGATTTGATCCATTGCTCAACGAAAATATTCACTGTTCGATGCCCAAGCACCACTCTTCCAATTGTATTGTACTTGGGTATCAAGTTTGTAGTTAACACAGGCAGTATTAACGTCATGTTTAGTATGAACATCTGAAGCAATTGACATTTGGTCAGCAGGAAGGAGATGATAGGTTGGTTAAACGAATACAACCCATTTCTGTTCACCTATAACCCAGTAATCTCCAAAACGGCTAGTTTCTCCCCGATATATATAGTACTGTGATTACAAAGACTGTCTTTTTCTCCATCGGATCGCATTAGGATTTCGATCTGGTTACGACACATACACCCCGGTTGCCAAATATCTCGTAATGAGAATATTGCAAAGCAAATAAAGAATTATGAAAATGTGTGTCTCAACCATTACTAACTTGTGGCACTACTTCGGCCCTTAGTGAATTAATGCCGCTACGTGTTTCAGTCCGTATCACTACCATACTTATTTTTTTCACTACCGCTTGCTCGAACGACCTATCGAACAATTGAGCTATCGAGTATGTGCTTATTGAGCACTGAGCACATTCAGCATGCACACTGACACCACGTATCACTATGGGAATGACGTCATAACATGACTGTTCACTCGGGCTACCAAGACAACCCTACATGACGTAACTGGGTCGCGTGACTATGACATCACATGAGATCACCCTGATTAGGCACGTCCGGGTACATGATATACTGCTAGGGGCTCATCCACTTTACCCATACTAGTATAAACAGTTCCAGTTTGTGAGAAGTTGGGAATTCTTAGGAACCGGTTGAGATATTTCCACCAAAAGAGAGGTACGTCCATATGAGCTTCCCTAAAGTTCATATCTTGGCGGCCAACCAGGGATGAGGTTGCAGCTGGAGAACGCCTCTTTTAAGACCGTCTAGTCACCTTAATATCAACAGAATGAATGTTTTCTTAGCAGCTCATTCAGCCTCTGCTGTGTACCAGACTCACCTCATTTTCTTATTTAGCTCAGTAGTCGTCCAGCAGCAGATCACAAAAGCTAGGAAAAGTCATCTGAAAATATACATTTAAATAACATACCTGTATTTAAAGTACGGGGCTCAGTACCAAATGTATGCATCTTGACTTCACTGTACCACTGGTCAGTCACTTCTTGTCCTGTGAAGGTTAACAGAAGAAACAAATGTATATCGTAACGTGTTTTCAAAATAAACATATTTTATTATTTGCTCCCCTGTAGGGTGGGTGAATCGAAGACACTGTCAAATAGTTTCCCATGTCCATCCAGTCGGCGCGTCCATTACCCAGTGCTCCCCCATACTACCCAACTGGGTTCATGTTCACTCAACCCACTTCATTTGGGTTGATTTGTAACCCAACTGATTTCAGAGTTCCAGTGATCAAGGTTCTACCCAATGCGTACCCAATACAACACAATACTTACCAATTCTACCCCACACAACCCAATACATATTAAATGGTACTGATGCCTCCCGGAGCAGCCCAGTACCTACCAAATACTACACCGTACTGCCTAATGCTATCCATATTGCACAATACTTCCCATTCTTACCAAAACTTGCCCAATGCTTTTTCAGTGTTCTGTATAACCACCTTTGTTTTCTTATAATGCTGTCGTACATCATTTTACAGAATCGTGTTAATCTTTTTCGCAAGGAAAACGAAGGAGAAAAACAAAAAGAAAAAAAACAAAACAAAAAAGACAAACTAGATTTGTATTGAGATTGTGGAATAAATCGAGAGACGTAATTCAATGAAAGACGGTCTACGTCGTTTCGCCCATGAGGTCCGAGGTTGCATGTTGGCCTTTTTGCAGTTACCGATCTATACTTTCAATAAAATCGGAAAAGTTAACACCCAGTGGTAGTTACGTCCGTGTTTTATAAAGTTTTGGCTTTCCCTTTAGCTCTTCGCGACATCACGTAACGTTCTTGCTTGCACTCCAAGTACAAACCTAAATAGATCTCCAACGAGTCCCCAGTTTATCACGAGTTTCACGAAATGAGTTCCTTAAATTAGGTCCAGTTGAACTTTTGGCGAGTTACAGACCTAATATACTGTATGAGCAATTTTCTTGCCATTGTTTGCGGACATTTTGTTAAAATATAACGAAACGCTACACTAGTCAAACACGGATGCAAAGCGAAACTTTTGAGTACAGTTGCTCCTGATAAACTGTTAAGTTTGACTGGCTATACATGCAGGGTTAGGGATTTGTTTTCTGTTGTACTATTTTGCCTTGACCTGTACCTCGTTCGCGAATTTTACAACTGAAGTAATCCCACATAACCTACATGACCGTTCGCGCGTAATTTTCGGGCCGGAGAAGGGCTTCCATTTCAAAAATAGTCCCTTTAAAGGAAACATTTTGAAGCATTCATTTATAGAATTTTATTTCTTTCCAAAGTGTGATTTATTGGGATTTCCGAGTTTGATTATAAACGACAACTTCACAAGTGAATCATGCAATCAATAATTGTGTCATGTATCCGTGCGCGCAAACGAAGACGCTTTGCCATGGGTGTAATGGGGACATGAAAAGCGAGCGACACTTGCAAAAAAATTCTTGAATAACTATTATTTTCATTTGTTGTCTCAAAAACATAGGTTATGACTCCTCATTGGAACGAGCTCGTTCCAATGAGGGGTCATAACCTATATTTTAGAGACAAAAAATAAAAAAAAATAATGAAAATTAATTGGCGAGTTTTGAGAATAGCGCTGACCGTTTTTGGTCATTACGTTAGGTAAAGGGTTAAATAATACAATTATCGTTAATAATGAAAAGTAATAAACAGACTAATCGCTTGATTGGACTGGTTACGTGAAATTCTTCATTCGAGGCTAGGGACTATATTGTAAAACACTCGTGCGCATTCGCGCCTCGTGTTTGTACAACGTCCCTCACCTCTCATGAATTATTTCACGAAACCAGTCCAGTGAAGCGATTCCTCTCTATTTTTTGAAACAATATGTTACAATAATCCACTGCCAACGATAATCTTTTGCCCAGGAATACCACCACATACCCGTCGGTGCACTTGTGGAATATTATTGATTTATCGCGCTTTGTCTTTTTCAAGGTAAGAGTTTAATGATCGGAAGAGGTTCAGGTCACGTGATAAAGGAAATCAATGTGGAAAACATATAAGAAAATCTACGGTTTTTAGTGAATACCAGAATTATCTCATCAGTGGGTTTGTATGTTTTTGTTTGTTTTATTGAGGTTTAACGACACTTTCAGAAGCTGGGCCCACATCGTGTCGTACTATGTTTACGGGTGGGGCAGCCGGAGAGAAGTACCGAACAACAGTAAGCAACTGTAAGACTGTCCAACATACTCACTCTACACAAGCAGAGTAAGTAGCGGTTGAAGCCAAGTGCACCATCCACATGCAGTACGCCTTGGTACACTGTAACCTAGATTAAGTGTCATCCCCAGGGTCACAACTTTCTAAATGCTGGTCTGGATCGAACGTTGATCTTTTGGTTTAAAGTTCAGTGCATAACCACTGAGCCAACGCGCTCCCTCATGGATTGGTACGCGAAACTAAATATTTTCACGAGCTGCAAGGAAGCTCGGCAATATATTATTTAGTTCCTCGTACCAACTTATGAGGTAAATACACAGAACACTTGTGAATGGGTAAATCGATATGGCACGAGTGCCAGCGCGGAAGGATAAAACGAGAGGCCGCGGGCCTCTCGTTTTATCCTTCCGCGATGGCACAATGTTTTATAAACAATATTTTATTCGCTTGAAAAGGTTCGGTAAACAGGCTAATGCCTTTATAAATACCTCACCGTTACATGTAAATGCTTATTGTATTGTACAATCAATGGTGCATGAGTGGCGTCACAGTGAAATGCCTAACGAATGTAATACAAAAATATTTACGAGTATTTACATTCTTAATCCGTCAGGTGGTCCCACATACAAGAGAAGTGATGGACTTCGAAGTGTTAAAATATTACTTATCCAAAAGTGCAATACAAGTGCACCCTGGTAAGAAATGTGATGTTTGATGTTCATGGCGTGTAGACTGCCGATTCCAACCCTAAGGCCGAAATTGGCAATGTACACACCATGTGTTATTTCAAAGATATGGAAGTCTATTGGTCTACGTGGTAGATACATTCTCAAGAAAACCTTCCTGTTTCCTCAATAAAAATTTGAACAACTTTAAATATCTTACAATTCTCTGTGTCAGGCATTCTGTCCATGCCCTTCAAAAGTGTTTCAATATCGTTTATTACATACGGCACAAGTGTCGTTCTGTATTGATAACACGCCTTCACGCCTTTTAAGCAATCAGTAGACACTCAGCAATTCATTTTACTACTATCAACAAAAAGAACACATTTAATCGCCATCAAATTTGTGTACTCATACTCTTTTTCTTCTTCTGGATATTCATTATCCCCGTCATATATCGGCTCTATTTCTTCACTATCTTCTTACACATTAAACTCGCCATATCCTTCAATTTTAGATATTTTATTTAGTTATTTCGCAATCGGTTTAGTTTCAGGTGATCAATCGTCTGTTCAACGATTTCCGTTCGGCACATGTGTGCGGGGCGGATTTTCATTTTCCGCGTGGTTTAGTGTTGCTGTAGATGGAATTTTCGTAGAACAGGCGTATGAAAATTATAGTTATGGGATAATTCTGGCAATTCAGTTAACAGGGTTCCACTGACATCCACTCTCTGCCTACTTTCATTGGACGACAAGACGTACCTGAATATGCATCGGGTTGTGAAGACCATTTCATTGCGATGTTCTCTCCAATTTTCTCCCCTTTGTGCGTGCAGTTACTATGTTGAAACGAATTGCCTCTCGCCAGCTGATCCGCCCATTTCTGTGCGTAATCTGAGAGGTCCGATGCTTGTTTCAAAGGAGCCACTTGATGTTTGGTCCTGTACTCGTTATGAGCTCTGAGAGCTTCGTCGATGAACTTCTTATCGGGCATTTTTTTTTACCTGAAATTAGAGTTCTTGTCAGTTAAATAGTATCTTCCGACGACCATCATTATAATTACAATGAAAGTGATGATGATCGGAACTTTGTTTGTGAGCGTGGTATGACCACACTTATATACTATCAATAACTAGCTGTCCCGCCCGTCCAAGGACAGAAAAATAGCTACTCTGCACGTGTAAGGTCGGAAAAGTACATCAAGAGAGATAATCAAAACTGGAATTTATTGGCTGGAATCACAGACTTCCATTTATATAATATATAGGTTATAGCAGGTCTGAATTCAACAGGGCCTAAAAAGAAAGAAAGAAAAAAAGAAAGAAAGAAAGAAAAACAGAACGCAGAAATAAATAAATTCGTACACTATTTAGTATCTACACGGGCAAAAGTCAAAATAAACATTTCTACAAACTGGAAGACAGAAGGTGTTTTTGAGTTTTGGAAACAACTTGTCACTCCATTCCTACTGATACAAGTTCCAGACATGATTTTGAGAGCATTCTAATAAATAAATAAATAAATAAATAAATAAATAAATAAATAAATAAATAAATAAACTAACTGGATGTAATTATTAAACTCATACACTTTGATGTGAAATACCGAAATTTCAAGCTGAAAAATTTTCTCATAATGCAACTAGGAATTTAACCAGATCTCAATGAGCTGCGTCAAACGAGACTGAATTTGTTAAATTCCTATTTGGATTATGTGACAAAGCTACAGCCTGGACGTTTGATATTTCGGCATTGGTGTGCGGAGCGTTAACGAAGGAAGAACTGGAGACCTTCATTTCACTTACCTTCAACTTAGTTCAACTTTTGAACCGCCTACTTTCCTTTAGTTGTTGTTGAGAATAATCAGTTTTTCAGCCTAAACGTCCACCACCATTTTTGAATTCCAAATTTGAATAGTAAAAACATCTGCTATTCTGTTCAGATATAAAATGTACCCATCTTAACCCCTTACCATACGTAACGGTCAAAACCGGCCAGCGCTATTCACAAAAATCATTATTTTTTCATTTTTTTCTGTCACAAAAATATAGTTTATGACCCCTCATTGGAACGAGCTCGTTGAGCTCGTTCCAATGAGGGGTTATAAACTATGTTTTTGACGCAAGAAATGAAATAAAAATAGTAGATCAAGACTTTTGTTTGCAAGTGTCGTCTTCTTTTCGTGTTAGGTAAAGAGTTAACACATGTATATTTAATGGCCCAGTATTATAACAAGAGTTAGAGCCATTCAAAAAACCTCTTGTTTTGTACCTGACTTTTTTGAAATACAACGATGTAACAGTTTATCAGGGACGAATTTCACACATTCTTGTTTTTTCAATGACTGTGGTATGTTAGCACGTATTTATTTATACTACATCTATATGTGTAATGTGTAAATGACGATAATAGATGATATAATTAAACATGTTTATCGTTGATAGGTGATCCTTTTGTCCGCGTGTCGTGATGACCCAAGAGATATTGGTAAAAATATGACATGTTTTACAAGTCTACATGCTTGGACATCTCGAAGTACAGCCAGTGGCGTAGGGGATGGGCCCACAGGTGGGGTGGGGCAGCTAGAAGGGGGGCCACCGTCTTGAAGGACGTCTCAAAGCTGGAAGAAAGAGGGAAAGAGATATATATATATATATATATATATATATATATATATATATATATATATATAGTAAAAAAGAGTAGAGGAAGAGAGATAAATAAACGATATCACTGCCAGGTTGTGTATGTATTGATATGTTTACCTGTGTGACTGTTGCACAGTCCACAGTGTACCAAATATACATAATTGCAAACTCTCATTTCCACACGACGTACTCTTTGTAGTCTATGTATTATTATTTTAAGTAAACGCTACATCATTGTAACTGAGAGGGGTGAGAAATGAACAATATACATACAATATACATACATGGTGCCTCTCAAGTCACACATGTTGGGCGTGCATGTGTGTATCGTTGGATGGTGGGGTGAAACTTAAAACATGTAATGAAAAAATCTACAGAGTCGTACTTTTAGAATCGATCCTATAGGCTATACCTTCATTTAATTTATTATTTATGGCGTATGTACTACGTGAAATCCTGTATGCTGTGCAGGGTAACAACACTAAATTTGCTCCCGTTTTAAAGGCAACCACCATTATGAAAGGGCCCCCGTCTCTATTTCGCGGGGGAGGGAGGGGGGCACAAGATTTTCCGCTACGCCACTGAGTACAGCTACAAGCAGTCCACATACAATCCTGGTATGGCGATAATTGACTGTGCAGTAACCATACTGCAATGGAATATATAAATGTCGTATATTCTGATTCCCTTCGCAATTGGTACAATTAACAACCTGCTGAAAAAAGTTTGATAAACAATTCAAAGCGTAGCGTTACGAGTTTCTTTGTGAGACATTGTAATAAAGCCATAGCCGGTGAACGACAATTCAAAGCTTTTATGTCTATTTATGTTAGAAATTGTTGTTGATTCGCAAGCACTTCCTTCCTGGCGAAACAGAAATCATTCGCTAAAATATTTAGCATATCCAAATTATTTGTTGATAGAGCTGAAACGGTTAAGGGGTTTTCTTGATCGATTAATCACGTGGATTAACCTTGGTTAACCGATTAATCACTTGTCCAAATAGATATCTGAATAATTATCATACCGTTGATGATTTACAGCATGAACCCTTTACCCAACATAACAAACAAAACCGACTAGGCCTATATACAAAAATCTCCATTCAAATTTATTATGTTTTCAATTTTTGTCTCAAAAACATAGCATAGCTTATGACCCTTCATTGGAACGAACACAATCAGCTCGTTCCAATGAGGGGGTCATAAGCTATGTTTTTGAGACAAAAATTGAAAATTTTTAGTAATTCATGAATTTATTTTGCAAGTATCGTCTGCTACCCGCAGTGGGTAAAGGGTTAAGAATGACCATTCCCAGCCACTGATACAGTATGATGATCATGCAAGTAAACAAGTTTGTCAGCAATTGACTTGCATGCTTTACTCTGCCTCATATAATTTATGTGAGTCAGTGTGACAATGTTTGCAGGTTTGCATGGGTTGGAAATTGAAACCCTTTGTTCAACATTGAAAAACAACTGTAAAACATATACCATCATCTTGGACAACGGACGTTACGTCACAGAACATGCCAATTTTGAATTTGTGACGAAAGAGCCGAGTTACTGCCTCAAATAAATTTTTATTAGCTGTTCTTCTTCCGAATCCCGCATTTTTATGAGAAAACCGTGGCTTAATAAAAGGAACCAACCCAAGTGACACCGTGTTGTCTTCTAAAAATGTCAATGGGATTTCTTGACGGAATGTTTTGCAGACGACCTGCAAGAAGTTCGCCATACATTCAGAAATATTCATGCCAGCTTATTATGCCAGTGCAGTATAGAAACAGTTTACGTAAAAAAATATAATAGGAAAAATGAAAATGATAAGTAATAAAGAATTCCGCATATTAGTGGATCCAATATATATATACGGTTCCCTTTTTTTGTCTCCCAAGCCAATTTAATCTTCTTGAGAATTGAATTCAATATTAATTGTGTCGAGAATCGACTCAAGTTATACTCACGCACGCGCACTTAGTAAAACAGGTAAAGCGACAGATAGTTCATTTCATTTCTTATATGTGCAATATAATCCTACAATCCTTTAGGGCAATAGGATTAAACAGCTACTGAACTCCCAGGCTATCTTCTATTTATTATTTCTTTTTCCTTTACTCAAAAAAAAAAAAATAAAATAAAAAAAAAAAAAAATATTCAAGTAACAATTGAAATGAATTATCCGTTGCTTTGTTGGCGTATGGAATGGGCGTATTAAGTTGTATGAACGGCGTCTCAATTTTTATGATTTAAATAGGTGTGGTTGCTTGTAATATAATGTACCATGGGGTTACCGGGTACGTGACCACCGTTACTTATTCCCATATCCTTATTCGACATTCGTTATCAACCGATAAAATCGGTTGGTAACGAATGTTGAATAAGAAACTGGAAATAAGTAATGTACCATGGGGAACCGGGTATGTGACCACTGTTACTTATTCCTACTTCCTTATTCAACATTCTTATCAACCGAATATCGAATAAGGAACTTGGAATAACGTCCGTCATTTCTGTCACTGCATCAACCTTTGTGCACACGACAAAGGCTAATACACGCAGTCTCGAATACTCAAGAGGGAACCCAGTATGAACAACCCGCGTGAATACTAACATTCCACCGGCTGCAATTACAGTTTAATTGGCCATTGTTTTAACAAATGGACGGAGACAAAAAAAAGACATTCATAAGGTAGTAAAAACAATCGTTGAGTTTAGAATAACGCACTTCTGTCAATCATATGCAAAGACATAGGACGTGATTACAGAACGTGAAACTATACTAGTTGAAAGGGTTAACGCCGTGTTGCAATGTTAATATGCCTTGCACCCCCGTGGGAACCACGGCAAGTGGATCAGTTCTTGTTTACTGTGGTTAGAAAGTTCTGCTTTACTGATAAAATAGGACCCGTAACATACGTCTGGGGTGGAAGTCCTCTAACGTGAATTACCACTAAAACACCCGTGGAGTGAAGTTTCCACCCAGACAATAACAGTAGGTTCATGTGGTAATGTATGAACAGGACAAACACAGTTTTAGCCAAGGGACCTCCGTGTTCAACCGGAAGGTCCCTTGGATGAAAATTTGCTCGTTCTTATGCTTTTTCCTATACAAACCGAGAAAGAATCTTGCTACCAATCAGGGTTCCAATCCGGAGTACACTATTGTCAAGGACCTTGTCCAAGAGAAGAATTTTCATTCTTGAACTTAGAGAGATAACTTAGAAATAACGAAATGGAATTCCTGTTGAAAGAGCGAGTTTTGTGTCCCGTTAGTCGAATGGCCTTGAATTTGCCACGACTATGTTTAGATAGTGTGTAGTACACGGGAATAGAACGCACGAATGCTTTTGGAATCCACGAAAGGAAAAACTATCGGAAACAGTATAGTACAGCTCAGTCAGTCAGAGGAACCAAGCCTGAAAATAAGCAGTCTGTCATTTGCAGAACGAGGTCCCCAGAGGGTGAATTTTCTGATGCTATCCCATACAGTGGGCCAATTTATCTTCTGGGTACCCTTTTCTGTTTAGGCTTGAGACCCTTGATTCAGATTTGAGGTTCTCAGAGGGTAAATTTGGTGATGCTACCCTGCTGTGCAGGGTAGCATCACCAGATTCACCCCCTGTTGATCTCACCAGATTCACCCTCTGTTGATCTCAACAAAAGTTGGTATGTGTATTACCCAGCTAGTAGTACTTGGTCTATACTACTAGCTGGGTAATACACATACCAACTTTTGTTGACATCAAACGATCTGAACTGGAGTTATCGGTCGGAAACCAAACATGTTAATAGACGGTCGAATTCTGAGTCGAAAAAGGGCCGTAACTCATGTCAAAATAACTGAGCAGAACCCATTTTCGAACTTGGCATGTTTTACCAACTGGGACAGTTTGCTTATTTTCAGGCTTGAGAGGAACGGAAAGTAACGTGAGATATAATATATCAAATAATGACTGGATTACAAGGAGTGGGAATATATCAACCTTTTCACGAAAAATATCGCATCGACGATTTTTTCTATTTTCATATCCAGGGATTCCGCTGTTAGAAATGGATTACTACGCCTCTGTTTCACAATATTATAATTTTCTTGTTGATATGCAAAATAGAAAATTAGATACTTATGTTGAAAACAAAAGTATATTAACTTCGTCATATTTGGTAATAGTCGCAATTGTGTCTGTACGAAAATATCATTTGATTGAAGTCCGAACTTGGTTTGTCACGAAAGTTCCCATTTACCATTTCCATGTTTTTTCTTCTACCCTAATAAGTTGAAAAATTGCAAACAAACTAGCCCTTTAAGCTGTACACCTGCAGTGAGATTTTGTAACATAGTAAACTTGATTTTCTTCCCAAGCAACCACACTGAGTGTAAAGTGGATCAACGTCGATCTTTATCACAGTTGCCGCCCAAACATTATGTTATTGTGATATCGGTCTGCCGGAAATTGCATACAAAAAACACACACACTCTTGCTGACAACAGCGTGGAGGAATTACAAAAATGGGACTAAAGCTCTTCGACACTTCGCAGATAAATGATCTCAATGGCCGAAATGATCGTGATTTTGCACAGGCCTTTCATAGACTGACTATCAAATTGAAATCAGTGCACAGATCAGTTACTGTTGGGTTTAAATTTACTGGAGCTGGTTAAGCCTCCTCAGAGAGCTACAGGACGACAATAGTTTCAAAACAAATGGTGCAAAGAAAATATAGAATGAAAATTCACACTCTTCAAATTAAATCAGTTAAATGATACAAATTTTCGTCAAGGTGGACAGTCGATTTAGTTGGTTTGTGTATTTTCTGATACCATACTTGAGCATACAAATGGCATTCGTCATTGTGGAACACCAGAAATAACACACATGATACCCAATAAACAATGTAGATTAGTTGTTGCCCTTTAGTTTATCAATCAAATCATTTTTGACAAGAATATTAAACCATCTTCAAAATAATTGTGGGGTATAATCACTGCAAAATTAAAACAAAAATGTTCACAAAGGACATTCTTCATTTTACATCGATGAAATCACACCTCACCTGTGAGTCCATACATTCTAAAATCGGTTGGGTTAAAAATCAACCCAAATCAAGTGGAATGAGTGAATATGAACCCAACTGGATTCGTATTCACTCAACCTAGTTTGTGTTGATTCTTAACCCAACCGATTTTAGAGTGTAACTGTTCCTCTGAACTGTATGGATTTGATCCCCGGTGGCACTTTCTTCAACCAAAACATAAACACAAATTGGCAGCTTTTGGGAATTTTAGACACTATGGATTTGAATTAGCTTTACTGCCCATTACTCTCATGAAAGACAAACATATTTCTCCGAAGTTGAACAAGATAGCTTTAGTCAATTTGATGTTTGATACCAGTTCAGTTTTGGTCTCTTATTTATTTCATAGCTGACTTTCAGGCAGGACGCTCTCCCAAAATGACAGCACTTCCATGGCAAATTTCCTGCTTAATTTCAAACATTCTGGTATATAATTTATTAGGCTTATATTTTCCTGGTCTTTTTAGGACTTTGGAGAAAATTATCTAAAATTTGACCAAAGTGTTATTGGACGGCCTCCTAAGTACTTACCAAACTGAACAGTAAACCATCCATGCAAGGCCTCCCTTAGGGTACAAACAACAAAAGGGCACACAAAATAAAGAGATGATAAAATTGATGTTAATAAATTCACGTAAATTTTGTATTCGGGACTACAACTTTCCAGTTTCCAATTGGTGAAAAGGAAGAACCGATGCGTAAACGCAAATTTCTTCCGATCAAATAAGTGTTCCCGTTTGAAGAAAACCATTTAAATTGGCAGCTCTATACAGAGGCGTCGCGATGATAACCGTTGGCGAAGAGTGTGTAAACCCCAGCTACGACTGTCATGATTCAAGACCCGGCTGATAAATATTCTAACCAACTCATTAAGGTATACCTTCTTTGAAGGCATGCCTTCTTTGAAGGCATGCCTCGATGATATAATTGAAATGTGAGGCAGACGGGGTTTTAGTTCAAAAATGTGTTTGTCGATAAATGCATGTAGTAGTCGTGACACATGAGCTTTTCAACTTCTTAATTAATTAGCACATACCGGATTCAAAATTCGTCATGCTGGGGCCGAATCGGACAGACCTCCATTTACATGTGACCGACTGCTTGTATGACATATGTTCAAATAGCAAAGAAAGTACGTGATTACCAACAAGAGCGAAATCGATATTTAAGAGCCCAATCCAGACGAAAATGTCCCGACTAGCAAAGTATTGGTAGGACTGTACAAAATATTTGAATTCGAGTTACCCGCCTCGTAAATGATGCTATCTCCGAAACTTAGGCAGCCTTGGGAAAATATATTGTTTCAATAAACGTTTGAAGCATTCTACTCACATCTTTATTATTGTTGAATATTCCAGATATATAATGAAGGTGATTTGATGACTCTTTGGACCTAAAAATATAATTGACTATTCATGTATTTTTGTTGGAAATTCCCTGAAAACAATGTGCACATGATCAGCACTTCGCTTCCTGTCAGTTTTTCTCTTTTATTAGTTGCATGACCCTCTGTTTTCGTGTCAGAAAAAAGATATCTGAAGGGCTATACTTGACAAAGATATTTGAATACCAAAATAAAAGTGATGTAATCATATTTTTTTCCCCAGAACGTGATAATGGTCGCCTACGGGAAATATTTAGTACCGTGATATCTATTGGGGTGTTGTTACACCATCCTACAGCCTCCATAGTTACGCCACTGACTCTTTATATTCGACCGCAGCTCGAAATACATGAATTCGCACGATTAATTCTATTCTCGAAATCGCCAAATTACTGAGCGAACCCATCGATTGACTTCAGCTTGAATAAAACCAGCAATCATCTGCTTGTTGTCAGAAAATAAATATCGATCGTATAGTCCAGAAACCCATTAATACCATAAACGCCGAATTATGAGTGAAACTTCATTTATATACCACAAACCATGAGTAAATATTCATCTGCGTGGAAACTGCCTGGGGAATATATTCTTGTCAATATTGACATCTTTATCTCCCATAATGTACCTTCGCTTTGTTACAACTAAAACCGATGCAGCGCTAAAATATTAAAGTGATAAAACAGAATTTATAGGCACTGAAACCCTTTCATCGTATCAGTGAAAAATGCAAATGTGATCGTCGATTTTGAACATCTCAATTTGCTTGTGGTTAGCGATTTAAAAAAATACAAAAAATGGCAAAAGGGTGTAAACATTAAAAACTTCATGTAAACTCACTAAATTTGATGCACTAAAAATCTTCACTGTTTCGTCCATTTTGCTTATTAATCATCTGAAGCTAATATCGGATTATCTCAATATCAGTCTATGTAGCAACCCCGGGGACTAAAGCAGTGCCTGTTTACTGTGGTAAACGAGCTCTGTTTCACTGGCAGAATGAGACCCGGTCACCAATGCCTAGGGTTGAAGTCCACTAAAATGGGCAACGTGAGTATAAACGATTGTTGAGCTTGACTTTATCTCCATGATGCGATCATGATAAGTGCCTCGCCCAAGGACACAACGCGGGTCGTCCCGGGCGGGGATCGAACTCGGGACCTCCAGCATAGAAGTCCAACAGTCTTCCACTGAGCCACCGCGCTCCCCATGTGATTACCGTAGATAAAACGCCAGTTGTATAGCGGGCGCGCGGTGGCTCAGTGGTTCCGCCATCGGATTTCAAACCGAAAAGTCTGTAGTTCGATCCACGCAAGGGGTAAGTCCAAGGCACTAAATCCCGATTACCCACGTAGGGGCACGGTGATGCTGTGTGCTTAGGCGTACTGCACGCCGATGGTGTGCTTGCCGTCAACCAACGCTAACCCTGCTTGTGCTGAGTTAGTACTTTGGAAGTCTGACCGTTACTTGCCGTTGCTCGATGGTTCTTTCCGGGTACTCCGTCTTCCTCCACCCATAAAATTGTTCGACACGAGGTGATCCTGGCTGTCGAAACTGTCGTTAAACCCCAAAAGCACAAAACAAAACAAGTAGCACAGTCTTTGATGCCATTTCTTCCTCATTATTGGTGTAGTTAACGTCATAGTTAGGTTGTCTTTCTTGCATGACTGCAACCAAAGGCCATTCACTTTCAGATATACATTAATCTCGTGGATGGTCTGATTTGTATGTAATTGCCTCATTATCCCTCGCCTCAAAAAGTTTGGCAGGGGATACAGAAATCGGCCTGGCCCGTGCGACCGCCCGCTCATATTGTGAACGCGATCGATACCTTGAACAAAATGTAATCAGATTTTCAGGAAACTTGCTATTGGCATGCATTGTAAAAAGATCTCCTTCAAGTATTATATAGACGTGATGCCCCTTTTGTTGAAATTTAGTATTTGTCTGCTAACGATATTTTGTTGTACCCAATAACTTGAATAAATGTAATTGGATTTCCATGAAACTTACTGTAAGCATACATTTTGAGAAGATCTAGGACAAGCTCGATATTCCCCAAATTTCCTTGGATTCTTCCCCCTCATGTTTCAAATTTTGTGTTTGATAATGATTTTGTGAACGTGATAACTTGAATAATTGTAATCAAATTTTCATGAAACTTGCTATAGGTATACATTCTGATGTCTTTGTCGAGTTCGATATTCCCCAAATTTATAATGACAATGACACAGTGAACGCAATAAATTGAACAAATGTGAACAAATATGGGCGTCCAGCACAGTGACAGTTAATGACTGGTAGACCTAATATCCACAAAGCCAATAGCAGACGTATTCGCATTATGTAAGCGAACTAGAAAAACAATTTTGTAAGTGTGTTCTAACTATCGTGACAATCTGATGGTACCAAATGTCTGAACTTATTATATTATTGACTAATTCATGATTGTCGGCTATTCGCATTTGTGTTCACAGATCTGTTGTTTTGCATATGAATGGACTATTTGTGGCCTCTGCTTATCAGACAGATTTTTGCAGAATGCTAACATTGGTAGCCTTAAAATTGCAGAATGGAAGTGTCCTAGAGCTGAAACGGTTAACCGATTAATCGATTAATCAATGATCAACATTTTGATCGATCCAAAAAGTAATTGATCGATTATCCGTTACTTTTGAACTACTGTATTTTTGGGTTAAAAAGGAACAAACTTGCTCCAAAAGAGGCAAACATTGTCGCACTGACTCACATCAATTATATGAGACAGAGTAAAGCATGCAAGTTATATGCTTACATACTTGTTTACTTGCATTATCATCATACTGTATCAGTAGCTGGAAATGGTCATGCTTAACCCTTTACCCATTGCGGGTAGCAGACGATACTTGCAAAATAAATTCATGAATTACTAAAGATTTTCAATTTTTGTCTCAAAAACATAGCTTATGACCCCTCATTGGAACGAGCTCAGCGAGCTCGTTCCAATGAGGGGTCATAACCTATGTTTTTGAGACAAAAATTTAAAACATAATAAATTTGAATGGAGATTTTTGTATATAGACCTGGTCGGTTTTGTTTGTTATGTTGGGTAAACGGATCATGCTGCAAATCATCTACGGTATGGCAATTATTCAGATATCTATTTGGACAAGTGATTAATCGGTTAACCAAGGTTAATCCACGTGATTAATCGATCAAGAAAACCCCTTAATCGTTTCAGCACTGTCGCAGGATTACAGTGCTTAAGTGATGGTTGAACATTTATGTTCTTATCAGTGCTCAGCCGGCAGCCAGTGACTGTCGTCTGAACCCCACTTCGAACGTAAACCTTACCGCCTCATCAATGCCCTATCCGCTTGGGACTCTTAGGATTCCTGAAGGTGCCTGTGGCTTACAACGCCGAAGGGTGATCTTCGATAATTCACTGAAAAGATTATTTATTTACATGTACGAAGAAATATAATATGAAACAAATTACTCACAAAATTATCCATAACAATACACTAATTACGCGAATAAAAGTTTATTCTTTAGGGCCCTTTACGTCTCCCACATCTTGCTGTGTCCGCTGGATCAACCTCACTTCATCTTCTCATGGTTTGTGATAAATGCAAAGTGTCTATTCACTTTTCGTTGCTTCCTCCTCGCAGGGTTAACTGCACCGCCAGTCGGGCTTAACACATATAATGTTCTGCTTGTGTGACTCTATCAGCGTTCTCACAGTTCAATCAGAATTCAATCGGCGTCTACTACAGTTCACGTTCACTTTGCGCCTTGCCTGGCTCTACGGGGTTAAGTTATTCTTCGCCTTCAGATGTATACTTAACAAATCTTACATAAAATATTCTGCAAAGTGTTCTCAACATCACCAATTCTCGCACCGCCTAAAACTATCTTATCTCGCGAGCTATTCCAGCGCTTACTCAAGTTCTTAATACGGTCTCTAGACCTCAACGTTACAGCTTTTACTTCTTTGGCTACTATGCCGCTACGGTTCGCAACCGTTAACAAACTATTATCGGTTCCTTACAACCCTCACTGGGTTACGACAATCTCTTTCAATCTCGGTGCCTATCACCCTCGACGGCCAAGGCTAAATTCGGATCTTCTCTGAGTGCTCTCAGCACAACTGCCTCTCAGAATTCTGCTTTCTAAAACAGGTAATGCCGTTTACCTAAATGCATATAACTCCCTGAGCTCGTACGTCCTGCTCCTGATCCTATTCTCATATATGGCCACCGACTTGGCCCGCGACTGCTCCTATTCTACATATGAGCTCTGTGGCTCCCCCTACATCACAACGTGCCTTTACTTTCGCACCGATGTGGCACCTCCTCTCACCTATAGCATGGGACCTCCCCATCTACTCGCAACGACCCACAGCCTTACACACCTTCCGACTGGAATTGGCTGGAATGAATTTTTCGAGAAATCCCCCGATTTTTATTTAGACAGCCAGAACATTTATTCTCAGTTAATCGCTTCTCTTGAACTTGGCAGCTCAGATCTATCTTAATTTAACACACGCTTTAAAGTTCCTTTGAAAGACTCGCATTTCGGTGTCTTTTTACATTTCGGAGACAGGATAGATGCGTAATATGGGTGTGTGTCCAGAACATATGTGATGCACTGTATTCTTCAATTAAATATTAACTGGCTGTAATTACCCAGATAATGATAACACGTGCGCCATAATGGATATTAAATTTCATGCCTAATTAACAGAGTTTGACGAATCTATTTTCAGGGTCCGCCACACACCTATCTTTACGCTTTACATTTAACCCAGGGAGAAATATTATCGAAAATATTTACACTTTTAAACAAAAACAATCCCAACTTTTAGCTATCACCTTGACAAGCTCTGAACTGTGCCTTTTGTAGACTTGGTTGATGGTTTTAAGCTTAACATTTCTGAAGCCTCCAATCACCACGTCCCTGTTTCTGTGATGAGTTGTGATAATGCAAAATCAAATCTTCTATAATTATTAGCGAGGATTTTCGCGAGTCGAGATACAGTCCAAGAAACAAGAGTGTGAATCTGATGCAATATTTTGTACATAAACATAATGGTGATGTTAGATTTATCCTACAATTTTCATGTGTGATAGATTGATTTACACTTTACATGACGAATCGGAGCATCCATCCACCCATATAATATACAAAGTGAGCAGTTGAACAAAAACAAAAGTTTTGCAAATATTTCAGCAAAATCATACCAAGTGACCCATCATTGGAACATTTTTACACTAATTATAATACTAAATTGTGATATCATATCCGTTGAGTAAAGGGTTGACTATAATTTTAATTTCAAATTTCATTATCAAACTCATAAAAATGCTTGCCATTTCGGTTGCAGCTATATGCGGCTGTTCTGGTTATCGCTTAGTCAGTTTGAGTTGTGCCTGCACCTTTCTTTGAAGTCGAAGTCCACATGGTAAATCATAAATGCCTTTGGAATAGGAAACACATTTCCTCTATAATATAAATTAACAAAAAGCAATGCCTGCCTTTTGTTGAACGAACTGGTAATGGTGTAGTACACGTGCAAGTAATGTGGGATGAAAACAATTATATTATTTTGAAAACGCTATTTTTTTATTCCGGTCTTATAATTTTGCCGCACTTCCTTTATGTCACCAACACATATACCGATGTTGAGAAAGGGAGGGAGAGAGAGCAAAAAAAAAAAAAATAATAAAATAAATAAAACGTGTTCGTTAGACGACCTTGTAACAACATATTCGTAATTGTTCCCAGAACAGCCAAGCAGAAACAATGCAAATGTTTCATTTTTGAACTCCAAACTGAACAACATCTCTCTCTCTTTCAACAGCATAGATATTTTTTTCTTTCATCGCAAATTTCTCTATGAAATTTATAGCACAGATCTCCCTCCACATTTTGGGGAGTCTGTCTTTTGACGTGGAAGTTTTGTGAAATACGACACCAAAGGACATATCATTTTCAGTTCTAACAAATTGAAATTATTTTCAGTGCAAATTGACCATTACAGACAAAATCGTTAAGGCGTGGCCCGTTTCGAAATCCTATTTATACCCAACTGGTAGCTTTACTGCCTCATTCCATGAGTTCAACACAAGATATAAATATACGCTGATACTATTTTACACTGCTCTACTGAAGCCAATATTATTGAACTTTTACAATTGTATTTTCTAGAATTGTATTTTCTACCTATTAATATAACTGACTAAAATCAATCATTAGCATTTTAAAATTTTAAAAGATATGTCAGTTTGCCAACTGGCAAATTGTCACATCTTAGAAAATGCTAATGGAATGGTTCATTTCAACCCATTTAAAGTCGTAACTAGAAAATAAAATTCTAAAAAATACCGTTGTAAAAGTTTAAAAGTATTGGCCCCAAGTCAGCATCAAATCAGTGTGGGATGAAATGACAAGTATTGCGCATACGTCATGGTATGTAGCATATCGTTACACGTGGAAAGCCGACGGCTGAGTGAAGTGATCAGATTTAATTTATATGTCCGTTACTATCCACGATGCCAGGGGCGTCGTGAAAATGACCAATTGGGGTGTGGGTGTAAATCCTGACAAAATATCCAGACTGAAAAAATGAATGGAGTGTGTGTGTGTGTGTGGGGGGGGGGGGGGTGGTTGAGAGTGTCACACTTCCCAAACCCTCTGATGGACGCCCCTGCAAGATGCAAACGAACATATTCGTGGTAACCTTTAAAATACGAAAAAAACATGGCTTGACAGTGCACAAAGGCATCTTTTTAGGCCTGCACTTACCATTTCTTATGGAGGGCACCTATTGAGCTGCATTTCTGGGCAGCTGTCAAAGAACGAAGTGCTCAGGTTGAGATAATAGAAGGGAGACTCCCACTCATTGGCAAGGTGTTTCCTCGCTGTGCAAATGGTAGTAAGCAGAAAAACTCTTCTTTTGAAAATTATCTGTCTTTTCAGGACACCCGAAGTTTCATTAGAAGGATTGTGTTTATTTCAAATATGACTTGGCTCTAACACAATCTTGCTTTTGAAGAAGAGTCATGGGGTAATTAACTTTGATTTGCCCAGTTATTCAACTTTTAATATAAACAGTGCAATTTATATTTTTGAACTCAAAAGTAAGGAACGGAACAACAAAGTAGGTAATACCAAGTGCATAAGTATCATCGGCACCTTATCTCGACATCCCTCGCACCTTCTCTTGGAACTTTCTTGGTTTTGTATCCAAGATGACAAACAGAGCCTTATTCATTTTCAGCATTTGCTTTATATGTTGTGTGGATTTCTGCGAGAAGCGAGCTAGGCGCACAAAACAAAATGGCAAAATAACCACCGAAATAACAGGACATAAAATGTACACATACTACTAAGTGAAGTAGAAAAATACACCCTCTGGGTGGATTTTTCTAATTCAATTAGTGTTGTGTTAACATTTTACGTTATGTTGTTATCTTTACACCCAGTATCATTAATGGAAGTCTTCATTCAAACTTTGTAATTTTTACATCGCAACCATTGGTTTTTAGTCACAATTGAAAACGAATCCTCGAACTCGTTAATGAAGGGGATCATAATGTTTACAATAAAACTAGGAATGTGTATGGCTGTAGGTACCTGGAAAACAATTTGGTACTGTCATTTTAAGCCCGTTATGGGTTAAACGATGAACCTGAGAATTTACTGTTCATGAGCAGACGACACTTACAATATTTTTTCCGGAACTACTATGAACATTTTTGCTTCAAAATTATATCTTACGACCCGCCATTAAAACGAGCTCGTTACAGTGAGGGGTTAAAAGCAACATTTGAAAACGCAAAAAAATTCTTTGCAATTATCGTGTATAGCGTTAGACGTTTTTTCGTGATACGTTAGATGAAGGGTTGAAATTGAACTTCACTGCAACGTAATGCAGTAAATGGTCAATAACAGAAAAATACAGCATTACTCACCGCGTTTCTGGAGGCCAGACGAGATTATTTTGCCTCGGTTGCTTCCTTTTCCGGCGAAATGATCCTGAGTTATAATATCCAAGTATATTGTGACCTTAGTGAGACTGGTGATATCGATTTTATTGACGTAACTAGCCTACTGGACAACAGGCGCTGATTAGAATTTGATAATAGTACACATAATGGTTGGAAAAGACTGAATTAACCGCATGGGTTTGTTTGAATAGCCATCTTTGAAATCCATAGTAGCAGAATGGCTTTTCAAGATAACAGCTCTTAACCATCGACTTACCCCGGAGAACGGACGCCACTCACAGAAAATAGTTCTCGAACAACTGAACATTTTCATTTTTGTATCAAAGTACATCTTATGACTTGCATTCAGAGGCGATGCGAGGATGATTGATTATAAGGGGTGGGTGTAAAACCAATTTGCCCCGGCTGTCATGAGAAATATTCCGACAACATCATCAAGGCATGCCTTGGTGTAGTTGGAATATTTGTCTGTCAGGGGTATAGTGAAAAAACTTGTTTGTGGATAAATACATGTTGTAGTCATGCTGCAACTTTTTATTTAACCCTTTTCCAAACACGAAAGACAGACGACACTTGAAAACAAAATTCTTGAATAACTAATTTCTTCATTTTTTGACATCAAAAGCATAGCTTATGACCCCTCAATGGGTTCAGAAAGGGTTCATGGGCAATGTTTCTTAGAAAAAATGAAAAAATAATGAATACTGAATGATGATTTTTTTGTGAATAGCGCAGGCCGGTTTTGGCCGTGACGTTGGATAAAGGGTTGATAAACACGAGCCGGGTCACACCAACGTCCTTAATCGGCCACAGACCCCCATTTGTACCAGACCGACGACTGTGAGTGTGACATAGCTCTTTCTGTAAGAAAGTACATGATTTCCAGCAATCAGAATCTAACAGTCCAATCCAGATGAAAATGTCCAGGCTGGAAAATTATTGGCGGGGGGAGGGGGCACATCCATTCACCCCCCATTCACTCGTAATGGGCAGGCGTCCCCTTTCTGGACGGACTTGGATCTTAGACTGTGGGAGAAGCGTGTTCCCAAAAACTAACCTCCAAGTTATTTCACAGGTTACGTTGGAAGGTAAAATCCAAACAACGAGCGTTGTGTCCCGAAGTTGCGATGATTTGACTTTTTACAACGTCCCTGTGGACTGACTTGGAGCACCCCGGGCCCATTCAGCTCGTTTGTGTACCGGTTCAGCAGAGATGGTCTGGCTCGGGACGCGGTGCACCCCTGGACTGGTACAGGAGCGGTATTTTGAGATCCGATCAGTAACGCTATCGGCAAGATACAGGATGCTGAAAAATGGAGCTTTTACAGTCTCCATTGCGATGTATTCCCATTGATTGAAATCAAGTGCAGCTCGTCCAATGGGAGTGACAAGAGTATGTCCAAAGGTCTCTGACATCACCCCCCCCCCCCCCCCCCCCCCCGTATCAACATTTGGGTTGTTATATATGAATATATGCTTGCTAAAACAAGGCGACAAAGAGAGAGAAGAAAAGAACTACATAAGTGTGGTGGGTGGGTGTCGGGAAAAGTATCAAGACAAAATAATATTTATGACACCCCGTTGTACTTGTGGTTATTATCTATTCAGAGACCCCTGAATAAATGGTGAAACGATTTGCAGAAAATGGTGTGGTAGAAGATATATGCAAAATTCAGAGGTTTGATTGTCCCTCTGGAGGGCCTCTAGTGACAAGGATCTGGCAACTGTACCCCTAAACTTTGAACTTTTCTCACACCAGAACAAACCATGGTCGGCCTGGTTGTTGTGGGCCCATATTGTAAATTAATCACATAACCCGTTTTCCACCCACATGATCAATATTCTTCCAGAAAATCAAATACAGGGACCACTTTTATCTTGCCACCTGTCAGCAAATTTCTAATTTTCTGTCATCGAGATAAGAGTAGAATGTGTCATATTTCTTATCATCAACACAAACGGATACATGTCTGAAGGAAGTAAATGTACTTCGAAGTTCGAATAAGTGTTAGGCCTCAAGGGGATTAGACGGGATACCCCCACTTTTTCTGATAAATGTCAAACTTTTAAACCATTCGTGCCCGAAGTCCCTGACATTTGTTTTTGAACAATCGTTATGATATTTCTTGGATTATATTGTTATAGACATGCCTTCACTTTTTGAGTCCTTATGTCTTAGAAAAGTACTCCAGTTGATATGAATTTCGTTTCTCCCTGGGGTACCCTGGTCGTTCACTTGTGGAAGGTACAGTCACTTAACCCAGCACAATATAAACTACTCTTAAAAATCATTTTCTCCCACTTCATGTAACCTGGTTACGCCACCAGTTTTTTGATAGACATAGATCAGGTAGTCAATAATGTTAATGTGGTTAGACGTACGTTGCATGCATTCAAATACTTTCCTCAGTTCAGCACGTACACGCCACAAAGAACAAAAAATACAAAAAAGAAACTATGAAAGAATAAAAGATGCTGATCTTGTGACAGACGCCCTGTGGGAATTTTCAATTTCCCCAAAAGACCAGTTTCAACATAATCTGTTGGATAATATCAGTTAAACAGGTCTTTGGCAGAGTACATGGCTACGTGTACCTTGTCAGAATTCTGACAGAGCGCATGGAGCTGAGCACCCTGACTGTATAACGAATATGCCATATTGGAAAGCTATCGTAACGTGTTCCGAACCGTTGTGATTTTCTAATCTTCTTCCAAGAATCCAAGCGTAAAGTATAACGTTGGCCTATTTGTCACCTCGCTCTGATGAATAACTTTCAAAGATGCTGTCAGCATTTTTATCACTCAGCTATTCACGAAATGTTTCGGCTGCCGACTTATAATTATTCTCTGTAGCAGTTAGCACTAATTCCAGGTTGTATGGTTCGCAAATCTGTACATTTTACTTGATTCTTAACATTTCACATGTAACTTTATTTTTGGACGTATTCATCGTCTCAGTTCAATTTTTCAAGTGGGATTTATCTCCCTTGACTACGTGCCACATCGTATGGTTTTAACCCAAACACAACTGTATTTAGCCCGACGTCATCAATCACAATATGACCATTTTCTTTGCAGTATGAGAAGGTTTTATATACATACAGTCCTGTATTCTGCAGTTCGTAACACACACCAAGCTCCCATAAGTACACATGTGATATCTTTATAATCATGAAAAAATGTATCTGGTGGAGAGCGCTGAAGAAATATCACATTATAGGATGCAAGTACACCCTCATTAGAAAAATCAATCTTAAAATTAATGCACTTCAATTTTAATTGTTCTTCACCGGCGTCCCGGTTTATTAACGGCCCTTGAGGACTGAATAACAGCCATCTGGCTTATTAAAGGACCTCTACTTCGTTTCGGACCGGCGATAACCCCCCCCCCCCCCCCTCCCCCGAGCTTTTATTCAATTCTCTCGGGCCGTTAATAAACCGTAACGCCCTCCAAACTCATGTTATTGTTATATTAAAGCCATGGTTATGGGTTTTGTTAACTGAAAGGTAGATAAAAATGTTACGTGCTCAAGCACGACTCGTGCCTATTTTCGTCTCCACAAAGGTATATCCTTGCGATAAAAGATTATGTACAAGCTCAATGTTCACAAAACACATATTTATTTTCTAGCTGCCCATCACAGGCTTAACTGTTCAATAGATGTGCAGATCATTCAAGATAAAAAAAACAACAACGATACTCACCCACAGGTTACCCAAACTAAATTAACTATTTCTTTCCAGGTAGTCTAAATCCCACAATCGACATTGAAAAACAATGCGGAATAATTATTCCTTTAAAATGGGGTGAAACAGCCTTTGTTTGGTGAAAGAAATCCCATTCACACTTGCTTGTCTCCAAATATAGAATAAAACTGAAATTCAGTTATAATTAAGCCACGCAAAGCAGATTCATACTTTCTTTGTTACGGAGGGCATTACCATAATGTAGAACTAATATAACATAACCCCTAGCAGAAGAAGATATACTTAAGGGCGAAAATGAAAGCTTCATGTATTGAAGTCGGGCCTAATTTATAAGATAACATCACATTGTTCATGTCATAACTGATCTGCGAATATATTTTGACAGCACTCATGAGCACTGTCGCTCACAATTGCGTGGATACCGGAAAATCACTCTACAGCTTTCTTTATATTCTGCGCACAATGTGTGGAAAATCAATAGTTTCCGTGTGCGTTTTTCATCGACTGATGGAGTATTTAACAATACCATCATGCATATCGTCTCATACTGGTCGTAACATATACTCCTTTAAGCTTTGTATTACACAATTAAATGATTTTTTTTATAGGTTTGGGAGTTGCTTCGATTTTCTTATCACTTCTTCAGCAATGAGGTCTGCATGAAAACACACACACTTTCACTTATGTGGATTTGTTTAGAGATGTTTTTCTAATAAAACAGCGCCTTATTCAGGGCTTTCCTTTTTAAATATGCGATCCCCCTTCTCCATCAGTTCACATTCTTAGATATACCGTCATCACTTTTTTCCAAACTAACGAAAGGTAGGCCACTCAAATTGTCCGCGGTTTGACGAAAATAAACCAATGTGCATTATGTTATAAACCAATTTTGATTATGTTATAAACCAATTTAGATTATGTTATAAACCCATCCAGATTAGGTTATGCGTTTGCAGGTGTGTGTGTTTGGTAGTACATTTTGAATACTTTCAAACCCAATGCAAAATAGTTGACATCTTTCAGCTCACTTAGTCTCAATAACCGGATTCCTGGTATCAAAGATGGCAGTTAACTTAAAGAATTGTTATATGGCTAAAGAAAATTAATCTTTTGATTCTCAGGCACCGTCGCATTCGTTTTTCGGACCGCGTTCGTCATTTTTATTTTCGGAGGCAAAATTCAAAATGTACAAAACTACCATGTTATTTTAGCGGTATCACATCGCGATTTGCGATGCATTATGTCGTGTACATTGATACAGAATTGTTATTCTCTTCGCGAAATGCGACACGATTCTCATATGTATACAAAATAGATATTTATTTAACTAGTTGAGGACTAGATTATTTTTGGTGAATTTGTTCATCAAAAATTGGCACTCTCCAATAATTTGTAATAGAACATATTTGTATAAACAAAGTAATATTTACTTTTAACTGAATACGAAACATGGGTAAGGAAAATGTTATTTTTACACTGGTACCCTCATTTTTTTGAAAGACCTGATTGTGGCTTCTACAACTCAATCAGTTAACCCTTTACCCAACGTAACGTTCAAAACCGGCCAGCGCTATTCTAAAAAATCTCCAATTAATTTTCATTATTTTTTCATTTTCTGTCTCAAAAACATAGGTTATGACCCCTCGTTGGAACGAGCTCGTCGAGCTCGTTCCAACGAGGGGTCATAACCTATGTTTTTAAGACAAAAAATGAAAAAAATAGGTATTCAAGAATTGTTTTTGCGCGTGTCGTCTGCTTTTCAGGTTAGGTAAAGGGTTAAAAAACTCTTTATTATTTTTGATCTCCATTTAGTTGTTCTATATTGATTTTGTGTTGTGTGATCGCTGTTACAAAAAAGAAGCCATCTGCGAAATCAACATGGAAGCTTTAGTGTTTAATTTTAGACTCTCTTACAATTGGATTTTAGGCATCGGCGACCATTCCATGATGAATAAAAAATAAAAATAAAAACCGCCCTCCCTCATTCGTTTTTTTTTTTTAAAAAAATGTGCCCGAGAATCACTTATTTAATTTTGTTTGGCCTAATATATATATGTATATGAGCTCACTGAGATCTGCCAAACATAATCAGATTGGTTAAATTTCGAGTTGCATTATTGAAAAAAAATTTTGAGTTGGAAGTTTGATATTTTAACTTCAGTGTGTAGAGGCTTAAAGCGGGTCCATAGCAATGCAATTGTCTTGATTCTCTGGTCTTAACGAGTGAGAAAGAAAATGTTAAGAAATGTGAGTTTGTGTGTGTGCGATCCGGTTGAATTTCGCTGACCGCTTCTGTATTGTTACAACAACAGTTTATAACTTCACTTACATTTTTCATGTTGGTCAAATTTCCGTTTCAGAGAATTCAGGGAAGGGACACAACTCCTGCGAGCAACAACATACCACGTCATCATGAATTGAGTGAGGACTATAGGTATCATGGAATTAAATATTTTCCCTTAGGCGACCATTATAACGTTCAGGCAAAAAAAAAAATCTTTAATTTTGGCATTCAAATATTTTTGTCAAGTATACCCTTCAGACAACTTTTTCGGACGCCAAAACAGGGGGTCATGCAACAAATAAGAGAGAACAATTGACAGCAAGGGAAGTACCGGTCATATATTTTTCAGGGAATTCCCTACAAAAACACAACAAATGTAAATTGTATTTTTCAGGTCCAAAAGTCATCAAATCACCCTCTTTTTATCTGGAATATTCACCATTAATGCAAGATGTCAATAGAATGCTTCAAACGTTTATTGAAACAATATATTTTCCCAAGACTGTTTATTTTTAGAGATTGCATCACTTCCGACATGCAACATTTCAAGGCGGGTATTTCTAATTCATATATTTAGTTCAGTGATACCTATAATCTATGTGAGATCGGACATGATATCGGGGGGGGGGGGGGGGGGGTTCCGAAAATGGCCCGAAGCAAATTTTGGGCGTAACATCCTGCATTTTTTTACTAACCCCCCCCCCCCCCCCACGTCACTACCCTGTCACCCTGACATTTCTGTTCCTAATATTTTACTGGTGACAACTCACCCCACAGTTATCTTAGCAACGACACGAGATTCAAACGAGTATTGGCCAGGGGCCAAACTATAAAACTTTTGCAACTGTATTTTCTAGAATTTTATTTTCTAGTTAAGACTTAAAATGGGTTGAAATGAACCATTAGCATTTTCAAAGATGCGGCAATTTGCCAGTTGTCATATTGCCATAGCTTTTAAAATGATAATGATTTATTTCAGTAAGATATATTAATAGATAGAAAATATAGTACTAACAATACAATTGTAAAAGTTTTATAGTATTGGCTCCAGGTTTCACCAAAGTGGACGAAGAAAAAGCTATATATCGTCCATTGAGTGGAACAAGGCGCCATCTGTAATGCTTTACCATATTCATATTCCATCTTTGTTCGTATTCCATCTTTGTTTGCAAAATAGACTTAACGCTATCTCCGCTATCGCATCAAATGATATTTTTTAAGGAATTTTCCGTCTAAATTTGTGTTATCTGGTAAGGATGGATATCATCATTCTCATTTCTCAGAAAACTGAGTTGCCATCTTCAGAAAGTCGACAATGAAGAACTGTATGAACCCTCACACTCACCGGGCTTCGATATGTTCGAAAACTCGAGACGGAATCGAATCGAATCAGTGAAAATATTCACAACCGAATGTAGTCTCGAAATTTCAACGGGCCCAAATATAGAGTTGACAATTTTCGGGAAAAATAGTACGACGAGTCCCAAGCCCAACCACACACCTCTGCAGCCGACCGCATGTAAATGATTCACACATTTTAAGTTCTAAATACCACACTCAGATATAATCGCACTTGAGGTTTGTTAGTTTGTACTGGTGTTAAATACGACAAACAACACCACGGGCCAATGCCCGCAGTTTTTCTTTTCAAAAATTGTTATAATGAAAATTGATTTTCAACGAAAAATAAATGGATCGACACGGTTCATAAACGGAATTTCTCATCTGTTGCCGACGTCATGTAGAGCAGCAGATGTTGTGTTTTGTTGCAAATTATTCACAAAGGTAATGCTGAAGGTAATCATAAGCGGCCCGCCTGCTAAAGTAACCCTCAAACAGTCGATACTTTCAGTGACATCTACATTTTTATGCTCATATAACCCTGAAGTTAAACTTGCATCGGTCAATATGCACATTATGGTTTGACTGGCTGGTCCATAAACTGCCATATGGCTTGCAACCTTATGCAATGTTTGTTAAATATAATTTTTTAAATAAATCGGGAAATAATATTTAAATTGCCATTCACGTTCTCGATTTGATTCAACCTTGAAAAATCGCTAATTCTTCCGTATTAAGACGACGACACGCAACTGATAAACTCTGTTTTTAGCCCTTTGGACCCTGATGGTATATTCCATGCCAGTTCAGAGCAATCAACTAGGGGAGGGAGGGGGGCGGTGACGTTGCGGTAACCGGTTCTCGTCAGATCACCGAAGTTAGGCAATGTCGAGCTCGGTTAGTCCTTGGATGGGTGACCGTCTGAGCGACCGATTTTGACTCCCGCGTTGTGTCCCTTGGCAAGGAAATTAACCCCAATTGTCCACATGTGGACACGATGACGCGTGTACTAAGGCGTACTGCACGCCGATGGTGCACATGTCTTCAACCTATCTAACCCTGCCTATGCTGCAACGCGGAGTTACGATGTTGGGGAGCTGACAGCTGCTCGTCGTTTCTTGGTGGTTACCTCCAAGTACCCCAGCTTTCTCCACCCGTAAAATTGTCACCGACACGATATGACCTTGGCTGTTAAAGTGTCGTTAAACACTAATAAATAATAGAGCCATCAACTGGTAGAATCTATATTCGTTACTTGCAGCCAGTTGCGGGAAGACCAATCCAGCCTAAGGCTGCACGTTGAAAATATCGATTTTTCTGCCATATAAATTTACTGAACAACTATCAACTTCATGAATTCAGGTCGTATCACGACTCTTGACCGGAAAAGCGGCCTTTCGGGTTTAAAGGGTTAAGCTAGTTTCCTTAACCCTTTACCCAACGCAGACGATTTCAAAATTTATTATTTTAAATATCATTTTTTAAATTTTTTCAAAAAATTTCAACAAAACCATATCATGTGACCCCTCTTTGGAACGAGCTCGACGAGCTCGTTCCAAAGAGGGGTCACCTGATATGGTTTTGTTGAAATTTTTCGAAAAATAATATTTTTTCAGCTGCTGAATTTGCATATTACGCGGGCGGATGCGGGCGATTCGTTGGGTAAAGGGTTAAAGCTACAAAGCCATCCCTTTAAATATTTTGAATGATTTCTGAAATAATATTCCAGGTAATGACTAATGACAGGCTCAGACAGAACTGATTCTATATAACCATTGCAAGTATTTGTACGGGATACTTGCAATACACTTTTATAGGGTTATGTCTCCTCTTGTGTTAATATGCTGTAGAAGGGCTACTTTAAAAGTATCTTATTGGCAGCTGGTACAGGCTGATGATAAAAGAACTAACTGTCTCTCGGAGATTTAAATTAGATGAGATATGATTTGTTTACGGGTAAAAATGTTACAAAAAATGTCAAACAACGTTGGTGCGACAAAATACAGAGCAGTATACCGCACGGAGATAGCATAGCTAGATTGGATGTCTACCTGCCAGCTCCCAATGCGAAGAATGCTAGCCTCAACACACACAGGTGGTATGGGGACTATGGACTGAGGACAATGGTTCACCTTTGACATCAATCCGATAAATGTCATAAATTTGTGTTCTTCAGACAAGGTGGCTCATGACAAAACATTGCTGGAGTCCAGATAAACAGCAGCAGCGCGATAGAGATGTTCCAGTTGCAAAGCGAAAAATATATAGACAGCGGTTGACATAATAATAACAGTTGAGGAGAGCGTTGACTTTCTGAGACATTGGGACTGGGAGAGGGCTTGAAAGAGGAACTTAGACTGGGTTCCGGCGGTATCATCAAACTCTTGATTTAGAAGATAATCATCAAACAAGAACGACGGTACCTGTGTAATCATATATGTGTCAATTCCCTGCAACTATAATGTGCGCCAGAGAAGGTTATGACGTCTATCCATCGACAAACAGAAGCCAGCTACACATGGGAGCTGAAAACCATAATTGTACTCGCAGTGATTGAGGCCATATGAGTACTGAGCGAAAACTTGATAAAAGGGATGACACACCTTCCAACATCAATATCAGTTGCCCATATTCGGGAAGAATTACAAAAAAACAATAGCAACCAAACAGTTCAAGCGGTTGTGGTGGTGGTGGTGGGTGGTGGGTGGTGGTGGTGGGGGGGGGGGGGGGGCTTCAGGTAAGCGTTCACTAAAAGTGGTAACAAGTTGAATCAGTTACTGCAGAGGAACTAATTTCAAAGTGCTCCACAGAAGTATTATTCCAGGCGGTGTTCAAAAGTTATGTGTGCATTTGTTTTGTATTGGTGGTTACACCTCTAACCTGTCACAACACACAACGCGCATATATATGTCTATGTGTCGTATTTGCGCGGACACCACTACCTGCCACAACACAAGGCGCGATGTGTGCCTATGTGTTGTATTTGTGTCGACACCACTGACCTGTCACAGCATACAAAGCGATATGTGTTGTATATGTGCCGACGCCACTAACCTGTCACAACACAAAGCGTTACCTGTGCCTGTGTGTTGTATTTGTGCTGACACCACTGAGCTATCACAACACATAAAGCGTTATGTGTGCCTATGTGTTGTATTTGTGCGGACACCACTACCTGTCACACCACAAGGCGCGATATGTGACTATGTGTTGTATTTGTGTTGACACCACTAACCTGTCACAACAAACAAAGCGCTATGTGTTGTATATGTGCCGACGCCACTAACCTGTCACAACACAAAGCGCTACCTGTGTCTGTGTGTTATATTTGTTCCGACACCACTAAGCTATCACAACACACAAAGCGCTATGTGTGCCGACACCACTACCTGTCACACCACAAGGCGCGATGTGTGCCTATGTGTTGTATTTGTGTCGAGACCACTAACCTTTCACAACACATGGCGCGATTTGCCTATGTGTTGTATTTGTGCCGACAATTGTGACCTAACACTTAACACAAAGTGCTGTGTGCATATGAGTTGTATTTGTGCCGACACCTCTGCCTGTCACAACACACAACGCACAGTATGTGCCTATATATTGTATTTGTGCCGGCACCCCTGATCTGTCACAACACAGAAAGCGCTAGGTGTGCCTATGTGTTATATTTGTGCAGACACCACTGCCTGTCACAACACAAGGCGCGATGTGTGCCTATGTGCTGTATTTGTGTCGACACACTGACCGGTTACATCATACAAAGCGCTATGTGTTGTATTTGTGCAGACACCACTAACCTGCCACAACACAAAGCGCTACGTGTGCCTGTGTGTTGTATTTCTGTCGACGCCACTGAGCTGTCACAACACACAAAGCGCTCTGTGTACCTATGTGTTGTATTTGTGCGGACACCACTAAGCTGCCACAGCACACGAGTACTGATACTACTGATATCAAAGTTACATCTTTCTCGCTCAGATCTCGATCCGATCGCGACTCACTTATGTAAAGGATGAAAAAATAATAAAAATAATATCATCTAATATTCAATGATCTCGTATGTCGTTTTCGACTGGATAGATTCTACAAAGCTGTGAGGAGGGAGGTGACAGAGGACATCGAGCTTATTGCGACACACTCGGGATCGATTTGGAATTCTCTGCCTGCTTTTGTAATTACGGTACCGTGAATTGGGGTGACTGGGGACGTTTTTTGGACAACTTCATGTTTCTACCCATTTGACACTTTCAAGCGAGAGGCCGCTTTTCCGTACCGAGAACATGGTACCTCATACTTTCATTAAGTAGGATGGCTGCTAAGTTAAGGTGGAGGGTAGACCCATCAACATTTTCAACGTGCAGCCTAAGGCTGCACGTTGAAAATATTAATTGGTCTACCCCCAAATAATAAATATGGACACTTCCAATTGTCTTCATTAAACTTACATGGGTGATAGCACCAGGGATTAAAGGGTTAAATCTTTGTTGAATTTATTTATTATTCTAAAGTATTGCAATATGTTGGTAGTTTTAGTTGAGTCATACTTTTTCAATATTCATAATCTTAATATATTTATTTTAAAAAAAAATATTTTTATTAGTTGCCCCTATTGATCCCTTCTGTGGGGTTAATTGAGACACTCTCTTATATCAGTTAATGTTTCTATTCGATTCTATAGAGGGGTTAATGAGGACTTGCAATAGGTTTTAAAACAATTGTACAACAAAAAGAAAATAGAAATAAAATGATTACAATGCTTGACTAGATCCTGTCAGAGCCACATCAGTGACAGCAAAACAATTATTACCGTATCAGGGGTCAATATTATAAAACCTTTACGATTGTATTTTCTCGCATTGTGAGTTGTAGTTATGACTTTAAATGGGTTGAAATGAACCATTAGCATTTTCAAAGATGTGGCAATTTGCCAGTTGGCAAATTGCCATATCTTTTAAAATGCTAATGATTCATTTTAGTCAGTTATATTAATAGGTAGAAAATACAATTCTAGAAAATACAATTGTAAAAGTTTTTTTTTGTATTGGCTCCAGTACTGACATTCCTTTGACTGGATATCTTGGATATTTAACACCTGTTCTTGATTTTTTAATATTTAGACAAAATTTCAGCGAAAGTCTCTATTTATGTCTTCTCATGAAGGACAGGACCCAATCGTTGCTTGGCATATTGTTTACAAACCTTTTGAACTTGCCCCTCTTCTATCTAAATACCCTTTAACCCATTACCTAAAATGAAAAGCAGACGACACTTGCAAAAAAAATTCTTGAATAACTATTTTTTTCATTTTTTGTCTCAAAAACATAGGTTATGACCCCTCGTTGGAACGAGCTCGAAGAGCTCGTTCCAACGAGGGGTCATAGCCTATGTTTTTGAGACAAAAAATGAAAATATTTTGAAAATTAATTGGCGATATTTGGGAATAGCGCTGGCCGGTTTTGGCCGTTACGTTGGGTAAAGGGTTAACAGGAAATCCGCAGATCCATCAGGTCAAGGAGTATCCCCATGCCAGTGAAGTAATCAGTCTTTTAACTAAATGATCTTCAATTTCTTTACTAAATTCAGTTTATCCGACTTAATTTCCAATTTTCTGTTTTTTATTAATACTATTCCAAGACACTTCTGATCTACTTTATTACTTTGAACTCTTCTTCGTACTGTTGAAATGACATGCACTCTTAAATAGCAGCAGCTTTAATTACTGTTCCGTAAGGTTTGTTGTTGTGCGACTGACGACCTGACTTTGGTTTATAAGAACTTAGTCACTTTTCACCCCACCAAACTGTCAATATTCCACGAAATCGCAAAATATATCGTGATACAGCAAAGTAGTTGCTGAAGTTGTTGACACCCCTGTGACACCCGTAGCACGGCTAAGCGCGCATTTTAAAACTATACTAACATCCAGATCTCTATACCTGTACTTGTCTGGTGTCCACAGCCAACGTTTTAACCAGGTATAACTGTTGTTTTATGGTGCAAAGTTTTAACCATTAATGTGCTTCAGTGAAAACAAAAAATATCACAATATTTTAAGACATACTTTGAAGCCTTGAAAGCTATTTTTTGCTTTTTGTTCTTGTTGTTATTTGTGTCCCTATTCATCACGGTTTCCGGTACTTGTAACTGGCAGAGCTAAAAGGTTATCGGTATCGCAATCACCGATCTATGTACAACTCTATTGCTGGCACGTCAACCAAAAAGGTCGTCACTCTAACTGCCCCCCCCCCTCCCCTCCATGATGGCGTCAAGTCAGTCACTTCATCGGTTTAACGTATGGTGTTTAGCTTGCACGAAAACAAAGCACAGTATCAACTTCCCAATCTCGGCACTTTTTTCTTGTCATTAATAAGTGAAATGTACTGTAAATGTTCAACTTAAGTTGCTACAAAAATGTACACTTCATCAACATATAACATATTCATTTTATACATACATCAACGTATACTCTTCAAAAAGTGATCGGCGATTGCGCGACGCCTGGACATTGAAACCCTTCGAGAATTTTTTTGACGTTGAGCATTGTTTATTTATAGCAACAGGTGCCCCCCCTCCCCACCCTACGTTGGCTGCCGGTGAGAATCTTTTCTACATGTGACCAATGAGCTTTACAGCAAATCCAGTTATATAGAGATAAGTAATCCCAGTTAACATACATACTTCTTATTTTTAAGATGTGTTGCGTTGTGATCTGTTCCGCATTCAGTTGTGCACAAACATGGCGTTTTCATACAGCCCTGTTTTGTTGCACCTTTTTGAAAATACCTGGATGCATTCTCCATTAATATGCAACAAAACAAATCTGATTGAAAAATGAAATGAACAAAATGTCTCTTGCGATGCAAAAGTTAAGACTGCTGACAACCACTGCGAGAAGCAACCAATTTTAACCTTTTACCCTTTCCGGTTGACACACATTTTTTCCGTAAATGAAATGGTAGCATTCGAGGACAAGATGACAGAATGCACAACAAATCGATACGGAGGATCAGCAATAATTTTATCCTACATGCCTGTAGGGCTGTAGGATTAAATTATTACTGGATCTCCCGATGAATACACACTGGATTCGCCCACTTAGGTGTACAATATTAGTTAGGACGATACCACACGGCATTGCAGTGCCGAAAGCGTTAAGGTAAAGCCTTTGGATGTTAGTAGGTTTCTTTTGTATATTAGTACGAATTGTAAATTGGTTCCATTTTTTTCTGCTGCATTACTGTTGACTATAGGAAGCTTCCTTTTGATAACCAGCATTCTGGCATAATCAATCAACATGGCTGCCATGGCAGCCATCTTGGATTTTTTGTAATTTTTGCTTTTCCAAACACTAACTTTAAACACAAATGGGTTCTATATCCAGTATTGTTTTTGTCCATTACTGTTGAATATAGGATGGTTGACTAAAGGAAGGATCCATTCCATCCATACGATAATCGGCATTCTGCCCTATCCAAAATGACCGTCATGGCAGCCATTTAAAATTTTTTGTTACTTTTGCTTGGCCTAGAAGTAACTTGAAAAATGAACAAACGCCCTTGCAGTCATCTTTTCTGGTACATTACTGATAACTAGAGAGAAAAGTATGTTTTGATAATCAGTATTCTGTCATTTTTAGTATGGCAGCCGTCTTGGATTATTTATGCATGTTTCTTGTACGTGCAAAAACTTTAAAATTAAATATCCAATGGATCGCATTTTCCTGACCTGGTAGTAAATTGAGATGCATTTGAAATGTATGAGATGGGAGCGAGGTGGCTCAGTGGTTACGGAATTGGACTTCAAACCGAAAGGAACACGATTCGATCACCACCAGGGGTAACTGCGTTGTGTCCTTGGAAAGGCATTTTATCCCGATTGCCCACGTGGAGGCACGGTTGCGCTATGTACTAAGGCGTACTGTACGTCGATGGTGCACTTGTCTTGAAGCTATGCTAACCCTGCGTGTGTGCAGTTGGTACGCTGGGGAGTTTAGAAGATGATCGCCGTTGCTCGGAGCTCTCTGAGGGTACTCCAGGGCTTCCTCCAACGGCGTAAAACTGTTAAACACGAGGTGATCCTGGCTGTCGAAAGTGTCGTTAAACCACAATAAATAAATAAATGTGTGAGGTTTACTTTGCCATGCAAAATCTTGTAATTTACATTACGCGGTTGTATAATGATACCACCGCTCGCCGGCGCTTTTGTTTTCTTAGGTTTATTGTTTGGTATTATTTTTCAAATTCTGAAGAAAGCGTGCAACATTCGTATGATGAAATTATTTATTATTTTGCTGTTTTTCGTCCTTGTGTTTTTCTTCGTAAATTTTATGGTAAACATTTTCCCGGGTTGTCGGGCTAGCATTTCGCAGAATGGTTTCTGCGTCACACTTCTTGCAATAATTATCAAAACTACTTAAAAAATTTAAGCTTAAATTTCCCGCTTAACTCTGCTGATGATTAATAGACTGATCCATGATTCAGATTAGGTCTTTTCTATATGTGAATTGGGATTCGCTGCTCGATCAACACCAAACAACAAACGGGATGTTTTAAAAGCAATCAATGTTGTATGATTATCGTGCGTGACAGAGAAAATTGGAAAGATGCGCGTCCGACCCAAATGAACATGTGAAAAAGACAGACAAAGCAATACCGGTACCGGAACGACTTCAAAGTAATCACTTCGGGTAATTTTATTTATAATAGCGCGAGTTTCCAGAAAAAATAAACTGTTCGATTACTTCGACAAGCTAACCTTGACCATTAACTCACACTTAGGTATATTAATCATGAACGTCTCATTACGGTAGTCGGAGCATTGTTAGAGCTTCCCTATCGTCTGCGTGCGCAGAATAAAACGAAACGAAACAAAACGGTCATGAAATGAAACAAGAAGAAACGAAACGAAGCGAAGCGAAAGGAAATGAAACGAAACTCAGCACAACACAACACAACACAACACAACACAACACAACACATCACACAGCGCAACACATAACACAGCACAACAGCCAACACAGATGACAATATGGCACGACACAAAACATCTTTGATTACCTAACCTGGTACAATACTTTATAAGATATGAACACCCACTGTTTTGGGAGGTGAAAGATCAAGGTCATACAGTCACAAAGTTCAGAATATGCACTTATAGAAGTGCCCTCTTGTCAACTGAATACATTTGATTGTACATGGTGAGATTATCAATAGAACACACGCAAAGTGGCACACCCTCCCCAATTGTTCTAGAAAAAGTTAAGAGTTAAGCGAGAGAGAGATAGAGAGAGAGAGAGAGGGAGAGAGAGAAGAGAGTGAAAAATATACAGTACTGTCACTATAGAAGCGAATACAGAGTTTCGAATTCTTCGCTTTTTTGTCCAACAACGTTGTAGAATTAGACCTGTCGAAAGAGAAACGCGATGACATTGCATCTCAAATGCTACATTCATTTGTTGTCTTGAATCAGTCTTGATTTGGCAGCTTTTTATTTATGAAATCTCGATCCATCCTGAAAATTTGTAGCTACAAAATCGCGATTTGATCGAAAAGGAAGACACTTCTGCGATCACAGCATGGAAGATACAGATGAATTTTTCTGATGAACTGAAGAAGAGAGTTGAAAACGAGCTCCATGCACGTTGCTATGGGAGTGGGTTGGCCGGGATGGGGTGGTGATGGCACTTCTCATTCGCCGATTTCGGCCAACAACTTCAATACGTGGAAATTTTCGGATTCAAATCGTAAATAGTAGGGTGGGTGGTGTGGGTTTCTAATTGTCTTTCCTCAACTTGTAAATTTGGTGGTAATCCAAGGAGCTGCAGTAAAAACTTCGAAGGTGGACACCCCACCCTCATCCCCACCCCAAACCCTCTGGTCACATCCCTGGATAGTTTGAAACTGTTATAATTATAACACTACTCATGAATTCCTGTTGCCATGTAAGAAGAGTGCAGCTAATTATTGTTACATTTTTCGTCATATCTTATAATTATACCCCATGTGTTAACATGAAAGTATATTGTAATTGCCTTTTTTCCTTTTTATTATTGTTTTTCACTATTAGTCATAATTGGGATCTGAGGAATGGCAAGGTCTACAGCCTTGAAATTTTCAAGGCTGGTAGCCACTGTGGCGTAGGGCCGGCTGAGACTATTGCGAATTTCGTCCGCCCTTGACCTTTGCCACCAACGCTCTTTATCTGAAATCTTTGTTATCACTATTCTTCCGGAACGGCTTGAGGTATCAAGTTTAGATTTTCCCCTTACATTAGTCAATATGTCTCGTATCTTCAGTGCGAAAATGGTGCGTGTCCGACATCAGGTTCGGGAGCTCATTAGGGTCGAAAATTTGGCAACGCTCTTTATCGAAAATTCTTGTTATCGCCACTCCTACCGAGCGGCTTGTGATATCGAGTTTTCGGATTTGCTGCATTATCTACGCCTGTACATGGGGTAGATGCTGTGCAAAAATGGTGAAGGTCAGACTTCCGGTTTGGTAGATAATATGGATTGAATATTTTCAGCATAGCATTTAATGCTCATTACATGAAATGCTTATTATCGCTACTGTCCCGGAACAGCTTGACGTATCGAGTTTGCACCTTTTCGTTATGTGCGCCTACATGTCTAGTATATCCAGTCCAAAAATGGCAGGCGTCTGACTTCCGGTTCTGGAGATCGGTAAGGGTTCGAAAATTTGACGTCGACCTTCATGGAAAATTCTCTTTATCACCACTACTCTAGAACGGCTTAAGGTACGGAGTTTGGACGTTTTGCATCACATTTGCCTATACTTAGAGAAGATACTGTCCCAAAAATGGCCAGGGAGAGACTTCTAATTGGGGAGATACTATGGGTTGAACAATTTGACCTCGGCATATAACAGTCTTTACATGAAGTGTCTGTTATCGCTACTCCTCCGCAACGACTTGGCCAATCGAGTTCGGAGTATTTTCGTTATATGCGCCTTTATGTCTAGTATACTCAGTCCGAAAATGGAAGGGGTAAGACCTTCGGTTCGGGAGATCGGAAAGGTCGAAAATCTGACGACGTTTTTCCTACAAAATTCTTGTTATCTCTACTCCCGCAGAAAGGTTCGAGGTATCGAGTTCGGAATTTTTGCATTGTGTGCGCCTATGTGTCACATTCACATCTGGTCATCTGCCTGGTCCTTTCGATTGATTCATTACACATGGAAGTATCGAAAATTCGAAATTGCTATGCAATTTCAAAATTCTAGTTTCTTTTATAATAACTTATTCATTTGAGAGGATTTTTAACCCATTGAACCCTGGTAGTATCTTCCACACCGGTGCAGTGCCATCAATTGGAAAAAGTTTATATTCGTTACACGGTGGAAGATCAATCTACGACACCAATTCAGCGAGCAACTATCTACTTAATGAAGTCAGGTCATATCACGATCCTAGACCGAAAAAGCGGTCTTTCGGTTCAAAGGGTTAAAGATGGTCCATAAATCTCATCCAACAGATTGAGATGTTTTACAAAATCGATGATAAATTGATCGCAAGATTAACATGTCCAAGAATATCTTGCGTGAAACTGCCTTGCCCAAAATTGAAACAGGTTTCATTTTTGTTTTCCTATACCAATTACTGTCAACACGAGGCCAAGAGCAAAACCTGTAGACAAAATGTCGACTCTTATGAGTTTCGGTCAACACCCTGCCAGTGTGTGTCTCCTGCTTCAACAGAACGTACACAAGAAGCGTCCTGAAATCCTTGCCCGTTTTTTCCTATTAATTCCGCCTTGATTTTAATTTTGATAAAAAAGTTAGCACGTTCTAAAAAGCGAGACCCATTAGCTACTCTATTGATCGGGCGACCGGCCTCCTAAAATTGTCCACTTCTATGCAATCAGCCTGATCATATTTTATGAAGCAGGGAATATGCTTTATATCCCAGCTAGCACCCCACACAGAAAACCCTGGAAGTGATAAAGTGCTTGTTTACTGTGGTAAACCGGTGTAAAAGGAATGGAAGTCCGTAGGAACGTTAGTCCCTCTGGACTATTATTCCGCTGAATTATAGTCCTAGGTCTAGCATTTCTAGGAATAGTAGTCCGGCGGACTACTATTCCTAGAGATGTTAGACCTAGGACTATAATTCCGCGGAATAATAGTCCAGAGGGACTAATTTTCCTACGGACTTCCATTCCTGTTGCATCGGCTCTGTTTTACTGGTGAAATTGGATCCGGTTGCCGATGCTTGGAGTGGAAATCCTCTAAAATAGGCAACATAAACGATTGGCTAAAAACACTTTATCTCCATGTTGCAACCACGATTAGCCATTGTGCAGAGGAATGTGAACTTAAATCCCAAATGAATAAATAAATAAATCCCAGCCAGCACACAACGTAACCGCAACGTTATATAATTAGTTATGGGAAGATTGTGTCAAACCACAGCATTTTCCATGTCCACAACATTAAATAAGAAGCTGTTGAATGATGTGAGTTGCGGCAACGTTTTTACAACGTATTCACAAAGTAAAGTAATAAGTTGTTAAATGTTGTAAAATGGCTGTGTTGCCACGGCATTTAAACGACGTGACTACAACGTTAACCCTTTGAAATCGTAAGATCGATTTTTCGGTCCAAAGCATAATTGCGTCCCATTTTTGTCTTATTATAAGTGGTCTAAACAAGGTGCATTGAAGATAGAATAATAACTGCAGTCTGCAGCCAGACGGCTGCAGACTACAGTTATTATTTTATCCTCCCTGTATATTGATATTGGACTGACCCATCTGACGGTAAGTGTACACAAATGCGATACCATTCCAGGAAATGGGGGGGGGGGGGGGGGGGGTTGTGTTGCCACAGCGTGGCCACAACATCAAGTAAGAAGTATTGCCCACAACTTTCTACAACGTATATGCAACGTTAAGAAATTATTGAACGCTGTAAGTAGCTGTGTTGTCACAACGTTTTCACGACGAGACTACAACGCTAGTAAGAAGTTGTTGACCTTATATTTATCGTCAATGTAACGCAACCGTCGTCATAAACTCACTGAGCGTTCACAATATTACCATCAGTCGACGTTATATCCCAGAGTTTTAACAACAACAATTCAGTGTTTCCTGAATGTTTTTACAACCGTAACGTGCTAGCTGAGATATAGACTCAGACGTAGACCGAAAACCCAGACGTCGATTTTGAAATGGTCCCTTGTATAACCTGTATTAGACTGCCCGATTCACAAATGTCTCGGTGTATTGATTCGGGTAAATGCTGCTGATTTGTTGAAACGCGTTAGAGTAGTACGGCGTGAAGAAGACTGGAAATGTGCAAAACAGATGTACTGGTGGTCTATAGATTTTATGCAGACCTTTTGTTGTGTTGAACTGCGCAGCGCTTTTCTGGGAGCATTCCCATTCGCTGTTTCTCTCGTTTGTGGTGCTGTTCGAAAACGAAGTCGAGCAAGTGGATTCAGAGGGTAACCACTGTGGTGTCTTGACAGGTGCGGTATAAGCCAAATCCACTCCGCTTTTTATCGCGTCCCACATGCATAGAGAACGTTTTTTTTTTTTATTATATCCTATCTTATATGTTTAGATCGATATCAGTGTACATTTTGTGCGCTTTGGTATTTTAATTGCAATTAAAACACAACAACGCATATAATAAAAAGAAAACTAAGTGTTTGTAGTAATCAACCACTCGCGAGGACTTATATTTCATGAATGAGGCAATTTTGGTACCGACTCAAAAACGTTTGGTATCTTGTATAAAGAACTCGCCGTTGTCAGAAAAAATTGTCAGAATTTTTTTCTTCACCTGGTCTGTTATATGACAATACGAAAGGGAAAAAAACATGGAAAAGTCTGGATGTCGTGCTGAATTCCGATGAAAAGTCAAATATCGTTCAGTAACGCAGAGTAATGTCATATAAAAGAGTGGCATTGTGGCAAGTTTATAACGCATTGAAGTCACAAAGTAAGATTAAAAACCAAAGTGTTTTCTTCACTTATGCGCATAATGCTTGTTTGGTTGCCAGACCTTTTATTTTACGATGTGGAGGTGTTTGGTTCGTAGAAGGAGAATCGTCTTTCAGCGAAATGGAATTGAGCGCTTTTTTAAAAAGAAAAAGAATATTGTTCAAAATATATAACGAAAGCAACATGTTTAGCTCTGCACAATCTTTTAGCGCTAAAAGTGGTGAATGAGGTTTATGAAACTATTCGAGTGTTTCAAGTTGTGATTTTGAGACTTGGGCGACCTCCTCTAGACTCCTGTAAGTTTTCACTTATTTGGTACTGGTCCTAAACTAACGTATCATACTATGCCAAAGATGACAAACCTGAACAAATTTGAAATCTCTTGGATGCACTCACTTTTTCAAAAATTAGATGTATAAATGCGTTTAAGGTAAGCACTGAGAGGTTCGATAAACAGACTTCCACAATGTTTAATCAATGTGATCATTGATACCTGGGTGATCCCTGTGATAATGACATATATTTTGAATCTCAAACGATTATACATATTTAATGTTTGTCCCAAGCTGATAATTTTTTAAACCTACACACGATGAACCCAAGGTGATCACAGTCACTTCAGTGCATATTTTAATCCTCCCTGAGTTTAAATTTAATAGTTTCATTTACCCTCCTCATTCCGAGTAAATACGTCACGCCATGCCCAGGTTATAGGCTTGGCACACGTTCTGATTTTTTCGATTTTCCTTTATTTGAGCATCACATATATGTACGTCATATGGGCAACAGAGGACGACTCAGAGTGTGATATCTGACTGTTTCATTGAATTATAAACCTTAAATTATTTATTTATTCGTTGATGTTTAAGGTCACATATTTGTGCACAATGGCTAATCATGACCGTGGCAGCTTTACGGGTGGAGGAAGCCGCAGTACCCGGAGAGAACCACCGAGCAACGCCAGCACCCCAACATCGTCACTCCACACCGCGGCACAGGCAGGGTTAGATTGGTTGAAGACATGCGTACCATCGACGTGCAGTACGCTTTGGTACTCGGCGTCATCGTGCCCCCACGCGGGTAATGGAGATGAAGTGTCTTGCCCAAGGACACAACGCGGTTGCCGCAGGTGGGATTCGAACCGAGGACCTCTCGGCTTGCAGCCTGCACCTCTACCTACTGAGAAACCTTAAATAAATCCAGTGAGTTACAAGTTAATTTGTATTTCGGAAGCAGGATGACTCATTGGTTAGAATGGTCCACAGTTGGATCCTGACCCGCGCCAACTGCTCTGTTTCCTTGGGCAAGACCCTTAATCCCGATTGGAAACCAGTCAGTACTATACACAACCAATTGCTTCATATTTTGTTATTCTTTGAACTTTAACCCTCTGCACTCTGATATAGAAATTTCAAAATTTCTCCCTACAAATTTAAAAAAAATCAATCTTCTTTGACAGAGCTTATTGAGCTCTGTCAAGCAAGATAGATTTTTTTTAAATTCCTATTTACTCTATGGGAAAAATTGCTGGTTGAAATTTTGATAATTACACGTCATTGTGCAGATGGGTAACAGTACATTACCGTAAAGAAGACTATTTCTTTTTAAAAACTGTATATTTTACTACGAAGAGCCCGTAACACGTCTTTACCAGGAAACAGAGTATTTTTCTCAAGGGCTAGCAACTCCCCCAGCATCACACAAAGAGTGAATTTTCTCTGCTTTCAAAACGTAGCTTATAACATTTAACTGTAGGGTGAGGGGAGGGTTATACTATGTGTTCTGAAAGCAAAATAAAAAAAAAATTCCTCAACACAAGAAATCGTAGTTATTGAAGAAAAAATAATTTATCCGTGGTAATCTGGTATGAGGAGCATTGTATCGTCAAAATCTCCACATCCTCAAACACGAGTTGACCCTGGCTGTAGATAGTATCGGCGGTAAACACGGATAACAAATGTCCACATTCATTCTGCAATAAAACAATTTTAACAAACCTTGTCTCCGAGGCTGCAGAATCGAGTTGAAGAAGAATTGGATAATATATATTTGTAATCCCCGTCAAACTTGAATGATTTTCATCTGTATCTGACATATATTGCTCAAATGCGGATATAATTAGGTAGCATTATGACATAAAAATCATACATGTATGTGGTACATGCAGCAATCGATATTCTTACAGTTCAAGCAAAATACGTACACCCAATCGATGAGACACACATACATTGGTACACAGAGTCTGAATAAGTAATTAACCTGAAACCTGCCTCGTCTCCATTCTGTACGAAGGCAAATCAGTACTGCTCTTAACCCTTTACCCAACGAATCGCCCGCATCCGCCCGCGTAATATGCAAATTCAGCAGCTGAAAAAATATTATTTTTCGAAAATATTTCAACAAAACCATATCATGTGACCCCTCTTTGGAACGAGCTCATCGAGCTCGTTCCAAAGAGGGGTCACATGATAAGGTTTTGTTGAAATTTTTTGAAAACAATTAAAAAATGATATTTGAAATAATAAATTTTGAAATCGTCTGCGTTGGGTAAAGGGTTAGCCCTTTGAACACGAGAGATCACTTTACCGGCCCAGGGACTTTGTAGGTCATACCTTCTTTAAGTAGGATGTCTGCTAAGTTAAGGGTGAGGTAGACCAATCAATATTTTCAACATGCAGTCTCAAGGCTGCACGTTGAAAATATTGATTGGTCTAGCCCCAAATAATGAACATGGACTCTTCTAATTGCCAATTCGAACTGACATGGAAGATACCACCAGTGTTCAAAGGGCTAAACACTCATGACTGGCTTTATCAGATGTATTTGGAAACGTATGAATTGGCCACGTGTTGTAAAAACTCTTTCATTTAACTTTTCAGTTCAAGTAATTAAAATGGTAGTGTAAAAACATTATTTATTCACCATATAAAAGAAACTGTTGGCCACTGCAAACAAAAATTCCATTGTTCCGTGCTTGATGCTTTTCAAGCCGACGTCGGTCTTGACCATTCCTCCTGCAAATTGGCCAGATCTGTGCAGCGGTATGCAAGAAATGAGTGTCGTCGAGTTTTTTCCGAAATCATGGAGCACAACATAAGCCTAGTTGTACAAACGAACAGATGCGGCCCATTCGTTAGGTTAAGGGTTAAGTTATTCAAGTGTCGTCTGCTTTCACGTTGAGGAAAGCGTTATGTTTATCTGTGTTAACTGCAATCGATCTTTCTATATTTATTTACACAAAACGGAACATTTGCAAAAGCTGGAGGCCAAAGGCACCAATATCTTATTCCTCCCATAATACCTTAATATCTTTAAATGTTTGTTATCAATAGATTACGTTTTTTTTCATTAATCTTAAAGGCGTCTGCTCGTTGACGATGAAATGCAAAGATGAAGTGCACTGTTGGATATTTCTGAGCGTTTTCCATCAGTTTACTCTTTGACTCCCACAAATAGATTCATAATGCCGTAGTAGTTTACCCAACAATCATGGCATGTCGGAAGTCGAGAATCTAAATTTTCCCAAATTCAAAATATCATATTCGTTTCAAGCGAAACACACGTAATGTACGCAGAATTTCGATACGACAGTTTTAGAAAAGCGAAATATAAACTTGAGTGCTTTTGTGCTGAATACTCAGATCAAACATTCCATTCGAGGTGTTTCAAGATGCTTTTCTCAACAATAATTTACATGAAACTAATCAACGAAACATTTAAGAGACTCTGTGTTCTGGACAAGCTATTGGCTATAGAGTTCGATTTCGACCTCTCATCGCTGTAAGATATTACTGAGGGATGGGTATTTCTTTCCAATTACAGGATATATTATGTTTCATCGGGTTTTAATAATTTTAATAATTTCTTCTTTCTTTGTTTATATTTCCGCTAACGTATTTATTTTTTAAATAACCATTGTGATGCAACAAACAATTATTATAACGGCCATTCAATCTGATTTGTCATATTCAGTCTTATTGACAGAACCAGATCAAACACAACGCCTGCAGCGTTATATTCAATCTGTCTGGTCTGGTCGTGAACTCGGAACACGGAGGCACAGATCAGTCTGCTACTGTATTACAGCAATCCACATGATATGTTCTTTCAAAGTTACTCTGGGCATAAACTGTAGTGTTCAGGGTTGCCTATTCTTCACGTCTTTTTCACCAAAAGTGAAATATAGCACATTATACTTTGCATTCCGTTTGCTTAAATACATACATATATAAAATAAAAAAGAACTAAGGTAACACCTTTCAAAGGTCACCTAAGTGATTTATATACAAATGAATTCTTGATACCTTAGCGAAATTCGTCACAACTTAATCTACATCCCCTCCATGATGGCACCAGCTCAGTCGATGCGCTAGCTCCTCTCATCGATGAACTTTAATGACGTGAAAGCTGTTACGCTGTGACAGTAGTCGCAGCATAACAGCCTTTACATCATCAAACATCAAACAAACGAAAGCAAGGCGTGAAAATTAACTAGTTGCACGGTTACAGCTTTCCACTATCAGAACTTGTTTTTTTGTCACTAATAACTAAGATATGTTAACCTACTCGTTTTTCGCAGATATCAACATATATTCTTTGAAACGCAATCGGCGATTGGGAGGTGTCGGAAAAATGAAATCTATCGAGAAAAAATGTTTTGTTGAGCATTGTCCATTTACAATTCTACCTCACCCCTCCCCCATCCAAGATGGCATCAGCTGGAACACTTTTTCTATTTGTGACAATGAGCGGTCCAGCAGCCAGTTGTATAGAGATCAGTGGTTCACCTCAATTTCATTTGGAACATGTCTATGATGATGCAATAAGAGTACAAGAATTACACGTTGTATGCAAAAGTGCTTTTCTTTGCAGACCTATGACTTGTCTTACTTGCTGTGTGACACAGAATCAAAGCCAGTAGCAAATGATAAGGATAAGTCGTTGTTTAATTTCTATTCATTGCATTTTTGATTGAATTACATAGGTTTTCGTAATTGAATTACATAGTAAGAGTTACCTCAAGATATGACAGCGTCTGTTTGTTGATCCTTGAAAAAACTCTACGTGACACAGATTTCGATGTAAATGGAACGCAGGTTTTTTTTATTTGTTATTTGATTAAATCGAATTTGACAACTATTATTTGTGTTGAGCAAAATTAACATGGCCTGGGCTTCTGAACAAGAGTGTCACACGTTCGCATACCTCTTGATAATTTATAGACGTGGTATCTAACCCGAGCTAATAAACAGTACCAATATATTTTTCGATGAACTCGAAAATTTAATTTTCTTCTCTAAAATAAAGATTATGACATCCTAATGAAATGAGTTTGTTCATCCCGCCCAATTAGGCTCTTCATTGGATGCGAGTTGTCGCTCGCCCCCGCCTTATTGCAGCGTAAATATGTTTTAAGCTAGCTTCGTGTCATTCGCCTTAAGACTATCTCCACTGTTTGCTCCATGACATAATAAACAAGCCCGGCATTGCCGAGTGACTGTAAGACGTGAACTCACAAATAATTGCAGAGCACTGTAGCTGTATCAGTATGTTCTAATGCTCTTATGCACAGGTATCGACCGTATGATATTTCTGTTGTTGGTTTACTTTCTGCTCCGCTCTGCGTAGCGTCGCTCTGACATACCCTGGGACAGAACACGTGCTTCGTTCTTCAACACCGAAACAAGGGAATATGTTAAACAGAGCGTTGCAATGATACACTGTTCGCCTCACTTGGACTCAAGGTTCTGTTAATTTTTTTAAAGAATTGCACAAGACTGGAAATGGACGCACAATGGGTCTGAGACATTAAACAGCTTAAATCCACTGGCTGTCTCCGTTAGCTGATATTCCTATTCTTGACCAAACACAGGTTTTGGGAGATGGAAGCATTTGAGCTGGTTATTGATGCTGCGCTTCTGTGGATGAACAAGCTGATTCCCTGTGTATGCAATACTTAGTATTCAACCCATCTTTCAAATGCACGACTTGAGCAAGTCCTTGAAAATAAGTAGTGTACTTAGCATTTGAATCCTGGTGGGAGGCAAAAATCTTCCCTCGTTTGGTCGATATATAGAGGATATCTAGTGTTTTTGAGTGGATACAGAAAATTATCTCATGAGTGACCGATACAAATAGTTATTTATTGATACGTGGAAGTGATTTGATCGATACACGGAACAGATAGCGTCTTGCGATCTGATTCTGTTGGCGAGTTTCTAGTCCAAATATGGCCTGAAAGTCCGTAATATACGTTTTTGGTTTGGTACGTCCTTTCAAAGGACGTACCAAACCAAAAACGAATATTACGGACTTTCATGCCATGTTTGGACTAGGGAGTTTCATGCATCAATTCAAGGTGAATACATGTTGAATTATTGCCGGAAATGATCGGTATCCACTCAAAAACGCTAGATTTTCTTTTCATTATACATTTCTAGAACAAATTGATCATTTCCAGTGATAATTTGGCTCGTATTCACCTTGAAGTGATGCTTTGAAAGCCGCCATTTTGATTGATACCGTGAAAGTGAAAACTTCTATATCTTCACAGTGGGGGATACGATTTCTATCTTTCCGCAATTTCTTCGATAATCTATCGTTTTAGCGTATAATAAAATATAATAGTTATTAAACGCGATGTCGTTGACTATGCCAAAATAGTGGCCCTCGATGAAGAATAGTCCAGTCGCCCCCGGAGGGTAAACTATTCCTCCACGGGGATCACCATTTTAGTACAGTCACCTCCAAGCCGTTCAATATTTATAATATAACATATGTGACCTGTAACTGACGCGAGTTAGATTTAAAAAAAAACCCCGTTAAACTCAATTAAATCAAGTGCCAGAGGTCCCAAATACAAAACCATCTGAAAGCTTTTTCAGAAACATTTATTCTAGATTCAAAATGCTTATAAAAACAATGTGTTCAATAGTATTGAATTCTAAGCTCAAGCCAATTGTCTAGCAGAGTTGCCAGAAGACAAGACAAATTTTCTATGTTTTTTTTCTTCTATGCTGATAACAACCTTCAACACTTATTCTTGAAAAGTTTTCAGTGAGAGCTTTCCACGACTCTTCATTTGAGTGTATTATAACATCAATAAAGAGAAAACGGGCGACACATTATATATTACAGCGCTGTAATCGTAAAAGCGAACAAAACAATAAGACTTAATCGCGATCCCTTCGACATTTAATGTCCACCTTTGTGAGCACAGCTCTGTAAGTAGTGTTCGCGCTGACCTGACATTTTTTGGTTCCAATTGGAATTTTTGTTGGGTGCCAAATTATTCTTTTCGAGCCAAATGAAAGAGTTTAGTGCCAGATAAGAACAAATTAACCATGTATCGTATATTTGAGTCCAACAAGGCGCCATCTGCAATGCTAGAGCGTTGCAGGTGGCGCCTTGTTGCACTCAAAATAGAATATTTTAATTTAGTATTAGGTGGCTCTTTTATCCGACACGAGGTGACCTTGGCTGTTGAAAGTGTCGTTAAACCCCAATAAATAGATTAAACGGCTCGTTTAAGTCTTTTTGTTGCAAAGAAACCAGAAATGATTAAAATACAGATAATAAAAAAGTAAAAGGCTATTATTTCCAAATTAAACAAAATACTGCATTTTGATTGGCTGAGAGGCACGGTGTAACTTGCAATCCACAGTGGGTTTTTTTACACCGTGGTTAACCACGGTGTAAAAACAAGAATATACAACAGCAGGCTATATGGCTAAAAAAGTACCAATTTTTAATTATTAATTCATACATTCTGCTCGGTTATGTTAGAACAAAAATAAAAATACAGGAAATTTAATATTTATGTGCAATAAAATGTTACAGATATGGATGTCATTGGAACTGGCTCATTGAGCCGGTTCCAATGATATCCATATTTGTCTGGTTTTATTTATTAAGAAACTTACGAAGTACAAATGTTCTGTCAGTTTTTTCCCACAATGTAGGTTAAAGTATTAAGTACACCAAAATTCTTGGGAATAAATCCATTATCCTTGTGTTTTCCAGGGTGTATGGGAATTTACACCGGTTTGGGAACTCATACACCCTTCGGCTTTGCCTCAGGGTGTATGAGTTCCCAAACCGGTGTAAATTCCCATACACCCTGGAAAACACAAGGATAACTAATATTATCAACGTTTACAAAATAATTCCATGAAAATAATTTATTATCTACCAGAAGTATAAAACAAAAATTAAGCAAGATAAAAAAGAGTAAGTAACAAAGAAATGTTTTGGTAAGAATCAGATTAAATGGAGAGTCTTTTAATTTGGTTCACCCATAACAAAAAGGCATATAACTGTTGCCTATAGATTACCACGCTGGTCATCCGATTACCACCTTTGCTGTGCAGTACCCCATTTGCCGTGTAAAAAAGACGGAGATTGTTGCTCATACAATTTGGAAAATTGTTAAGTACACGCATTTCAACAAGCCAGCTTGTGTTGCAAACTCTTTCAGGGTAGGTATTTATCACCAATACTTTCATCCAAGAAACATTTTCATCAGAGAAATAAAAAACAAATTTTTTGAAGTATTTTAAAGTGGAAATATGGAGATAAAAATTCCAGTCGTTGGGTTTGAACTGCGAATTATATTTAAAATATGCTATTGTGAGTACTTGGAGCAGCATCCGTATAGAGAATTGTCTTATTTTAGCCAAATGTGTATGTTACGTTTGTGGGCCTTTTGTGAAAACATGTTTAAACTGAATTTGTCGGGGGGGGGGGGGGGGGGGGTAATTATGAATACCTTATTTGCGGTGTAAAGTACCACCTTTTTGCGGTTTCGGTGTCTGCTGGGTGTACCACAATAGCGGTGCGAAACATTTAATGGGGTCACTCTTTTACTAAAATGTTGCCTTATCTGGACACCTTTATTCTCTCTGATCTGTATATAATTAATTCTAAAGCATTTGTTTGATAAGTCCAAGCATTTATGATATGTTTAGCCCAATAGTCGACATTGACTCACTTGTATTGTCTTTGAAGCTCCGAAAACAAGTATCATGTATTGGACCAATTCACATTTGTGGATTATCCAGACCGCAAGTTGTTGTTTTTTGCGTGCATCTCCAGTGGAAAGCAGCTCTAGTAAGCGCTCAAATCTGTCCGTCCGTCAGTCAGTCCAAAATACTTTGGATTGAAATTTCTAGTCAAAGCTTTCTTGGCTGGTATCAAGGGAATGGTTTTATATTTGGCCCGGGGCTTGATAATGTTTCATTGAACCGTGTAAGCAGTTTTCAGATCTTCCGTGTAGACACTTCCTGCTTGCCAATTGTTTGAAATTGTACCGTACCCACTGAATATAAAAAATTCAGTTGAAGTTTTCTTGGCTTGTATGAAAGGGATTGATTTTATATTTGGTCTGGCGCTTGATATTTTGAGTTGTACCGTGGAAGCAATTTCCAGATCTGCCGCACAGGCGGTTCCTGTTTGCCGAAAATTTGAAATTGTACTATACCCACTGAAAAATTGCATGCAGGGACGCAATTTCAGACTGGTACTAGTCTTGTTTTTTTTTTTAGAAAAAGCCCTTTGATAATGGATCACTTACAAAACAGAGACATTTTTCAAATTATGGTACGTTTTTTCACATAATCATCGTAACTTACAAATCACCGAGAAACTCTATCAGAGAACTTTTCTATGAATTGTAAATAGCAACGATTAAGAAAGAAAAATGTCATTTGCAACACATATATTTACAGGATACCATCTCAAAATTGTGAATTCTGGATGGTTAAAGTTTTAATTGAACATACATATTCAAAGTAAATTTCAGAGAAAATGTTTTGGAATAAAAGGCAATGGGAATTTATTTATTTATTCAATCAATCAATCAGCCCTACAAATCACAAATAATGCGATATAAGGTCACCTGTAATAAAACACTGTTGTCGGGTGGAAAATCCACCTTCCCACGATTTGGTAGTAATTCACCCTACATGAACAGAATGACCACTGGCGATTATCATCAGTAATTCGACTTGATGTCTTAAAGAAAATTTTCAGGAGCAATTACTATAATTAATTCAGTGTGTAACCAAATATTGACTCACTACTTTCGTTAAAAAAGCTAATTTTCCCAAACAGACAAGTGAAAACATATTAACATTTTCATCCTTAACAATTAAAAAAATTATCACTTTGCATCAAAAACAGCATTTTGACCCTTGGTATTCCAAATTCGGCAATGGTGTTGTAATGAGGGAACAGAGAGAATAACCTGGGGGACCGGTTACTGTCGAAGCCTTTCCTAGAATCTTAGTGGAAGTTCGACTAAAATTCTAGGAAAGGCTTCTGAAAGTGAAAGTTTGTAACTTAGTGCGCAAGCAAAACATTTCGATTTTGTGAATGCACATACATAGTGTTAGTTTTGGAAACCTTGCCCGGCATTCTAGGAGCCCCGCCCCGCCGATTTTTTTCTCATTTCGGCTAATTGCCTCAAGCCAGGGTTCTCTTAGGCAGGATTTGACTTGCAGTGAAGGCCTCGCTGTCCTCACAGGCAAGACCGTAAGGGAATACTGCTCTAAAGCAATTATGGGAAATCGGCGGGCCCCCATAACGCCGGACTCCCGTGTTACTACACCGCCCCCATATCGACGGTTTTGCGCGGATTTATTTTAGGTGCGATATCAGTTATGGAAATCAGGTTACTCCGAATTTGCGAGGCCTGATATTCCATATATAAATTACAAAATATAAATTTGTATTAAAAATATACATCAAAATGGAGGTTCTGGTGGATAGAACACGGGAAACTGATTCGTTTACCCCACAAGTGCTGATTGTGGGCATCTGTGGTTCATGGAAGTCTGCGATCTTATTCGTTTGAAAACCGACCACCAAACAATATTTCACGAGAACATCTCTGGGCTACATATGCTTCATACATCCATGGACAACGCTAGGCAATCAAATCACCTCACAATGCAGCGACAGAGCTTAGTCTGCAAAAATGCTAACACTGCCTGCATTTTTTGAAGACCTTGTCCTAGTTGTCCATGGGTAACGGAAGTATTTTATATGTGGTAACTGTGCAATCTCCACATCATGACAGTAGGTAGGGCGAGGACGATCAGTCCCATTATTTCATTTTGAACGATATTGTTTATCGGTGTATTTTGGTCCCGTTGACCTGAACCTCCACATTGTGATGAATGTAAACAAACGAAATGGTTTGACATTCATCTTAAAGCAGCTCTGTCGCTGCGTTTTGAAGTATTTCGATTTCCCAGATTCGTTCTTGAATATTTGAAGCATATTTGGCCACGAGTTCTTCTCACGAAATTTTATTTGATAGTCAGTTCTCGTACGAATAGGATCGCAGATTTACAGAAATTACCGATGCCTGTTATCATTGTTGTGTGTTGGACGAATATATTTTTCGTGTCCTATGCATACCTTTATTTTCTTTTTTTCTTTGTGTTTATGTCATTCATATATTAACGGAATATCAGACTCTGAGTAAACCGATTTCCACTACTTCCATTACTAATATATAGCACCTTATATAAAATGTGTAAAATACATCCTGCGCATAAACCACTCTTATCAACTCAATACCTCACAACTGTTTCAAATTCCTCGGACCTTTCATTAATTTGATTGCATAACTAAAATTATTTCGCAGCACACAATGTTGTCTGTATCTATGTACTATTATAAAAAAGAGTACTAAACTTGGTCAAAACAACGGTCTATCCAGCCCCCAAAGGTAATACTGTTTTCAATCAACACACGGCGAGTCAATAAATGAAACACGGGTTATTCTCTCCAGCTGTCACCAGGCACGGTTGACAAACCCTTTCGACTTGATAGAATGCTCATTAGATCACTGGTTTTGATTGATTAGTGTGGGTGTTTATACTACGCACGTCGAAATAATTCAAGACGTCTGTACATATAAAACTGAAGGGCCAGGGTCATGTTTCGATAGTAATCGTGAAAGATTGACACCGCAAAATGAGGTTTTGTGAACCGCAAATGAAGGTACTCATTAAAAGGACAACACCGCAATTCAGGTATTCTAAAAGTTCAACACCTCTCGTCGAAACTGCCAAATAAGGCGAATGCAGGACTTTTTATGAAAGCTGAAGCTGACCTAAACTCAAAGACAAAAGTCTGAAGCAACAATGGAGCTAAGGTTTGACCTTCTATGTCCTTGATATTCACGGAGAGAACAAATTTTGTCGAAAATTTCCGAAAGAATGAGGATAAACGCTAATGTATTTTCAATAACACAGCTCAATTACTTCATAAAAAACACCGACACTACGTATACGAATGCAGTAATATTCCATAGATCGCCAGATTACATGCTTTAGTGATATACGCAAGATAATAGCAGTTATACCATATTTTATGACACCCACCTTCAACCGTTTCCGTCTCTTTTAAACCGCAAACGAGGTACTGCACCGCAAAGGTGGTAATCGGATGACCAGCGTGATTACTTGACAGACGTGAATTTTGTTTCGCCCGTGTCATCAGACAACGATTTTATCGAAAACGACTTATTGGAATAATAAACCGCAAAGCCTTTGAAACTTACCAAAGTATGTTTGGGTGCCAAATTGTGGTGTGATATGCTATATTTTTCGCGCCCAACGACTTGTTTTAGTGCAGTTTGCACCAATGGCACCCAACAGCGTGAAAACTGACTGTAAGGTATGGATTGCAGTTTGTGCGGCGAGAAATTTATTTCGTCGGTTTAATGGTGTTGGGTTATATTTTGTACAGTGTATGATTTTTGAAGAGAGACAAGTGAAGATGTTAATTTCCCGAAATTTCTCTCACTAGAATGCCATATATGTTACCACCACTATGTGTTGATCGAGAAACGTTATCAGTCCGAGGTGGCGTTCCTATTAGGTATCGCCGCGAGCCCTCTATCTTACCATCTCGGCAACCCACTTGGTAGTAATAACCAATTTATCTTACAATATTCAGCCCTTTCTTGACCTGTTCGCATATATTTTGACAACCATGCATTAAATTGATTTTTTACGAATGAAGATCATGATAATGTATTGGTATTACGTTCTTGGGCCGTGTATGACGTAATCCCCATTCATTGTTTCATTTGTACTATAACCACATAAGTTTATAGTAGTGTTTCAGTTGTGTGTTTCTTTGTTTTATATTTCAGCCATGGTAGACCTATATAAATATATCATCATGATCTGTGTCTAATTTATTTCACTGAGTTGGTGTTTTATGTTTCATGCAATTACTGTTATCAAAATGGTCACCTCGACATGTGTAATCAGTTTTCGACGAGAGCGGGTAAAAATGTTATCTTTCTGAATCGAATGATCGTACGTGCTCGCAGATATTAATCTGGCTGATACCAATTTGTATGTCTAGACGTTTTACCTCCACTCTAAAATCAGTTGGGTTCAACAATCGACCGTAATAGTTAATTTTTAACCCAACTGATTTTAGGGTGTTGTATGAGGTAAAAATCGGTTGACTGCAAAATAAACACAAAAATCATGTACTGAAGCTATTGGTCCATTGTCCATTGCTCGGGGAAGTATGTGTTGTAGTGCCCCACAGAAACAGAATTTCCGAGACACAGAGATAACAACGCACTTACATCAACCCTGTAGTAGCGCGCTAAAGATAAATCGAAGGCGTAAGATTTAGACTAAAGCTGTACACAAACTGTAATTGGTTTAAACTAGCATGGGAGCGTATATGATAATGGCTCTACATGTTCCTGCCATACCAGGGACTGTATTTCAAAAATGACAACTCACAGAACATAAACATTCCAAGTTGCTTGCTGCTGTATGTCTGTTAAGAAAGCCAAAAGCATGTTTAAAGACAGAAATATCTACGGATTCCATTTCATTCGCGATACCGAAAGATACAAGCTCGGTGGGTTCGTACATTACTATTCGTGAAGATAACTTTACTTTAAGCAATTGCAACCCGATGGCTCAAGGTGCTAAAACTCTTTTAGAAACGACTATAGTCACATTTCGACTGCACAATATATAGAGATGCACTCATCCATGTTCTTGTCTCATACTTTCACCATGCGACGATTGCGTGATATCATACAAACGACTTTAACCTCCACCACACCCCTTTATTTCTGTTAGCGCTGGGCGTTTGATTGATTGCACAGCGTAGAGTGAATTTCGCGAACCACAGAGCAGCACCTCATCGCAATTGCAATATTTATCCTAAAGACATCCAAATGCATTATATCGAGTTTATAAAAGAGGAGCATCGCCGAAGCAGTTTCTGCCCCCTCCCCTTCCCAGTGAAGATCCTTCCTTGTACATCTGCGTCTTGATTTTTAGGATTTTTTTTCTGAAGCCCATCTGTTCTCTAACGCGAACACAATGGATCTGTTTGCCTTCAGTCTTTATGACTTGCTACGCAATATCCACCCAGAGGCAGGTCCTGAATAGCTGTCATCCTAATTCAAGAAAGTTTTCAAATAATACATTTTGACACGGTGCGCAGGATTGAATAAATTTCCCAATTATCGGACACAGATGCATATGGGTCTATCATTCGTTCGATAATGCGTTTGGGTACAATTCCATTTTTAGGGGTTTTTGTGTCTACATGCCAAAACACTACCAGTATTGTGAGATGGAAATTCAGCCAAGAAACAGAATTTTACCTTACGAGTCGGTGATTCAGCTAGTGAGGTAATTAAAATAGTGAAACGTTATTTCGATAATTTATCATATAATTACATCATTTAATTCTACAATTATATGATGTAATTATATGACAAATAATTGAAAAATTGAGTATTCCGTGTGTTCTTTACTGGTCTCGTATATGCTTGGTTAAAAAGCATTCCCTTTTAGGGTCTATCGGTGGCCAAGTGGTGTGCCTGGTTTTGTATAGAAAAGGTGGCTGTTCCCACAATAAAACAAGAAAATGTCTTTCTATTTATCTGAAAACACGTGCTGTGCTATTTATAACACTTTACACCACTATATCGCAATTTGACACCTTGAAACTTTGCTACCTATTTACTCTATAGAACAATGGAATGGGTTTTCGTGTGATGTTACGTGACCATCTTTCCTCAAATGAGTGTACGTGGATCCGACAGTTTGATAATTGAACACAAGACAGGGTTTAAGTCATTTAGCAACCCAGCTGTCGGTAATCATGAATTTGTACAACCCGACTCGTGTTGTAACAACTGGTTGCTAATGCGCTCGATGTCACCCACCGCATGTGGGCATGTTTTTCAGTTTGTGACTATTACATAAGCAAGGTCCTAATTCGTACAAATGGGGGCGCGGTGGGTCAGTAGGTAGAGGTGCAGACTGCAAGCCGAGAGGTCCTCGGTTCGAATCGCACCTGTGGCAACCGCGTTGTGTCCATGGGCAAGACACTTCACCCCCATTGCCCATGTGGGGGCACGATGACGCGGTGTCCTAAGGCGTACTGCACGTCGATGGTACGCATGTCTTCAACCAATCTAACCCTGCCTGTGCTGCAGTGCGGAGTTACGATGTAGGGGAGCTGGCAGCTGCTCGTCGTTGCTCGGTGGTTCTCTCCGGGTACTCCGGTTTCCTCCACCCGTAAAACTGTCACGGTCATGATTAGCCATTGTGCATAAATATGTGACCTTATTAAACATAAATAAATAAATAAATAAATAAATAAATAAATAAATAAATAAATAAATAAATAAATAAATAAATAAATAAATAATTCGTACAAACTTGTCATGTGAGTATCTTGCACGAGTTATGAATACTGATCTCACAGATGACTAACTTGGGAGAACATTATTTTAAACTGTCTCGATACATAGATATGTATGCTTCCATTTTTCCGTTCCCTCGCCGATAGCAACGGTTTGCTTTACACGAAATGCCGAACTGGGGGGGGGGGGGGGGGGGGGGGTCAGTCTCTTGCGTTTTGTTCCCGAATGATATTTCCTTGCATATTGCTCTCTACGCTATTCTCACAAAAGTGGGTAGAGAATTTCGACCGGGCCGTGACTGTGTCGCGGTCCGATTGAAACTCTCTGTCCGCTTCCGTCCCCGCATCACGGTAAAAACCCACCGGTCGAAAAGAAATGCATACATTTTGAATCGGAGACGCTATTTTTGTTTCTTTTTCTTGATGTAATTTTGATTTATCGCTATTTTGACGAAATATTAACCCACTGGTATAAGTATATCTCGAGATCTGATGTTCACAGTACTGTAACTCAGATGGGAAAGTCAAGTTTATGTTTGTGGAAAAGTTCAGGTATAATTAACCCTTGTGGTTTCGGAGCTAAATAATAATCTATGATTTGTCATCGAATACTATTGTTACTTTTATAAAGGTAATGGTGCTTCCTCGATGCGGTCGCTTCCAATAAAGTTCTATACTGCGTCCCCAAATCATATGTTTGAATTATCTTGGAAACTCGTTGTAACTGATTTCATCACCATTACTAAAGTAATGACGTTACACACAAAACGTCTCGTGACGTTTTGACGTCACACAGTTGCTGAAAATACCTGTTCGTGAATTAGAGATCAGAGGGTTGCAGGTCCCTAAATATTCCGACCAACCGTGTCTCATCCCATATATGTGATGTCACAAAACAATGAAACATCTCCTCTCGGATGCTATCTTTCAATTGAATTCAGGTAGTTACCGATGAAGAGTGGTGGAAATTAATTACCTTTTAAGCAAAAAGAAACATTTCAAACCGTTTCAAGAAAGGGGATGAAATTTGAGAATTTTTCATTTGCGTGTGATTCGTATCCCTTCTTACTAGCGTTCTCGACCTTGCGCATCGTCAAACGCGAAAAATGCATCGCAAAATGCGTTGTGATACCGCTTTTTCTTGGCCCGATGTCATCTCATTCAAATCCACATTTTTAGGTAAAAAAGATTACCTAGATGTACATGAATATCATTACTTTTCATACTTTCTTATTATTGAAACAATTTATTCCCCCCTACTCAGAAAATAAAGAAACAACAAATTTCTCAATATGTACAAACATTTGTTACGTCTTAAGATAAATATCGCCTTTGGAGTATATACACCCTTGTCTGTTATCAAAAATGTGAATATAATCGTTTTGTAAATAATCGTGTGACCCCCACCTGTTTATATTGACAAGTTTACACCTATAAATTATCAGTAAATTTAAACCGAACAGACCAACTTGATAAGAGGTTACGTATATGTCAGCTCGAGATATAAACTTGGTGGATAGCTCGGTAAATATACTTCTGAACTTTATCACACATGTTATCCTGACACGATTGTTTCTCAATGTGTGGATGGCGTGAAACAGTATTCTGTTTTTTAAAAACATCACCCGGTCAGACTTTGCGCATTATTACTCCAGTTAGATTAGCTAATAGCATGGATGATGCCCCTTCAATAAATCCCAAATGCAGTGCAAGGCGTCGCCGAGAAAGGGTATTTTTTACGGACCTGGTATATTCCCACCCCATGCCCCAAGGTGACTCCACCCACCTTAATGTAGAACTTTAATTATGTTGTTTGCGGAATGTCCTTCAAAGCTCTTCATGTTTATTTAGCTTAAACAATATTTATTCCCAGTTCTCAAATATATACAAGTATATCAGTTATAGAAAGTGTGGATCCAACAGTAAGCTGTAAGCTTATACGAGGTTGTTTCCACCAGAAGAGCACTTGGACTTAATACAATCGAGAAGACAGGTACACATACAATCAAGATTACCGCCCAAATCCTCTTGTGGTGAATTATTCATTACACGTTCAAGTTATAGTTATGATTTGATAGTAGGTTTGGTAAGGGGGAAAAGAAGAGATAATTGTATGTGTTGTTAACTAAATAATGAAGATAAGAAGAAAGTGGGAAGAAATGGTAGAAAAGGGTTTTTGGTTAAATGGTAAATGGGTTTTAATAACTGCATGCTGCTGAACCACCCCCATTCCGTACTTTGTTTCAGTTGAGGTATCTGGATAATTGTCGGTTTTTACTATAGTTTTTCTTAGGTAAGCAACTGTCATTAATGTTTATCAAGAAGTATAGACTGCTGACTCAGGACAGAAACATAAGAATAAGAATGTCAGAATGAGACAGTAGTATTCAAATAGGCTCGTATATTCACATAGGAGAGAAATGCCACGAATTTCAAAAAACTAAATGTGCTTTTCTACCATTTGCAGTAATAGTCAAGAACTACAATCCAACCAACACAGGTACAAAGGTCACATAGTATAACTCCCACCCGGTCAGATAGAGTTAGGTATTCTGTGATAGACCAAAACTAACAGCCATTTGTATGTGAAGTATCAGGAATGGAATGGTTTAGCAAACCAGCTAGTATTTTACCGGATAACTACAGCACGTGGAGAGCGAATTGCAACCAAACCACCCGCAGAGTGGAACTATCATACAATGTATCACTTCAAATTCTGTGCATTACGACATGCAGCACAAGCAATACTCCGGCCAACGGGACTGCTCCTACCGTGCTTTGCAACAGATTTGCAATTATTGCTTGGGCGGAATTTCCACTCCACGGGCGATCCATCCACAACACACCCTCCACGCCCAGTGTCATGTAATGTCAGTATAGTGATGACAGTTATTTGAAAATACGGTAAAGTGACGTCCTCTGCTCTCGTGGCTTTTTGGGATCGAAGCCACCCGTGTTAACACCATGGTAGGAGTGGCCAAGGGGGAAGAAGGATCTGGGTCAAAAACTCATTGAGGCACCATCATTTCGATTGATATTAATTTTTCGGTAACTCGATCTCGAGGAGTAACGATGTTGAGTGTCCGTATTTAAGCAATCCATCCTCCGATCTTTTGTGGTTATTCAAACATTAAGTGAAGCGCTCAGAGTTAAGAATAAACTGATGCACCGCTTCAAATATAATTCGATTATCGCGAGCACTATAAATATTTATTTACTTAAACAGAGAATGAATAAAAAAAATTGTTTTACTGTTACAAGGTATTCGGTTCTGTATAAAACAGAATATTCATATTATAACTTTTAACCAAATGTATTACGAACTCAGCCAACTGTTTTGCCAGAATTGAGGTAAATTCCGTTATCTGGAAACAACATCCAATTACAGCCCAGCCGTGTTCAATTAACTATTTAGCTCACTGGTGTTATACACTTTATTATGTAATTTGTTTTTAGTGAGTACTTCATCGATAAATGGGTAAACAAAAACTCATTCAGTCATGCTCTTCGGTACATGGGAAATAAAAAAAATATGTTAAATGGCTGAGTGCTGGAAGCCCATATTTGGGCTTTACTCGAAAGTGCAGATACTGCCACGCAGAGGCTTCAGTGGGTGACTTTCATATCTTTGAATCTAAATTATTTGGTATGTATGGATTTTCTTTGTTTCAAATAACAACAAGGCTAAAATGTGTGAACAAAAAAAATAATTTAGCACTCTGCCAGTTTATGAAGTTGATAAACTCGGAAAGGATTTTATTTATCGTATCCGCATAACATGGCGGCGACCTTTTCAAACTTCCGGTGATGGCGAGGCCATTTTCACATGACACCGGAAATCTGGAACGCGCATAGTGATACAATACTGTGGTTACAAGAGCGGTGTGTCTCGGTCCGTTCATGATGTTGTCCTGACACACACTTCTGAATCGAGATTTCCTCAACATATTGCGAAATCAAGATCGAATAAAGAAAACCAAATGAAAATAGTATATGAGATGCAATGTTCTCGCATTTTATTATCGACAGCAAAAAATCTACCTCATTGTGGGAAAGAAAGCGGACAGGGAATTCATGGCTGAAACGTTTCGTCATTGGGAGAGATTTACAAAAAGTAATCTTCCCTTACTTTCCTAAAGCTGTCATAAAATGTAACACCAAGGGAATGGGAATTTCATATAAAAAATGAAATTTCGAAATGTTAGCGAATATGTATCATCGATGTGAGCATCATTTCACAAACTTCCGGCATTTTTCTGTAGAGTATAAAAATACATGGCTTTTTACAATTTGTTTCCTAGTAAGTTAGGACATTTGATTATTATTCTCTGTTGAAACCCATTCAACATTTAGAAACCGACGTTTTCGCAATCTTTTGAACCTCTTTTCTGTTCATTATATCAACAGTGAGCGCATCGTGACATATAATACATACACTTTCCTTTCCATTAATATAAATGCCTTGAAGGTGAGATTTGCTACTTTTTCCTGGGAGGAATAAAAACTTGCAAAATTACTGTAAAACACTTTCACTTAACAAAGAGCCAAATTGGACGTTTGCTTTGTGTTGGTAGATCTGATATTATTAGTTATCCTTGTGTTTTCCAGGGTGTATGGGAATTTACACCGGTTTGGGAACTCATACACCCTGAGGCAAAACTGAAGGGAATTTACACCGGTTTGGGAACTCATACTCCCTGAGGCAAAGCCGAAGGGTGTATGAGTTCCCAGACCGGTGTAAATTCCCATACACCCTGGAAAACACAAGGATAACGGATTTATTTCCAAGAATTTTGACTTAATACTTTAACCTAAATTGTGGGAAAAACTGACCGAAAATTTGTACTTATTAGTTTCTTAATAAAACCAGACACATATGGATGTCATTGGAACTGGCTCAATGAGCCAGTTCCAATGACATCCATATCTGTAATATTTTATTACACATAAATAATAAATTTCCTGAACTTTTATTTTTGTTCTAACATAACTGAGCAGAAGGTATATGAATTAATAATTAAAAATGGGTACTTTTTTAGCCATATAACCTGTGTGTATTCTTGTTTTTACACATTGGTTAACCCCGGTGTAAAAAAAGCTACTGTGAATTGCAAGTTACGCCGCACCTCTCAGCCAATCAAAATGCAGTATTTTGTTACATTTGGAAATAATGATAGATATTCGTAATGACGGATTAACTGTGAAGTAGTTGCTTCTAATTGGCTTGCCATAAAAAGCCAGTTTTGCTTTTGTAACTTGTAATGAGCGAAAAAAACAGACAGCTCAGGGAGCTGTCTGTTGTTTTCGCTCGCTTATTAAACGTAACAAAATGGAACTTTCCTTTATTTTCTACTTTTGTTATAGGTGTTTTCTCAGCAGTTATTTGCTTCTTAATTGGACCTTCCTGATGCGTGTAATCATTTCAGGAGAGATAACTTTATCTAAATTTGATTCTCATGACGATATAAGTCAGAAATGTTGATCAGATCGCAAAAGGTGTTCGGTGTTCGCTTGTAATTCCAGAGAATTGTAAGACATGGATACGTAAGTTTCTCTCGACTCATTTAATTTAGAAATATGTAGATTGGGTGTTGTTGATTTGACATTGTTTGAGAGTTGATAATAATTGATATTGGTATTTACCGAGGGTTGAATTTTGTTCACTATCATACTTGGAGGTACAGTCAAGTCGAAGATGATATGCGTGAGGTTTAGAGTGTTATAGTAATTTCCATACAGATATGGAGAATATGAAATTACTTTTATTCTCTTATGATGTTTATGGAACGTGTCGTAAAATAGTCCATTTTTCTGAGCTTCTGGAAAGATAGCGTGGGCATACACTATACTTTCGATACCGTTTATATATACTAAGTTTGCTAAGCACCAAGTATATCCAACTACCAGTTTTACGTTTTAGTTGAAATATTGTAATGAAAAGTGTATATATTTTTTATTTAACTATATCTTTAATGATTTAAGTACAGAAATTAAGATTTTATTCGTGTTTGACATTATTTTTTAGCTTTTGAATACGATAACCATGGAAAATGGATATTATTGGTAAAAGAGGAAGTTTTTCAATATGCCAAAAAGCTGACGGAGCGAACTGGTATGGGTTCAATATCGAGTATGAGATCCATTACTGTTAATTACAGCCTGACAGCGCCTTCTCATGCTCCCAATTAGGTTCCTGGTGGTCCTTTGTTGGATGTTGTTCCATTCGTGGACCACCATGGCACCAAGCTCCTGGACACTTCTTGGCTGGACTGGATGGGCTGAAATTGCAAGCTGCAACTCATTCCAGACATGTTCGATTGGATTGAGGTCAGGGGATCTTGCTGGCCAGTCCATACGCTCAATCCCCTCCTTCTGTCGGTACTACCCGACAGCATGGGCAACATGGGGACGTTCATTATCGTCCATCAGAATTAATCTATCACCCACTGCACCTGCATACAATCTGACGTGGACATCCAGGATCTCATCAATATACCTTTGTGTAGTCAATGTACCACGTTCAAGGACACAGAGATCTGTACGTCCATCCCAGCTGATGCCGGCCCAGACCATGATTGACCCTCCACCATAGCGGTCATGCTCAGCAATGGTGGCTGCATGGAATCGCTCTCCTGGTCTTCTCCATACCCTAGAACGCATATCTGTGTGGTCTAGGCAGTACCTTGACTCATCTGTAAAAAGGACAGGTCGCCAATCTTCTCTGGTCCATCCATCGTGGTGCATGACCCATTCATATCGTGCCTGGCGGTGGTTCTGGGACAGCGGAATGCGAATACATGGTCTTCTCGATCGGAGACCACCTTCGTGCAACCGTGCCCGGATAGTCTGCGTCGAAACATTTACCTCGAATGCATTCTGAAGGTCACTGCGAAGCTGGGTTCCTGTGGCAAAGCGGTTCCTGCGGGCCTGAATGATCAAAAACCGGTCTTCAGCTGCAGATGTTGCCCTGTCTCTGCCACCACCACGCCGTCTTATAGGTGTGCCATAGTAGTATATATATATCTGTTACATACATATCTCCAGTTTATCAACCCGTACAAGAACACTGTTTGAAGAAAACAAGCGTATCCTCATCTGCGTGTTGTTAGCTTTAAAATGATGCGTTACCGTGATATGAACATTTATATAACAAAGAAATTATTTTTAACATCTATATTTTCCTGTTTAAACTTGACAACATAAAGTAGTTCTTCCCACTAAATTGTAAATTTCTATAAGCTCAGAGTTGTTTGAAAATGACTTGAACTTACACCTTGTGGAATGCAGGTTTTATTTGGTTGTTGTAAGTTCAGAGTATCATTGCTAAATTATTGGATTGGGCATATGTTTAATCCCACAGTCGATAGAAGTTAATAAGTACACTCTAAAATCAGTTGGGTTAATTAATTGGGTTCATATTCACTCAAATCAGTTGATTTGGATTGAGTTTAACCCAAGTGATTTTAGAGCGTATAGCGCCAGTTATGCACCACGCTAACTAAATTGGACTTCAGTGTTTAAAAGCGTTACAACTCACTCATACATGATTCTGCACAATTGAGAAAGGCGTATTAAAGTTTTCAGCACATTACAAGTCACCGTTAGGTGTAAGTTAACTCCCAAAAATCTCATCTTGTTGAAGTCGCCGACAACACCAGAACGTGGCATTATATTCGAGGGGGACAAAACACGTGCAACATTGTGAAGACACAACAGCGGTCAATTCTTCTTATCAAAAATGGTAAACTTTGATGTACAGCAGGGCCCACTTAATTGTATATCTCTTAATTGAATAACCCTGTTGATTGAATATAATTTCCAAACACCAAACCATTACAGTTAAACCTAGAAGTCCTGTCATGAAATGCGTACAAATAGCACGTCGATCTGAGCGTTAATCTACGCGTAATGGTCCCAGTAAGACTATCAAAGTCTGTACATATGGCCTGTGCAGAAGCAATGTTTCAGCCAGTGGTCCTCCGGGTAACCCGGAGGTCCATTGTCAGAAACATTGCCTGTGTTTGCTATGAGGAACCAGGAGAACCTGCCGTACTTTGGATGCCATTCGATATGGCAATTGCGCGCAATTCCTACGCGCAATTAAGCCCAGATAAGTGCACAGTTCGTGACAGAACTTCTAGTTTTAACTGTACCATATATTCAATGCAAAGTTGACCTGTTAATTGAATAAAGGATATAGAGTAGGCCCCTGTTACTTGAATAAAAAATCTTATAATCTGTCGAAGTATTACTCTGATACCCCCGAAATTCCCAACATTTATAGACATTTTTGGCCCCAAGACATCCAATATAGTCATTTAATCTATTATATCGCGTTTGACATAGCTCAATGAACTCTTGTCATACGAGATATAATAGAATAAGTGTGCAGTTTCTAACTAGAAGATAGGAAAATGACCCAGTTCTTGTTAATTGTACACTCCTGTTAAATGGATATTTTTCTCCGGAAAAGTGGTTTTTCAATTAATAGGGTTCCACTGTATTCTTCTAGCTGGAACGTACACCTAAATTTATGTATGTTCCACCGCCTCTGAGACAGAGGTGTTGGAGCAGGGGGCGGATCGGGGACACACCCACACCTTCAGCCCCGCCCCCGTCCACACACCTACTTGTCATGTATACCCAACGGGCTCATTTATCTCAAAACAGACTACTGGATTCTGTGCTTTCAATCGTATCTACATGAATGCAATCTTGTAAAAAGCGAAAGATCACACATCCGAAGCACTTTCCGTTCCATCATTGAATGTGTTTATCTGTGTGTGAGGTTAGTAAACACCGACTAGTTCAAGACTTTGAACATCTGTCTGGGATCGCTCTTGAGAAACGCGGTCAGCCCTTTCATAATGACCACAGACGACACCCGAAGTCTAGAAAAAAACGTCCAAGCGGGGGTCTTTCTTAAAACCCGATTTTTGTATGCAATCCGACCGGGGAGACCAGTTATGGTGGCCTTTACGAACGAGGCTAGCGAGTTTGCCACAACGAGCCCGATCAGTAGGTTCAAAGTCTGGAGTTTGAGCACAGTGGTCGGTGATTACTAACCCACATTCTCTCAACCACACCCGCACACTTCATGGCACATTTGGGTGCTTTATTAACATGAGGCAACACATGTTTGTTCATTTTTGGTATCTCATGAGGTAAACTTATTTAAAAACGTACTAAATAATCGTGGGTTTCATTTCACTCTTCGCGAGGCGACGAGTGATAAATTTTGACAAGTTTGCATTCAAGTCGAGGTCACCAAAGGTCAGCTTGGATGTAGTTCCACTGTTGGTGTAAATTTTAACTATTGAAATCCCATTGCTGGCGTGTTCACCACCGTTGGTGTATAAAGCTAAAATTTATGTCATAGGCTTTTTTATATACAGTAGAATAGGTCATCACGGTATAAATACAATTTCCACCCCCCCCCCCCCATGTGTGTAACGAACGGTGCACACGTGGTATGGAAAAATCAAGATAATAATAAAATTCTCATAGTGATCGCCACTTGAAGTTTGACATACGTTATGATATGCAAACTATACCTCTAACGAGACCTTCTTGATTTATTTATTTATTTATTTATTTATTTATTTATTTATTGGTGTTTAAGGTCACATATTTATGCACAGAGGCTAATCATAACCGTGACAGTTTTACGGGTGGAGGAAGCCGGAGTACCCGGAGAGAACCACCGAGCAACGGCGAGTAACTGTCAGCTCCCCAACATACCAACTCCACAAAGCAGGGTTAGCATTGGTTGAAGACAAGTGCACCATCGACGTGCAGTACGCCTTAATACACAACGCCACCGTGCCTCCGCGCGGGCAATGGAGATGAAGTGTCTTGCCCAAGGACACAACGCGGCAGCCGCAGGTCGGAATCGAACCGAGGACCTCTCGACTTGCAGCCTGCACCTCTACCTACTGAGCCACCGCGCTCCCGAGACCTTCTTGAACTTACTTCTATAATTGTGATACAAATTTGTTTGGATTCGTATCAGAAATGCCAAACGTACGTTAATGTTTACACAAATATTAAAAGAAATCAAGTGCTTTCGAGGGTGATACAGTCTGTTAACCCCTTATACAACGAATCGGCTACATCCACCCGCGTAATATGCAAATTCAGCAGCAGAAAAAATATTATTTTTCACAAAGTTTCAACAACACTATATCATGTGACCCCTCTTTGGAACGAGCTCGTCCCAATCAGGGGTCACGTGATATGGTTTTGTTGAAATTTTTTGAACAATTTAAAAAAATGATATTTAAAATAATAAATTTTGATATCGTCTGCGTTGGGTAAAGGGTTAATAAAAATAATAATAATTTTTTGCCTAAAAGCCACACTTGGTACTCTATGGCTGTACAAAATTGCAAAATGCCTTACGGAGAAAAGAGAAAAAGATTAGAGTATGTTGCGATGATTAGAAATCTCTTATGAGTCGCTCAGAGCAGGTTCGAGCCACGAGCGGCAGCCATGTTTGAATCTGTTCTGGGGAGAGTGGGGGGGGGGGGGGGGGTGGTTGCGGTGAACAAAGAAGTTTAAGATATTCGTCTCTCTTTCCTATCCGTATCCGCTCACGCGTGACTGCATGTGTGTGATTGTAGCTCTCGTGAGGCGGTCCGGGTAGGGAAAGCCGCGAGCAGCAGTCATGCTGGCATCTGGTCTGGGGTGGGGGCGCTTAACATAATTTATGCAGCACGTTGCTATTGCCTATCGCTTCTACTCGGGCGTGTCTGCATGTGTGTATGTTTGTTGCCGTTCTAGGGTCGATGTTGTTGGAGACTCCGCGAATATGGTACGATTTACAGTTTGATTCTAATAATAATAATAATAATAATAAAAATTTCATTGCATTAAATCAATACATGGTGCCCTATAGCTGTACAAGATTGCAAAACGCCTTCTTTAAGACGGGTTGGAAGATAATTCCTTAGCTCTTGGTGGGGCAACGGCAAATGCCCTATCGTCAGCAGAACGTAAGATGAGGGCTGAACCAGATTAAATTAATATGATCACCGAAAATATCTCTGTGGTTTGTTACTGATAAGCAAATTAGACAAGCAGAGCTGTAGGTCCTTTGATGCATTTAAAGATAAGAAGAAACAATTTGAATTAAATTCTTTGCTGAATCGGTGGCAGCCAGTGGAGATCTAAAAGGACCGGTGTAATGTGGCAGTACCTTTTAGACCGCGCTGTGACACGCGCTACACAAGTTTGAATGTGCTGTAGCTTTTCAGAACTGGAGTTTACAGTACCTAACAGAAGAGAGAGTTACAATTTTAGTCAAGACGACTAATAACAAAGACATGAACAAGCTTTTCTGACGTTTTTGTATCAATGAAAGGTAGGCTTTTACTGATAGTACGTGGATGAAAAAAGGAACTCCGACATATGGGCTTAGGTTTCGCTCTACAGTTTCGCACTACTGTACTTAGTAAAATTCTAAACTAAGGGCATATGTTGAATCTAAGGCCATGTAAATTGGAGATGCATTTTTAGTATAAGATATATGATTACATTAGGCTATTTGTTGGACAACAAAATTTGAAGTTTTGGTCACAGAGTTGGAGTCTGAAGCATAGGGGTAAATTACCAGATGAATTATGGGAAACAGTGGCTTCGAAAAAATCTTATTTTAGAAAATAGAGGATGATATGCTCCAGGGAAAGGTAAGTGGTGGTAGTGGGACAATTCTAATTTTGAGGCTGTTGGATGGCTGAAAATGACTGTTTTCGGCATTTTTTACATATGAGAAACAGACAGTTGATGGTACCTTAGCGTGCACTAGGTCAAGGAAATGTAAAGACCAATGCAGATCAGATGGCGCTGTTAACGACCCGACCGAGGGTAGAGTCGACACAGAGTCCATCATAGCTAGAAATTATGAAGTAGTGCTACAAGTCAATAGTAACGGTACAAGGTTGTATGTGTTGTAGAATACTATAGTACTAGGTGATTACAGCTGAAGTTGACCCTCTGGGCTTTTGGTATGAATATATCAGTTGGAGAATCCGAAAGGAGGTCCATCATTCCTTTCATTTTTGCACACAACAGAATGAATGTCGAAACAGAAAAAAAAGTTAAAGATGAATTCAATTTAACCAACTCTAAAATAATCATCAAGTCTTCGAACTGTCATCCCTTATAGCAAAAACAAAATCCCGGATAACATCCTTGTAAGGACTAAACTGGAGCCCATCAATGATAAACATCGATTATTTCCAGTCAGTTTGATCAGTTCCTGAGCTTAACACTTAGTTTAAATTAAATTTGTGTATTTTTGTGGCTCATATTTGAAACCAATTAGGGTTCGACGGAATATTACCAGACAAAAACGTTTCAGAAGAAAATGTCTGTGCCAGTGCGGACTTTTTGTACCTTATATACAAACATACATAACCGCAGCTTTGCTTTGTTTTTATATAGATTTAGAGTGGCGTCAGATTACCTCAGTTCACTTAAAATATTTTTCTTCAATTCCATTCATTCAGGAGCGATGATTGCGATAGCCTCTACTGGCAAATACCAACACATGGGTTAATGTGATACACTCACGAACCTGTGGCTGGGTATAAAATTGATTTCAATAAGTGTTCCGATTCAACGTGTTTATTTTTAGGATTCTGTCCATGAAATTTCAGCTTTATTTAATATTCTAGATGTCTTATTTGTCAACTACCATTTCATAATTTTCGTTATTATCCTCCTTGAATCCAACCCTTTATTGACAACATGTGCGAATTGCTCGCAACGGGTGGTAATGCTTTGCAATCGTCACCTATTATTATCCCCGAAATGTATACTGAGTCAAAAAAGAAAGTATAATAGAAACAAATGTGAAAAAATAGGATAAAGGATGAAATATAATAGTTCTAATGTTGCATGTTTGTGGACAAGAAGTCGTGCAAAGAGTTTAATGACAAGTTGTTGTTGTCCACCCAACCGAATACAATTTTTCTACGGATTTCAAAATTGCACGTGCTACCCGAGAATGTCAAATTGAATGGTTGACCGACGATTTTCTTTGTGTTATGTTATGCTAGAGAGCCTGGGTTATTGAGAAAACACACTAGTTTTTGTCTTCCGACATTTTAAAAAATGCCAAGGTTAACCGAAAATCAGAGGTTGCGTGCCATTGGTACGCATGAGGCTGGGATACCCCCATATGAGCTCGCTGCTGAGTTCGGAGTCACTGTGGCCACTATTTACCGTCTCATTGGAAGGTATAGAACCACTGGATCTACTGCCGACCGACCGCGTTCAGGTCGACCAAGACTTACGACCCATACACAAGACCGACACATCAGGAAGTCTCACTTGCGGGACTATTGTTAATTCTTCCAGAAGTAATTGCTGTTGTTAGTTCTGCAGCAATTACTCCTGGAAGAACTCACAACAGAATCAGTGCACAAACTGTCTGCAACAGACTAGCTGAACACGGCATCCGAAGTAGGCGTCCACACCACGGACCAATCTTTACTCAACGTCATCGTACGGTCAGAATGGAATGGGTACGTCAGCGTGTTCGCTGGACTCAGCAGCGTTGGAGCACAGTTCTTTTAGTGATGAATCACGATTTTGTATGCGGCGCGCTGATGGTAGGGCAAAAGTGTATCGCCTACGAGAAGAACGATTTTCTGATGCTTGCGTGTGGGAATGCGACCGTTTCGGCGGGGGTAGTGTAATTGTTTGGGCAGGAATTTCCTTGCGACATCGAACGCAGTTGATCTTCATCGTTAGTAATCTAAATGGATATCGATATAGGGACGACATTCTTAACGCTGTTGTTGTCCTGTTGTTCAACGCTAACATCGGATTGCAGTTATTCCAGCAAGACAATGCCCGATGTAACGTAGCGCGTATCTGTAACTGACTTTCTTGAGGAGCAGAGTATCGAACTTCTTCCCTGGATCCCCACGTTCGCCAGATTTTTCGCCAATCGAGCATCTTTGGGCTCAATTGGACCGTCGGGTACGACTTCATGATCTTCAGACGTTAGGCGATTTAAGTAAGGTTCTAAGACAGGAGTGGAACGTAATACCACAGGGTGACATCCAGAGACTTATCAGGTCCATGCGCCGTCGATGTCTTGCAACCCAAGAGGCAAACGGTGGACATACACGCCATTGACTGCATGTGTGAACTTTTCATTTCACCCCATGTCTGAATTGCGACGTCCTGACGTGACGCTGGCAACATTAAGAACATAACATTATGCAAATTCATACAGCTAGACTCGAAATATGAATTTACAATAACTTGTTTGGGATTAAAGTCGATAATACTAAAATAACTGCTCCTCAAAGTTTATTATACTTTCTTTTTTGACTCAGTATATCTTAAGCGGAAAATTGACGCACGGTCACTACCGAAGTTTACTCTCGCCTCGGACTGCTATTTTAAATGTTTCTTTCTTGAAAGAATTTATAACTTGAATACGAATAATTATGTAAAATAAAAACATACTGACATTTGTTTAAATGTGTCCAGGAGCCAATGCTATAAAACTTTTTCATTTGTATTTTCTACCTATTAATATAACTGACTAAAATGAATAATTAGCATTTTAAAAGATATGGCAGATCTTTGAAAATGCTAATGATTCATTTTAACCCATTTGAAGTCATAACTAGAAACTACAATTCTAGAAAAGTAAACGTTTTATAGTATTGACCCTATGTAGATTATCACCCTAACAAAATTACCGCCGGTGACATCGTCATTAATGTAGTGTTATGTTTTGTAGTTGGAAGGGGGGGGGGGGGGGTGAGGGGGAGGGTAGAGCGGAGAGCGGAGAGAAAATGGGAGGGATGTACCCTCAACGCTGTCATATCTACGGTATCTGGCGTCGGAGTTTCAAATTGTTATCAACTTTGTCACCGGTGGGAATGTTTTAGGGTGATAATCTGCCATATCGCACTGAGGTCAATATGTTTCAGTAACCCTTCCTGACCTTTTCCAAACCAACCCTTAAACAACTGTTCGTTAACTGCCTTAACACAAGGTTTGCTCTTAAACAAAGAAGACAAAAACAATTTATTCGCCTTCAGCAAATCGTGACATCTCGACTTGCCTATCAGCTGCAACGGAAAAACTGAATAGTGTGAAAAGCAAGTAGTATATGTGATAGAGGAACAAAAAACTTATGTCATGACAAGATTGAATCGAGATTTTATCTGCTCTTGACATAACTGCCGTAAATATGTCATGTGCATATTGTAAAGTAGAAAGATTACTTTGGAAAATCGTTTCCAAATTATCTGGAGTAATTTTACTCCAAGCACGACACATCGGCAAGTGGGTTTATTTTTACTGGCTGTGGCTTGGGGGTGTTCATCTAATCCCAAGCCAACAGGAGGGGCTTCGAATCCCTCAATTCCCCGCTTTTAACGCTTTACGCGTCAGAAGCTGTAGTTCGTGGGCACAAAGTGCTAAACGCTGTCAAGATGGTAGCTTAATGTTGAGATTTTTTGCTTAAAAGTGGATATATTTTCCATAATCTTTCTCACTGGGCTAAATATAAAGCGTAAAGATAGGTATATGACGAACCTCGAAACCGATTTGTCACTTAAACAAACCAGCAATAGTTCATGCGCTGCTAAGTAAGCGTGGAATTTTATTTCCATTATCGCAGATCTGGCGAACCCATTTAGGAGCTATCTGATAACTGATTAAAGAAGTAAGAGAGACCAGTGTTCTCCTGCAGTCATATCCGTGTAATTATGGTCAATTAATAGGTAATTGTTGTAAAAACAGTACACTGCACATGTTCTAGACACACACCCATATTATGTATCTTGTCTGTCAACGAATGTCAGGATATACCAAAATGCGAGACTTTCAAAGGAACTTCAAAGCGAATATTTAAGTAAGATAGATCTAAGCGGCCAAGTTCAAGAGAAGCAATTAAACTGAGAATTAATGTTCTGGCTATCGAAATAAAAATTGTGGGGTTTCTCGGAAAATTCATTCCAATCATTCCAGTTCGAAGGTATGTAAGGCTGTGGATCGTAGGTCGAAGGAGCTGGGGATGCCCCATGCTATAGGTTAAAGGAGGTGCCGCATCGGTGCGAAGGTAAAGGCACGCTGTATTGTAGGAGAGCCACAGAGCCCATATTTAGAATAGGGGCAGTCGTGGGCCAAGTCGGTGGCCATATATGAGAATAGGATCAGAAACACAAAGTTCGAGCTCAGAGAGCTATTTGCATTTAGGTAAACGGCATTACCTGTTGTAGAAGGCAAGCTATACGTAGGCAGAGTGGGCTTTGCCTATATGAACATTATTCTGAGATAAATGGAGGGGAGCGTTTAAACCCATTGGTGGCGACTGCTTGAGTGAAAAACGTCCAGTAAGGTGACAATAAGCCAGTGGCCGTGCGACGGCAGTGTTAGGGTGACATTCCGTCACTCAGAGGGAAGTCGATATAGTAAAATAACAATACGTTAGTGGCCGTGTGACGGCAGTGGTAGCGTGACATTCCGTCATATGTTAGAGCAAAGGCGTCTGGTAAAGTGACAGTACGTTAGTGGCCGTGCGGCGGCAGTGAAGCTGTGAAGTTGAAAGGCGACCAAAGTCCAAACACCAGCGAGAAGGAAGGAAAACCAGCGACAACAGAGAATGCGCGCCCGCAAGTGACCCAAATACTTGGTGGGTGGGGTGTGATTGGCGTTTTGTGTTTCTTATTCATTTGGATTTCATGTTAGTCACAAATTATCATATTTATTTTTTATATATGTATTAAAATTATTGTTTTCAGTAAACCCCTGTTGATTTATGCTTTTCGAGGAAAAGTCATTGACCCCTTCAGGATAAGAACCACCCCAACAAAAACGAAAACTGGCGGGTTCGTCACGGTGAGACATACGTTCAAGCACGGGTTCAGACAACACTCCTTGAGTTTTGGCTGAATACGCGGCGTGAATCTATTTCCCTCAGCAAAGACAAAGCCCGGTTTCCGACAAACGGGTTAGCGAATTGGAGGGGTATCCTCTCCCATGTTTGGGGTTTTGGAATGTCCCCTGCGGTAAAATGAAAATCTACTACCATTTGGATCTTTCTGATTGCATTTTGGAAAACAAATACTCAGAAAATTATTATTTCGCAAATGAAGGGGGTAGCAAATTTACTAAGCCACGACTGCCATGAGCCTGACTCCTTCATATATTATTTGTGACTGAACCCCACTCATACAAATTATGGTTAGAACATGCTCCTGGTGGAGGAAAGTTGTTCAGGATAAAGATGCAGTTGGGGTCTGTGGATGTAAACTGATATACGAAGTTTTTCCGTCTTATACAATACGGTCGAAAGCGAAACGGTTGAATTCTCTCTCATCTGCAAGGTTGTTCAGTAATCATTTCTTCCCAACAACCCTATGGAGCAGTAAAACAATACTGATATTAATCTTTATCTGGCACGACTAGAAGACGATACACACTAAAATCAGCTGGGTTAAAAATCAACCCAAATCAACTGGGTTGAGTGAATATGAACCCCAGTTGATCTGGGTTGATTTTTAATACGACTGATTTTAGAGTGTAGTTGCAACAAAAGAGAAAGTTAAATAACTGAACATTTTTAAATTTCCCCTAAATAATCGACGAGTTTGTTCCATTGAGGTGTCACAATCCACGTTTCAAGGGAAAATAGAAAAAAAATTGAATGACGAGTTGTATGAATATGGTTGGTGGGATATTCCCGTTATGGTTTTATTATGGAGGGTGCTCACGCGCTGAAGATTTTAAAAAAATTTATGGATACCGAGTTTGGAGACCCAGGTTCATGAAATTTCATTGGTAGGTTGGCCTCGTTGAGTGGAAGAATAAAAATGGGGGGTGGGGTGGGGGGGGGGGCAGTTATTTATTTTGGACTCGCTAGGTCAACGATTAAGGTCACAGTGACCTTGAACATTCTAAATCGTGAACAGTTGGTTTCCGGATGATAACTTGACTATGGTTAAACCCACATTTATGAAACTTCATATGAAGGTTGGCCTTAGTGAGGGAACAAACCCTGTATATTGTGGACCTGCTAGGTGAGAGTCCAGGGTCACAGTGACCCTGAACATAGTAATTAAAACAATTGGTTTCCGGACTATAACTTGATAACGGTTTGACTCACATACATGAAACTTCATAGGTAGGTTGGCATTGGTGAGAAAAAGAACCTTGTCTATACTGGATGCGCTAGGTCAAATGTCAATGCCACGGTGACCCTGAACATAGTAAATTGTAAACAGTTGGTTTCTGCACGATAACTTGATAATGGTTCAACCCACAATCATGAATCTTCATGGATCTTCATTTATTTATTGATATTTAAGGTCACATAATTATGCACAATGGCTAATCAGGCCGTGACAGTTTTACGGGTGGTGGAAACCGGAGTACCCGGAGAGAACCACCGCGAAACGGCGAGCAGCTGCCAGCTCCCCAACATCGTAACTCCGCACTGCAGCACAGGCAGGGTTAGATTAGTTGAAGACATGCGCACCATTAACGTGCAGTACGCCTTAGTACACGGCGTCATAGTGCCCCCACAATCGGGGTTAAGTGCCTTGCCCAAGGACTCAATGCGGGAGTCCGAATCTATCGCACAGACGGTCGCCCATCCGAGGATTAACCGGGCTCGACGTTTCTTAACTTCGGTGATCTGACGAGAATCGGTTACCACAACGACACCGCGCCCCCTCATGGATCTTCATACGTAGGTTGGCCTTGGTGAGAGGAAGAACCCTATATATATTTGACTTGCTAGGTTAAAGGTGAAGGTCACAGTGACCTTGAATTCAGTAAATCGTAAACTATTGGTTTCCGGGTGATAATTTGACAATGGTTCAACCCACATTCATAAAACTTCATAGGTGAGTTGGCCTTGGTGAGAGGAAGAACTCTCTATGTATTGGATTCCCTAGGTCAAAGGTCAAGGTCACAGTGACCTTGAACATACTAAATCGTAAACAATTGGTTTCCGGATGATAACTTGATAATAGTTCAACCCACATACGTGAAACTTCATATATAGGTTGGCCTTGGTGAGAGGAAGAATCCTATTTATATTGGAATCAGTAGGTCAAAGGGGAAGGTCACAATGACCTTTCACATAGTAAATCGTAAACAATTGGTTTCCCGACGATAAGTTGATACACTTTTGTGCTGTCACAACTCGACATTGGGTCGGTGATCCTATCGGAATTTTTTTATCATCTTTCTGTGGAACGTTATCGGATGTTTGAACCGTTACTTAGTTATTTCTTCCTCTGTCATCAGAAATTTATCTTTTTTTCTGGGGGAAGTAGTTTCCAGGTTTAACATAGCATGGCTTGTTTTACTTTTGTGCTGAGGCTGAAACACTAACTTCCTTTGGAAATCGTTTTGAGACTGACAAAATAGCCAGTAGCAGATCCAGAATGTTGGTTTGGTGATGTCATATGTGTAATCATGAGTGGGTTTGTGGTCTTGTTTAAGGGGGCAGTGTCAGTCCGGTGTTCTTGTACGTGGTCAGCAACATATTTCTGCAGTTTACAATAGACTCATTGAACATTTGAAAAAAAAGAAACCAATTTATAATGGTCCATACAAAACACATGAGCTGTAGCTATATTCATGTGGTGCGTATTATCCGCGGTCCCCAACTTTTCACAGTAGATGTCCATGTGTTAACGTGTCCCCGGTATCGGTGCTTACGAAAAGTTAAGTTACAAAAATAAGGGACGCGGTGGGTGCCCCCTTTAAATCCGTTCATGATAGTCGTGCTGCAGTACGTATATTTGTCAAAGTTGCGGAGTTTGACAGTTGCACACCGTTGTTTGGTGTCCTCTCCAGATACTCCGGCTTCCTCTACCGGTAAAACTGTCCGACACGAGGTGACCCTGGCAGTCGAAAGTGTCATTAACTTCATTAAATAAATAAATAAATAAATAAATAAATAAATAAATAAATAAATAAATAAATAAATAAATAAATAAATAAATAAATGTCAACTTACATAAACAGTTAGGAAAAACTGAAAACTGCGAGTTGATGAAGAGGAAACGATTAGACATTTCAAGTGTGACGCGTCGTATTCTATTATTGTTATTACTCTATTTTTGTAGAAGTGTCCGGCTACAAAGGAATACCGACTTCCGCGAAATCAACCTTCCTATTATGTGCACAAACGCCCATTTCTTTTTACACACATTTCTATACTTTATATAGAGTGTAATGAACTAGAGATAAAAATGGACAAAATTAGGGAATGAGCTGTGATTGAAGTTTTGTCACCAGAATAGAATTCAAATTCAAAATAAACGTGGCGTGGACGATCCAAGCAAAAATAAATAGTAGTTTTTTGTGTCATTCGACGTGTATTATTACGCTTAAAATATTATGTGTAATTCGCTATAATGTCACCACGTCCCTTGTGTGTAAAAATGCTCCATCTGCAATGCTTTAGCATTGCAGATGGTGCATTGTTGCACTCAAGGAACGATTAGTACATATCAGTTACGGATCTTGCGTGATCTGGATGATCTCATCAGCGATCTCGGTAATGACGTCATACCAGAATTCGCGATTGACGGTACGTGGGTTGTCATGATACTAAGAGTACGCATCCATATTATGACCGTATTATCATTACGATATGTGACGTTACTATGGTTACTCATAATATCTAGAGCACTAATCTCCACAATTTCGAGAGTACCGAGTGAATGCTTTCAGCAGGGTAGATTGTGTTGTAGAGGTATGCTCAATTGAAGTGGTGTACGTTTCGGGTTTAGAATTCTCGTTACCCCTGTATAGTTTCGAGGTCACCGTGTTGGATTTATTGGGAGAAACGTTTTAGATGGACAAATACCTGCTGCCTTTTCCAGATCCAGTTCTGGTTAATTGCATTGAACTAAGTTGATTTTTTTCACAGTATAATGTGTTTACAACACTGTTTATAAATATAATAGATATACATTTTGTTAAAAATAGCATATGGTTATTATGTGCCGTAACATACCACATTTCAATCGAATGACTGAATCATCCAGTTAGATCGTTCCATTAGGGTAAACGAACCTACCAGCTTGCCTCTCCCTCTTTGGCACTGTACTATCCGCGTCAGAGAGTTATCTACCTGTCAAGGAGTCAAGGAATTAAGGGATGTCAAGACAAGATGTCTTTGTTTGTGTAAATAAATTGTTAATATTCTTATTTCTGAAACAAACAAAAAAACAGTATAAAGTAGCCAATATTATAAAGTTTATAAACGGCACGATACGTGAAGGTTTCACCAGTTTATATCAATTCATCTTTTAGAAGTGTGTTGATAATGAGCCATAGTCCAGTTGCGTATAATGTTCTCAGGCGTTTAAATGAAGTAATTAGTACAAACCAGCTAAGGCAAACTGGCTATTGTCTGTTACGCTCGACTTCATTTTAAAATGTGACAGTATCGTCTGTAAAGTCCTAGGCGCTTTGTAACGCACAGAAAAGAATAGTATTCTAATTTAGGGGGACAGTTATTTTCTTTGGGATAGAAAATTACATCTCCAGGCATCCATAAATGTCGACCTTTATGGTCAGGCAATGTCTAAGACTCGAAACTTCAGACGAAGTCCAATTTAAAGTGCATCAGTCTAGCTGGGTATCACTGATTTCAAAGAAGATAATTACTACTGAAATTAATTGCTTCCAAAACTGAATATATTTCTGAAATAGATCCAGGATAGGCAATCTCTCGTGCTTCAGGGGAACTTGATGTGAAGGTCCACAAAATCTGTCAGTGGATAGCCATGAATCCTGAAGGTGGCGGGAGAGACCCGACAGATGTTGATAATGTATTGTGAGAAACTTTATACGTGAAACTTTATTAAGTTGTTGTTGAAAGCCAAGCTGAGCCTGCGACGGCAAGGTCAGTGAATTTACAACTGAACTGTGGCAGTGAAACTAGGAAGTATATGAGGACGCCGAGGAGGACGTACCACACGTAGAACTTGAAGAAAAGTGAGCCCTGGTGACAGGGTTTAACCCTGTGAAAGAATTATCTACGAAAACATGCACAAACACAATCGTAAATAATCGGACCAAAACCGTGTGAAGACGAAGACCGAAGCCAAAGATGTATACTTGACCCGGAGAACGCAGCTAGTTGTAGAAGACGACGCTGGCCGTCAGAGTTGCGAAATGTAATTGTATGTAAACTATATATATATTCTCGGCTTGATGAATTTGGAAGGTTAATGTACCATATATTCCTCTAAGCATGTAAATAAATTGTCTTTTCAGTGCTTGATCGTCGATCACCTTTAAATATTTAAAGTAAAGTCATTGACCTCTTCGGGAGCTCGAACAATCCCAATCTAGAGAGCGAGACATACGTTCGAAGCTGGGTCTAGGCGACAGCCTCGGAGTGTCGACTGCTCCGCAAGCAAGAACGTAGATCTCCCACCACCATAAAGGTATATTAACATCCCTATTCTGCGACAACACCTTGCCTGGCTCTTGACCTCATCTGATAGTTGAATAGCCGAATGACTACATGCTAAAATCAGTTGGGTTAAAAATCAATCCAGATCAACTTGGTTGAGTGAATATGAACCCAATTGGGTTCATATTTAGTCAACCCTGTTGGTTTAGGTTAATTTTCCCCAACAGATTTTAGATTTTTAGAATTTGAATACACAGAGCATTGAGAGAAGAGGCCAACTAAAATATTGGCCGAAACATTGCTTGGGCTTGTAGAATTTTTGTTAGGGTGGCAAGTTTACCCCTGGAGGTGAATATGTAATATTCCTTTCTGCCCGTACTGTACGTTTTTGCCATGTTCTACAGCCTTAACTCTTAACATGCATGTATTTTCTTATCTTTTTTACAAAATCCTGTAATATGTCAAGAAAACCATATCTTGTGACCCATCATTGGAGCCAGCTCGATGAACTTGTTCCCTTGCAGTTCACATGATATGATTCTGTTAACCCTTTACCCAACGCAACGGCCAAAACCGGCCAGCGCTATTCTCAAAAATCGCCAATTAATTTTCAAAATATTTTCATTTTTTGTCTCAAAAACATAGGTTATGACCCCTCGTTGGAACGAGCTCGTCGAGCTCGTTCCAACGAGGGGTCATAACCTATGTTTTTGAGACAAAAAATGAAAAAATTTTGTTATTCAAGAATTTTTTTTGCAAGTGTCGTCTGCTTTTCATGTTAGGTAAAGGGTTAACATTCTGTAAATATGTTGAAAAAAATAACAAAAGTAACATTCAAGTGAAAACAGTTTTCCTGTGCTGATAGGAATATTTGTCAGCAGGATGCGAAGTGCTGATGCAATAAATTATTTATATTATTTATTTATTGGTGTTTAAGGTCACATACTTATGCACGCTGGCTAATCGTGACCGTGACAGTTATACGGGTGGAGGAAGCCGGAGTACCCGGAGAGAACCACCGAGCAACGACGAGCAGCTGTCAGCTCTCCAACATCGTAACTCTGAACTCTGCACCGCAGCACAGACAGGGTTAGATTGGTTGAAGACATGCGCACCATCGACGTGCAGTGCGCCTCAGTACACAGCGTCATCGTGCCCCCATTTAGGCAATTGGGGTGAAGTGTCTTGCCCAAGGACACAACGCGTTTGCCGCAGGTGGGATTCGAACCGAGGACCTCTCGGCTTGCAGCCTGCACCTCTACCAACTGAGCCACCGCGCCCCCGATGCAATAAATAAACCACTGTCGGTTACCCGTGTAGGACATGACATATAAAGATGGCTGCACATGAAAAAAAAAACTGTGACAGTAGGTTTACATATTGTCTTCAAACATCGCTCAACGGCATATTTCCGAGGCACAACTTTGCTCCGTTATGAAAAAAGGCCACCAACACTCTAACCAAAACACTTCCTCGTGCTAACTCTGTTAAAATTGTATTTGGATGGTAAAGTAGGTGTCTGGTTTTGGAAATTTTCGCGACGTGAACAGATGTCAACATTTTTCGTTAATTTTAGTCCCCTTGGTCACGGATTGGAAAATCTATAGGTGGTCATGGGAAAATTAGGTTAATGGACAACTTTGTAACGTGACACTGGGATCAGTTTCAGTGTCTGGCGCCCGAGTTTGAACATTGTTAAATATGCAGGACAGGACCCGCACTGTTTGCGGCGGATTGAAAAGATTTTCTTCTGGGTCAGACACAATTTTGGTAGAGGATCAGAGATGTCAGTGTCTCGACGTAACTCTTGTTCATGTTTCTGTTTAAGCAGAAAAACACCACTGTGGCATGTTTGGATCTATTTTGAAACATTATTTGTCACCGTGACAGTACGGTAAGATTTCTAATACCTCTTGGCAAAGTACAACAGCTGCACACTGCTGTGACATCATCGTAGATGGATTACGTCATTTTAGGTTGGCATGGTAGCCCGCGTGAGCTGCCATGTTGTTGCGTCATCACCATACTGATACGTAGCGTCGGCGCACATGCGCCGCGCGCGTTTCTAAGGTGACATTTTGTTTTTTAGAGGCTGCCATCTTAATTTATATGGTGGCACGTGGTTGCAATGTAGACGAAAGTCCCACAATAGGACGAGACTTCGTTTAGAAGGTACGTTCAATTAAATGGAAGTACATCTGAACAACCCGACCATATTTGACTAGTTCGGATTCCTTCTGAATCCTTCGCTTCATTCTGTCTATACCCAGTTTTCACCGTTCCTGGGCTCGTTTCATCTATGTTTTGGATTCGGTCTGTTCAACCCTTCTCGATTGATCTGACGTATATTCGTAATAGCGTAGAAGAGCCTTTCAGTTGGAGTAATTTTAACTTTTTGTTACTATTTTTAGCCTTTCTGGTCCATTCGGACTAGTTTTGAATATGGTTTCACTTCTGTATTATGGTTCAATAGCGTACGCTTGTAGAGAGGAAGATCCTTTCATTTGGAACAGTTTAGATTCCATTTTTGTCTGCCACTAGCTTCTCCTGCCTGTCCCAGACTCTTTTTGGTTGCTTTCTCTCCAGTAACCACGGATCTGTTCTATTTATGTCATGACTTCTATCAGGGTTGGACTGCCTATTTTCCCAAAATGTGAACAGTCAGTAACAATATGAAATAATGTGTACGCAGCGCATGCAGCATGAATATCTGGATTCGCAGATATATTTTGTGTGCATGTGCACCATGTACGCACAACACATGCAGCAAATGGACACATGTGATGAAAGCGATTCTGTAGACATGGGTAGAGTTTAGAAGAGATTGCACTGAACGTGCTACTGGTGGCTGATGGAATGTGTCTGTATGCTAATATACAATGTCTCACAATGTGTACACATCGCTCACAAAACATAGGCACATGCTGGGTGAGCTGATATGGGGTTGTGTGCAGTGCGCAATGTTCGCAAAACACACGAAACACATTGGCACATACGCGTATTTGAGGATACTTATGATACTGTGGTTTGCGGACTAGTGGGTACTGATGGGAACTTTGGGGAATACCTTCAGAGGATTTCATTTGTAGAATATCTATTTAACAATGTCTTCTTCATCCTGGTACTTGGGTTGGGAAGAGGACGAAAAGGGGTCGAGTTCGGCTCGTGTCCCGACTGTCGTCGAGAGAAAATATGTTCCCGTTTCGCTGCAGACACTGTTCTAAGGTATTTTCAAGGTATGACACTGCCAGAAGATACGAGAAGCATTGTCCCAAAATATCGATCGATTCTTTGGACAAAAATCCTGATACCAATGAACTACTATCATTGACTGACCGGAATAAAGTGGTGTTAGGATTTTTACGCGATGCAGAGAAAGTGGGAGCGGATGCTGTTCACTGAGCAGTGGGTGGAGATTTGATTTCCTGTTTTAGTAGATGTGCTACAAACATAGTGAAGAACAGGATACCTCTGAATGCGTCGGAACTCGATGACCGGCGACAGCACGAGACTATATTTAAGCAGCTTACTTACAAGGATATATTAAGGCATATAAAAATAAGTTTTGAAGAAGTTATTCTCTCCCTTCATTAATTTCTCCAGTTCTAGCTAAAGCTCACATCAAATACATATTTGCTTTCTGACTTGACCGTCGAAGAGGAAAGACATCGCAATTCACCGCTGCAAATATTGTGATAAAGAATTCTCCAGAAGCTTCATATGAAAAAGACACGAAGGTGTTTATTCTTCCAAAAGGCAACTAGAAAAGGGGAAAGAATACTGGCACTGATGAATGAATTTCTGTAATGACCCCACTGCACAAGAAAACTCAAGAGACAGCTAAATGTTTTCGTGAAGAAGAGGAGTATGTCTTTGAAGAATCACAGAAATGCGCCTTGGAACCGAGAACATTTTTGTTCGACAACCTCGTGCAAAATACTCATTCGAAGTGGAATGTGATGAAAATAAAGAAGACGACGACGAAGATTAGAAACCAAGGAGAAAAAGAATTTGCCGCTATATGCCGCCTAAAAAGTATAAAAGGACCGTTCACATAAAAATAAATTGATTTGTGTTCTGAACGCCGAAGAGTGAAGACGACAGACAAAATCTTTGCAACAGTGCTTAGATTAAAAGATGACCTTGATGATGTTGGATTGAAATCGACTTCCCAGGAATTGGACCAAGTGAATCGTACGGAACACGATGTCAAGGAAGGAAATTATATTATTAGTTACACAGTTTGTTGGTGGCCTAATGTGGTATATATGGTGTCAGTTAATTTCAAATTGGACGAGAGCGAAGCTCGAGTCCAATATGGAATTAACTGACACCATATTTACCATATTAGGCCACCAACAAACTGTGTAACAAATATATCTTACCGACTGCTGCATCGATGCACATAACTGATTACAACTGTGATCAAAATTAAATGAGAGAATTCTCATAATGTGTTCATGTGTCTTTGCCTTGTTACAGTTTATGGGAGAGTGCCTGCACTCTCCCATAAATTGTAACAAGGCAAATTCATACATACCAAACAGTTTCATTTCGAAGGTAACATGACACACATCCACAGAATATGAAGCCTTTCTTTTAAGTTGCCTAACCTGCACTTCAGACCAAATATGGGCTTCCAACACTCAATCTTTCAACTTGAAGCGTTTATCGGCTGCCGCCATTTTCAATAATCAATTAACAAAGGGGAGATTATCCATAGCTGTCAGTGTATATTGATGTTGACAGGCAGTATATGGTTTTATATGCAGTCTGCATGTGACGTCTTTGAACCAATAAAATTCCCAGATACTTGTAGGAGGTAAGATGTAAACGCATAGGTGTTATGAGAGAGAAACCAAGATACGTCTTATAGTGATGGCCGATAGTTAACCGAAAAAGGCCGAGGTTTACACTAAAATGATGAAACCACCTGCAGATAAGAGAACGAAGGAGACTCAAACGAAGAACCAGACATGGGGAGAACAACTGGATCAACCTACAGAACGAAACAATAATGAAGTTACCTCTCAGAAAAAAACATTTCGCAGTTGGCTGAAATTCTAGTACAGAAGAAAGAAGATTCGAGAAGTACAAACCTGCAGATCAAACGACGAATGCAGTTTCAGACCAACCCACGAATGATAGTGCTATTCAGAAGGACGATATCTTTCCTGCCTACTGAGCTCCAGAAAACAAAGCTGCCAACGACGACAAATTGCTGAAAGCAAGAGAAATCAAACCAACTAACAAAGCCAAGCTGCAATCGTACAATGAGAGAACATACTTTGTCAAGAATAGAGACCTAGCCAGAGTAAAGCAACGGGAGAAACCAAACAAGAAGTCCCATTGGAGACCTAACAGACGCCAGGTGGTTATCCAGACATACAGAAAGAAGAGGAAAACTGTAAACGAACAAGGTGGTTGTATACTGCGACCAATATAACTGTTGCAGACAACAAAATAAAAATGAATGGAATGTTATATATTCTTTAAGTTGTCTTTTTCAACTACCCAATACAAGTATCCGGATGAAGAACTTATCGTTAGATAAATATCTCAAAAAAGTTTCTCAGAAGGTATCCCCACCAGTCCCCAAAACCCCGTCTCATAAGTATCCACAAATACCCGCATGTGCTTTTGTTCTGAATGTGTTGTACACACATTGTGCTCTATCACACCCAGCATGTTCCTATATGACACATTGTGTAGTACACAGATACATTCCATCAACTATCAGTCCCACGATCCCTGCAATAAAACAAAAGTAAATCCATACTGAGAACTATCCAAAACAGACCGGAAAAGCTAAAAATAGTAACAAAGAACTAAAACTGTACCAGCTGAAAGGCTCTTCTATGCTACTGGGTAATATACTTAATGAATAGTAATAAACGAAGATGGGGGCCTCTAGTAAACAAAATGGAGATCAGAATAATGTGTCACCCTAACTACACGTATGCGCACTGACACCATATATCACTATGGGAATGATGCCGGCCTCTAGTAAACAAAATGGAGGACAGAATCATGTGTCACCCTAACAATACGCATGCGCACTGACACCATATATCACCATGGGAATGACGTCACAACATGTCGCAGACCGTTACGTGACTGTAATGTTACTTCGGAGGTCATCCATCGGAGTCCTTCAATGGGAAATAAAACATTTATTACATACGACTAGCATCCCTGTGAACCAACCGATTGATGATGTCATATCAGTATGACAGCTGCTGTACTTCATCACGGAGAGATTTCGCTATACTATCACTGTGAAAAATATTTCGGAACAACACTAAGCATGTTACAGTGTTTTTCTGTTAAAACAAGAACACGGACATTAGTTTTCGTATTACTGAGAGTGCCTTATCGCCAAAGCACTGACATAACTGATGCTATACCAAAAATAGTGTCCGATCCAGAAAAAAATCGTTCAAACCGCCGAAAACAAACCGGCCAGAACAGATCAGAAAAGCTAAATTAGCAACAAAGGGTTGAAACTGTTCCGAAGAAAGCTGAACACTGGAATTCATACAAACATTCACGAAATGGAGTGAATAACATGAAGAAAACACTGAAGATTACATCCAAGAGAAATTGTCCGACGCCCCCACTCCGTTGGAGTTTTGGCACATAATTCGAAATTTACTCTATAAAACGGATGGTAACGGAATCCCACCCCTTTATCGAGGTGACAGTTCCGATCCACTCTATCTAACTTCTGACGACTTAGAAAAAACAACCCCTTTAAATGAAACATTTATCCAAAACAGCAGAATTAAAGAAAATTCGCAGACCCCAGACTTCCAGGCGAAAAGCCACGATACCCTATCATCCTTCCATTACGAAGTACAGAACAGTATCGAGGTTATCAAATCATTAAACACAAACAAAGCCCATGGTCACGACGAGATCAGCATAAAAATGCTGAAGGGAACAGTATAAAAATGCTAAAGGGAACAGTTGAAACGGTCGCCGTACCGTTCAGTGCATGCACTCTTTTAGAAAAGCTTCGATACTAGGATATATCCGGTCGATTGGAAGAAAGCCAATTTAATACCTGTGTTTCAAGAAACTAGATCCCGCAGATAAAGAAATTGTAGGCCGATTTCGCTTTTACCAATATCGGGAAAAATTTGTGAAAATGTTCCACTCAAATCGGTTTTTGCCTATTTTAATCGGAACAATCTCCTCTATAAATATCAGTCTGGTTTCTTCCTGGCCACAGCACCACGTTTCAACTTTTAGAACTATACCATTCGCCGTGGCAGTCGCTAGACGATCGATTGGTGGCTTATTCCACTTTCAAAAGTGTTTGGGAGGGTATGGCACAAAGGTCTCCTCCATAAATTAGAGCATTACTGCATATCAGGCCTTCTGTTGACATAGTTCCAGAGCTATCTAAAAAACGTAAGCAAAGAGCTTTAGTGAACAATATTTATTCGCCTTGTCTAGAAATACAGGCCGCAGTTCCCTAAGGATCTGTCTTGGGGCATTTCCTGATTCTGGTCAACATAAATGACATCTCAGACACCATAGAATCCCCTGCAAGTTTATTCGCGGACGACACATGCCCAAGCAATGGAAAACGTTCGATTTATGACCTAACAGCCTTGCTAAATCACGATCTTGCCAAAATCCATTCCTGGTCGCTAAAGTGGCTGATGTCCTTCAACCCATCCAAAACAAAGGTTTTACTCATTTCCGGAATTTCGAATGTCAATCTCCCAGATTTGACTTATAATGGCACTCGTATAAGTTTCTCTGATTCACATAAACATCTTTGTGTCCCCGGTACCTCTGTATGAGTAATGCAGCCCCTTACCGGGTCTGCATCAGCTCTGGACGACGCAACCATGCCACACTCGGCTTACCAATGCTGCTGCGTCTGAGACATAGTCTCAATAACTGAAGTAAGATTCATGTCCAGAAAAGGCCAGTCCTTGGCCATTTATTAACATATAGTAAATAAACTATTTTACATAATATTGATTTTACACGATGCAGATTTTTTACAGACATATATGTTATTAAACCCCAACCAATTCAAACCTCTAATATCACAACTGGCAGAGGTGGGAGAATAAACGCCTCACGACTGGCAGAGGTGGGAGAATAAACACCGCCGCCTGCAGGACTGTAGCCATTGAAAAAGGGAGGGAATGGAATGCCCAGGGTGGGAAATGAGTAACGAAACGATGGCGAGACCTGATTCCCGACTTGTTCCCACGGCGCTCCGAATGAAAATGCAGCTATACGTACTGCATTCCCCCACACATTGATAAATCTTTTTGTCCGTCAGATGGTCATTGGCCGAATTTGAACCATGTGTTTTGGATTATTGAGAAACCCTTATCACATTGTCCCTTGTTTGACCTGGCTTGGGATTTAGCTTTCTATACAAATTAGATAAGGGTCTTTCCAGAAGTGCCGCAGCTCTAACAGATGCCACCATGACTGATGATGACTTGCAAGAGATGTCTAAGTACCGTTAGGCACACACTTATCACTTATTTACACAGCCATGCTTGGCTATGTAAATCCCCTTTGTGTCTCCGGTACCTTCTACATGAGTAAGGGGTTAGCGTGAAAAAATCACTGCAGGGGTTACAATATAAAGAAAAGCCAGCTTTTGAGAAGTACCTAGATGGCACCTTTGGAGGGTCACTGCTGTTCAAACTGAGATCAAGATCACTGGAGCTTCCGGGAAAAATTGGGAGAGATGGAGAAAAGGGATGCCAAATGTGCCACTCTGGAGTAATGGAGACCCTGGAACATTTTCTCTTGGAATGCCCACAGTATATACCTCATAGAATATAATTTACTGGAAGAATAATGCAGAAGTGGGGTGAAGAAACAAAGGATAGATGGCTGAAGGGGGACACGAGGGAGAGGGTAGGAATGCTTATTGAAGAAATTGAAAAAGAGGAAGTGAGGGACACTATTAAGCAGTTTATATCTGAATGCTGGGAGGAGAGGAGGGGAAGAGGGGGTGGGGTGCAGGGGGAATGATGGCCTTCTCTTATGAGGACCGCGACAAATCAGCGGCTGGCCAAAGAGTTATTATTATTAATGCAGCCCCTTTCCCGGTCTATATATATATATTTCTCATTCATTGTACCACTCATGGTTTACGGCTAAGCCATGATGGACCTAGAATGGTATCTAGCCTCACACGTTCAGTTTGATCAGAGCGTCTACTCTTAGAACTTGGCTGGCGCTCACTCGCCGATAGACGGCACCACCATAAACTATGTACATTTTTCAGAGTAGTAAACAAAGATACTCCTGATTATCTTGTAGAAATGTTACCCACTACCTTATGCGAAGTAACAACTTGCTATTTGCGTGTAGCAATGTATCAAACAAGGACGGAGTGGTTCTCTAATACTTTCGTCCCTTCAACCGCCAAAATCTGAAACGAGCTATCGAACAATATCAAAACGGCCTCATCCCTTACGGTATTTAAAATCAACCTTGCTATATCAAATCTTCTAGCCAAGCCCTGTCATATTTTTACATAGGAAATGGGAAAGTAAATGTATTCCGTTGCAGACTGCGAAATTGTTGCCGTGATTTAAACCACGACAAATTCACAATAACTATATTCTCCCACCCCATATTGTAGTAATGGCCATTCCCAAGAAGATGCACACCATTTCTTTTTCCAGTGCTCACTGCTCACACTATCATACCACCCGATTGATCTGTAGAATGCTCTCTTCTGGTACGACATCATAAATGTGGATGAACTGCTTTATGGAATCCTAGGCTTAAGCATAAGGCAGAACGAAATTATATTCAGGAAAGTCCAGTCATTTATTTTATCGTCTGATCGATTTGAGTAACTCCAACCCCAACCCTATCCTATGCCAGTCCGTACTCAAATCCATATGAGTGAAAGTCAGGGGGTGATGGCTTGTTATTTGATGCAATGGTGGCAGTGAGAGAAAAATACCCCATTGTTAGCAGGCTGGGTTAGATAACGGCAAGCTTTCACTCACCTTCACTCACCTTTCATTTTTGTTTATGAAATAACTTTTCTTTATTTTATTGATGTATTTATGTCGCAAATTGTCAGTTTAGTTTTCGAGGAGAGGAGTCTCTTAAGTTGTCGTAACGTATTTTCCAGTCCTTTTTGCTGTAAACAGTGGCAAATAAAATATGTTTAATCTAAACTAAAACTGTTCCAACTGAAAGGCTATTGTACGCTACTGGAGTATACACGAGAACAACCCAAGAGGGTTGAGCAGACCGAACCAATAACATAGATAAAACATGTTAAGGAATGGAAAGAACATGGTAGAGATGGCGAGAAGCCAATGATTCCAAAGGAACCAGAGTTAGAACAATTTTCGTGTTTTGTGGAGGGGGTATTAGATATGCTTCTATTTACGCGAACACACTCTTCAAACACACCACGTCCATCTGTAGTGCTTTCATGGAAACCACGTGCCGCCATAGAAAAGAGGATTGCGGCCTCTATAAAACAAAATGGACGTGACGACAGAAACACATTTACTAACACGCGCTACGCGTGCGCACTGACACCACGTATCACTATGATAATGACGTCACATCACGCACGCGGGCTAATGTAGTAACGATAGAATCGAGACTCTGTACTAGCTCCCCTCCCTGTCTCCTAAATAATATAATTGTTAGGAGTAACTGGGCAACATCAAAGATGAAAGGCATAATGCGTTGATAAATAATGGGTGCATAAAGACTAATTTCGACTATTGTTATTAAATGCCAAGTGAGTGGATTATAGACATGTAAAGATTTGTATAAGAATAACTAATAAGCTAACTCTTTCATAGTAACTTGCTCAACAGGCTGTTTGTCTCAGCTTGGCGTATTTACACTTGTCAAACACCCCCGATTCTGGCTTTGATTATTGTTAGGTGATTAACAGTTTTACAAAATGAGAACCGGTCACAGCTAATCCTGAGTAGCCCGACGATTGGCTGAAAAGGTGTGAAAAGGGGAGGAGTTTACTATAGCACCCGTGTCTTCAATGCTTTAAATAACACTTGTTCTGGAGATTTGGTACACATGGCGTTGAGGGTTTGGTCTTTGACAATCTATCACTCCAATGCAAACTGCCAGGAATTCTAACCGCGTGCATACCCCTTCAGACCCCATTTGAGGCAATAGGAAAGCTAGGACTGTGTGATCCAAGATCCAAGTGAAATAAAATAAGGCTAACCGGGTCGCAAGGGATTTGTAAATCCCACATCGCCCCTGCGCGCCTTCGGCGCGCTAAAACCTTTCATTCATTCATTTGGTACACAGTAGCAAATCTCAAGAATAACTGTTGTTTATTTCTTTTACCAGGTGAGTCTATATATTTCGTATTCACTTTGTGCGCGTTTTGTTGTAACTAGTTCCCTTTGACTGACTGATTGGCCATTGTTGATTTAGCACTGCTTTGTTAAATCAGAAATGTCCAACAGTAGTAAGCAGCTGTATTGTTTCCAATCATTAAACTATAAACAAATCCAAAAAAGTATGTCCCGTGCTGTGATGTTGCCTTGTTGCTTGATTTTATGTGTCCATAGGACGTGTCATGATAGGTTAGATAAAAATATAGGAGCGTAAAGACCACTGAGTCTAGGAAGCGGCAAAAACTTATAATTCAATATTTCATTGCCTGTTAATGTAAAAGAAAATTCGCTACTTGGGTATTTTACACTCTGCCTGAGGCCGCAACTGTGCGACCTCCGGCAGATGTAAACTGCCATCAAACTTGGATTTATATTCCTTGCATTTACCTCACAGACTGCGACATTTAATATACTTTAGATACTAATATTTTGCACCCACCTGCAACGCGTCAAAAGGAATAAAATTAGCGAATAATCGCGAGATGTAAATTGATACCGGAAATTATATTGGAGTTTGAGAGACGTAAATAATTATTAGCGTTTTGTCTGAAATTGTAAGGTCCAGTATAAATATACTCTTTATATAATTACCTCTGGATAGTGTACGTCTCACGGCAGTTCTTATTTCCTAATTTTCGCGTGATATTTATTGTATTCGTGTGATTCTGCATTCGCTAAAACACACATGGTGAGTTTTTAGCGATTGTTGAATGGCGCGAGCTATGAGTAGAATAGTTTCTTGTTCCCGAGTGTTTAGCCATACAAAGTTATTGATAAGCAGTTTTGTAGCTATTTGATAAATGCCTTGCATTGCATTATTTTGCGAGATCCTCGAATTAGAAAGTTGAAAACAATACCTCATTAGTCACCTCACAGCCCAATAATCGGAAAACTGTGTAGATACTTGTTTTGTTATTTCTTTAATTGGTAGTGTTATTATTTGCTCAATCGAGCGCGCGCAGTGCGGGGACACTCATGTGGTTTACGGGACCGTCCACACATTTGGGCAGCTGTAAATATCTTATCAGTTCGTTATGTATACAAACTTCTTAAGCAACTACGTAGCTTATAAACGTTTTATGGGTAAATGTAATTTAATCTGTGTGTTTGACAATTCATCAATTATTAGAAGTGGTTTGTCTATCTTGTAAGTTCTGTTATGACAACATTATACTTTTTAAAAGTGAAAAATGTGTTTTTATAAGCAGTATGTATATGGTTACCTATGGGCATTATTTATTCAATACACAGTAGCAAATCTCAAGAATAACTGTTGTTTATTTCTTTTACCAGGCTAATTCCCCAGATTAGAGTGAGAGAAAAATCGCCCTCCCATACTAACATGACCATCCAACATGACGAAACTGGTCACATGATTATCACGTCATTTCCGCGATCTTCCAAGTTGGAGTTGAAGCATACATTACATACTATCAGCAATCGTGTGTTCAGTGTTTAACATTCTAAATGCCCCAGGTGGATGCTTTTAAAAATAAGTCATTATATTGTGAAAATACCACACAGTGCTGTCAAAGCAGTGCGATAGCTGTTATACTTTGCCTCGAGGTATTAGAGATTTCAGTATACTGGAAGTGAAAAAAAAAACTCAGAATAGAACCAAGCATGCCACCGTGTTTGTCTGTTAAAAGAGGAACACGAACAACAGTTTCCCCGAGACACTGACATGTCTGATCCTCCACCAAAATTATGTCCGTTCCAGAACAAAGCAGTTTGAAACCGCCTTAAACAATGCGAGTCCTATCCCACAACAGTCTATAAAAATTCCAGTCTGTGACCAAGGGACTGTAATAAACGAAAAAGTGGACATCTCCCCTCGCGAAAATGTTCATACCTGAAACCCACGTTATAAGTCAAATACAATATTTTTCACAGCATAAGGAAGTGTTTTTCAAGGGAGTTGGGGACTTAACGGTGAAAATTTGTGCCCTGGAAACATGCCGCTGAGCGATGTTTATGGAAAATATGCAAACCTACCCCCACATGTTCATGTCCCTTATCTTGATATGTCCTGTCCTACATTGCTATCCGGCAGTTTAAACGTATGAATAGAATTAGGGCAGCAGTTAAAGCGTTTGCTTAGTTATACTGAATAGAGCTATTTACTTTGTGATGATGTTCTCCCACTCGATAAACAAAAATTCTTCCATAACGTTTAATCATTTAATTTATTTCATTGTATCTTCGATTAACCTCGTCAGGAACTATGCTATGCCCAAGGGCAGAAGTAAAGTGGTCGAGAATTCAATAAACATATTGATCAAAATGATGCAAGAAGTAACCGATTATTGTGCGCCACGAAGCAGTCTGGGGAGAGAGCACATAATGATCGTAGGTCTATAATTAACTTTACAATAAATGGTAAATACATGTAACTTGGTGGCTACACGAAATATTGAAATACGCATTAATGGTTATATTTAGAGAAAACATACTTATTTACTTGAAACAAAATTATCACATTTCTTCAACATTGTTTGCGAACTGAAGAAAGTCACGTTTTTAGTATCAAATTTGATAAGTCTATCAACTGATATGAAATAAGACTTGAGACTGAATATATTAACAGTATATCTGAAAAGTATTGTTTGAATACAGAAAAAATATCGATTTGGCGATTTGAATAAATGTCAAGTGGGTCACTCCTGAAGATTCATTACCAAACCTTTTATTTGTACCACTCTTAAGTTTCATGCATGAGTAGTATGTAAGGTATGAATCGTCCCTGATTACCCGGACTTTTGCCGGTGCAACTAGTGTTAAATTCCCATAGGAACCGGACTTTTTCCGGTGCAACTTTTGCCGGTGCAAAAGTACGGCCCCTTTCAGCTAGATCCGCCAAGCAGTGTAGTACTGCATATATAGTATGCTATGGCATGTATAGTGATATATGTACGCATGGGGCTATAGGTATATATTATGGGTATGTGATGGAAAGATGATGGGAAAATTGGGTTTTCTTGAAAGTTTTTCCCGCGAAACGGTTGACGTTGCTATTGACGTCGTGACGTCATGATACGCGCGCGACGTCATAGAGATGCTGACAGCTGTTATTGTCCAGTATACAATCTGACATAACGTAATTCGGGTCAGTGGATGTCGGGCTTCTAGTATGGGGTGGGGTGATATGGTAGTAGTGGTATATATCCATGTTGGTATATTATTAGCCCTTGGGTCTTCATATTATGCTATGTCTGCTATAGCTAGGTCAAGCAGTATTGTGGGCATGGGGGTCATGTATGGTCGGCCAGTGCGGTATTGCAAGATAGTCCTTGGTGGTTTAAGTTGGACAGTATAGGATGAATGGTCTGTTGGTCTATTACCTCCCTTAGTACTATTAACCTAACGAATCTTTTGTATTATCGTATGGCTGGTATTGGTAGTTTAGTGTTAGGTCAGGCAGTATTATAATCGTGTGTTTAGAAGTGGGGTATAGGATGCGTTGTATATACCGCTGTAGGTCCCCTGTTAGTCCTCGGTGTTATTAACCAACCGATTGCTTTGTATTATTCTATGATTGGTATAGGTAGTACGTTATGGCAGGTCAAGTGGAATTTTGGAGTGGGGGAGGGGGTAATGCCTGGCAGTATAGAACAGCAGTATAGTATGGACGATATATACCTCTGTGGGCCCCTGCAGATCCCATGTTAGCCCTTAGTACTATTAATCCACCTCATGCTTCATGTTATCCTATGACTGGTATAGGTAGTATGCAATGCTAGGCATAGGGGTATTGTGGGTAGGGGTACTGCCTGGTAGTTTAGAACTGTACTACAGTATGGCGGTATATACACCTATAGGCCCCCTGTTGGTGCTTGATACTATTAACCAACCGATTGCTTTGTTTTATTATGACTGGTATAGGTAGTACGTCATGGTAGACCTAGTGATTTTGTGGGGGTGGGGGTAATGCTTGGTAGTTTAGAACGGTAGTATAGCATAGGCTGTACATATCCCTGTAGGTATCTTGCTGGCCCTTGGTACTACTGATCCACCAGGTGCTGGTGGGGGTAATGCTTGGTAGTTTAGAACGGTAGTATAGCATAGGCTGTACATATCCCTGTAGGTCTCTTGCTGGCCCTTGGTACTACTGATCCACCAGGTGCTTCATAGTATTGAGCGGTATTCTGGGGCGGGGTCAATGCCTGGTAATACAGAACGGCACCAGAGTATGGTTGGTATATCCCCCTGTAGGTCCCATCCTAACCATTGATAGTATTAACCTACCAAATGCTTTGTATCATCCTGTTACTGGTAAGGTGGTACGTAATACCAGTAATTCCTACCCTATTCCGAGTACTCTTGTTGTTTCATTTATCTAGATCATTTATATAGATTATAACTAACCAATCAGATTGCTTGATTTCACATAGCCTGTCTATATATGCAATAGTTTTCGTCTATCTGGCCATGTTCCTTTGTTCTGGAGTATACTCCAGTAGCGTAGAAGAGCCTATTAGTTGGAACAGTTTATCTTATTATTACTATATTTAGCAATTCTGGTCTATTCTTGTTAGTTCTGACCCTATTCCAAGTACTCTTGTTGTAGCATTTATCTAGATTATAACTAATCAGTCAGATTGCTTGATTTCCCATAACCTGTACTTAATCGTATAGATTTATCTCCCTTGTGTATAATAAAAGCCTATATCCAATGGCAATATTCCCGGGCACCCCAGTTTCGGCACCCCTTTTTTGAAAAACATATGGCCTTCGGCACCCCTTTTTCTTTTTTAATGGTCCTCATAACCGCAAAATTCAGTGAGGCTATGAGGACCATTAAAAAACCTCAAAATTCAATGAGGCTATTTTTATTTTATTTTTTATTGATGTTGAAGGTCACATATTTATGCACAATGGATAAGCACGACCGTGACAGTTTTACGGGTGGAGGAAGCCGGAGTACCCGGAGAGAACCACCGAGCAACGACGAGCAGCTGCCAGCTCCCCAACATCGTAATTCCGCACTGCAGCACAGGCAGGGTTAGATTGGTTGAAGACATGCGTACCATCGACATGCAGTACGCCTTAGTACACGGCGTCATCGTGCCCCCACGCGGACAATGGAGATGAAGTGTCTTGCCCAAGGACACAACGCGGTTGCCGCAGGTGGGATTCGAACCGAGGACCTCTCGGCTTGCAGCCTGCACCTCTACCTACTGAGCCACCGCGCTCCCCTCAATGAGGCTATGAGGACCATTAAAAATCCCTCATTGAGGGATTTTTACTACGACTCTTATCCTCATTTCAGAATTTGAGGATACCTATGGCCTGATATTGTATTATTTGAGGATACCTATCGAGGATACCTACTGGAGAATCCCTTTTTTCTGAAATGAGGATAAGAGTCGTAGTAAAAATCTCTCAATGAGGGCTTTTTGATACGACTCTTATCCTCATTTCAGAAAAAGAGGTGCCGAAGGCCATATGTTTTTCAAAAAAGGGGTGCCGAAATTGGGGTGCCCAGGAATATTGCCATTGCATATAGGCTTTTATTATACAGAAGGGAGATATCTCTGCATACAGGCTATGGGAAATCAAGCAATCTGATTGGTTAGTTATAATCTATATAAATGATCTAGATAAATGAAACAACAAGAGTACTCGGAATAGGGTAGGAATTACTAGGTCTACCATGACGTACTACCTGTACCAGACATATAATAAAACAAAGCAATCGGTTGGTTAATAGTACCAAGCACCAACGGGGGGCTATAGGTGTATATACCGCCATACTATAGTACCGTTCTAAACTACCAGGCAGTACCCCTACCCACAATACCCCTATGCCTAGCATTGCATACTACCTATACCAGTCATAGGATAACATGAGGCATGAGGTCGATTAATAGTACTAAGGGCTAACATGGGATCTGCAGGGGGCCACAGAGGTATATATCGTCCATACTATACTGCTGTTCTATACTGCCAGACATTACCCCCCTCCCCCACTCCAAAATTCCACTTGACCTGCCATAACGTACTACCTATACCTATCATAGAATAATACAAAGCAATCGGTTGGTGAATAACACCGAGGACTAACAGGGGACCTACAGCGGTATATACAATGCATCCTATACCCCACTTCTAAACACACGATTATAATACTGCCTGACCTAACACTAAACTACCAATACCAGCCATACGATAATACAAAGGATTCGTTAGGTTAATAGTACTAAGGGAGGTAATATGTCAACAGACCATTCATCCTATACTGTCCAACTTAAACCACCAAGGACTATCTTGCAATACCGCACTGGCCGACCATACATGACCCCCATGCCCACAATACTGCTTGATCTAGCTATAGCAGACATAGCATAATATGAAGACCCAAGGGCTAATAGTATACCAACATGGATATATACCACTACTACCATATCACCCACCCCATACTAGAAGCCCGACATCCACTGACCCGAATTACGTTATGTCAGATTGTATACTGGACAATAACAGCGGTCAGCATCTCTATGACGTCGCGCGCGTATCATGACGTCACGACGTCAATAGCAACGTCAACCGTTTCGCAGGAAAAACTTTCAAGAAAACACAATTTTCCCATCTTTCCATCACTTACCCATAATATATATCTATAGCCCCCATGTGTACATATATCACTATACATGCCATAGCATACTATATCTGCAGTACTACACTGCTTGGCGGATCTAGCTGAAAGGGGCCGTACTTTTGCACCGGCAAAAATTGCACCGGCAAAAGTCCGGTTCCTATGGGAATTTAACACTAGTTGCACCGGCAAAAGTCCGGGTAATCAGGGACGATTCATACCTTACATACTACTTGCATGTTTTCTTCATAATATCTTTGGGTCGATAATTGGAACGATAAAAGACCTCCGAACGGATAGAGAATATTTGGGGGTGGTGACCCCAGGATTCACGTCCCTCGACAGATCATCATATGGGAGACTACTGTGAATGATCAGGCTCACCACTCATGATAGATTGGATAACAAGTGAAAGGTCATTGTTACTACTGATGTGTTGGAAGGTTAGTCCGTAACGTATATTCTAAAACATAAGTACAAGCAAAAATTCGAATCTTCAGTTTATAAAACTCTCACATTTCGTACATACATAAACGATAATTAAGACGATAAGACTATATTTCAAATCATCAACGGCCGCTTAACCATTTGAACACGAAGGGCCGCTTTTCCGGTGCAGGATCGTGATATGCCCTGAATTCAGAAAAGTAGATAGTTGCCCAATGAATTTTTTGAGGTAGAACAATCAAGATTTTTCAACGTGCAGCCTTCGGGCAATATTAATTGGTCTTCCCCAAAGTAACGAATACAAACTGTACTAGCTGACTGCTTCTGAACTAGCATGGAATATCGTTGCGTGAGAACTTTAGGCTCTATCTTCCACTGGAAGCTAATATTACATAGTTTTGACTTCCTTTAAAAATGAATCACCCCTGGGGTACGCAGGAAGGGTTTTGAAACTTGGACATTAGTCATCTGCGGATTTTACAATTTAATATACAGCTTGTTAACATTTAGAGAAATACTTAGCGTAAGGTTCTAACAGACCTGAGTGAAAATAAAATCATGCAGGCAGGTTCGATTGCATAATAACGTATATCGACCACTGTTTTCTCAGTGTTGAAAAGGTTAATAGTTTACTATCTGACAAGAAATATAACCTACATGTAATCTAGAATGGTGTGATCCAAGCACTCACGCCGCTGGCCAAATTACGTAACGAATTCCACGTTGTTGTGACCTGGAACCAGTCTAGCCATTAAATAGTCCACCGCCTACGTTTAGATTCAGTCGTCTGGAATATTTCAGTTGGATGGAAAAGCGAACCGACGAGGGATGTCTGAATTATTTCAGACGCATTGCTTTCACGCAGTATGCATTGAGACGCGGGGCGTGAATTACATTTAAAAAGTAGATAAATAGTTGTGTTTTTTTACTCCTAAAGTCATGCCAAACAGATTTATAGACACTCCCCATGTGACGAACACAAACATCTCTACAAACATTTGTTAAATGTCTTAAACACACTGCCGAAAACGGCCAGGTCTCCAGTCATGTCCTCTTTAAAACACTTGCGTTTGGTTACCAGTGTATCGCTCCTCAACAAAACGGCTTTTCGTCTAAAAATCAAACTATGTTTCAATAAGATTAAAATCCTCGCCCTTTGATTGGACGAAAGCTTGCTTAGTTTTTCTATGTTTACGGCTCTAGTTGCATATGTTACCATCTGACGTCACAAAGTGAAATATTTGAAAAGATGATAACAATGGGCGGTGATTCAAAGTGCATGCTGCCCATAGAATCGTATTTTCGAGACAGTGATCATTCTATTAATATAGAGTGGTCGGTTCCATTGACGTCGTAGAGTACAGGAGAGGTTTATTTACTAACTTTGTTATAGTTAAAGTTGCCTTGTTCATTGAAGTTGCCTTGTTCATTTCACGATGTAGGTTTTGGGCTTCGGGTAGCGTTTTATTGGAACATATACGTTATTGTGATGAATTGATGGTAACATGGTCTGAAGGTTACGGCTCGGGTCGTATGTTCAACATGCGCTCCGAGCCGCAAACCTCAGACCAGGTTACCCGTCAATTCATCACAATAACTTATAATGTACATCATGGAAAAATCAAATACATGCACTGTTTTGATTATTCAAACCAAATGAACTCACAGAAGAGAACAAGGAAAACTTAATTATTACACGTCTGTTCCATGAAATCACCATCTACAGCAACACTAAACCTAAACCATGCGGAAAATGAAAATCCGTTCCGCACATATGACGGGCAATTTTAAAATAGAAGTAAAATTTCCCTGGAAAATAGAAGTAAAATTTCCCTGGAATTTTCTGCAAACCGTGTACCGCAATTACAATTTGAATCGTTAATGGTAGCTAAAAATTGTCCCCTGAGTTCCAATGTGTTCTATGTGCCAGTAGGCACATAGAACACTTGGAACTCGGGGGTCGAAATAGTAACACGGGTTCCCCTCGCAAATTTGGTTGGCGACAAAATGTTCTTTATGTTGAGGGTTGTCAAATGAATTGCTGAGTGTCCTTCTGGTAATTGTATTTATAGACGTGAAGGCGTGTACGCGTGTGTGAATGTGGTAATCGATATGGCACTTGTGCCATCGCGGAAGGATGAAACTCGAGGCCTGTGGCCTCTCGTTTTATCCTTCCGCGCTGGCACGCGTGTCATATCGATTAACCCATTCACACGCTTGTTTCGTTCTGTGTATTATATGTCCCTAAATGGTTTCCTCTAGTGAGAGATCCTGACCTATGATCAGAGAGACACATTTTTCCGTGCTCATTCTTGTTACTGGGACGCGGTTGTCTCCACTACACACGTCAAGAACTATCCACAAACGAAAAAACAAAAAGAAAACAAACTAAATTGAAATTTATCTTAATTGCTTTAGACCGGTCAATGTGGGGTTTCAAAATACGAAACTCTTCTCCATGTATGACATGGCGTGCATCAATGGGAAAGGCAGAAAAACAGCAAGCGGTTCAAAGGCAGATGTGTTAACAATAAAAACCAGTCGCGGGGAAATTCTATTGTTTCTAAAGGAGGTGCACTTACCTTCACAACAGTTTAATATACTCCCGCCGAGTTATGTTACAATCCTTTCTTACAGAGATAAGTAAGTGTCCTCGACATCGAGATTTCCTGGGATATATTTTGCTCAGTTATCTCGAGTACTTTAATTGGGTTGTTGACCAATAAAATGTAAATGTGACTTTCATAATTCTTGCTAATACAAACAGTCACAAACACCGTAGATTGATAATAAAATGTGATATATAATTTGCCTGTCGCCCCACTTATAACACGTTGATTTAATATGACCTGCTGTTGGCACAAATCAACAGTACAACCTACACACAGTGGCGAACTGTTCTTTGATGAGACTTGACCCTTTGAACTCCAGAGGCCGTTTTCCCGGCCGAGTCACAAGCTACGTCATAATGTCATTAAGGGGGATGACTGCAAGGTAAATGTGTGGTGTAGACCAATCAATATTTTCAACGTGCAGCCCTAAGGCTGCACGTTGAAAATATTAATTGGTCTACCCCCAAATAATAAATGTGGACTCTTCCTATTGCTCCATGGAACAGACATGGAAGATACCATCAGGGTTCAAAGGGTTAAGGTTTTCCAATGTACTGGGGAGCTGGTGAATCATTGGCCAGTGTTCGGTATCCATTTCTGGTAGTTTAATATGTAAAACACGAGGTTGACGACTTCATTGAAATCAGGGGCTAACCCTATAAAGAAAACGTTTACAATTGTATTTTCCACAATTGTATTCTCGTTTTATCACTCTACATTGTTGAAATAAATCATGAGCGTATTAAAAGACCTTGCAATTTAACAACAAGTAAAGTGCCATACTTTTTAAAGTGCTGATGGCTCAATTCATATATTTATATTCACAGGAACAAAATATACAATTTTGGAAAATACAGTTGTAAATATTTTATAGAAATGGACCCAGATCTCGATGACGGAGTAAGACATTTGTAGCGGGGGAGGAATTCGCTAGAATTGTGCACTTGGTGATACCTTCCTGAAATTTGGCATGATGTAAGGGTAGGCATCAGAGATTTCAAAATCGATCGGCTACAAGTTGGCACCATCCTCTAGCCACCACTAGCAGCGAAATCCAAAATGGCCGCCAAGCGGATCGAAAAAAAGCTATTTTCGCCGATCGCACAACTGAAGCTCCAAACCTAACACCATACATGTGCTGTAATTGATGTGAATGATGGAGTGAAGCCCTTGGAACAAGTTGGGGGGAAGATTAATGGATAATGGGATCAGAATTTCCGTCGATGTGTGCGTCTGTGTGTCTGACTGTCAGTATGATCGTCCGTCCGTAGATAAATTAGTGTTGAATGTTTCTCGGGAATGCAATGGTCAAATGAACATGGTATGAGAGATTCCTGTCAACACATGAACAAGGGTACTCGATAGTATGCAGCAGTGGGGATACTTGGACATTTGATAATCCAATTAAAGTGACAGTCTATTCTCAACTTCCGGCATTTTCGATAGATTTATTTTCTAAGAAAATAAAACTATCAAATTTCTAGAGGAGTTCTGGTTCAATCTCAACACCATAGCGACACGTCTGCCAGCAAGGGCAGTGCTGGAATGAACTCGGGATGCATTAGTTCCCGTTGTTAATTATACAATGTTATCTTGCCAGTATAGAACATTGGCAAAATGGGACTAGAAGGGGTGAGTGTATGTTTGCAGTCATTCGAGGTACAGGAATATTTTTTGACTACAAGTAGTATTCTTCATTTTCGGCCAGTTAAGATGTGGTGTGTTCCAAGTCAGGATTAATGTTGCCGACACTTAATGCCCATCCCTCATGGTATGCTACTTTACCAGGGATATAGAGATATAGCCACCACTGGGAGCCAAAACATGACCTTTGATGTCGATGAGTGGTCGAAATGTTTTAGCGAATAACTTATCGAAATATGATCCGGTATGGCAATTTGATACCTTACGTTAGATTTATTAGATCAACTCAGGTATGGATTCATTGAGACATGAGTGCGCTACAAGATGAAGGATTTCCAAGTTGATTTGCTATGGAGTAGGAACTGACTAGTCACATGTGGCCTATGGCCAGAGAAAGACAAGGATACCATAGATGAACACACGGGTGAACGAAGGTATCAACTGTTGTACAGAGGCAAAATAGTTGGGGATATTGTATCATGCTATGCATGAATTAACACCGTCTTGTGCAGTAAATAACAGACTATTTTCCGAAATCTAAAACTGTATTCCTATACCCCGGACAATGTAGCAAGCCACATGGGATGAACATTTGTTAGCAAAATCAACTCAACTAGAAACATGACATGTGTTAACTGGCCGAAAATGGAAAAAAAAATACCAGAATAGGAGATGACTGGTCCTAACATGACAGTATACTACTCAATATTGTTACAACAGCCACCTTCACACTTACACAAAGGTGTGCACCTTAATCCAGCTTTCAAGCATTTGCAATTGCCCTTGCAGGCCTTGGCACAACTACAGTGGAGCATCAGTGCACATGCAGCACTTGCGTCTCCTAGGTGAGTCCAAAATGGGACCAGAATATTGAGACGTGGATTCCACTCCCATCCGTACTGTGATGGGTCTGGCACACATAAGTGTTTCTGCAGAGCACGATGCCAAATGAAAGATGACACAAGAATTACCCTTTTTACATGTTGATACAGAGCTGCTTTGGTGGGCGGGATGTTTTCCATAGACTTAAGGCCATGTGTGAACATATGCCGTCTCGCATCATTGACACGTGTACTGACACAACTGTTACTGTACATCTGTATGGTGAGTTTTTCGATATGCTGCATATGAGGGGAATCCTCTGAAAAGACTTGCGGATTCTCAGTCAATTCTATCATCATTTCAGTTGATGCGGGAAAATTCATCCATGCATTCCATCCTGTCTTCTTCCCAATGCCGAGCATGCTGGATGTTACATCACAACCTGTGAAGGCGTGGAAGAAAGTCAGGGCCTTACAGTAATCAGGTCCAAGTTGTGAAGCTATCTCATGGATTGGCATATCTTTATATGCCTTTCCAATTCCAAACCCAATCCACAGCTCACTGAGTCCAAGGTCACGGAATGTTGCGAAATGGTGCAAAGACAGAATGACGACATCAGAATCAACCGTGCGAAGAAAAGCTATTTTGTGACCTTGTGAGACTGCATGGTTGAGATGAAGCATCATGCGCGTGTCTGCTTCCTCGTGGTTCGATGGAGATATGTCACATAAGCTAACATCCTTATTGCATAGTACATATTCTCCTGATGTCGTTAACAACTGGTACTCGGATGTTGATGTTAATTTCAGCAGTTCAGCAGACAGGAACTTGAAAAATTCGTCTTTATTCTCACTAACTTTCAAGAATGCCTGCCAATTCTTCCCTTTAGGTAAAGGGACGTTCTCGGACACCCGTATCAACCTAACTGCTGTCTCACCGAGGCGTTTTGCTCGCGTCTGATTCTTCAAACTGCCTTCGGGGTAACAGTCATAGATCGCATCAACCCTTGTGGTGTTCGTGTTAATCAGAGATTCGATGTATGGCAATAATTGCAATCGAGCATATTCTCCAAACAGATCCGCTTTCTGTGGTTTGATTACATGGACTACAGCAGGCATATCCAAGATGACAACTGAAGCTTGTCTAGCTGCTGAATTCTTCCCTTGTGCAGGAATAGCTGGTAAACAATTGAGAATTTGAGATTTTGTCCCACTCCGTAGCTTACCTCTATCGGATAATGCTGGCGGATCACGTGCATTCTCGTGCATGAAAAACTCATCCATGTTTGAATCAGGCCGGGCTTGCAGTGAAACGAACATCTGGGTAACTATTGCGGCAGTTGCTTTACTTGACATGAGTTTGTCTCGGCCTTTGTCCAGGTTGGCTGGGGGTGGGTTAAGGAAGGTATATATATTTGCCTTGGGAATAACATCATTCAGGGGTACGGTGCATTCCACAAGCCTTTCCTTCAAGAAAGTGGAATATAAATGCTTGCCCCTTTCGGGTAATGACCGTAAACTCTTACTAACTTCGGGGTCCATATATTCACCAGTATCTAATGTCACCAGCTGACCACTAGTTTCATCATAAGGGTTGATAATGAGTCCCTGATTCACCAGATCGAGGAGAGATTTCAATTGATTCAGAAATTTTTTCTGCTCTGATACCGAACTTTCCGGGTGTTCCGTGTTATCTGATGATGTTGTGTGGAAACTTGCATATTCATACTCATCTATAACACGCAGAACTTCTGACCTTGAAAGCTCAATAACGACTTTCTCTTCAGCCTGGCCATAGAGACCTTTTGGACCACTGTCTTCTTTGAGTAGTTGGATACTATGTTCTTGGCTCTGATCTAAACCCATCATACTGAACTTCCTCTCACTACGCTGGACCACAAAATGGCCTTCCATGAATTTGTTGTGGATTGAAGGATGCCGCCTGGGTAGCTGAGACATGTCTCTCAGAAATACGGGGACCCACCGACAATAATTTGTATGTCCTAGGGCAAAAAAGTAACTGCACAACTCATCGATAGAACACAGTGTACCAGGCCAGTTACCGATTCGTTGGTTCCGAACGAATTGACAGCTTGTCAAGAGAAAGTTCCGAACGATTTCACCCCAATAGCGCGCAGTTGGAGATTGTGAAAGAATCCTCTGTTCCCACATTTCAAATGACTCATGGGGCCCAGTCTGCTGACAGTAAATCTCATAAGCATTCTTTCTGAGGATCTCAAGCCAAGCTAGAGTGAGAAGATATGCCTGTCGCGTCCTCTTGACATGTTTCCCACCAAGTAGGGATGATGCTACACCGGGTGTGAATATCTTTGCGAGGTGAAACATTCGCTCCCAACCAGAACCACCCATAAGCTTACCACCAGCTTCTTGGGTGCACATTTCAAGATGCAGGAATCCAATCATACACACCATTCGATCCTCACCTATCTCCTCTGGGAACAGCCATTGACATTTTTTCTGCCTGGCATACAACGGACAGTCACCTTCAATGACAGGTATCTGGCCGGGGTTTACGAAAGCAGTAGCTTCCCTGACCACATACATAGCATGCTTCTGCATACTGAGTGAGTCCGCTTTCTGCTCACTGAAAACAGGGAATACCCCAATAACTGCACGAGGTTTGACATTGTCTTGATCTTCATGTTTTGAAAAGAAGCCTGAAAAGGTCACAGGGACTTCATCAAGCTGCCAGCTGCCATCAACCTTCCCTTTATTGCTGATCTGTGACACATGAGACAACCAGTCATTCTCTCCCACGTTCAAATCTGCATATTCATTGGGCCGTACATTACATTCATCTGGAGATTCAAGCCTGATGTCCCCACCAAAGTCTTCAACGAAAGGAACAAATGCATAGTCGTCTGGGAGTTCAATTTGTGTGTCTTCTGGAACATCTAAACTCAGTGGTGGGGGATCAGTACCCACATTGTCCCTGCTCAGTTGACCAATGAGTGTGATGGACGTACCATGCATATCAGATCTACCAGATACATCAATGTTATCAGTGGTTCCTATCGAGAAAACATTACGTTTGCAGTTAGCTGGGACTACAACACCTTCGTTCTTGAACCGCAGTGAAACAGCTCTCGCGAAACTCCTGCGAACATCCATTACGCGATCATAAGAGACAGAGAGTCCCATTTGATGAAAATCTCTGATAAGATTTTTCATACGATCATGGGCATGCAACTTCAAACCCACATAAAGAGGCATTGGAGTTTCTCTGTCACGTCTCTGGTGAACATTTTGTGCATGTTCGGAGCGTTTCGCTGAATTGCTGATCAACATCTGTGAAATAGTACAAGCCACTCGAGTCTTGGCATTAACAGTCTCATCATCGCCTAAGTTCTGTATACTACATGTGCCCTCAAGTAGAACTCTAAGAAGAGTCAGGAGTGAGTTGGGTACAGGCTCGCTCAAGCAATAAGATGAAAATGATCCCGTGAAAGGAGCTTGAGATATGAGTATGTGTTTACGCAGAAGAAGACCCACATCAACTATCTTTTTTGCCTCTTCCTCAGACACTATACGAGTTAAAGATTCGGACAACAAGGAGCCAACTCGAAACCTACTTGAAATAAACACATCTCTACCCTGTGTGAAGGCGTCCCAGCCATCGCCCAATTTCTGCAACAAATGTTCTTTGAATCGAGTGGAATGTATTTCTTCACTAAGCCAATCAGAACCGACTTGCTTCAACCTCCGACTGTACAGATTCTTGAGATCGACAAGCTTCATCGCGGAATCGTTGTGTTCAACAAATGTTATGAGCTCTGCCATAACGAGAGGGTCATAGGGCAGGCCTGACGCGGAATGTTCGGCGTTCTTCGACTTTTTAGATTTAGCCGCTCGTGCTTCATTGGCAAGCTTACAATAACAGGTTTTGTGATAGTAAAGATCACTAGCAGCGGAATCAAATGCTGCATTGACCCGAGAAAAAACAACCCAGTTCTCGGCTTCCTTTGCCATAATTTTGAGTTTATTGTTATCAGACATTGATCTGCAAATAGGCTCACTGCTGTCACCTTCGCGTTTGTGACAATAAACACACTGGGGCAGTTTCCTGTCACAGCCAGATTCAAAACTTGTCCGTGTTCTTTTAGGACTCAGCGTGGAGCAGGATGCCACTGCCTCATTTCGCTCTCGCTTGTGTAGCACGCGCTGTACGATGTGAGTCCGAATACTGTCACGGCATGTCTTATGATATATTGCCTTATTCGTCAACAGTGACATCGACATACACTCATCACTCTCTCTCATCAAACAATCAATGGTCAAATTATATGGAAGCTCAACGCCATTATCTAGGAAGCGCGTTATGTCTTCCTCAATAGCTTTATAGGCGTCATGAAAACGAGATTCTCTATACGGACGCATCAATTTCTTGGAACTGTCTTGCTGGCAAAAGCAACAACGTTCCCAGTCAGTACTAGTCCGTACACGAAGAGGATTCTCACTCATTCTGTGAATGATTTTTGTGAACAATCGCGTTCTCGAATTAATTTCGACAGACAAATCAGAATTGCTTGCGGAATTACGCCAAACAAGAGATTGTATGGCAAAGAGACTGCTTCATAAAGAGCGTTGTTTCTCCGGGATCAGCGTCATTCAGGTTTGCCTGAATGACGCTGATCCCGGAGAAACAACGCTCTTTTCAAGTTCCAAGAAATTGATGCGTCCGTATAGAGAATCTCGTTTTATTCTACATCATCTCCCACGTCTGTTTCCAACACGTGCGTGGATCAGAGTTCACTTTCGCGCCCTTACAATCGGATGTATAGTCGGTAGACCGTCGAAAAGGAGGTTCCCTTCAGCCGCTGGCGGCCATTTTGGATTGTGCCGCTACTGGTCGCCACCGGTCGGTGTCAACTTGTAGCCGATCGTTTTTGAGAACCTCATAGCCTACACTAACAGTGTGCCAAATTTCAAGAAGGTATCACCAAGTGCACAATTCACCTGTATGTGACGAATTCCTCCCCCGCTATTTGACAGTTTGAACAAATTTAATATGCAGCTCATCCGGGATCACTTATCCAGTCACCCGCGTTAAACTTCCACCTGACGTAACGGCAACAACTTCATCGCGCAAGTCAGAAAAGCGCCATTCAGAATTTTTTGTCTCAATTATTTCCTCCAGAAACGTAGCTAAGGACATCTCGTTGGGGCGAGCAGGTTACAACGAGGGATCATACGCTATTTTTAGAGGCTAACCAGTGAAAATATTTTGTTTTTCAAGATTTCGTTTTTGCAAGTGGCGTCCTTTACTCCTGTTAGGTGAATTCATTGAAAAAGGTCTGTTGTGTCAAACTTAAAAAAAAACACGAGAATCGACAGTGTCAAATAGACAATAAAACATATAAGCTATAAAATCCCTGTGCATGTTTTCTTCTTAATACATACAAGTACATGTTTGCTTATTCAATCGTGTACGGTTAGTGTAAACTGCAGGGGCGGACTGGACCAAGAAAAGTTACCGGGAAATGAACCGGGGGGGGGGGGGGGGGGGCGGACCCTGAGAAAATTTTGGTTTGTCGAACTAAACGAACGGCTGCTTCCTTGCATCCGTGTGATCAATAGCAGTTCATATAGAGGACATGTTTGATGGTATTGTTGTATTATCTTCATCACTAATTCGGCAAAAAATGGTTTCAACGTCCGGGGGGGGGGGGGGGGGACCATCGGGCCCACCATAGTTCGGCCCAATTGGAACAAAATTTAATTTTTCAAATTAAAAGAACGTTGTTTTCTTGCATCTGGGCGATCAGTGGCAGACTGGACTGCTGGTATATTGAAATGTGGCAGTCCGCATGGAGAACATTTCACCATACCGGCATTCTGTGCAATTAGATCCATTTTGCCTTTTAGGCGTTTTCACAAAATTTCAGGCACCAACAGGTGTTGAGCTGCATCAATTTTGGCGGCCCCAGCGTCTCCCAATATGGGGCCTACCGGGAATTTTCCAGGTGGACCATTCGACCAGTCCGCCTCTGGTAAAATGCTTACATTTTCAAAACGACAGACGCTAAATCATGTTTGTCGAATTTCTTTGCGCGTTATTACCCAGCTGCATCCTGGCCAATTAAAACTAAAGATGTGGATTATCAACCCTTTACCCAACGTAACGCCAAAACGGGCCAGTGCTATTCACAAAAATCACCATTTATGTTTCATTATTTTTTTCGTTGAGCTCGTTCCAATGAGGGTCATAAGCTATGCTTTTTGACGCAAAAGATGAAAAAAATATAGGAGTTCAAGAATTTTGTTTGAAAGTGTCGTCTTCCTGGTGTTTTAGGTAAAGGGTTAAACCAGTTCATAAATGACAAAAGTTATGTTGCTTACCGAGGTCAAGGCGTGTTACCGTACCCACTGTCATATAACTCATATTATCTTATCGTCAAAGGTAAGAAACAATGAGTTGATAGAACTGCGCCCTTTTTGAAGGAAAATAAAACGAACAGAACAAGAACATTTCACACAAAAGAAATGTCTTTAAAACATTACAAAATTCAATTTCATTCGTTGTATTTCGATAAATTGAAGGATGATAACAGAAACGTCGTTTCAAACAGCTGAACATTAGGCCAATGTTAACTTGTTTCTAAGCATTTTAACTGCGCAGCTCAGAAGGGTCCGGAATTATCCACTTGTTAATAACATATTTTAAGCCATTTGGAGCTCACGTAATCGCGTGAGTCAGCATTCGTTGCACCTTTGTCATACAGAGCACGTGAAGAACTTACAAGTTGTAAATGGTTTATAAATAACTCAGCTGAAGACGCAATTATTCTGCTGCTTAACCCTTTACCTAACGTAACGGCCAAAACCGGCCAGCGCTATTCACAAAATTCACCATTCAATTTTGATTATTTTTTCTTTTTTTGCCACAAATACATAGCTTATGACTCCTCATTGGAACGAGCTCGTTGCAAAGTGGGGTCACAAGCTATGTTTGTGAGACAAAAAATAAAAAAAATTAGTGCTTCAAGAATATTATTTGCAAGTGTCCTCTGCTTTTCGTGTTAGGTAAAGGGTTAACCCTTTACCCAACGTAACGGCCAAAACCGGCCAGCGCTATTCTCAAAAATCGCCAATTAATTTTCAAAATATTTTCATTTTTTGTCTCAAAAACATAGGTTATGACCCCTCGTTGGAACGAGCTCGTTCCAACGAGGGGTCATAACCTATGTTTTTGAGACAAAAAATGAAAAAAATTAGTTATTCAAGAATTTTTTTTGCAAGTGTCGTCTGCTTTTCATGTTAGGTAAAGGGTTAAATTCATCAATCAATCATTATAAAATTTGAGAATTATTGTGTAAAAAAATTAAGAAGTTAGTTTCGTGGATGTGTTCACGTTTGCAATCACAAGTAACAGTTCTGGACAATACAATCATAAATTAGTAAAACGACTGTGTCCTTATTTTTTCTTTCTCTTCATAATAGAAAGGCGGATCAAATTGCAAGCTTTATGGATATTACGGTGCGAATTGAAGGGCGTTTGAGAACCAGACTCTTCTGGTAAAGTCCGTCCTCGCAAAATGGTGTCTGAAATGGGTTCGTAAGCAATGGGGTTAAATCTTTACCTAACAAGGTCAAAATATGACACTCGAAAACATATTGCTTGAGCAATTTTGATTTTTGCGCTTAAAACATAGCAAATGACTCCTCATTGGGACGAGCTCGACGAGCTCGTTCAAATGACGATTCATAACTATTTATTAATTGGTGTTTAAGGCCACATACTTATGCACAACGGCTAATCGTGACCGTGGCAGTTTTACGGGTGGGGGAAGCCGGAGCACCCGGAGAGAACTTCCGAGCATCCACGAGCAACTGTCAGCTCCTCAACATTCTGAATCTGTTCAAGCTCCTCTCAAGCAGGGTTACAGCGGTTGAAGACACGTGCACCATCGACGTGCAGTACGCCTTAGTACACGGCGTCATCGTTCCCCCATGTAGATAATCGGGATAAAGTGCTTTGCCTAAGGACACAACGCGGGTCGTCCCGGACGGGGATCGAACTCGGGACCTCTAGCATAGAAGTCCAGCTGTCTACCACTGAGCCACCGCGTTCCCATTCATAAACTATATTTTGTGGCAAAAATTTAGAAAGGCAAATTTTGTGAATAGTACTGACCAGATATTTGTTTGTTGTATTGGTGTTTAACGACACTTTCAACTGCCATGGTCACATCGTGTCTGACAGTTTTACAAGTGGAGGGAGCCGGAGTACCCGGGAAGAACCACTAAACAGCGCCGAACAACTGTCAGACTCCCCAACGTACTAACTCCGTACAGCCAGGGTTGGTAGTTTTTGCCAGCAAATGAACCATTGACGTGCAGTACGCCCTTGTACACGGCGTCACCGTTCCCTCACGTGGGCAATCGGGATTAAGTGTCTTGCCTAAGGACACAACGCAGTTACCGTTGGTCAGGATCGGCCTTTCGGTTGAAAGTTTAAATCTTAACACTGAACCACCGCCCGCACACTGACGAGAATAACACTGTTAGTTAAAGGTTCAGCGAAATGAATAAAAAAATATCAATTGGAAATAATAATGCGCTGAAAGAGTAAAGTTATTTTCGACAATTTTTGTTATATATGCTCATAATATTGATGAGAGTATACATGTGCATTTCACAAAGTTATTATGTCTGCCCTTGAGCGACATCGATTTGATAATAAAACTTAATTGCACCTCGACTTCTATGATGAATGTTCATATAATATGTATGGAATATTTTGTCGGTCACAGATTATTCAAGCGCGGTAGTTATGGTGTACCGAGAAAAACCCACAAATGCATATAATTTATTCACATTTGATGTTATTTATGATTTTTGTGTTGCACGTGAAACAATTATGATTAAAATATTTTCGTATCACCCAGACAGAAGAATGTGCTATTCGTTTCGTATTGCGGCTGGAAAAGTATATTTTATGTCCTCAATCTTGACCTGTGTGCTACGTGGTCAGTTTAATGCGTATCAGTGGGTTTTTTGCTTCGTGATGTTGCGTCTATTTCCGGCTGTGTGAGTATGAGAGTAAGAATTGCTCACGGCCAAATCTATTAAAACAAAGGACAGTGAACGCCTGGGTCATTTCGGGTTGAGGTAAAGTTTTGTTTCCACGCAACTGTATGGGAAAATAAAGTAGACTAAGAAATTATCCATTTCAAGCAGGTATTCATATATTTTCGCGTTAACTGGTGAGGTGCTGAAGTATATTTGGTCGTCAAATGTTGTTAAGATGTCTTTCCCTTGTTACAATTTATGGGAGAGTGTCAAAAGGCAATCTGCCATAAACTGCAACAAGGCAAATCCTTATAGACTGAATAAAAAATAATATGATACACATCCACAGAAATAAAACATTTAAGGTGCGACACCTCGACTTAAATTTGAATAAATCTCAAATTTTAATTCTACAAGTTAAAAATAGATGTTGAAAGCAGTTAACAGAAAAATCAACACCTCAATTTTGGCCCCCAAAGCCCCCAAAGCATAGCCTTTAATCCGCAACTGGAACGCCCTCGTAGTAGCAGATGTGGAGATCGGAGCTAATTGGCCGTACCAAGCCACGGACCTAGGAAGTGACGTCATAGTCACGAGGCCGAATTACGTCATGTATGATTGCCTTGGTAGCCCGCGTGAGCGGCCATGTAGTGACGTGACGTCATCCCCATAGTGATAGGTTGTATATGTGCGCAGAGTAGAGAAATGCGGATATCAATTTCAGCGGCAGGATCAACAAAAGCAATAAACTTAAGAGGAAAACAATGAACTATGCAGTATCTCTAATAACAACCAAGTAATTTTGACGTTATAATATTAAAACGAATTGAAAGAGACGAAATTGATAAATTTGTTAGATGGATTTTTTTAAATCAGCAATATCCAGAAATATGTGAAATCGGTCACGGTCAGCTCTCAATGCCCACACAAATGAGTCCTTCAGAATACATAAACACTGAAACCCATTCAGGACCCCCAGGCACAGTTTGTGTTTACTAAGATACTTCCGCCCGATTACTGTCTTCCAATTTGAAGCAAAATGCTGCACATGTTTATTAACCCCTTGCACTCTGATGACGAAACGCCTGATTTGTCATCCATGGTTATTCCCCCCCCCCCCCCCCCTGTGTTGTCAGAAATTCAGCAGTTTAGATTTTGGTTGACAGAGCTCCAAATGAGCTCTGTCAACCAAAATCTAAATTGCTGAATTTCTGACAACACAGGGGGGATAACCATGGATGACAGGGAGGTGTGGTGGGGCTTAGAGTGGGGGAGGTGTCGAGTATTCTCGACATCAGAGTGCAGGGGGTTAAATAACAATAGAAATATAATACAGCAGGCGAGGTCCCACAAAAGTAGATCTTTTGTTTCTTTGGCCCTTTGTTGTAAAATTGCATGTGGGCGGACTGTTTTTAGCTCATCTTGACAAAGTCAAGCTGTGCTAATCTCATCGCTCTCCTCCTCCTCAGTCGTCCGTCCGTCCGTCCGTCAACACCATGTTTTGATCTTCTCCTCCAAAATCACTGGGCCAATTCTAGTGACACTTTGTGTGAGTGATGGTCCCAAAGAGGCATTGCAGTATTATTCAACTCAACGTGCCCAGCCCCATAGGGAGAGGGTGGGAGAAAATGCTCCAAAATATTTTTAAAAATCTTCTTCTCATGAACTAGTGGGTACAATGACTTGTTATTTGTTATGGAGCTTCCTTTTGAGGTGTAGAATCAAGTTTGTTCAAACGAAGTTCGTGAAGCAATATTTGGTTTTGTAATGGTAGGGGTAAGATTTTTGGCCCCACCCCAAATTTCTATTTTCTAAACCGATGGTCCAATTTGTACCAAATTTGATATGTGGTATTATTTGGTCATACGTACTGGACTCGTGCAAAAAAAGAATCCTGTATCCTCATGGGAACCCCAGGAGCTAAAAATAGAAATAATTTCAAACGCCCTTATTTCCCAAACCACACAGAACAGAGAGCTGTTATTTGGTATGAAGCATCCTTAGAACCAGTAGGATTGAAAGGTAAAAATAAATTGCCATCGGTTATGTTAGGGTGTTCTGTAGAGGGAATCGAAAAAATGCTGAGTCAGCATATTTGCAAAAATTAAAAAAAATCTTTTCTCCAGAACCAATCAGCAGAATCTTTTGATATTCGGTATACAGCATTCATGGGGGGCGGGGGGGGGGGGGGTGCGAGGGGGGGGGGGTCAGATACAAGTTTGTTAAAATAAAGCCCATTGGTTCATATTTGGGCTCAATACAGGAGCCCGAATTTTTAACTTAAGGTAATATGGGGAATATTCTTTAAAAATCTTCTTCTTCAGAACCACCAGTCAGAATCTTTTAATGTTTGGTGTACATCATTGTTATGAGGGTCAGATTCAAGATTGTTCAAACCAAGTCCCTAGATTAATATTTGGGCTTCGTACGGAAGCCCAAATTTTAACTTAGTTCGGTATGGGGGAAAATTTTTAAAAATCTTCTTCTTCAGATCCACCAGTCAGAATGCTTTCATATTTGGTATGCATCATCTCTATGGGGGTCAGATTCAAGTTTGTTCAAATCGGATCCCTAGGTATATATTTGGGCTCGCTATGGTAGCCCAAATTTTAACTTAGTGCAAAATGGGGAAATTTCTTTAAAAATCTTCTTCTTCTGATCCACCAGCCGGAATGCTTTCATATTTGGTATACAGCATCTCTAGGTAGGTCAGATGCAAGTTTGTTCAATTCGAGTGCCTGGGTTAATATTTGGGCTCCATATGGGAACCTGAAATTTAACTTAGTACAATATGAGGGAATTTCTTCAAAAATCTTCTTCTTCAGATCCACTAGTCAGAATGCTTTCATATTTGGTATACAACATCTCTAGGTGGGTCAGATGCAAGTTTGTTCAATTCGAGTGCCTGGGTTAATATTTGGGCTCCATATGGGAACCTGAAATTTAACTTAGTACAATATGAGGGAATTTCTTCAAAAATCTTCTTCTTCAGATCCACTAGTCAGAATGCTTTCATATTTGGTATACAACATCTCTGAGGGGGGGGGGGGGGGGGGGGGGGGGGGGGGGGTCAGATTCAAGTTTGTTCAAATCGGATTCGTAGGTTAATATTTGGGCTCGCTAAGGTAGCCCAAATTTTAACTTAGCGCAATATGAAGAAATTTCTTTAAAATTTCTCTTCTTCAGATCCAACAGTGAGAATGCTTTCATATTTGGTACACAACATCTCTAGGGACGTCAGATTCAACTTTGTTCAAATCAAGATCCTGGGTTAATATGTGGGCTCCCAATGAGACGGAATTGGCCATGTAGCTGAAGAATTAGAAATTTTGTATTCAGTATCCTCTAGAGGTGTGTAACTAAGATTAATCCACACAGGTTGTATCAAGGGGCTTCATAGGGGAGCTCTACATTTTACATCGTGATCAAGTGAAGAAAAGGCATGATGCCCGGATTATTTTTGTCACTCCTGCGGGACTTAAGAATTGACAGTGTATCCCATGAAAACGGATTGCTTAGTGTAGACTCATTCTTGGACTCTGTTTATATTGTGTTCTGTTCAAGATGAGCGCTTCAGGCCCCGTGGGGCCACTTGTTTATTTTATTTTCTATTTTTCTAATTATTTCTTTGCCATCAAAAGTTCATGTTCTTGGTTTGTTTTATGTTTTAAGCCTCACAATGTACAGAATAGCATGGGTGGTGGTGTATTCCGTCCATTGAGTGCAAGAACTCAAGGGACAAATTTATCAGTTTTATTAACTTGGATAAAATATCAGACATAAACCATTTAATTATTATTTTTTTCAAGTTTGCATTAGTTATAAAAAGAGAGCATGCGACAGCCAAAAAGACCACCAACACAGGAGGACATGAGAAACAGATTTGTAACTTTTTCAGGCCTTAGTAGAATAAATAAACCAAAAAAGAGAGAAAACTATAGTGGATTACATCTGAGTAGAGGAAAAATCCTTTCAATAACCAGCATTCTGGTATATCACATGGGGCAGTCGTGACGGCCATCTTGGACATTTGTTAACTTTTGCTGACCCGTGCTATAACTTAAACCAACATGAAATTTTGCATGTCCGAGCATTTAGGGGAATGTAAACAGAAACAATATGAAGAAAATGACCAAATAGCACACTATATAAAAGGCCTATTAACCCTTTACCTAACATGAAAAGCAGACGACACTTTCAAAAATAATTGTTGAATAACTATTTTTTTTTCATTTTTTGTCTCAAAAACATAGGTTATGACCCCTCGTTGGAACGAGCTCGACGAGCTCGTTCCAACGAGGGGTCATAACCTATGTTTTTGAGACAAAAAATGAAAAAATAATGAAAATTAATTGGAGATTTTTGAGAATAGCGCTGGCCGGTTTTTGCCGTTACGTTAGGTAAAGGGTTAATTCAATTTTATGTGTGGTGCATTTTCAATTCTTTTACATTCTATACCACAAATAACACACGCCAAGATCAGCAAAGGTTCTTTAAATTTAAATATTTAATAAACTCATTTTAAAAGATCATTTTTTCGGGACACGTATTCTCGAAGGGACTCTGTGCTGGGCACAGGCCGATCCCTTCCTGAGGTGCAGCGCGCTGCTCTTCGATCTGCGCTGCTGTTCCATGGGTTCCGTGTCGACGGTCCGGGATGACGTCCTACGTCATTCCAAAGATCAGCTGCTGCTTCGTCAGCTTGATCAGCCTTCTAGGGGAGGCAGGGACCGTTCAAAGCCTAACAAGTTCCCTTCTGCTTCCTCTGCGAAGCAAAGTGCTGATCCTTCTGCCACCGCTTCTACTTCTTGCTCACGGGGTAAGGGTAAGCGTCGGCATGCTAGAGGGAAGTCTTAGGATTCTTCATTCAGTAGAGGAGGTGGTTTCTCCTCTCGCGGGCCTCGTCGGGGCTCGAACTGAAGGTCCTCACCTCGATTCGTCCCCGGTTGGAGGAAGGATAGCAGAGTCCGCAGACAGGTTGGGCCACCATCACATCCGATCCTTGGGTATTAGATGTTGTTCGGTCCGGGCTGCGAATATCCTTCCGAAGGCACCCCACTCTCTCCAGAGTGCCTCTTCGTACCACAGTACCTTCAAACGTTTTACGTCGGGAGCTTTTGTCCACGGAAATAGTCAATCTCCTGGCCAACGGGGCGATCGAGGTCGTCAAGAACATTCAGTCAGTGGGGTTTTATTCCCGCCTGTTCTTGGTGCCGAAGAAGGACGGCCGACTCCGACCGGTTATCGATCTGAGTATCCTGAACCAGTCTATCATTGCTCCGAAGTTCAGCATGGAGACTTTCAGGCCGGTCCGCCGTTCCATTCACCAGGGAGATTTCGCTTCCAGCATCGACCTGCGAGACGCTTACTTTCACGTTCCGATTCATCGGGCGTCGCGGAAGTATCTCAGGTTCGCTTTTCTGGGGAGAGTTTACCAGTTCAAGGCCATGCCTTTCGGCCTCAACCTGGCTCCTTGGGCCTTCGCCCGACTGATGTCGCATGTGATAGACTTCCATCACACACAGTCCAGGGTGACTACTTCGGTATATCTAGACGATATCCTCCAGAGGCATTCCAATGATGCCTTACTGGAGTTGGATGTCGACACTCTGTTGAGCTTGCTCACGTCGCTAGGATTCAGAGTCAACGAGGAGAAGTCGGATCTGGTCCCTTCTCAGTCGTTTTGTCATCTGGGGATGGCCTTCCGCACTCCGTTCAATACGGTGGCGGTTCCCCAGGCCAGGGCTGTGATTCTCTCAGCTTTTGCTCTGACTCTGTCCCAGTCCACATTCGCGACAGCACGGTGTATTCTCCGGCTGCTCGGTCTCTGCGGTTCGGTGACGGATCTCATTCCTCTAGGTCGGCTGCATGTCAGACCTCTCAAACACTTTCTGCTTAGTCGTTGGAGGCCTAATGTCGATTTTCTGGATCTGATGCTTCAGTTACCAGAATCTCTTCATCCTCACCTTCTCCACTGGACGGATGTTTAGCTCGGGATATTCTACTGCCCGCTCAGCATGTCAACGCCGGGGTGGTTGTTCGTCACATTCCCGGTCGTCTGAACGTCCTAGCCGACTCCCTGTCCCGACGGGGCAGGTTCTTTTCCACCGAGTGGATGCTCCACATGGCGGTGTTCCATCGCTCTCTTTGCGACTCGTTGGAACCATCAGGTGGACACTTTCGTGTCCCCGTGTCCAGATGCTCTGGCTTTCGCCGTGGACGCTCTGGCCCTCCTTTGGGACGATCTTGTCGTCTATGCCTTCCTGTCGGTTCCGATTCCGCCTCAGGTTCTAGCCCAGATATGAACCTGCAGTCGTCGAATCCTTTCGATCACACCCCTGTCGCCTCGGTGGGTGTGGATCAATCTGCTCCGCTCTCTGTTAGCGGCGGTGCCTGCATGTCTCCCTGTACGTCGCGACTTTCTTTGCCAAAGTCGCCCGAGGAGGTTTCAAGCTGACCCGACTTCATTGTGCCTTCGCGCATGTCTTTTATCGGGTCCTGTCTCCTCCGTAGTGTTTTTTTTTTTTTTGTTTTTTAGAGACAAGCAGTGGAGTTGCTTTTCTTCTTCAAGGAGGCACTCACTCCACTGGTTTAGCCTCTGTGGCTCAATCGAAGGTTCTTCTGTCGGAGGTGTGCGATCACTCTGTTGCTTCTGTCACTTCTTCGATCACACCAATTGCGGAGTTTCTGGTATATGTTTGTTTCTGGGGGTCTCCAGCAATGGGTACACGTCCATGCGTCGGAGACCTTGTTCATATGTGGTATCGCATTGTTTCGACACTCATCCTTGCCTCTCCAAGCTTGTTCAGCTCTTTTCCTTGAAAAGGCCTAGGACTTTGCAGTTTACTCCAAGATGGACACTTTCTTGGGCGCTGCTCTGCTTAGTGGGGAGGGGGGAGCGTTCGCGCCTTTATCCTGGATGGATATGCATTTTCTCACATGCCAGATCTCTCCTGCATCCATTTCTCGATGGATTTGTCTTGCTATTCGTGCAGCTTCTGCTCGTCTAGCTACTGGTGATTGTATTACCAATTGTTTTTTCTGCCACGAGGTGCGTGCATTGTCTTCCTCTCGGGGCTTTTACTAGCTCCGTCGTGTTGTCGGATGTTATACTGGCAGCCTACTGGAGAAATGCTACCTTCTCCATTTATCTACGACAGTTGCAGGAGCCGACAGATGACCTTTGTCCTACGGGCCCTCTTTCTTCGGCTCAGGCTGTTGTCTGTCCCAGCCATTCAGCTTTTTACAGGGTCAGTTCCAGCAGTTACTGCCCTTTCTGTCTGTGCGTCGTACTTCACCATACGCCTCATCTTTCATTGTCTTTTACTAATGTTTGTGATGCTGTGGTTTGATAGGCCTAGGGATCTCTTCCTCTGTCCACTGTTCCAGTGCAAATGAGTTATGTGTGGGTTGGTTATGTGATTCCCTCCATCCTATTGTCTATTCAGCCTGTAGTAAACAATTGTAAGGTAGGTTGATAAGAAATATGAATTTTATAGTAAATTTCCTTTCTTATTATACCTACCGCAATTGTTTACATGGAGGCCCTCCCGTCTTCTTATTCGGATAAGAATCCTTCCTCCCCGCTGATCACATACCTCCTATGTTGGCGGACTCAGAAGAATGGTTTGATGGCTGCTTGCGCACTGGTTAACGGAAGTCGTGGAATTGTACTAATAGAAGAGCGTCCCTTACTGGGTGTGCGCCGATGGCGCTCGACCCAGTTTTGGCTTATTTTTTCGTGGTGTTTTTACACCACTTTTCTTCCCAAATCTCTTGGGAAAGATTAAAATAGAGAGTATTTTATCCGAGTTAGGTTCTTCCACTGCACTGTAGTGCAAGCCTGTAGTAAACAAGTGCGGTAGGTATAATAAGAAAGGAAATTTACTATAAAATTTGTAATTCAGTCATGTTTGCTGAGAAAGTTTTTTGCTCAGTCTAAGTTCCACTGTGCAGAAAACTACAGACTCCCGGAAACACTCAAAATAATCCCAGTCCTGTCATTTTCAGGAGAGCGATTTATTCGCTCGCATTAAAAAAATTAAGGAGGGCAAAAACTAGCCCTCCTGGCCTTAGAAAATAATGATTACCATAACAGCCTATTTCTAAAACCCACATCTTTTCAGATCTCTGCTATGTTAGTGGTCTCTGTAAGACGGTCACACTGCCTCTCTCACACCTCCGGGCCTCGTCAAGGCCCGGAGGTGTGGGAGGGACAGTGTATCCGTCTCACAGATACTACCTTGTTAGCAGCACTAAATAAAATGTACAATGCCCACTTGGCAGATTTCATTAATAGTAAAACTTCATTTTGTCACTTTTAGATTTTGTAAGCTTGAGGAGAGCTAATCGCTCCTCTAGGCCTTGTAAGGGGAGCGATACATTTGAAGAATGCCAGGCCTGTAATCCTAAGGGCATATGATATGAAAAAAGTTGACTTGACAAACGTGTGACTCAGGTATGTCTATCAATTGCTTTCAGATTGTCCTAGTTGCATACAAAGAGAAATGTTGCAAATATTGTAGTATTTTAGCTCACCAGAGAAAAGTTCTATGAACTGTACCTGCCATTTGTGTTTCTAATGTGATCATAACTGTACGATTTTCATCGAACCCTGTCAAGTCGAGTGTTGTTTGGAAACAGTTACTGAGTGTTCTTTACAACAGATAGTCGAGCATCCATGACACTGACTAGGCTTGCTTGAAAACTGCATCAGTTTTTCCTGAGTATCTAGGACAAACGCACTCCAAAGAACATCGCTGACTCACCATACTTTTTGAGAAAAACTCCCTTTTTAACAAGATCAAGATGGTTGGTGTTTGTTTACATCAGCTTCATTTGCATATTTACAGACATTTTACTCATATTTCTTTTGTAACACAATATATCAGAAATCCAGGTCTCAGCTCATATATACTAGAAAAAGACATAACTGTCAGTATAGTTGTCTGTAAAGGCTGGAATGCACAAGAATGCGAATAACTGCTTCGAAAAACTGCTCTTTAAAAATGAGATGATCAAATAATTTATTCATAAAATAATTTATCATATGTCTCGTCCGTTTTGTTCACTTTAAAACATTTGATATTTTGTTTTCATATCAATCAGTGATAAATAAAGCCTTCCGTCAATTTCATTGGTCAATTCCAAAACTAGACAATTTGATTGACTGAACAAAATACAACTGGGCCATATTTTCATAATTTGCATAATTGGGGTTGAAAGATTTCATTGGTCAATTTCAAAATGGACAGTTTGCTTGGCTGAACAAAATACAACTAGGTCACATTTGCATAATTTGAGTAGGGAGAATTTACGTTATCTGTCCTATTTAGGTTGGGTTATATTGCATTAACCCTTTACCTAACATAACGACCAAAACTGGCCAGTGCTATGTACGACAAATTTTCATTTTTTGCTTCCAAAACATAGGTTATGACCCCTCATTGGAACGAGTGCATCGCGCTCGTTCCAATGAGGGGGTCATGACCTATGTTTTGGAAGCAAAAAATGAAATTGTTTTGTTATATGATGATGTTTTTTCCAAGTGTCATCTGCAACGCACGTTAGGTAAAGGGTTAAAAAGTCATACTAAGTCATTAATTTGTGCATATGTGTGTCATATGATAAATAGAATTTAAAATAAGTGTTTTTTCATATGATATTCATGAAACTCGTCCGAATTTCCCATTTGGGGCTCGCCCAAACGGAAAATTCTTAGACTCGTTTCATAAATATCATATGAGAAAAACACTCATTTCATATCTATTTATTGAATGTCTCAGCATACCTTATTTATGATACAGAATGCAAGTGCACTAAGAGTGAATCCTAAACTAGGATAAAAAAGAAATTCCACACGACAATTTTCGCCAAATTGTTTCTGTTCACATTTCTCCTAAAGTGAAAAACGAATGACTAATGGATCCTATTGTTCTACTGCATTACTATTGACAGTACCATGGTCTGTTTTGAAAACCATATTCTGCCCTTTTAATTTGGCCCCATGGCGGCCATCTTGGATATTTGTAATTTTTTCTTGTTCTGACAAAAACTTGAAATTCAAAGAACCAATGGATACCATTTGTGTGCTCATTTAGTAAACAGAGGCGCATTTAACCCTTTACCTAACACGAAAGGCAGACGACACTTGCAAACAAAATTCTTGAATAACTATTTGTTTTTCATTTTTGTCGTCAAAAACATAACTTATGGCCCCCTCATTGGAACGAGCTCAACGTGCTTGTTCCAACGAGGGGTCATCAGCTATATTTTTGAGAAAACATACTGAAAATTGAATGATAATTTTTTTGTGATTTTGTTGAACGATTTTGTTCGTTACGATGGATAAAGGATTAACATGATCGATTGTAAATTGGTTGAATTTACATGGAACGACCGTATAATCATGCCACTGTCCAATGGTTCATTTATTCCCACTTGCAACAAAACCGATTGTGAAAAAAACCCATATTTCTTGTGCCCATACACGAATGAGATAATCACCTGTATCCACGCAAAACATGTGGTTCGCTTTTCAGTAAGTAAGTAAGTAAGTAAGTAAGTAAGTAAGTAAGTAAGTAAGTAAGTAAGTAAGTAAGTAAGTAATTTTTTATTAACACAGTACGCGGATACAAACTATTCTGACGATTATAATAAATAATTGTATTCTGTTTGGAGACAGATTGGCCATCTCCATGTCGCCTCCTTTTTTGAACAATATTTTTATTTCCTCAATGAAATGGGGTTTGGCGAACAGGCAATGCCTATATTAACGCCGTACACTACAGAAACATACAATGCAATGGTGCAAGTGCAACTGTACATTTTTTTATTAAGGTTTAACGACACATTAACAGCCAGGGTCATATCATGTCGGTGACAGTTTTACGGGTGGAGGAAGCCGGAGTACCAGGAGAGAACCACCGAGCAACGACGAGCAGCTGCCAGCTCTCCGACATCGTAACTCTGAACTCTGCACCGATGCACAGGCAGGGTTAGATTGGTTGAAGACACCATCGACGTACAGTACGCCTTAGTACTTAGCGTCATCGTGCCCCCATGTAGGCAATCGGGGTTAAGTGCCTTGCCCAAGGACACAACGCGGGAGCACGAATCAGTCGCTGAAATGGTCACCCATCCAACTAGTAACCGCGCTCGATGTTTCTTAACTTCGGTGATCTGACGAGAACCGCAACTGTACATAAAACAGAAACTGATCGAATGAATTGGAGAGAAAGAGAAAGTACCACACTCTGTCCGTCATCTCCTTTATATATTTTACCTATCTATCGGGTGCGGAGGCAATCTGCTTTCATTTATATGATATAGGCCCAAAAAATCTCTCTCTCTCAATACAGCAAAGGTCTTGTCAGGGTTCATTTCCTGTGGATAATAATTATTCACTCGAATCTCATTGTTTCCCTAATATATTCTCGAACCGCACTATACTGGCGTTTTCCAAGGCAGTTTTCTCCGTATCCCGTAAAAATATTTATTTATTGGTGTTTTTAGGGTCACATATTTATGCACAATGGCTAATCATGCCCGCGACAGTTTTACGGATGGAGGAAGCCGGAGTACCCGGGGAGAACCACCGAGCAACGGCGAGCAACTGTCAGCTCCCCAACATACTAACCCCGCGCAAGCAGGGTTAGCATTGGTTGAAGACAAGTGCACCATCAACGTGCAGTACGCCTTAGTACACAACGCCACCGTGCCAACGCGGGCAATGTAGATGAAGTGTCTTGCCCAAGGACACAACGCGGTTGCTGCAGGTGGGATTCGAACCGAGGACCTCTCGGTTTGCAGCCTGCACACCTCTACCTACTGAACCACCGCCCCCCCCCCCCCCCCCCCCCACCGTTATAATATAAAAGTGATTGAGTGGCGTGGCCCAGTTTTGTTAGAAGTGAATTTCTTTGTTCTACATATTGAGGACACATTAACCCTTTGAACCTTAGTGGTATCTTCCATATCCGCTCAATGGCAGCAACGGGAAGAGTCCATAGTCTTTATTTGGGGGTAGACCAATTAATATTTTCAACGTGCAACCTTGAGGCTGCACGTTGAAAAATATTGATTGGTCTTGTCCACACCTTCACTCACAGGTCAACCTACTTAATGAAATAATGATGTATCATGTTACTGGGCCGGATAAGCGGCCTCTGAGGTTAAAGGGTTAATAGATAGTGTTCAGTGTCTTCATATAAATGACCACAGCCACAAGAAGCATTATCACTTATAAATCTATCAAATTTATGTACGTTTAAATCACTACAATTTAAACGCAGCTTCGTGTGAAAGATTTCAACTCCTTGAATATTTAGAGGTATATGGAGCGAAAGAAGCTATGTTTTCAGAAGAAAACGTACATGTAGTATCGGTCCTGTATCAGTTTTCTTAAACTTTGTCCTACCAGCCTCACATCAATCAATATGAAAAAAATCAATTTTGAAAGTGTTTCCAATGACATGACGACAAGTTGGCGACCAAAATAAGATGTAACAGGGAAAGTGAAATAAAGACACGGTACTGTTACTGACCTTTCCAAGGATGGTTGGCATACCTTTAACGGTTAACCCTTTATCCAACGCATAGGATATCAAAATTTATTATTTTGATTATTGTATTGTCAAATTTTCAAAACATGTCAACAAAACCATATTATGTGACCCCTCATTGGAACGAGCTCGTTCCAATGAGAGGTCACATAATATGGTTTGGGTTTTATTCCTTGATTAGCTATCGTGCTTAGCTCTATTCTGTTATATTCGCTTTGTGAAAAAATATCCAGTATTTTCGATAGAGCCGCCGAAGAGCCGCATAAGAGCCGCGGAAGAATCATTCAGAACACAGACGAGCTGATAGTTGTATACACCATCGCCAACCCTCCCACAACCAACTCCTCCACCACTTCGATTATTGCACCACCGCAGCCAAATATAGTCCACTTGTACTTCTGCATACTGATCATAAATGGTCGAAACTCGAAGCTATTGTAAATTTAAAGCGTGAGGCAAAAACATCATAGAACGATAGTTCAACCAGGTGCGTAGTGAAGGTGACCGAATAAGCCTTTTTCGAAACTGCTATATTGGCGTTTAATCTATGCAAGCTCACAGATCGCGAGGTGTAAACATTTCAAGAAAACAAATTGTAAGCAATGTGAGAAGAGAGCGGGTGAAGTGCTTCGGTCCCCATTACGTTCATTAGTGCGAATTCAAAAACATTTAGCCAAGGTTACCATTTGTTTAAGACAATGGCAATACTGTACGAGAACTTTCATTATTTCGAATGGGGGGGGGGGGGGGGGCTCAATAGGGAGAGGTGCAGGCTGCAAGCCGAGAGGTCCTTGGTTCGAATCCCACCTGCGGCAACCGCGTTGTGTCCTTGGGCAAGACACCTCATCCCCATTCCCCACGTGGGAACACGGTGGCGTTGTGTACTACGGCGTACTGCACTGCGAGGGTGCACCTGTCTTCAACCAATGCTAACCATGCCTGTGTGGAGTTGGTATGTTGGTGAGCTGACAGTTGCTCGCCCTTGCTCGGTGGTTCTCTCCGGGTACTCTGGTTTCCTACATCCGTAAAACTGTCATGGTCATGATCAGCCATTGTGCAGAAATGTGTGACCTTAACACTCATAAATAAATAACTTTTTTCCAAACGTACAGGATATCAAATTTATTATTTTAATTATTGTATTTTCAGTGTTTTCAAAAATTCAACAAAACCATATCATATGAACCCTCACTGCAACGAGTTCGATGGTCTCGTTCTAATAAGAGATCACGTGATATGGTTTGGTCCAAATTCTTTGAAAAATATACTTTTTTCAGTTGCTTAGTTTGTAAATTACGCCGGTGTATGCGGCCGATTCGTTGGGTTAAGGGGTTAACATTATTTTCGATTATTGATCGTTGAGCGTATAATAAATAAACGAAAGCTAAACACAATGTTAATGTCCTACCTTATAATTCCTGTGGTACAACTGTGTATTCGTTTAAATCGTTCTAAAATAACTGCATTTAGCAAATTTTGATTGTGTATACGACGTGTGTAAAAAACTTACGCATAATGCTTACCATATTCCTATACATATAGCTTGACATTTTTCATCGCAAACAACGAGCAATTAAATCATCCATTTCATGTGACAGACATTGTCAAACATATTGAGTTTCGCCTAAAGCCATAATTGATGGAAATCTTGGGTCCAAGGTTGGTTAATTTTAATTCATATTTTAGCATGTAAATGGAAAATTGCCGAACCATTTGCAATTAAATGTAAATTGGTTGTTTGTGATAGTAAACTGTTTGTTTAAGAGTGATTCGGATTTATGTGATCGCCCATAAAAGTTTCACGAAGGTGACTAACACGCACTATTTAAGAGTTCACTTTTTGTTATAGTTGATCACAAAACTCGCCTCTTTCTCGACAGCAGGGACCAATACTATAAAACTTTTAATGTTGTATTTTCTAGAATTTCTTTTCTAATTATGACTTTAAATGGGTTGAGATGAACTATTAGCATTTTAACGGGGTAGCAATTTGGCAGTTGGCAAATTATCATATTTTTTAAAATGCTAATGATTCATTTTAATTAGTTATATTAATAGATAGAAAATACAATTCTACAAAATGCAATTGTAAACGTTTTATTGTATTGGCTCCTGCTGGCAGATCGCGATGAATAATTTTAAAAAATTGTGTTTTCCATGTGTACTGACCTCGTATATCCGTCGTTAACTAGCATTCCTTTTTAGGGTCTGTCGGTGGCCGAGTGGTGTGCGTGGTTTAGTATAGTTTCGCTATGTGATTGGTGCCGAAAAAACTCTCTCCGCATAGTTTTGACCCTCGCTATGCCATTGTAAATAAAGAAATTTAGTTTAAACAATATTTATTTTAGTAAAATATAAACAGTTGCGTTACAAATAGCCCATTGAGTCGTGGATTCGGCAGTAAGCTTGTAAACTTTTGATAACTCTACACAGAAGACTGTATACATATCACTCACTACATGAAGAAGATGGGTAGTATTATATTCAGTAACTCTGAGCTGAGATAGTGGCAGTAAACTGCAAGCGAATGAAAAACGAAATTTGAATGGCGATTTTTTGATATCGTAGTTACGTTGAATGAAGGGTTAACGTTTTCTTCTAAAGCACGGCTTATGAATATTCATTCGTTTAAGGGTGTCCTGGGAAAATGTAATATTCTGCATACGCAATCAAGTCGGGATGCGTGTTCATAGAATCTTTCCACTTAATCTTTTGACATCTGCAGACAATAAGCGAATAAAATTCTGTACGTTCCGTGACTTCCACTATTAAAAAAATATCAGTTTTCTGCTCAATATGAAGACAGCGTTGCTGTGTGGAATTTCGTTGCTGAAAATATCAGTGACATAAAACTCAAATTATATGCATCATGGAAAATGTTTTCTGAAATCATGTTTACCCGATCCAGTATCTCGTAACGATTCATTTTAGCAGAGGATGTACCATCCAACAAAGGTGATTGTTGTTTGTAATCTCCATACTATTCAGTAGGTCCACAAGAACAAAAAGAGTCGTCGTTTTAGTTATTTTGAACGCTGGCAACAATAGGCCTGTTGCACGTTCATGCTATAAAGTCATTAACAAGAAGCTTTTTCCCCACTAAAAATGTTCAACTACTTAAACCATCCTGAATAATTTGATTGTTAATGTAGCCTATTAACAGCAATGGATTAATGCTGGTAGGCTACGGCCGTTGTGTTAGACAAAGGGTTGACTTAAAATACTATTCTACGTCCAAAAAGCACATCGATCAAATGCCTATCGCCCCTTGAGAGCATCAAGGCGACATCTGCAATGCTGAAGCATTGCAGATTGCGTCTTGATGCACGCAAGGGACGATATTTTTGTCACATCGTATTCTCAATATGTACATGGCACGCTTGTTCTGATCATCAAAAAGTATCAATACGTCTAGAGCCCTGCGAATTTCAGACGTAGAATCGAATCGAATCTCGAATCGAAACTCACCGTTTTTCAAGGTGAAGATACTGCACCTTCTAACAACTTTCAGCCGTGGACTATAGCAAACATTGCCGATCCCCACTCAAGTATTGTATTAAACAATCATTCGTATCTTTGGAGAAGTCAATCAAAAGGCGGAATATTCCAGAAACGAAATCAAAGTAGTTTCGGAAGCGGAACCTCCTTGATCTCTTCTGCCGGCACAAGATCTCCCGTACAGGAGACCAGGAGCCAATACTATAATAATGTTACAATTGTATTTTCTAGAATTGTATTTTCTACCTATTAAAATAACTAACTAAAATGAATCATTAGCATTTTAAAAGATATGGCAATTTGCCATCTGGCATCAGATAAGTACATAACCTAGAAGTGGTCAACACTTTCAGAAACCACAGTCGAGGAATGTGGATTATTGATATCTGACCTCAAATTTAGCAGTAGTAAAATGTCTGTAGTGGTGCACAGTCCACATAGCGGGCATTCCGAAAAACCTACAGTCTATGCAATCAGATCCATTTCGCCATTTGGTCATTTTCACGAAATTTCATCCGCCAACAGGTATTGCATGGGCTGCGTACATTTTTGAGGCTCTGGGGGTTCCCAATAGGGGGCCATCGGAAAATTTCCAGATGGACCCTACGGCCAGTCCGCCTCTGGTAAACTGACGAAAATGCAAATGAATAACCAATTTTGTGAAGAGCATTAATGTGATCTATTACTTTCCAAAGTGTGGTTTACTGGGATTTCCGGGTTTGATTATAAACGATTACTTCGCAAGTGAATTATGCAATCAACAATTGTGCCATGTATCCGTGCGCGCAAACGAAGACGCTTTGCCGTGGGTGTAATGGGGACTTCATTGTTTTTTTAGCCATTTACCTTACATGAAAAGCAGACGACACGTGCAAAAACATTCTTGAATAACTATTATTTCCATTTGTTGTCTCAAAAACATCGGTTATCACCCCTCATTGGAACGAGCTCGTTCTAATGAGGGGTCATAGCCTAAATTTTAGAGACAGAAAATGAAAAAAATAATGAAAATTAATTGGCAATTTTTGAGAATAGGCCTGGCCGGTTTTGGCCGTTACGTTAGGTAAAGGGTTAAATAATATAATTATCGCTAATAATGAAAAGTAATAAACGGAGTAACCGCTTGACTGGACTGGTTACGTGAAATAATTCATTCGAGGCGAGAGACTATATTGTAAAACACTCGTGCGCATTCGCGCACTCGTGTTTGTACAACGTCCCTCACCTCTCATGAATTAGTTCACGTAACCAGTCCAGTCAGGCGATTACTCTTTATATAATGATACTTTGTATTTGCCGCGTTATATTATTTTTACAGAAATTGCAGATATCCCATATTATTCTTTTCAAAGTGAACATTCCCAGTAAAGGCCAGGAGACTGACACTCGAAAACTGTACGACAAAACAGAGTTTAAAAGTTCGGGAGCTTAACTAGGCGTACACACGCACACAACTGAGGTGCGTTCACGATGTTAGGAACACTTGAAATACTTTTTACAAATCTGTTTCACCTCCCTCTTGATAAGATAAGACAAGATTTATTTAGCAAATACACCAGAACAAAGACAGATGTCTTTGTACATAAAAAATCAACACAGACAGCAACATAAACAAACACAAAAATACTAATTCCAAATGACAGGAGTAAATATCAAGTGTTTTTGTGTATGTAATATAATATTAATGTAATATGATATTAATATGTTCTCTCAACTTGATACCTACTGTCTTATTCCAAAGACACGCCTTTGTCATACAAAGCCCTGCACTCTGATAAATTCTCAGTGCATTAAAGACTTCTAGGGATCTGCGAATCACAAATTTCTTTTCGAATCGAATCTCGAATCGAATCTTGTCTCTCATATCGACATCGAATCGAATCCCGAATCGAATCTTAAAAGACAAGTTATTTCATATTGCATCAAACGGAAGTTACGGAACACTGTGATGACCCTTACGCGACGGAGTGGACACCTTAAACACCAATAACTAAATATTCTCTATTGCACCGTCGCTGAAACAGCTAGGCCTTTTGTCCATAGTTTTAGTTTTTGAAGGCCTAACTTGTTACTATTCACGTTCTTAAGAACGTGAATAGTAACAAGTTAAGCCTTCAAAAACCAAAACTATGGATAATGTTCTGGGCCAAATTCACACCTTACCTAACAATTAAACATTGTCAATTACTCAAATAAATAGGAATTGAGCCTACACGAATGGATTTTCTAATGACAGTTTTATCCTATTTTTGTTGGAAATGTAACAAATTGAAGTTAGTACGAGAGATTCGAAAAAATCGAATCCTGAGACTGATTCGGGATCGATCTCGAAGCATACGTATGGTATCGATATCGAATCGAATCTCGAATATTCGCAGGACCCTAAAGACTTCACATTCCTGATGTTAACTAAATTCACCAGAATGCAAAATTTTGTATTAACCCTTTACCTAACATGAAAAAGCAGACGACACTTGCAAACAAAATTCTTAAATAACTATTTTTTTCATTTTTTGTCTCAAAAATATAGGTTATGACCCCTCTTTCGAACGAGCTCGACGAGCTCGTTCCAAAGAGGTGTCATAATCTTTGTTTTTGAGACAAAAAATGAAAAAAATAAAATAAATTAATTGACGATTTTTATGAATAGCCGTTTTGGTCGTTACGATGGGTAAAGGGTTAAAATATAACATTTCCATAGAGTGCGATGATTCAAACCGTCACCAAAAAAAGTTCTTGCCTAAATGAAACATTTTTTCATAGTACTATCTAATATGAAATTCGCAAAGTAAAAAAACCCATCCCGTCCATATACGGTGATACTCTGAGTCTTTTAATTGAAATGGACTTCTGAACAGTGGTTGCGCTAGGATTTCCCCGATAGGAGGCATGTACACCCTGGTAAGACGAGGGCGTTAGGGTATTCATCGACAAGCCCACAATAAAGGAGGCAGTTTCCCGAACCACTGGGGGAGTTAGACCTCCCCAACAGGTGGCTGTAACCCCCCCCCCCCCACCCCCTCCCCGATTAACCCTGTGGCGTCCATTGCTTCTGAATAAATAACCCCTTTCTTCTTAGATTTATGTCAAAATATCAACAGTTCCATTTAACCTATTTTATCGTGTAGGAGAAATCGTGAAACAAGCCTCTTTCAAATAATATTGTAAACACTTGAATTCTTTATATGACGTAACGACCACACTCAAGCACAGCTACAGAACTGTTACTGCAAAGGCGACCTTTTCCGCGATCTGCTCGCAAGTTGATCGCAGTTTGGCTTTAATACACTTATATTAAGTGACAATAACTTCATTATTAAAATATTGCGAAAGACAACAAAAACAAGTGAATTTTGACCAGATCGTGAGCCACTGAAGATTCGGTCAAAATTTTCTGCCCGCTTTTTCTGATCACAGTACTGTATTTACAAGAATCGTCATTCAAATTTTATTAGTTGTTTGAGTAAAAGCCTCCAAAACATTGCTTTTAACCCATCACTGGAACGAGCGAGACGAACTTATTCGACGATGGTCCATTACTATTTGAGAAGTAAGAAATGAACATTTATTGCATATCAGAGATTTAAATCTGTACAGTACGTGGAGAGTTAATTACCACTAAAACACTCGTGGAGTGAAGTTTCCACCCAGACATTAACAGTCGGTTCCTGTGGTAATGTATGAAAAGAACAAGCACAGTTTTAGCCAAGGGACCTCCGGGTTCAACCCGGAGGTCCCTTGGCTGAAACTTTGCTCGTCGTTCTAATGCTTTTTTCCCAGACAAGGAATTTTTGTCAGAGTGGAGACACCACCCCACTAGTGGTTTAGTAACAATCCACTCTTCATGTACTGTAGATTTCCACTCGTGCTGAGACATGAAATTCGTGAAAACAGCCATTTTTACAAACCGAATTCTGTTTTTATTCCAAACTACTGTACGTTTTTCAGCTGTTAGAAATTTATCATAACGCAAAAGATATCTGTGCTGCCCCCGTCCACGTCATGTGACATTTTGAAGTACTTTGGGTAAACTCAAGTAAAATGACGTTTTCGCGTCACATACTCGGTGATATTGTGGTTACCTGAAATATAGATAGAAGAAAATGAAAAAAAAAACCAAATGGCTGTGGATGTAACTAAGACAAGACTTCTCAAGCAGTCAGTTTTATGTTTTTATTAATCGTCTGTATTATAAATAACGACATTGCAGGCAAATTAATTTTGTTTAAAGCGCTCTGTTGCAAACAATATTTGTTGTGATGAAGCTCCATAGAATATTTCAATTGAAGATGAACTCAAAACATTTAGAAGATAATGAATGAGCTAAAACTTGGCTTGCTTCATCTTTTGCCAAATGCGCAAAAACAAACGGATGTAAACTGAACAGTAATTTTCCGTAAGAGCTGATAGGCCATTGACATTGATTTCTAGGCAGGCACGTAGCGACAGATGGAGGGATGGGGGTGGGGTGGAGCAATAACCATAATAATTTTCAGCAGTTGGAAATTCGAAGGTATAGATTCCAATAGTTGGAAATTCTAAGATATCAATTTTCCTTCATGTTTTCAACTTTTCATACTTTTCCGGCAAGTCGATTTGAATTTTCAACCCGTGAACACAGTTTTCGATCAAATTCTCCCGACTTTTCCGATCAGCTGACAAAATTGTCCGAAATTCCGACTCGAATCTCTGACCGGTCCGGATTTTCGAATTCATCGTTCCGTTTCATTTACAATAGCCCAGCTTGACAAGGACTATAGACTGACAGCTATTCAGCCAACACCTACTCCTTCTTACTGGCTGGTAGTCAGTCGGAATGGGTTGGTAACTTGGTATTGGCTGAATAGCTGGGGAAATGCATTTTACGTGTGGAAAAAATGGCTCGATTTAAGCCGAGGGAAGTCACAGAATCCATCTCAGGAGTTTAGAAAATTAAAAAGTTTCTGCGGGAGAGGCCCCTGGACCGTTCCCCCTCCCACCATTGAGAGGGAGATAGTCTCACTCGAACCCTCACCCAACACGGGCCTACAGTCCTCGGGGCATGCCTACGGCTCGTACTGAGACCCACCCTAGTTAGAAATCTAACTGCCCCCCCCCCCCCCCCCCCCCATTGAAGAAGACCCGCCAGCTACGTCCCTGTTTCCAGGGTGTCAAGTTAAAATAACTAAACTAAAGAGATGTGTTCTACAAAATGAAAACGGAAATTCTTGACGGATAATTTAAAATGCCAAGCAAAGAAGTTCTTTTTCTCAACTTGTCATAAAAGGGATGCACCAAACAAGCCAAGAAAAAGTTCCCGAAATTATCGTGTATGAATAAGCTCCCTTGCTGTGCAAAGGGATGGAGCAACACAATGTGTTATAATTTCCCAGCGTTAATTTCTGTTGGTTTGTTTGCTTGTTTACTGGTGTTTAAAGACATTTTCAACGGTCAAAGTCACATGGTGTTTTACAGGCGGAGAAAGCCGGAGTACTCGAAGAGAACCAGTAGCAGCGGCGAGCAACCGTCAGACTCTCGAAGTTACACCGCTCTGCAGAAACACTGTTAGCCGCGTGAAAGTCAAGGGCACCTTCGACATGAAGTACAGAGCGCCACTGTGCCCCTACAGGGAAAACTGAGGTGAAGTGTCTTGCCCAAGGACTCAGCGCTGTTTTTGCTGGTCCGGATCGAACTGCCCACCTTTCGGTTTAAACTCCAATACTCTAACTAGGAATTCACCACTCTTCTATCTTCTTTCAATGAGACAGAGATAGAGTGTACACATGCAAAGTCGTGCAGGAAAAGGGAAGTGGATAACAATAAAAACTAGGGAAACAATTCTGTCACATCACACCAATTCTATCCACACTCCATCGGCTTCCGGTACAAAACGGAATTGAGTACACTGTAAAATCAGTTGGGTTAAAAATTAACCCAAATCAACTGGGTTGAGTGAATATGAACCCAAGTAATTTTTAACCCAAATGATTTTATAATGTAGAAAGTATTTATCCGCACATGCAATTGACTGCTTGAATGGAGCCATTTTATCTCTCAGAGCTAGTGTCCTTTTTCCGATAGCCAAGACCACCAAAGTCTGTAAATCCCCCCAATCTGGTTTGGATAAAGTCCAGTTTAGCTTCGAAATTCTGCAGCTGTCTACCAACGCGACCAAAAGAGCCTCAAATAATCGATACAGTCGATAGGAACCTGAAAATACTTGACCGCTTCTTGAAAAAAATATTACTTATTACCTGGTTGGAAAGTTCATCTTTACCCAGCCACATACTGTACGCCACTGATATTCTATAACCCTTTGCCTAAAATAACAGCCATGTCTACCAAACGCTTTTCGCAAAAGTCACCAAAAAAACAATTCACAAATCGACATTCAAATTTTAATATTGTTTGCGATATTTACCTCCAGAACACAGCCCAATGTCTTCTCATTTACGACCTTTCTCATATTGTATATTGATAATGGTGCACATTACATATTGATTACAGTAAATTCAATGCCAACTATTTTTTCAACCCCTATATGGACGACCCCTGTTCGGGACGTAATGTAATGCTCACAATCAAAGACCCTTTAGATGACGTATTCGGATTATACTATTAGTGCTTTGAAAATATCCCAGACACAAATATCAATATTTACTGATGGTCACATACAATACAAAAAATTAATGTTTCACCCTACTGTAAAATTCATAACGACGGTCTTCAATCGGGATAGGGCAGTGATGCTTTCCTGAACGCCGTTCCCCTCCCATTTTCGAGGGGGTGGGGGGGCGCCATTTCCCCACAATTTCAAGACCTGGAAGTGCTTAATCTTGACTAATAACCAACACACTGTGCAGCAAGCAAGACGAAGGACTGCTCGCTGTGTTGAACACAGCGAGCAGTCCTTCGTCCCCTAGCTACATTAAACCCTTTTTAGTTATCTGAAAGTTACTCGCTTCCCAAACTATATAATATATATAGGTCGGATATAAATACGCAAAATCACGTCTCGGAAGTTGCATCCTTGGTAAGTTGAACGCGCATTTGCTTGTAACGCAAACTTGTCTCACCAGAGCGCCATGTCCATGTTCTTCTCACACTCACAAAACGGAGGGAGGGTGTATCATCCTGATTATCTGTGCATCATCAGAATAATGAAATTCACTGCGAACAATCAACAAGAATGCAGTAAAAGAAATCATATTTTCGCGGAAAGACCCCTGACAAATCGTCGATGATATGATGAGCCACCGTTCTCCAACTTCCTAATTTCGGAAACCGTCACTGGGATAGGTTGGGGGGGGGGGGGGGTGAATGTCTTCCCTTCTCGGTCGAGAGACTGTGGTCGTGGATATGAGTCGAGTTAAGTTGGTCCGAGCTTTCCAATACGTCGTGTATATCAAATAAGGCTCCATTATATGATGGTCTTTAAAAGCCCTCTTTGCCGCCATATTTGTTGTCATTGTGAGTGCTGGTACACACATTCGATTTGTGTCTATTTCTAAATTTATTTAATATGCACGGACTATGTTGGTTGCGGCTGGCATCATGATGATCATTATCTGATATCATGAGCTTCTGTGTGTTCACTTTTAGAGGTTCTAGGAACTCATTGTTATCAACATCGGCGCATGCCTCACAGAGTAATCGATTTAGTTTTCAGACGTATTTAACCTGGCTGAGAGTAGCATCAGTTGCTATTGGACACTCCCCTAGCTCCGCCGCTCGCACTTTTTACATTTCGAAAGTTTCTTTCATACATTATCAGCTGAAGTATGTAGTTTTAGTGCCACAAAAAGGTTTTTATCCCATTTTTCATGACAGCCTCCCAACAGCTTCCCAAAAAAACTCGTGTCATTGTCGTGAATCACCGACTAATAAAAATGAAATAGAAATGTTTACCATCCCCGACCTTTACGCAATTTTCCTGGGGAGATATACGTATCCCCCCGTCAAAGGAAAAGCCTCTGTCTTCTACCAAGTTTTTTGCCCTATGCATTCATTCTGCGGAAGGCTGAGTTAGTACCCCTGACATAAATATTCTCGTATCCACCCTTTCATGCCGAGCGTCTTTGCTTCGGCCTTAGTTGGGTTGACTCGAGTGATGTCTCTTTTTCTCTTCTATATTCGCAAGCGACCACATCTGTAACTGGTAGAGTGCTGGAAGCTGGGAGGTACTGCAAATTACTGCAAATTAGAGGCTTCAGATTCAGTGGCTGTGCTTCATATTATCTTTGAAGTGATATTATTTAGTCTGTTAGGATTTGCCGTGTTAATATTTATGGGGGAGTGACCATAGGCACTCTCCTATAAATTATAACAAGGCAAAAACATGTCAACAAATTTAGTCGACCAAAAATAATTTCGCGCACTACCAGTTAGTAACTAATCCACGGGTGCGGTACAAGACAGATCCTTTCGAAAATCTGAAACCTATCATGAGATAGGAAAAGAATCAGCAGCGTCGCTAAGGGGGTAGGGGGTGGGGGGCTTGTAGGGGATATGACACTCCTCCTGCAATAATTTTTTTCAGTCGGCATGTTTTCGTCAGAGATGGAGTCTATAAGGTATTAATTCACTCTTGCTAATAATCGTGTACTTCACAAAATGTTAGTTTCGATATATGGACTTGTGACACACAGACAGACACGGTCGGTCACACGAATGGAGATCTGTAGTGTAGTGGCTGTTTGGGGTGGGTGGGGGGGGGGGGGAGGGGGCAGCTTGACCAATTTGGAGTACCAGTGCGGCACGTGTTAATTGAATAGGATGTTGCGCAACAGCTACCACATGTATATTTTATTTATGTACTAACAAATTTCCAAGAAGTCTTAGTTTTTTAACAATGGTCTCGATTGACTAATTTTTCAGCAATGATGATGATGTAGTTGGAGTTAGTCAGTCAGAACTTGAGCAATCACAGTCGGAACAAATCCTGTTTAGACCCCCAATCGGTCATCATCGCGATGCGACAAGAATCGACATACCAACACATCATCAGTACCAGAGGTCTTCAGAAACAGAAACGATAAAGTGAGAAGTTGTGTTCAGTCAAGCATTTGGAAATCGAGTTACGTCCCTTCCACTGCAGTTGTTATTGCAAATTCCAGTCAAGTATTTGGAATTCGAGTTCCGTCCCTTTCACTGCACTTGTTATCGCGATTCCCACGTAATCTGGTTGTGGCTCATGGTATCAGGGAACTAAATATTTGAATTAGAGTTTCTCGCCTTGAAATGTTGCACTCGGAAATTATGCAGTCTCTAAAAATAAACAGCCTTGGGAAAATAATTGTTTCAATAAACGTTTGAAACATTCTATTGACATCTTACATTATTGTTGAATATTCCTGATAAAAAAGAGGGTGATTTGATAACTTTTGGACCTAAGAAATACAATTTACTTTTTGTGTGTTTTTGTAGGGAATTCCCTGAAAAAATGTGCACGTGACTGGAACTCCCCTTCGCGTCAGTTCTTCTCTCTTATTTGTTGCATGACCCCTTGTTCTCGGGTCAGAAAAAGTTGTCTGAAGGGCTATACTTGACAAAGATATTTGAATGTCAAAATTAAAGTGATGCGATCATATTTTTTTTTTGCCGGAACGTTATAATGGTCGCCTATGGGAAAATATTTAGTTGTGTGATACCTCATGTTTTGTTCTGTAACAGAATGCAAGTGGAAGCAACCCAAACAGTGAAGGTTTTAGAAATTTTGCATAATAGCCTAAGTGGTTTTTTTTAAAAAAAACTTTCTTCTCGGACTGTCGTTCACATTGTGGCGATACTTAACCTTAACAAACAATGTTAACTGTTTTTATTTTGTTTTGGTTTTTGTGGGCGATGGCATAAAGAACTAATAAATTATCCCCAAAAGAGGGCGCGCGGTGGCTCAGCAGTTACGGCATTGGACTTCAAACCGAAAGTTCCACGGTTCGATCCCAACCAAGAATAACTGAATCGTGTATTGGGACAAGGCACTTAATAGCGATTGCCCACGTGGGGTGTATACTGAGGCGTACTGCATGTCAATGTTGCACTTACCTTCAACTATTTCTAACCCTACTTGTGTGGAGTTAGTACGTTGGGTTGCATTACAGTTGCTCGCCTCTACTCGATGGTTCGCTCCGGGTACTCTGGCTTCCTCTGCCCGTAAAACTGTCTGACACGAGGTGCCATGGCTGTCGGAAGTGTCTTTTAACCCCAATAAAAACAAACCCACAAAAGAAATAAGAAAAAGTTATAGTTGTAGAAAAAAAGTACAAAAAAATAGACAATCCTTTTTTGATACAGTAGCATGGTCGTTATTAGAAAGTATGGTGGTCTATTTCAGCCAATAATGTTCCGGGTCATTTCAGCCAGTAATGTCCCCCATTAATTTTAATGACCCTGGAGCAGAATGTTGTAGAAGTATGCTGTTGTATTTATTATAGCCCAGGTACCATCGTGTTAAAATTTACTTCTACCCACGACCAGAGAAGTATGGACCCAGAAGATGTGAACTCAACAAACTTAAATTGGCGTTCAGCAAGGCAGCTTCCACGTTTCATTGCTAAATTATAACTGTGGCAACTTGCATCAAAACCAGCCAGTGGAGATTAAATATCTTATGATTTCAAAATGGATCCATTTGTGTCATGTTCGTCAAACAAATTTGCAATCAACTCTGGAATTTCTTCGCCGCAACTGGTCACTGCATAGCTTCTGGCAGAATCCGGACTGAACTCCATGTAACAGGTATACGCAAACAGAATGGGAGTTCATCTTATTAAACATACTGACGCTTTGCTGCGCACAAGATGTTTCTTTTCGAAAAGGCAGAGGAGTTTGCACTCACTAATAATTGTGAAGTAATGCAAATATACAGCACATGGAGAGTGGATTGTTACTCAATCACCCGTGGGGTGGTGTCTCAACTCCGACAAAAATTCCCTATTTGGGAAAAAGCATTAGAACGACGAGCAAAGTTTCAGCCAAGGGACCTCCAGGTTGAGCCCGGGCTTGTCATTTTCGTACACTACCACAGGCATCCACTGTTATTGTCTGGGTGTAAAATTCACTCCACCAGTGTTTTAGTGGTAATTCACTCACCACATACTGTACATACTCATGAAATGTCGTGGCACTGAATATAGTTTCTTCGTCACTTTGGTTATATTTCCTTTCAGGTAGAGTGCTTGGACCATATGCTGTGAGATGCTTGATACCATCTTTATAGGATCAGGAGCAGCTCCATCCGCTTAAAAATAAGAATCACATGCAAGATAAATATTCTGACGTAAATTTGTCAGTAAAACAAAGGAGCTGCTAAGTTTTCTCAAAACTAGCAATGGATACTCAGACTGAAAAACTGCTGATATATTTGCAATAAATTCACTAGAAAACAGTACTAAACTTAACCCTTTACCCAACGCACATGATATGAAAAATGATTATTTTAATTATTTTTTTTATTAATTTTTCATTTTTTTAACAAAACCATATCGTGTGATATGATATGGTTTTGTTGAATTCTCTTTAAAGATATATATTTTTTCAACTGCTTAATTTGTAAATTACGCGAGAATATACTTTATCCTGGGTGTATTATAACCAGTAAATACAATTAACCCTTTACCTAACATGAAAAATAGACGACACTTCCCAAAAAAATTCTTGAATAACTAATTTTTTTCATTTTTTGTCTCAAAAACATAGGTTATGACCCTCGTTGGAACGAGCTCGTCGAGCTCGTTCCAACGAGGGGTCATAACCTATGTTTTTGAGACAAAAAATGAAAATATTTTGAAAATTAATTGGCGATTTTTGAGAATAGCGCTGGCCGGTTTTGGCCGTTACTTTGGGTAAAGGGTTAAAAACCCTCATACGAAATGCGAAGGTACTTTTTACCGCAAACATCAAACATGTGGACAAAATAAGTTGTCTTAATAGACTTCGTGTCCATGCCGGTTATTTTATATTACGTTTCATCGTGTTCCAGGTAAAATACCTTCCTCTTCGACGGTTTCCTCCAACTGGCTGTTTACAATCATAGTGGAGGAGATAATTGCAAGAAAATGGCAAAATCATTCACTTCGCGATAAAAGAGCCAAAGTTAGCAAAGATGTAGTCCACTATGTACTGGATCGGAATCACTCTTGTCCCAATTTTCTGTTGAATGGAACTTATAGAAATTGGAAACAGACGTGGAACATAAAGTAAAAGAGAACTTTTATTGACTGGATCAAATATGAGATATTTAGACTGCAGTTAAGGTTATTTAGGTATCAAATGGCAGATTCTGCTGCACGAGACAAGAGAAGATAAAAATGTGTAATTGAAGGTATACTATATTTAGACAATTTGACACTTAGAACCCTGGTGTTAAATGCCCATGCAAGCTGAGACCCATCAACTGGTACACTGAAAAATTTTGCTTTGTCAAAGTGACTAACTTAGGTTAATCAAAACTTGTCCCCCAGTGACTAAGATTGGTTAGTCAAAATGACTAAGCTACTACATTAGTCAAATTGACTAAGGTACATTCATGGAAATGTTAGTCATTTTGACTAAGGAGTTGACTAACTTTCTGCTAACATAAGTCAAAAGTTAGTCACTCATCAAGGGGTGGGTGGATCCCCATGGCAACCAGCCAATGAACATCAGGGACTACAGCACACCGAATAAAATAATCTTCCTATATTGTTACTTTCTAGACCAATGCAAACTTAGGGAGATTCAAACAGAAAATCTACAATTCATGGACTACTGTATAAAATATCCAGTGGTCGATGAACTGAAGATTTGCTGATGTCATGAATTTCCCCTACCAGCAATAACAAGAGTCTCTATTCGTTACTTGACGGAAGACCAAACAATATTTTCAACGCTAAGGCTGCACGTTGAAAATCTTGATTGGTCTAACACACAACTTCATAGAGCAACACTCTACCTTATCAAGTGAGGTCGTATCGCGATCCCGGACCGAAACAACGGCCTTTCGGGTTTAAAGCGTTAAGTCAAAAAACCGAATTATCAAATCGTATGGTTTCTTTTCGCAATATCTCAATCATGATACTCCTTTCGCTTTCGAAATAATAAACAAAAATACTATGATATAGAATCAAGCAATAGTTTGAATGACAAATTGAGTTCCTTTGTTGGAGACGTATCAGAATGGTTTTGGCAAGGCACCTAATCCCGACTGTAGACGTGGGGGCACGGTGGTGCTGTTCACTAAGGCGTACTGCGCATCGATGGTGCACTTGTTTTCAACCAATGCTAACCCTGCATGTGTGGAGTTAGTACGCTGAGGAGTCTGGCAGTGGCTCGTCGGAGTTCATTGAGATGCATGGACATTTGGAGCAATATTTTTCTATTCCTGATGAATCAGACATTTTCATTCATAGATAATTCTGAAAAATTAAGGAACCTAGCAACGGAGGATGTACAAATGTTTCTCTGGAAGAAAAGTTTCTTTTAACCCTTTACCCAACGCAGAGAGTATCAAAATTTATTATTTTAATTACTATTTTTAAAACTTTTTCAAAAACATTTCAACAAAACCTTATGTGACCCTTCATTGGAACGATCTCAATGAGCTCGTTCCAATGAGGGGGTCACATGATATGGTTTTGTTGAAATATTCAAAAAAAAAAAAATTTTCACCAACACAATTTGCAAATTACGCGGGCAGATGCGGGCGATTCGTTAGGTAAAGCGTTAACAGATAATTACTTAATAAAATGTGTTTAAGTACTAAACATGTTTTCAAGTACTAGACAGCAAATGTTTGGGACAACCTCAATCGAATATGTAATGTGATAAAACTCCAGATTTCCTTGCCTAGTATGAAACATATATATGTTATCATCACTATGTGTTGATCGAGAAACTTGTATCAGCCCTAGATGGTGTTCATATTAGGTATCGCGGGGAGCCTCTTAGGGCGGTAGGAACACCATCGGGGCTTGAACAAGTTTCTCGATCAACACATAGCGGTGATGACAAATTTATCTTACCATATTGGAATAATGGTGGTAATAACCATTTTATCTTACAACATCCATCACTTTTTTGACTTGTTCGCATGTATTTTGACAACTATTTGGAGTCTATGAACTGCTTTTTTATGAATGAAGATCATGATAAAGTCATGAATTACGTTCATGAACTGTGTATGATGTAATCGTCATTCAGTGTTCCACTTGTACTAGAACCGCCTCTGTTTTATTTTCAGCTTTTACGCGTAGTTGACCTATATACAAAGATAGAATCATGGAAAAATTGATCTAGTCTTATTTATTTTGCTCAGTTGGTGACTTATTTGTCATGTGATTACTGTTATCAAAACCGTGACTTCGACATTTAAAATCAGTTTTCGATCAGTGCAGGTGAAAACGTTCTCTTTCTGAACTGAATGATTGCACATGCTATTGCTACAGAAGTTTCTGTGGCTGATACAAATTTTAGAGGTTTAGCTTGTATAAGTGGGAAAAAGTCGATTGATTGTAAGATTATTTTATATATTATCACCATTATGTTTAGGCCTAAAAAAGTTAAAAGTCTGTTTCTCATGCCACCCGCATGGCCCTTTTGGCTGCCGCATGCTCGTTTTTATAACCAATGCAAACTTAAAAAATAATAATTAAATGGTTTATGTCCAATATTTTACCCAAGTTGATAAAATTGATAAACTTGTCCCTTGAATGCAAGAAGTACAAGAAATACAGAAATACACCACCACCCATACTATTATGTAGATTATGAGACTTAAAAAGTTAAGCAAACCAAGAACGTGAAATTTTGATGGCAATGAAATTATTACAAAAATAAAAAATAAAATAAAAAACCGCCCGCCCAAATGCAGTTGTACAAAAATGGCATGAGAAACAGAAGATCTACTTTATGAGGCCTTATATTCAATATGTTGTATCAGCGTCCTTGTTTCTCGACGAGTCGAGACATAATATAGCCTTAGAAACAAGAGCGAGACTCTGATATCACATTTGGTATATAAACATAATGGTGATGATAGATTTATCTTACAAATGTAATAACTTGATTAACACTTAACCTAAAGAATCGGACACACCCTCCCATTTAAATTACAAATTGAGTTGAAAAACATTATCTTGTAAAAAATTTCTACAAAACCATATCATGCGACCGCGCATTGGAACGAGCTCTTTCAAAAATTTCAACAAAACCGTATATATCGCATGCGTTGGGTAAAGGGTTAACTGGCATTTTAATATCAGATTTCATTTCCAGACTGATAAAAATACTTGTCGTTTTGGTTGAAACTGTATGCGGCTGCCTTGAACTTTGCGAACCTCAGATAAACTTATACTGTTCAACATTTCGAAAAGACTGCACTTCAGCAGAATAACGGTTTTTACAGCTTGAATGCTTCCAGTGAGTCAGATACAAAAGCATAAAAACAATGTGGTTCCATAATTTAATAATTATTCTTTTGGGAAGTGTTTTTTTATCTTTACATATATTGAACCGTACAAGGTCCCTCCCAAACGCGGTTCAAAAACTTGTAAAGTAATGTAAGCACACCAAGCACGCAGTTGTATTAAGCAGTTGCAAGATACAGATTTTGTACCACGGGCCCATGATATACGCTGTATTCGGGTGATTACTGACCCAATACATACTAATTGTAAGACAAAAATTTGTTTGAAACACAATTATGGAATGCATATGCATAGTATTGTATCCACTCACTTAAACAATGTCTGTTTCCACTTCATTGTTCCTCAGATTAGCTTTTAATCATTTGCATAAGGTCGTGCAAACATTCGTACAGCCACACCCAGCCACACATCGCAACACTCTTCACTCGTGTGAACAACATTCTCCCTTGACACGATGGCTTGTCATCATACAAATCCCGTCCGAAAATGGATCTCAGAAAATGGATCTCATTAGTAGGCGGTGGGGGGGGGGGGGGGGGGGGTGGGGGGGGGGTGTCCAGTGGCCCGGAAAAAAACGTGGAAACGACCCAAATTGCAAATTTTTTCCAGCTCTTGAATTCATTCAAAGAATAATGTTCTTATACCTTTAAGATGATTCAGGGTGGTGAATAGAGTATTTTAAACATGCTTTGGAGAGAATGTGGGGTATAGACAAGTTCAGAAGTGTCAAAATGTTCTCAGTGAAGATTCGCAAATTCGACAATTGAAGTGGACATTAGAAACATTAACATACACTGATCAAATTTGAATAATCTGCAATTGAGTTTTGTTATGAACACTTTTTTTCAATTCAATCAAACTGACTCATGTAGAATTACCCTACTGAATTCAGCTATTAATATACTTTAACACAATATGTCTTTGCTTTATAGTCTTTAATACCAACTCATTTGAATTTGCCTAATCCCACAGCTTATCTGTCCACATGTAAAAAGCAAAAACTATCATACTCATTTTGACTAGTTTATATAAAATGTAAACTTAACTAAAATCAACAAGAACATATTCAACCATGACTTGGTTAAGAAGTTAACTCTATGAAAAAATTAAGATATTTGAAAGTCGAAAATGTTGTGATAAAATAAAACCATGAATGTAAAATAAAACATGGAAAAATAAACTGAATCTCTTAAAAATCAACAAAAATGAAACAATCGTATATCTCAAACAGTTTATATAGCATTGAGGGTATTAGTTTATGCAGAACAAACTAAAATTGGGGAATGCACAGTAGCATAGAAAACGGACCATTGATAATTGCCCAGGTTTCAGTAGTGTTTTGAGCTCCGGAATGAAACATGTCAGGTGGGTCCCCTCGGGAGGGGTGGAAAAAATTTACAGGTTTGGGGTGGTGGGTCCCCGGCAGGCGGAAATTTTTTTCTAGATCCTGGTGTCTGCAAATTTTTTCAGACCCCCTCCCCCCGACATGTAAAAATATGTTTTGTCAATTCATTGCGAATCTGGACGGTAGTCAAATTTAAACACAGAAATCACACGGCAACATATATTTTTCTCCAGTGCATTTTTAATGAGATAATATACTAAATGGATTTAGGACTGTTTCGCCCCAAATGAGCTTGATGTGCTGAGGAGAGAGAAAAAGGTTAGCACTGTCGCCAATGCATCTCTTTTAGAGAACTGTGACCTGATAGCTACACCTGACATAAACTCGGAAACGTGACCCGACTACACACATCAAATCAGAAGCTGCGTTATTTCCAGAGATAGGTTTTGCGTCTGCAACATTCGATGTTTCTTTTTCTGAGACTTCACAAACTAGTCAGTTTCTTAAAATCGCGCTCTTGACACATTGTTTGCTACATCCAGTCTTCCGACTCGTTATACTTACACACGCTACTGACGGTTGCCATTTCTAGCTTTCATTTTACCCGTCGTCACTGCAATTTGTGCAATAAAAAAGAGAAAGGACAGGGATGAGCTTCAATATGGCGCAACGTTCGGGCATGCTTATGACTCGAGAAACAAAACAAAAAAAAAAAACAAAAAAAAAAAAAAACAAGCAAGTGACTCTGACATCTCCTCAATCTCACTCCTGTCCCAACGCCACTGATCTAACCTATAAGTTTAGTACAGGTTTGATTCGATAATTGTAGGTTTCACGGTAAATCCCTTCACCTAACATGAAAAGCAGACGACACTTGCAAAAAAAAATTCTTGAACAACTAATTTTTTTCATTTTTTGTCTCAAAAACATAGGTCATGACCCCTCATTGGAACGAGCTCGACGAGTTCGTTCCAATGAGGGGTCATAACCTATGTTTTTGAGACAAAAATGAAAAAATAATGAAAATTAACTGACGATTTTTGAGAATAGCGCGGGCCGGTTTTGGCCGTTACGTTGGGTAAAGGGTTAACCCTTTCATCTAACGTAACAGCTAAAACTGGTCAGCGCTGTTCATGAAAATTGCCATTAAATGGTTTTTTTGACGTATAGTTGCCGCAGAACTGATAGTAGTTTCAAGCGAGAGTGAGAGCCAGTAGTAGCTTCGTTGTTCCATAGACATAAGTCTCCTAACGATTGTATTCGCGATATTGAAAAACGCTGATCTTTACTGGTCCCTAATGGTCACCATCTATACCGGAAGGGCCGTTGTCAGTGGCCCCCAATGGTCCAAACTTTTACTCGTTGATCGATGGTCACCGAATATTTGTATGTTTCCCTGTGGTGCCTATGCGGCGTGCACTAGCACACAAACACATACGACGCGATCGTAGGTAATATGCAAACTTTCATATCATACAAGGGATTGTATTGGCTGATATGGGCCACGATCTGGTTGGAATTTCTTTGTCAGACTTGTTTATTCAATCAATTTGGCAGATAAAGCAAGTTTTAACCGGGAGTACACATAAGAGGGTATGTAATGAAATCGATAAAGTGGTGGCCAAAGCCAATAGTAGTACTACTGGGAGATAGCAAAAGAAAAAGCTATTCATAACAAAGGGCAATGATAGAAGTGGACGTAATGTGTTCAGGAGGCTGTGAGACTATAGCCATAGGCGGTAATAGTGAAGGTCAGAAGTGACATACTGAGAGAATACTATACTAGTAGTCGTATACTAGGATACATAGTTGTGATATATATACATTCTCATGACCATGTGCATGTCCTGGAATTTGTATCGGATTGGGGGACGTATTTTCAATCGGATCGCAACGAGCCCGTTAGGGCGAGTTGCGATCCGAATGTAAGCACGACCGACAATATGATACACATTTCAGGACATGCATTTGGTCATGATAATACATTTATCTAACGGTACATGAAGCCCGTTTCCCCCGTTTTTCAGTTTAAATTTGGTTGGAATTGGTCCAAATTTTGAATTTCATATTTTTTAATGCTTAATAATAATGCATATATGTGATAGTGCGGTGTTTATCGGAAGTTGAATCTGTCTGATACGGAATCGGAACAGGGGGAGGGGGTGCTGATACAAACCTTTTTTCCGATTGTTAGATAAAATACAGCGGAGGGTTGCGGTCAAGCTCTCAGGTCACCTGTTCGGAATCCGACGCTGTTATGGGCTGTTTACACATTTTTGTGGAAAACTGCGCGCACGCGACCCTTGATGTAATGTGATGTGTCTTTACATACAAAGATATACAGTTATTAATTCCTGCCCGAGTTATAGATGTTACAACCAATAAGTATTTAATTCCATTCGAAAATCAAGATATTAATATCATCTGTGGAACTACCCGGCGTTATCATCAAATTACAGCTGTGGTGGGTCAAATTGCAACAAAACGATATCATGTAACCCCTCACATTTTTTTCAACAGCTGAATTTGTAAATTTCGCGTGAGGACATGACCTATTACTTAGGTAAATGCTTTAGTTACAAAATTCTCCTTGTTCACCCTCCTTGACTGTAAAGTTTTCAACATTTGGAAGACTTCCACTACTTTTCAGCAACTCCATATTTTGGCCAAATTTTAGACTAGTTTGGAAAAATTCTCAGAGCGCCCTGTCTGAAATTTCCAACTTTTTTCTAATTTAAGGCTTGGCATTTCTAACTGTTGACAAATCGACGAATGATTGGAGGGGGTGTGGTGGTGTGTGGCACTACCGCCCCACCCCGCACACACGCATTGACGTAATATCCCCGCAGCGAAAAACCCGATGCCGTCAACCTGAACTGAAAATCAATTCAAACTAACGAGAATGTTAAAAAGAAAAAGATTTCGGATTCAACCAATGCGTCACCAGCAAGTACACCGCCAGAATCAAGGGCCGTATTTTAAAGCTATTACAGTTGTTTTACCCATGGTTACTAGTATTGTATTTTCTGTATTCGACTGCAAATAACTGAATTGAACTATTAGACTTTTAACCCTTTGAGCCCTCATTTCCTGGAATGGCATCGTCTTCGTGTACACTTACAGTGAGATGGGTCAGTCCAATAACAATACACAGGGAGGATAAAATAATAACTGCAATCTGCAGCCGTCTGGCTGCAGACTGCAGTTATTATTTTATCATCAATGTCCCGTATATAGACCTCCTATAATAAGACAAAAATGAGACGAAATTATGCCTTTGACCGAAAAATCGGTCTTACAAGTTCAAAGGGTTAACAGGTGTTCCTCCCTGCAATGCTGACTGGATTCACTTGTCGAAAAAATGCTGGCTTTTGTTTGTTTCCCTTCCTGCGGGCTTTGTTTCGCGACATTTTGTTCACAGAATCTCGACTAATGGTGTAATTGTATCGCTATCAGATCGCGACTAATCGAGAAAATACCACTTTTATTATCATAGTTTTGTACTACTACTCATAAGCTCGTTCCAGTAAAAGATCGTGAAATGTTTTGAAAGAAAGTAACAAACAAAAAAAAAAAAAAAAAATCCACTATTGGGTGCTTTTAATATATCTATTTATGGTAAAGTTCGACCGGTCAGTTACTTGAAAGACAGTAAAATAGCCTTGTCCACTGAAGTGCTGGTCTTCCCGCTGCTAAATCCGCCATGTCTTATTTTTGTCACACTTTAATTATTAAAGCGAAAACGACATTACTAATGGAAAAGAGGATCTGTAGGAACGGAATACAAAACACACACAACAAATTTATTTCGATAGCCATATGCTCACTTTCTGTTGAGTTTTTATATTGTGAAATTCACCGTTATCTTCTATCAAACCTAATACCCTCGGGGAACAATAATGTCTCTTTTAAACGTGATGTTGGAATCAACTCATATGTATCTAATTGATAATAAAAGGCAATTCCTGTGTTTGTGTTTTAAGATGCCGAAAATCCTCACGCATCGCCACCTCCAAACACGGAAAGTTATTATTCCGCGTGAGTCGGGGCAGACCTAATGAATAGCTAATAGGTCCTTAATAGGGTAGTGTGAATGTATTCTAAACGGTTCGACGAATTGATGTTAACACAATTTGAAAACAAGCAAAAACGACTTGGGGGTGAATTATCGAATTTATCTGTAAACTTCTGTCGCGATTAAGGCAGCTTAATTGGTGCGTTGGTTTTCGTTCTGTTGTAACGTGACCCTTTTGTTTCCGAAATGACGAACTAATTCTCCAGAAAGCAGCACAGAGCAGAGAAACAGTGGAAGTGTCTGAAATAAAAAGAGTGTTAGCTGGATGACGAAAAACCTGCAAAAAAATGAAAGATGTTACAAAATTTGCACTCGAAAAAGATCGCCGTTTTCTACTCAGATATTAGCTGTGAAGGGTCCGTCAAAAATGACGGGATCACAGAGGTTTAACCATTTACACACAGTTTAACGCGGTTTAACTCTCAACCCGCTGAGTATTTTCAAAATGTTCCTCATCAAATCTAGTCATGGCTGCTTCGAAGCAGCCATGACTAGATTTGTTGAAAACGTCGTACAAATTTAACTCTAGAAATTAAACTTGGTTAAATATGCCCAAATTTTTCATATTTCAGTGGCAAGAGATTTGTGTCCTCGGCAGAATTATCCGCCAGCGGTATGGCAGGAGTTAACGACGGTGAAAAGAAGTTCATATATTTACGGTATAATATTTATCCCACTGTCAGTTTACTTATATTCATGGTATTTATGGGAAAGCATCGTGTTAAGAATTGAATCATGGCGGTTCATCGTAAATTTGCGCGTGATCAATTTGTTTCATCACCTCGTGGATTTCGAACAGTCATGATTCAATTCTTATGTTCATTCCCTTCGTAAAACGTAATTATTTTATATCCGGACATGATATCGAGTTACCTTATCAACTAACTTTCAATATAGTGCCTAAAATACAATTTAATCTCGAGTTGGGGAAACCGTCTATTCATAGAACGTAAACAGAAATTACAGAATGTAAATATAGACGCGGGAAAATCGAAAGTTGTGCGTAATATCAATGCGCGATGTTCAAATGTCACGTGATCAACTGGTATTTATGGGATAAATCACGTGATCAACTGGTATTTAATGGACAATAACATCAACCGTGAATCCACTGACAATACAGTGTTCATTGTAGAAAATTTCTGTTGTGAAAACATCTATAAGTGAAGGACACCTTTGGTTTTTGAGTGGATACCATAATTCTATCATGAGTGATTAGCAGGTGAAATATAAAATTTATATATCACCTGCTATTCACTCGTTAAATAATTATGGTAACCACTCAAAAAACATAGTTATTCTTTTTATTATATGCGTTCCCTATTCTAAAAAAGTCTTCACGTTTTAATACCAAGTTAATGCAAAATAATTTCTTCGACAGACTTTTCAGTTTAAAAGCCATCTGAGGATAGACAATGAACCACTTTCAGCAACGACATTAGTCGTCCGCGAATCAAAATAATTCCTTCAGCTTCTCACTGAAAGCTTCAAAGGAACGTTAATGGATGTTAATTTAATATCACAAATAACAATAGCAACAACTTTTCATCGTGAAATTGTAAACATCTCTCACTTTCATAACATTTTGGCGAGTTTATTTCGTGTTCGTGGATATACTGTTTAAACTCTTACTCTCCGGTTGTACCTAAAAATACGATTTTTAAATTTTAATTTTCGGCTCAGATCGATTTCTTTAAAATGATGCTCAGATCGATTTTAGTGAATTCGGTTCCGAAAATTTCTTGTCAAATATTGCGAAGTCAAGACTGAATTAAGAAAACAAAAATAGCATCTGAGAATCATTGTTTTTCGAAATTCATTTTCGACAAACAGATGAGATTCTAGGCTTTCGTGTCGACAGGAAAGCGGACAGACGCAATCTAGGGTCAGTACTATAAAACCATTACAATTGTATTTTTGAAAATTGTTTTTTCTAGATATGACTTTAAAAGAATTAAAATGAGCCATTAGCATTTTCAAAAATCTGGCAATTTGCCAGTTGGAAAATTGCCATATCTTTTAAAATGCTAATGATTTATTTAGTCATTTATATTAATAGGTAGAAAATATATTTCTAGAAAATACAATTGTAAAAGTTTTATAGTCTTGGCTTCTGGTCAAAATTTTCTGTCTGCTTTTTTAGTCCCAGTACTAGACAAGTCAGAAGACTGATATACCCCCAACTATAGTACATGGTTGGGGAGAAAAAAATAGTTTATTTTTCCACGTGTTGGAAACATCACATGACAGAGTTTTGGAAGGGACTCGGAAGTCTTTCCAATCAAGTTATATCCCCTGAATCATTTTTCACCGGCGGAATAAGTATAAGGAGAAATGGGGAAAAGAAACGAGAGAGAGAGAGAGAGAGAGAGAGAGAGAGAGAGAGAGAAAAACAACAAATAAAGGAATGAAAAAATAAAATGAATTAAGATAAATTGCACCCGCCATCAATGTAAGTTAAATCATAGACAGAATCATTTAAAAAGAAGAGTTGCAACAGTTTTGTCTTTTAGTTTCTGATTCATGAGTGCAGTTTCCTTGTCAGACCATAGCTTTGAATAAACACCACAGGCGTGTTCGGCAGAAAGCGCGACTGAGAATGTTTTCCCCCTTTTTAGTGGACTGTGAACAATTATACTAAAAACGCCAGGTAGCAAGACAACAAAACATTCACCATAAAGGAAGAAGTACCGGCAAAACAGTGGAACAAATTAGTTCACAAGCCGAGGAGCGTTTTTCGAGACCAGATCGAAAGTATTAAATGAATGCAAGTCCTTAAGCCGAAGATGCCCGCGGGTATAGTGTTTTCATCAACAGCAAGCAGTGCACGCGTTGTTCGTGTGCAGTAGTGTTATCATGTATAATGAAAGACGAGAATGGAAGGATCATGCAGAGAATATATTGACAGATCGTTTTATTATGCAGATGGTAACATTCTCAATTTCACATAAAATTTCCAGTTATATTTTCCATAAAACTGACGTGATTGAATACATTATATCATTTTAAAAACATTTATACTCTTATGTTTACAACACTACAAATTCTACGTTGGCTGTCGATGGGCTTGATGAGCTATTGGGGTAGAGTACCGTTTGCACTGGTATCCATCGCTGGATATAACCATTTTATCAATGGATGGCGCATGAACAAAATACGGAAATACAAAACAAAATATGATTCCCTGTTAGTGAAGGGCTGACCTCTGCTACAGTTTATTGGCTTCCTTTTGGTGTGATTTTCAAAACTGACAGCAAAAATGGGGGCGCAGGTATTCGAATGATCCCCCATGTCGTCCCCACGCGCCGCGCCTACGGCGAGCAATAGTCTTGGGCCGTAGAACGATAACCGGGTTGCTCCCAAACCAGCGTTATAGTTTGTGTTTTTCTCCCCGCTTTATCAGAATAACGGACATGGAATGCTTACGATTTGTGTGGAAAATCTTTTTGAAAACAATGTACTCGACGATGCTCGATCAGAACCAACTGAAACTCCAAGCGTTGTGCTCGCAGTCGTTGTGCTCGGGCGGGTCAAGGTGAGGAGTGCTGTTGGCGTCAAAGGCAACTTCTGCATGTGGCCATTTTACCGATGGGGTCATGTGAATACAGTACGAGAGTGCAAAAAGTAATTCTCTGCTGGAAGCGATCGGGAGCTCTGCGACGTTTGTGGTTTCTTGCTTTCTCGCAGACGTGAATTTCTGAACTAACATGGTCGCTCTCGCATCACCCCAGTGCGTGCACGGTGCGCAAAAACTTTGACTCTGACCAGTTTAACAAAAATGGAAGATAATATAAAATGAATTCCCTGTTAGAGAGGGCTGATCTCTGCTGCTTGTGTAGTTTCTTGACTTCCGCTGACGTGGCCTTGAAAACTGACGTTCACAATTGGCGTCCAAAACGGATTGAATGGTCCCACCTCGCCCCATGCGCCTACAGAGCTGCTCCCAAACCAGCGTCACAGTTTGGGATTTTCTCTTCTCTATCACAGAATAACCGACATGGAATCCTTAAGATTTGTTTCGAAAATCTTTTTGAAAAATGAGTAAATACTACTCTCTGACGCTCGACCGGAACTAACCGACACTCCTAAATGGGTTTTGCTCGCAGACGTTTTGATCTGTGGAATCATTGGGAGTAGTGCTGTTTGCACCGAAGGCAAATGCTACATTTGATCATTTTGCCAATGGGCAACACATGAATGCAGTACGAAAGTGTGAAGCGTGTTTCCCTGTTGGAAGCAACCTAGATCTTTACAACGCGTGTAGTTTCTCGAAATCCCGCTGAGTTGACGTTTTGAACTGAAATGGCAGCTCCGCATCACCCATGCAAAAAGCTTGGCTCTGTCCAGTTTAACAAAAATGTAAAATAATATAAAACGGGTTTTCCTGTTACAGGCCGGTTGGATCCTTGCTGCTTGTGTGGTTTCGTGGTTTTGAAAACTGACGTTCAAAATTGCCAACCAAAAACGGGTTACAGAACACCACATCGTCCCCGTGCGCCTACGGCTATCAAAAACCTTGCATCTGACTGAGTGTAAAAGAGAGAGAGAGAGAGAGAGAGAGAGAGAGAGAGAGAGAGAGAGAGAGAGAATGATTTCAATAGCGATTTATGAGTCGAGCGATGGGTTGAAAATTAATATAACGTTTTTAAGGTCAGTCTCCAACACACATCGATACCTTACGAAATAAGGTGACACTACCGCGATTATTCTAGCAGTCTACATGATCCGCTTATCGGCATCATTACCTCAGTTAAACTGTTAGTGTCCCAGCTATTAAGTATAAATCATAATTTCCTTGCTTTAGACCGAGTAAGACAAACAAGAAGGGTTTAGTACTGAGTCTTGCAGTGACTGGTCTGGCTGCACATCCTTATTCGAAACTTGACATACTACGTCAATAAATCCCAATGGGTCGGGACTCTTACTGTTTTCCACAATACACAGTAAAATCCAGTACTTGCTTAAAATGTTGAAGTGTTTAAAATTATAGAAACATGAACAGTGGAAACAAAACCGAACATCGCAAAGTCAGCAATTTAAAAGCTATTAATTTATTGTCTGTATTAAAAATAATTAACATTAGTTAATTTTGACGTTTACTGGTCCACAGATCTATTGTACTTAATTGTAAAGCCAGCGAAAATAATACTCTACTGATGGAGTGAAAACTATGCGTGCACTGCTTGAATGCGACGATTTATTGTCCAAAATGAAAGTAGCATGTGGGGTGCATACTAAAAACATTTCGTTAATTAGTTCATGGTGCAGATGGCAACATATTTCAGCAATAATATCGCACCACTTAATGAATTTGCAAACATCGTAAAATGGCTTAATCAAAGCCGGGAGTGCCCTTTGAGTAATGCAAATCAAAGAAAAGAGAAATAAAGAACTCCATTTACCTGGCGAGTGAAACATTTTATGAAATCTTACCGTTTCAGTTTAAAATTCATTCTGATAACAATTTTGTAGTGTTTACATATTTCCACAACAACTTAACAACCCGCGTTCATCGCGTTCTTGATATTCTGGCAATGTATTCACTTTCAGTTACCTTCCAGTCAACTTGAGCTCATCGTGTTGAAATGGCGAGTCACAGAAAAACGTATATTGCTGCAGGTTGTAGTTTGGGAAAGTCTTGGAAAAGCTCAACCCGATCCGAGGGAATGGGAATGGATGCTTCGAGATTCGAAATTTTCAACCATCATGATTGATTCAGACCTATCACCAGAGAGTCTTCTGAAGTTTGCCCGTTGCAATTACAAACTGACATCTAAGAACCCATGCGGAGCAAATAATTGTTCATGTCGAAAACATGAGCTGAAGTGTGTCATAGCTTGTGGAGACAGCCGCGGAGAAAGCAGCCACATTGCCAATGGGCCGTCCACAGATGAGAGCGTCGACTAAACTACTGTTCGACACTCAAGTCTGTCTGAGTTTTGTGTTTTTATATCGTACTCTTGTATTTATTGTATGGATTTGCTCTCTGTATAACATTTGACATTTGACCACGAGATGCTATTTGTAAATCATCGTCTTCTTCTCAACAATTTTCACTTTTGGATATCCGTAGAATAATCGAGTTTGCAAGTCATGGCGGCCATCTTGACCCCCATCCCTGGATATCTTGATCGTCTTCGAGCAGTTTCTTCTTGTGGACTTTTGACAGTCTTCTATTGGCCAAATGTCGACGGTTTCGGTGAAATATGAACATACAAATTGACTATATTCGTTCCTAAGTTGGATTTACTCAATTTCAGTAGCCGAATTGGAAGCATTTTAATAATCTCTGCAACAAAGTTTTCTCAAGGCGGATTTTAGCGTGTTTGGATGTGTTCATCAGCGATCAATCCTGTATCCATTGATACTAAATTTATCCTTTAACCCTTTAAATAGTTGTTCCGAGTTCGCCCAAATAAATTTTCGTCTCTCACCGCCGGACTATACTTGTTTAGAATGTCGAAGTGTTGGGTGTTTAGACCTTATAAGGTGATTAGTCAAGGGCGGGGCAGAAGAGAACTACTAACTGGGAATAAGGAGCGGAGTAGACGGAATTCTGTTGGGAGCAAGTGAAACAATCGAAAAGGCTAAAAAATGAGTGTTTACCTCTTGTAAATCGATGATGTACTCCGCGCTATATTCACCTTTGTCCCCACCAAAGTGCTTGTATGTGCTGGATAACAATTTGCACATAACACGTGCAACACGTTCACACATATGGGTATTTGGTGACCGCATGAGACCACCATTATGGGGACCAGTGTGAACCAATGTTTGGGGACTAGTGGGGACCAGTATCCAAAATATAATTGTCTGTGATCATCGTTCTTAATTAACCCTTTGAACGCGTGAGGCTGCATGTTTAAAATATTGATTAGTCTCCCCCAAGTAACAAATATAGACACTTCCAACTGATGACACTGCATTGGCGTGGAAGATACCACCAGGGGTCAAAGGGTTAACATAGTACTAAAGTATCTCAGGGCAACTGCTGGCTTCTGATATTAGTACTTCTACCGTTCACATACACTGCACTGGTTTCTGTATTTGCTACTGCTAAACCCTTTATTGTTTCTTTGAGATATATTTGTAGTTTGTGCACAGTGTGATCACACCCAAATATCGTACAGTGGCTGGTGTGCTGAGACATACTCTACATCGATGGTACACCTGAAGCTAGCACTCCTCATATCGAATTAGTTCGTTGCCGAGTCTGACAATTGCTCGCTGCTGCTCGGTGGTTCACTCCGGGTAGCCCGTTTTTCTCCACCTGAAAACATCACTCTGTCACGATATGACCCTGGGTGTTAAAAGTGTCGTTAACCTTAAATAAACAAGCAACAAAACATCGGTTGAAGCTTTGCATTTGACAGTGAATTATTTCTCCGATATATAGTTTGATAAATTTCTACTTTACCAGATAGTGTGAACAGTTTTAGTGGATTTTGAACATAACACAATACCAGCAATCGTTTAGACAACGAAGTTCGACAATTAGTCGTATTCGAAGAGGGTGTGTGACATGTTAATTTTGAGAAATGCCAGGGAGGCTTTGGAATGGATCATTTATAAGAAAGAATAAAATAGTATTAACTACTCCGTCTATAATGCGCCTCAAGGTAGGGCCCTACAAATCTTGAATCCAATTGAATCCCGAATCGAATCTGGCAGCGGATTTCGAATCGAATCCCGCTCGAATCGAACCTCAAGGCTGTTGAAGTTAACCCTTTACCTAACACGGTATTTTTAAACAATAAATTAAATTTCACATTTTTCGAAAACAAATTTCACAATTTTTCAATAAAACCATACCAATATGGATATAATTAGAACCAGCTCGACGAGCTGGTTCTAATGATATCCATATTTGTATTGTTTGTATGGTTATTGAGAAACTACAGAGATATTTTAGGCTGTGGTAGGCTTATTCTGGTTAATTTTCTGGCTGTTTTTGACCGCTAATATTAGGAAAAGGGTTAACTGTCAATTTTCCCATTCACCATCCTGGTGCTGTATTCAACGGCGACTTGTCTGTTTGAGCAAATAAAAAGTGGAATATTCCAAAACTGAATCACTGAAAGCGTGCCAAGAGAGAAACTTGGAAGGATTTTGAAAACAGTTCGACGATTTGAAAATGTCTGAGATAGCGCGACTCGAATCTAATCATTGAAACAATTTCAAAACCGAATATAATTTCGAAACCTTCTACTTCCACGTGAGCAGCGTTTTAATTCCTCTTCTTTTTCTTTTTCAGACACGTGGAGGTGGAGAAACGACCCCCGAGGCTTTATGCAGGACTTGGTTCTACATGAGCTAACCGAGTCCGAAATAAGGCCTAGTATGTCGTTTCTCCACCCCCACTTTTCTGTATAAGAAAAGGCAGAGAGAACTTAAGGTAGGGGAATCTAAACGCTGCCCACGTGGAGGTGGAACCCTCCGCCGTTTCGCTTACGTCGCTCTAGAGTCATACCTTGTTTATTTACATCTCCTCTTTTTTCACAAACTCGGGATGAGGAGGATGAACTTCTAAATAATTTTTTTTTAAAAATAGAATCGACGCTGAAACTATGCACTACCCCCCCCCCCCCCCCCCAATCCGCACAACTAAATCGTCTAACATGTCGGTGTTTTGAAACCCATGAGATCCAAATGTGTTGAGAAAAATGACATTGAGACAAACTTTATTTTTCGTGGACAAATGCAAAAAAGCACAATGGAAATTAGATCTCACACCGCTTCAACAACTTTGTTGTTAAAAAACTATTCAAAAACGGTAGTGGATATCCAAACTGATGTTGATATTTTCGGAAAATGGTATTGGATACGTGTGATTGGACACATGTTACCAAGTTTAGTGTGGATCATGAATGTCACCGACCCACGAAAACTTCGTGCAGGTTTTTCGTACGAGCGTCGCGTTAATGTCTGTTGGGTACGTTTTGAGATTTTCATTTGTACTGGACGGGCTTTTTCAGAGGTCTCATCGTTCTTTTCTTGGTATAAACTCGTTCATCAATAGTTTCTGGTCGAAACGTAACTTTTGAGGTATGGGAAGACTGATACGTGACGAACTTTTACGTGCCGTTGACATGTTGGAAGCTGGCAACAGACAGACAGCAGTGGCTCAAATTCTCAAATTCTCAACGTTACTCAATCGGTGATTAGCAGGTTGTGGTCACGCTACCGGCAGACAAGCAATGTTGATGACAGACGTCGGTCAGGTCATCCAAGGGCGACAACTGCTGACCAGGATCATTTCATCCGAACCACAGCATTACGTAACGGCCATCAAAGTGCCTCAGAAATTGGACAGCAGCTGTACCGAGCGACAGATGCGCGACTCAGTGGTCAGACTATCAGAAATCGCCTACACAGCTGGAATAATCCGAATTTGTACTCTCGACGACCTCGAATAATTCCACGTTTGACTGAACGTCGCATCGCAGCAAGGCGTAATTGGAGCACGACAGCGCTGGGACAATCGTCGGTGGAGCAACGTTATGTTTTCCGATGAATCGAGGTTCACCAGCGACTTCCGTGACAGGCGAAACAGAGTGTGGCGGCGGCGGCGGAACAAACGATACCATGACGTAACCATTAGGCAGCACGATCGTTTTGGCGGTGGATCGGTTATGGTGTGGGGAGGCATAACCATGACAAGCAGAACAGCATTACATGTCATCCAAGGGCGTGTCACAGGTCAGTACTACCGTGACAACATGTTATCAGGTCATGTGGTGCCATTTGCGCGACGTCACGGCCGTCGATTCATTTTCTAAGATGACAATGCAAGAGCACACAGGGCCCGTGTCGCTACAGAGTTCCTCCGGGAGCAGAACATCACTACACTGCCTTGGCTAGCACTAAGGCCAGACATTTCACCAATCGAACACGTCTGGGATACGCTTGGCCTGCGCCTACGACAACGCCAACAGCCCCCTACCAATGTCCAGGAACTCGCCGCTGCACTGCAGGAAGAATGGAATAACATCAGTCAAGCTAATATCGGACGTTTGGTGAGGAGTATGCCACGTCGGATCCGCGCTTGTCTCGCAAACCGAGGAGGATTTATAAGGTATTGAGGTATTGTACTGAATGTGTTTAATTCTCTGACTGACCGCCCATGTATTCTACAGCCCAGTGCGTGGAATGTGGGCTTGTCAGACACCCAACTATCGCTGAAAGCATTCACCAGATGTCACAGGGCAAAGCCTCAACTGTCGCATTGATAAAAATATAAATATATGTCTTCATATATCTAACTTTTATCAAATATCCCATACTTTTTTTTAATAGTATATTACACGATTGCCCCCAGATGTTTATAAGAAGAGACGAGAGAGATGCGCGCCCTCCAATGTTCTCTGAGTATGTCATCTAATCCCTGGTTCGAAAGTATACAAGATAGATATTTCCTCTTTCGTGAGGTATAATGCGATATCGGGTAGGGTCCTGCGAATCACATATTTTCGATTTGAATCGAATTTCAAACCGAATCGAGTCTATTATTCGAAATCGAATCAAACCTCGAATCGAATACATACATCTTGAAGTCCCGACTGATAAAATATTCCAACTGCATCACCAAGGTACGTCTTCGCCGAAGGCATGCCTTGGTGATATAGAAGGAATATTACCCAGTAAGGATATTTGTTCAAAAACAGAGACTGGCTCGAGAATTCTGAACTGAGCACTGCAAGGGGCTAGCTGCTAGCAACCGTGAGCTCATCGTTGATATTGCTTGGGAACTTTAAATTTACTTTCAGCAGTGGTAGGGACTAGTGAAACTGGAATTGACATGGACGGTGGCATGGGTACAGATGCTTTGTTTGTTAATAAACCGGAAATTACACTCGGTATTTATTTTCAACATTATTTATGTCCATTTTTTGTCTCAACTATACGTTTTTTGAGACTAATCGACTAAGATGACTGATACCAAGAGAAATTCCGGTGAAAAGATTCGAAGCAAACGAATTGGACAGCCGATTTCGAATTGAACCGAATACTATCTTAAGATTCGAAATAGGATCAACGCTTCGCAAGGTTCTGTTACGGGTTAATATAATTTTGTTCTGTTTGCATTTGAGGTGTCGTATTCAATCTTTAAATACCCTTGTCATATAATTAACACAATCAATACGTGTTGTTATATTTCGTCTCGTTGGTGAGATCCACTGATCTCTATTTAACTGCATTACTGGAACGTCACCGTAAAACGTCGCAACTCGTTGTGCCCTCCCAAGAGGTCAATCGATGCGATAACTCCTCCCATCGATGACGTTTGATGACGTGAAAGCTGTTTCGTCGTGACTGCAGTTACAGCACAACAACTTTCACAACATCAAACATCAAACGAAAGCCTAGCCCGAAATCTATACACGGTTTGTATTTCCGCGAAAATGTGCAAATCAAAACATATTCATTTTATATAGACAACAAAGTATATTTTTTAACTGGTTGAGGGCTAGATTATTTTTGGACTGGTGAATTTGTTATTCAAAATTTGTTTTATAGCAAATTTTTGGAGAGTGCCCATGGGCACTCTAATAATTTGTAATAAAACAAATTTATATGAATGAAATATTATTTGCGTTTGACTCAATATGAAACTTGAGCAAGGAAAATATTGGCTTTTTGCTGTGGTACATCATTTTTTGAGAGACCTGCTAGCGGCTTCCAGGACTCAATCATTCAAGTGTATTCGATCGAAGATCGCGAGGCGTCGGAAAAAAAGCTTCGAGAAATGTTGTTGTTGTTGAGCACTGCCTATTTATAGCAACCATTGTCACCCTCCCCTCCCCCGCCCCTATGATGGCGCGGGTGAAGCACTTTTTTATGTTGCCAATGGATGTTTCAGCAATCTGATTGTATAGAAATCAGTGGCGAGACACGATATATTTCCGTATTAAACTTTGTCGCAGAATATTTGTTATTTCCTAAGTGGATGTTTTGGTCTCTTTTAACCTGGCTGATCTGGTCTCAGATTACAGTAACTCAGAACAATGTTGAAATAGTCTGTTTTAGTCAATATCGATTGCTTTGTGCTGAAGTTTGCGTCAAATTGTTGTTTGCTTTTGTATACATGTACGGTGAGTGCATATATACACCTGAAACTTAATTGAGCACCCCCTGAAATGTTTCATGACAGTAAAGCTACTGTTACTGATTATTATGTTTTAATGATTGCTATGTCTTTCAGTACATTTCATCTAGTGAAACACGCTGTTTCTGGTTGATAGCGTACCCCAAACACCTCCCCTCGTCCACGTGAAGCATGCTACCCACGAATGTCACAAAAACACTATCATCCACATGCAATATCTGGGTATAAAACAAGAAAATTTGTCACTTCTTTTATCAATAAATGTTGACATGGCAAGAAGGAGACTCTCAGAGGCACTAAGAGGCAAATCGCTGGCATGCATGCTACAGGCATGCCATTCAAAGCTATTGAAAGACAACTTGGCTACAGTCATTCTGTCACTAGCAGACTTGTCCGAAAACATCAACAAACCAACGATGTTAAGGACATATCAAGGCCTTGACAACCCCTAAAGACCTTTCCTCGGGAAGATCGGAGTCTGGCACGCCTCGTTAGGCGTGAAACCTTTGCTTCAGGTGGGTTTTTGAAACGCCTTTGACACCTCAACAGGCGTTTGTGCAACAGAACTGTCCGAAACCGTCTCAAAGCACTACATATGAGGTCCAGAAGGGTCATCAAGCGTCCAGCTCTGTCTGACCAATGGCGGCAATTACAAGAGTCCATATTCATTATTTGGGGAAGACCAATCAATATATTCAACATGCAGCCTAGGGGCTGCACGTTGAAAACATTGATTGGTCTACCCCACACATTTACTGAACAGCCATCCTATTTAATGACGTTATGACGTATCATGTTGCTGGCCGGAAAACGGCCGCTAGGGTTCAAAGGGTTAATAGAACTTGAGCAAACGGCGTTTTTGGTAGGAACATAAAAATAGGAGAGATATGTAGTGGAAGATATAAACGAAAGTGGTCCACACAAATTAGCCTGTTGTCCGTAACTTTTCCGTCATCTAACGATCATATCCAAGCTCTTGGGTCACCGGTCTAACTGTGTTCGAAATTTGACGCTGTTATGTGCTGTTTGTTTACCCACTTTTCGTGAAAATTTGCGCGCAGATTACTGTTAATGTGATGTGATGTCCCTTTACTGACAAAGATATACAGATATTTTATCAATTGTTGGAACAAGATCATCGAACGTGTTCCAGTGAGGAGCCATAAGCTATGTTGTTAAGCAAGAACTAACAAGTTTCAGTATCAGAAGATTGCATCTCTTAATTTTACAAACTGCACTTCATGGAACTCACGTAGAACGTCTCTTCTTCCAATATTCCGCATGTCATTGAATCAAGAAACGACGCTGGTTAAATAGTAAATTTTATATAGGGGCCTCGAAATTGTTGAGCATTGTCGGTTCGAACCCCCGCTATGCCACTTTCAATATAAGCAGCGTCATTTCTTGGTTCTGTGGCATTCGGGACATTTGAAAAAGGGACGTTTTCACTGATTTCCATGAAGTGTGGTATGTTGAATTAAGTAATCCAATATTCTGATACTAATAACTGAAATTGAGTATTCCGAGTGTTCTGCACTAGATATACATCTTGGTGGACTAGCTTTCCCATTAGGGTCTACCAATGGCCGGGTGGTCTGCGTGGTTGAGTATATTGTTTCGCTAGGCGTTCTTATTGATTTTTATGAAGTGTTGTGTGTAGCATTAAGTAAAGGAATCTTCTTTGACTAATAACTGAAATTCAGCATTCAGTGTGTTCTGTACCTGCTCTGTTTATCTGCGGTTAGATAGCTTTCTCTCTCAGGGTCTGTCCGTGGGCGTCTGGTGAGGGTGGTTTAGTACAATTGTGGTTGGTGCCGAAAGAAACTTTCACTATGTCTCATTTTCCATGAGAAGTTTTATTTATTCAAGAAATTGCAAGTGTCGTCCACTGTTCGTGTCAGGTAAAATAATTTATATACATCACCATACCCACCTCGTCTGATATACGTCTTTTGACTGGCGCGGTAGATGTGTAAGTATTCTTTAGGTTAACTCCTTGTATGCTGCTGGCGGATATTCCTGCCTAGGACAGGATTTCTCTTGTCACTGAAGTAAGTATAATTTGGGTTAATTTAATTTAATCCCACCCCCTGCAAATTGAATGTATGTTTTCAACAAATATTTCTTGAGTTTGATTTAGATGATTTTTTCATCAAATCTAGTCATGGCTGCTTAAAAGCAGCCATGACTAGATTTGACGAACAATATCTTGAAAATACTTAGCGGGTTAAGAGTTAAGGACTTTTCGTCACTCTTTTTCTTGTCAAACTTACTCACGTTGATTTACTTCGTATGATTTTATTTTATCAAATTAATTACTTCACTTTTTACAAATACCATTTAATTGTGTTTGCAAGCTATAAAAACATAATAGGTGCTATCGGAGCGCCTGGCCTTTTGACTGCTCAATCTGTAATGGACGCTTATCTCCAGCCATGCAACGGGCTAATAAAAAGACTCGTTCTATTGTGACAAATTTGATGGCTTGTGTCACTGAAGCCTCGTATTTTATTCAATTCAGCGCCATCCGATTACTACGCTGATAAACGGCAGTCGTAAAATGAAGTGTGAATTTATGAATCTTTAATTCGCAATTACTCCCAAAGACGAGGCACCAGTTCGTCTTTAATGATATCTGTTCGAATGTTAAAGGAAATGTAATTTCCTACATTATTTGAAATATTATATCTTTATTTGTAGGAAATGAGGGAAATCCAATTTTTATCATTCGATGGCAGACTGCCTGTTGGAGGATATCGAAAATGTGTTAAGTTTTATGGATTACCTCAAGCACGTAAACAATACCAGCGTTCGATTAGCACAAAATCCTGTAATAATTCAAATGACTTATAATATTATCTCAGTTAACCCATTTTCAAGTAGAAACATCCCATTCATTAAATAAACAGCCACCCTGTAATCATGAACGTCCCACAACTCTTTCAAGTGACAGGCATCAAGAACCGGACTTTACGTCACAGTCCTGTCTTGTCAAGAGAGGACGATTGTCAAAGTGAGTAAAGCCCACGTTGTCACAGTGGCTTAGACATAGGAGTACCCGGGAGTGCCTGGACATCCATGGAACCTATCCAGACCCGCCCCCCCCCCCCCCCCCCAATTTGAAATCTAAGTCACATTTTTTAATAACTTTCTCCAAGTCTACTGCTATAGGCTTAACAGTGTTAGAATACAAGATAAAACCTAATGTAATTTGCATTAAAACATAGAACCGTACTTATGTCATTGGCATGGTCCTCACGCACTGCAGCAATCTGGTAGATCACATCTACTGTAAAGAAGTTTGGTTTCTCGCGGTCAATTGTCCTTGTTTGAACGTCAGTGAAAGCAGATTGGAAGAATGGAAGCGTTCTTGAGATTAACGATATCAGTTGTATCAGATCAATGATACGTCAGCAGGACATTAGTGTGCAGAGGACATTGAAGAACAGGCATTCAATCTGCAAATGTTTCTCATAATGCAACCAGAAATTTAACTAATCCAGTCTTGTTTGACAGATCCATGAAGGAGCCATCGTCAAATGGAACTTGCTTCAGGAAGTGTTTTTTGGATATTTTTCAAGTTTTTTCAGCCTCAAATATAAGCCCTTTGGTATGACCTGAACAGCTAGAAACTTTTTCTTATCGAATCAGTAAATAGTGCCATCACCATGCATCCAACCACACTGCATTGTATTCCACTGTCAGTAGTCTCCGAGTGCGATGCCAAACTGTTTCACGTAGATTTCGGACCTTTTGGGGGATGTATTCGATGAATAATCAGACCCTCATCGATGCAGCAGTTTCATCACATGGTTGATCCCAGTCTTCATCCACTCACATGTAGCTTTGATGGTTCAGTAAATTACAGGGCCGAGCTGAGTTGATCGCAGCGATAGAAATAATCATCGCACGTGTTCAGCGTAAAACTTGAAGTTGTCGATCAGGCCACATTCAGTGTAATCGCATCACCATTTCGTCTTCAATGTTCATCTTTTCAAGTTTACTGTGTCAGCAAATTTAAAGGAGATGAACGGTGTAAAGTCCGACGGTTTCTTCGGGGAGGGGGGCCTCTGAGGGGGAGAAGGGCTGGGGGGGGGGGGGGGGGGGTGGTGAAATATTCCAACTACATCATCAAGGAATGCCTTCATTGATGGCATGCCTTGATGATGTAGTTGGAATATTAGTCTGTCGGGCATGGGCCATCACAGTCGGGACAAATCAGGTTTATACCCTGCAGTCGGTCATCTTCGCGACATCTCTGGGTTTGTTGGCTTTGTGTGTCAAAACATGTCAGTAATCTACCCCATGATACCGATACCCAATGTACCAGAGTGTTACGGGTGCTTTAGAATGATAAAACAGACAAATCTCCTTTGCATGGCACATACCATGGATTGTGCTGTTCAAAGATTTTTGTTTTATTTTATCAAGTTTTGATTTTTAGTACGGACCGGTCAGAGCATTTGTTCCCACTGGAAACCCTGATATTTCACATTCTTATGTTTTCGGACAACAGTTGTGGAATTAAAGGAGATTCGGTGATTTTTTGAGCCCTCAAATACCTGAACAAAATTTGTTTAGATACTATATTTCACGATAATGGGCTGGCTAATATTCCTTAAATTTTCTAATAACTCAAGTCATCAGGAACGCGGGAGCGAGTGGGGCAGTCGCCCACTTTCCCGTGATCGTGGGGGTGGGGTGGGAGGGGGGTTCGTGCCATTTCATGCATTCACGCGGTAATAAGATGTGTTGTGATTAAGATGCAATTACATTTTACCCGACTCTCAAAGTATCACGATTATAGGAATATGCTTTGAATTCTTGATGTAGAATCGACGAAAAGAAATTTGGTGAGACACTGATTCGCTGAATTAAGCCTTGCAAATGGGGTCTAAGGGACTCGCTACTACATCACGTATCCAACTGGAACAATCTAATCCTCTGTCCAGGATGTCCTCTCAAGACCACCCTCCCACCTCTCCACCACCTGCCAGTTAGAGCTGTAGGTTTTTAAATGTCTTGTACGGTTTCGGTTTTGGTTTTTCAGGTGGAGTAAAACCTCGGTTCGGTTCGGTTTTCGTTTTTTTCATGAGGCCAAATAAAATTCAATAAAACTCATTCTTTTGTCCGGAGTCATAACTGAATGGCAGTGAAATTGAGTGAAACTCAATGAATGCCCGAAATAAGCTATAATACATGAAGAATCAGGGAGGCCAATATAATAATTACCTAAATATACAGAACTTTTATTGTGCTTGGCCATTTTTCGAGGTCTGACACCTACACGCAACTTGAGGAAAGCTGCAAACACAACTAAACTGAAATGTCGAAAATTCACAGAATGTAGCCTTCCCAGAGTAGTGAGAGTACCCAGACACTGCCATTGGCAGAGTCTGGGTACTCTCACTACTCTGGGATGGCTACATTCTGTGAATTTCTGCAGCAAGAGAATATTTAATAACAAGAGCACCGCCGGGTATTGCATCATACGCCCGTGAACTGTTCAAATTGTACCATTTTAACACATTTGCAATCTTTTTAGAGTGCGAGAAATTTATACTGGCATATATATATATGTTACGGTCAGACTTTGAAATCAGTGATTTTGTGAAATGACTAAATTTTTCAGTCATTTGAGAAAAAGACTAACAAGTTTGAAGCCAATCGAAAAACAAATACTAAAGTTATCATCCGGAAACCAAATATTTGACGAAGAATTCTAAGTCCAACAGGGGCCATAATTCAGGCAAAAATTGTTCAGACCGACCCCATATTCGAACTTGACCTGTATTTTGTTGTGATTAAACCACATACCAAATTTGGAGCCGATCGGAAAACAAATACTAAAGTTATCATCCGGAAACCAAATATTTGACGAATTCTAAGTCCAACTGAGGCCATAATTCAGGCGAAAAATGTTCGGACCGACCCCATATTCGAACTTGACCTGTATTTTGTTGTGATTAAACCACATACCACATTTGGAGCCGATCGGAAAACAAATACTAAAGTTATCATCCGGAAACCAAATATTTGACGAATTCTAAGTCCAACTGGGGCCATAATTCAGGCGAAAAATGTTCGGACCGACCCCATATTCGAACTTGACCTGTATTTTGTTGTGATTAAACCACATACCACATTTGGAGCCGATCGGAAAACAAGTACTAAAGTTATTGTTCGGAAACCAAACGGACGGACGGACGGACGGACGGACGGACGGACGGACGGACAACGCCATACTATAATACGTCCCGTTTTTCAAACGGGCGTATAAAAAACGAAAAACCTTAGATTACGGGATGTCGACGGTTTCGGTTTTTAAAAAAAAAACACTAAAAACCTCGGTTCGGTTTCGGTTAACTTACAGCTCTACTGCCAGTAACACCGTCCAGTATCCTTGTAAGTCATGGAAACTTGACAGCAGCAATTACTTGATTTGCTAACAAATGAAGACAAAAATATTTAATTTCAAGGAAAGCTTTAGTGAAACGGTTAAACCTTCATTATTGACAGTGTAGAAAGATACTATGGTTGTATTGATAAATCGGAGAAGAGACACGAGGGTCGCAGTTTACCATTTGGAAATCACGCACCGTGCGTTTTAACAATGCAGAAATTATCGGTAATTTGAAAATTCTTAGCTGAGCGATTTGATTTTTATTTTCAATGCGGGAAAGAATATTGAATTACTGGGGCTGTATTTACCGAAATAATTCACCGTATTGAAGAGCGAACACACTGAAATCAAATAAACTTTCGCGCATTATCTCTTTATAAACTGTTACTGGAGAAGCACAGCGATCCAGATTTGTTGAGCAAATATATGGGAATTAAACGAGGTTTGCATCTTTGGCTAATTGATACCACTAAACAAAATATTAAATTTCTTCCATCAATGCAAGCATAAAGGACATATTACCGGAATAATTCTATGAAAACATTCGGATTTGTGATGGGGGATATTACACTAATCTTGTTAAAGAATCGCTATTAAAAGAGTGATAGTGGGGAAAACATGCCACGGAGGCAGATGTCTTCCTCAAAGTGGTTGATAATGTCAGGTGTAACACGTACTAGGGTTCAGGAAAGTGCCCTTAAAACCAATCGTCCATCAGACAAATGCATAACAGAATATACCAGTTCAAACCAGAACCGTCGGATTCTCAATGAAAGTATGGGATGGGTGGGCTGTGGTGAGCACAAATGCCCACAAACGGTGGAGAAGGAATGAAGAATGGGTCCACAAGCTCTCAAACCACAGTCATATTCTGTAAGGAAACCGACACTGCTATGGGCAGTTTGTTTAACCACTTTCCGTGGAGTTTGCGCACATACGACCGTTGGTTGAATGTGACGTCCCTCCCAAAGATGAACGGATATTCCTTCTTGCTACGGGTATAGGTATTCCAATCAATAAGTATTTAGTTCGCCTTGAAAACATCAAGATATTAGCATACCTGCAGCCAATTATTTATTTATTTATTTATTTATTTATTAAGGTTTAATGACACATTAGCAGCCAATGTCATATTGTATCGGTGACAATTTTACGGGTGGAGGAAGCTGGAGTACCCGGACAGACCACCGAGCAACGACGAGCAGCTGCCAGCTCCACAACATCTAACTCCGCACTACGGCACAGGCAGGTTTAGATTGGTTGAAGGCATGCGCACCATCGACGGACAGTATGCCTTAGTACACGGCTTCATCGTGCTCCCGCGTGGACAATCGGAGTTAAGTGCCTTGCCCAAGGACACAACGCCGAAGTCCGAATCGATTGCTCAGACGGTCACCTATCCAGGGACTAACCGGGCTCGACGTTGCTAAACTTCGGTGATCTGAGAACGGATATTCTTACGTGCTACGGTTATAGGTATTCCAATCAATAAGTATTTAATTTCCTTTGAATCAAGATATTAACATACCTGCAGCCAATACTATAAACCTTTTACAATTGTATTTTCTGCAAGTGAAGAGAAGTGACTGCAGTGAGCCGTTAGTGATTCAAAATTGTCACATCTTTTAAAACGCTAAGGGGCAGTAATGGTTCATTTCGACAATTTATAGCCACATGTAGGAAATACAATTCTGAAAAATACACTTGTAAAATTTTTATAGTATCCGTCCTTGCTGGTGGAACTTCGTGGCGTAATCATAAAACTACAGCTGTGCCTAGCCTTTATTCATAATTATTTAGAAGAACAAACATGTTTAATAGTATTGGTAAAAGCATTAAAGATTCGGTTAACCCTTTACCCAACGCAACAGGGAAAAACCCGGCCAGCGCTATTATCAAAAATCGCCCATTAACTTTAATTATTGTTAATTTTATATCTCAAAAACATAGGTTATGACCCCTCGTTGGAACGAGCTAATCATATTATGATTAGAGTCAACCGGGTGAAATATTTCAGTTTGTTGGAAAAACGAACCTAGGGTTCGCTTTTCTGACCAACTGGAACATTCGATCCGTATGAAACTAAAAATACCATAAACATTCATTTTCTTTGAATCAAGGCAAGAAATGTTTAACGGAATTAACGGTATCTACTTATACTTTTCTTCACTCATCGGGTCCCATGTGCAGAAGGCTTGATGATAGAAGAGTTCCTGTAAATACTTTAACTCCAGTCTGGAATACCCAGCTTTCAAGAGTTCAAGAAGAGACATATGAAAGAATATGTGAACATCTCGACAATTCGAAAATTTCCGAAATGGTCCGACTCGCTCGAATCACATCATCGGAGGCCTCTTCTAATTCTTGTCTCGATGATCTTCAGCAGTGATTACAGCTTGTCTTCCTTTCTCAACAATCGGTCGGCCCGGGAAAATGTACTAGTGTACGCTACAGTAGCATTTCACCCAGCGAAGATTATGTCAGTGTAGTACAGTGGAACCCTGTTAATTGAATAACCACTTTCCCAGTGAAAATTATTCAATTAACAGGAAATGTGTCACTTTCCTGTATTATAGAGGTACACTTAGCATTTATTCTATTATATCTTGTTTGACAGAGCTCTATGAGCTCTGTCAAACAAGATATAATAGATTAAATGCCTGTATTGGATGTACTGAGGCCAAATAGGTCTATAAACAAAGAAAAACTGGGGAGAGTCAGGGTAATTTCTTGACAGGTTACAATATATTTTATTCAATTAACAGGAGATTACTCTATAACCTATATTCAATTAACAGGTCCAATTTGTACTGAAGGCATGGCAAATGGTTTTGTGTTGGGAAATTATATTCAATTAAAAGGGGTATACAGTTAAGAGATATCCAATAAAGTGGGCTCCACTGTATTCCTTGAATGTCTGCTGAGACCGGAACTATCTTCACCTGAAAAGAAGGACGAGAATTTTCTCCATACATCCACCAGTAAGTGGCGCCTTTCCCTGCTCACTTCAGTAAGCATTAACATTATTCAGTTACAGTGTTAAATCCTTACGATTACCGTAACATTCGAGAGCATGCGTCTTTTTTAATTGTGGAATTATTTCTGTAAACATGGCGACAGTAATCCAATTAAATCCCATGAAATGACAAATAAAAGTGCCTGTGATGGTATTGCATAGCCAATAATTCTTGTGTAATTATTCTAGGGGGTTCGTGAGCGGTTGAATACAGTTCCGTGACCTGTCAGCACAAACCGCAAGTTTTAATGGTATGTGGTGGATAATTTTCTGCTTCGGAGTGTTTTCATTGTATTAAAATATTGATGAAATTTCCGTTTTGGTAAAATAATATTATGCTGGAAATTACTGTTCTTAGATTTGAAGACTACAAAGAAGTGTTTGAGTCACATTGCATGTTTTAACGTTACGAGAAGACGACACGTGCGAAAAACAATTCGAATAAATAATACTTGTCATTTGTTACCTCCAAAACACAGCTTCTCACCTCTCGTTGGAACGAGCTCCCTGAGCTCGTTCCAGCGAGGGTGAAAGCTATGTTTTGGAGGCAAAAATAACATTTGAATGCCGATTTTTGTAAATAACGCAATCCAGGTATGGTCATTACGTTAGGCAACGGGTTGTGTGTAGCCTGGCAACGCGCAGCAGGTCCACGTAGAAAAAGTAAACAAAATTATTACACCTTCGAGTATAGCAGGTGATGACTGAAGAAAAATGATTTGTACACTTCTGTAGTACGAAAGGTCTTCGATCTGATATATGCACCTGCTTGTAACGTATTTCGTCATCAAAGGTCCAGTTTTAAACTGAGAGATCCATAGCTGCCATTATTGCATACGCCGACGTTTTGCATTTAAACAGTGCGGTGGTTAATGAGACGAGGCAGCATGCATCTCAGATGTTTAAAGTTCCATTAAGGAGAAGTGGTTACTTTGAAATAACAACAGTCTTGAGCATCAGTTTTTATTAAGACCTGTGTAGCGGCAAGATGACGATTGCTTCAACTCTGCTTAAACTTTTGTATTATCTCTTTCCAAATAGATCATTTTTTCTCTACATATAAGAAAATAAATAAGAATCAAATGATGATTTGTGTTACCCATTTTGTACTAAGTAGCGTTAATTATCACATACATATTAATGTAAAACAGGGGAGTTCCACTGTTCTGTCTGTACAATAAAAATAAAGTTGTATCGCACGTGATGATACAAAGCACGTTCGATTTTGTTTCCAACGTAAACAGAGAAGGAACTCGTCTAAACAAATCACATCAGTCATTGGTCGGATGCATCGGAGTCGAAATCGCTTGGAAATTCCAAGTTCCTCATTTAGATTTGTCTATCCGAGATATTTGAACAATCAGATTCAATCAAAAATTTGCAAAATAAAAATAACATTCTGATTGCTTGTACCTTGACAAATACTTTCCACAACTGGTCAAATAATGATGGAGTATACTAAACTTATTAGTTATTTAAAAACGTTTGATGTGTTGTTCCCCGCAGTTTTGTCAATATCTGAAGTTCGATCATTGTGACCGTGACACTGATCGGTGTCAATTGGTTTTGACCAATTGAATGCCGTAAAACTTAAACAGCAAATTAGGGTTGGTACCCCGCCAAGTAACAGTGATGTCTTCTTGGCAAGGAAGGAAACTCGGCAATTATCCGGTTGAAATGTGCTTTTAGTTAAATAAATTTTCGGGTAGACTAGTTGTTACATGGGAGGTGTATGATAATTACAGAACCGCACATACGTTTGCTTTGGCCCAGGATATCACTCGAGCCTTCGGCTCTCGTGATAACCTGGGCCAAAGCAATCTCGTGCGGTAATTCTTAACCCATTCATACTATGTGCGATTCTGTATATTTATCAGTAAAAATCCGGAAATTTACTTCGGATGTACAGTATTTGTCGTTCAAATGTGCAACGACACAACATTTTGAGCTCATTCTTTTTATGTATTTCGTGGATTCAGCGGCAGATGCACAACCCTTTTGAATATTACAGAATGAGTGAGCCTAAATCATTCGAGTCCTTCTCCCTACCATATTCAAGGGTACATTGTACGATACAACATTTGTTCGTAAACATGCATACGCTTTGTTGGATTTATAGTTCGTCAGAATAGTTGCCGAATCATTTATGGTGAGATTTGTTTTTACTTTGCTGTGCCTCTGGTTGAAAATCTAGATTTTGGATTTTAAATATCTTGTTAAAGGTGTCAACATGTTCAAGAGAGATAAGTGTAACATGGTACTATTTTGTCAACAATATGTGACTATGTTCTTGCTCTCAGTCAATCAAACTCACAGGTTAACCTTTTACCTATAACGAATCGCTTACATCCGCATGCGTAAGTTATAAATTGAACAGTTGAAAAAAATATTTTTTCTCAACATTTCAACAAAACTGTTGATCACGTTCCAATGAGTGGTCATATGATATGGTTTTATGAGTTATTTTTTTTTAGAAAAAATGAAAAACAAAATAAAATTTACAAATTACATGTACGTTCGGTAATGGTCTAACATAATATGATAAACCTGCATCATTGTGTCACATCCAGCGCTTCCCAGCTAACAGTTGTTTTTTTTATTTATTGTACGGCATTAGGAGAGAACAACGATATAGGCGGATCATGTTCACTATTCCCTGTTGCACTCATATATTAAATAGCAAATAGAAGACGCTTAATTGATTGGTTAAAGTGTATCTTTGAATTATTACGCCAATGTATGTATAGACCAGTGCCAGGTACAGATTACAACAAATTGTCAAGTAATACATCGTTAGAGGTATGTTTCATCTTCACATTGCTTTGAAGTATCTTAAAATATTCTTGTCAGTTTTACAGTATGTGGAGAGTGGATTACTACTAAAACACCCATGGAATGGAATTTCCGCCAAGGCAACCACTCAGATACTTTTTAAATTTATTTAGAGACTTAACCTTTTTCCTAACCTGAAAAGCAGACGACACTTGCAAAAATAATTTTTGAATAACTCATTTTTTGTCTCAAAAACATAGGTTATGACCCCTCGTTGGAACGAGCTCGACGGGCTCGTTCCAACGAGGGGCCATAACCTATGTTTTTGAGTCTTATATTCCTGAAAGTTGTCAGACAATATTTATGTGCTACAATACTGCCGCCGTGGACTGGTCACTTTCCACGGGTGGGCAATATTTCCACGGACACAATAATATAAGACTGCAAACACTAATTATAGGAATAATCATCAACATTTTAATTAATGAAGCACCGGGTACAATCAGTTTGCTGCTGATGATTTGTATAACCTGGTAAACGCATGCGTGGACACCACTGCCCATGATTACGACCAATCCACGGCGACTGTACTGTAGTTATCTCGAAGCAAAATACGACTCTTGGTTCAAACTAAAAACCAACCATTTAAAATTAAGTGAATTATTGTGGTATAACAAATGATACAACCCCTTTCAATTATGAGTTCCCAGATGGCATTGTCACCCAGAATACCTTCCTATACAGAGAGTAAGAACAAACAAAAATGGTGTCTGTTGTTTTAAGTAAGCTTATTTGTTTTACAAGGATTAGCGAACAAGTTATGCAACTTATATTAACGCCTCCCCTTGGCCCAATGGCATAGGTGTATGGAATGACCTTCGTAGCGGCAACTTCGTGGCCTCGCCCTTCTCGAATACTACAAAGGGGGTTTTGGCCTGCACGGAGTGTGTCTCCCCGCACAGAGACCAGCCATTTTACGTTCAAACCCTATAGGATGGTACGATGTAACAGCATTAACCCCACAATTGATGCCGACAGAGAGTGTTCGAACACCTCGAGAACTTACCCCGACCGAGGATCGACCCCGGGACCTCTGACAGGAGAGACCAGCGCACTTATCACCTCGACCACCACTCCCTCCAGGGTATCTGTTGAGAGGTTCACCAACAATTCAATCTTACAGCCCTGTGGGGCTGTAGGATTCAGTTATTGCAGTACCTCCATGTTGATTTATGGCCAGTTCGTTGATTTCCAAATAATATTCTTTAAAATGATTTACTCGGTTTCTCACTTTACTAAATTGTATGTATGCTTTCTGGAAAGAGAGTTAATCAGACCCAGTTATGCTATTTATTTGTTTATCTATACTTACATGTACTAAATAATTTCTTTGACTTTCCATGTTAAAGCACCAATCCTTACAAAAGAATCCCGTATCCGCCCGCACGGGCGTAGCCGGGCTAAATGAAATGAGGGATGGGACAAAATATTTTTCTTCTGCCAATGACAGCAGAGAGTGTGTTTTCCCCAAAAGTGAAGGTTTGAGGCCTTCCCTGTTTTAAAACGGTTACTTTTCATGCTAACTGGAGCACTCATGGCACCTTTTAAAGGCTTATGTACCCGGAGCGTAAGGAATAATTGTAGAAAATGATCCACAAAATATCAAGATTGGAGTATATGGACCTGGAGCCAATACTATAAAACTTTTACAATTGTATTTCCTAGAATTGTATTTTCTAATTGCAAAGATTTCAAAGACGAAGTAGTAAAAAGTTGAATAGCGCGTCGTCTTATCCGTTAACCCTTTACCTAACCTGAAAAGCAGACGACACTTGCAAAAATAATTCTTGAATAACTATTTTTTTTTCATTTTTTGTCTCAAAAACATAGGTTATGACCCCTCGTTGGAACGAGCTCCACGAGCTCGTTCCAACGAGGGGTCATAACCTATGTTTTGAGACAAAAAATGAAAAAAATAATGAAAACTAATTGGCGATTTTTGAGAATAGAGCTGGCCGGTTTTGGCCGTTACGTTAGGTAAAGGGTTAACTAAACGAATAAAGATTGTGTTTATTCTGCAAATGAGGGTTAGTTATGAATAAATCGGAGAAGATTCGCTTTCTATTTGTGAACTGAGAAAATGGAATTAGATGGTTTGAAGACATTGGCAGCGACAAGTTCGATCACTGAGAACTGGCTATCAGATTTAATGAATATGAAATTAAGGCGATAACAGTGCAATTTGTGAAATATTTATGCTTCATTACGCCGTTTGAAACGTTCCGACGGCTCCAATGGCTGAAAATCTATGTGTTTTAGTTCCACCCCAACGCACTGATCAATTTATCCGATGACAACACTGTGAACTTTGTGCCCACTGGCGATGCTCGGGAAACGTTGTCCATGGAGATAAAACAGCCGATGTGGATGACAAACAATGTCTTCATCATTAGACGGCTTAGAATAGGATAAATACTTGGTATAAATATTACTAATGAAGTGGTGATTTCAAACAATCGCCTTATGTGGCTATAATATGCACTCCCATCCTTCAGAAGGTAAATTATCAATACAGTCTCTTGGTTGCACCGCTTTTTCATTCTCCAAGGGAACCCAGAGACACTAAATTGTCTCAATGCAGGCAGCACAAGATACCAGACCAACACCTGCTTGTAACAGTCCGTTTTTGCTGCTTTCAAACTGAAAATCCAGTTAAATTCCCTAATTTCTCTTGTCAGAGTCCCAGTAGTATAGCGATACAATTAGCAAATATCTCTGCGCCTCTCGAAGACCGGATCCGATGTCTCTCCAGAACAAAACGCTATATACAACCGTGGCTGATACCCTGAAAAGGCACTCATGTTTTTATACCCCCCGCAAACAAAGTTTCGGGGGGGGGGGGGTGTATAGGAATCACACTGCCCATCCGTCCGTCGTCCGTCCGTCCGTCCGTCCGTCCGTCCGTCCGTCCGTCCGTCCGTCCGTCCGTCCTTATAAGCGCAACTCCTCCTAAACCGATTGAAGAATTTTCATGAAACTTTACACAATGGAAGAACTCCAAATGAAGATGTGCATGAAGCGATATAATTCCGTTCTGACAGAGTGGTGGGTATCACTTTGTGAGCTTGCTCACAATACCTCTAGTTTCTAATGCGTCTCCCCTTCAAATAGAAGTAAAGGGCATTTTATTATAGGAATTTCTTTATTACAAATTATTGGAGAGGCCCTGCAAGCACTCTCCAATACATTGTAATAAAACAGTTTCTGAAGTTATTGAAGAACAAATTATTACTATCCGAATTAATATAAGTTCGTGAATCGCTTTAATGGCATTAATGTCAATTAACTTTGTCGACAACACTTACTTATGGTGCCTACCCACAGACTAAGACCTTGTAGCGTAAAGGTGCATTGGGATCGTATCTGCATGGTTAAAATGAGTAGGGTTGAGCAGCTCGACCTTATCTGACCGACCGCTAAATCATTTCGTTAGTTGGATTAGTTACACCAACTTCCTGCAACGGTTGGGAAAGTTATTGATCATCATATTCTGGCCCATATTTTTTATCGGCGATTGACCCTTTGCAAAAAAAATTAAAAAATTGTAAAAAGTTTTGGGATCAAAAACTGAAAAAAATAACTTATGATCCAGGAGTTGTCGGAAAATCATTTTTTTGACACCAGCCCCCATAGTAACACAGAGGCAACATTTTATTAAGTAAACACCTGTCTAAATTTCCATCTATCTAAGATTGATAATATAAATGGTCTCAAACTGCGCATGTTTGTCTTCAGTGGATTTTGTCATTAACAAAAGACAACAAAATTAATGTTGAGTTCTGTGCTGCTCTCCGAATTATGGCAAGTAATATTTCTGTTTATAACTTTTTCCATCCTTTTGACAACATAACAGTAATATCACTAAAACATTTCTAGTAAAAAGTAAGATTGTGAAACGATCATCACTTTCGTGATAGTAATTGCTGAAGTTTGGGCTGCTTGAGATCTAGCGAATTCAAATTTAGATTTATCCATCTTGTATCACTTGACAACTCTGGCAAAACAACATATGGCTATATGAACCTTCTATGAAATTAATAACTTGTTTGAACCGGAGTGCGGGGAAACTTTGAAGTGCAAAATGGAGGTGGTATTTCTGGGGCACCTTTTACTCGAGGAAAGATGCATGAAAAGGTAAGGGGAGGTAGTTGGAGCACATTCATCACCCCGACCACCACTCATCCATATGAAGATATGACATACAATGATTACATTTTGAGAAACACTTGTTAATCAGACCGAATAAAGCATTAACCATTTGAACGATAGCGGCCGTTTTTTCAGCCTGGAACATGATACGTCATAACGTCATAATATAGGATGGTTGTTCAGTAAATGTGTCGGGTTGACCAACCAATATTGTCAACGTGCAGCCCCGAGGCTGCACGTTGAAAATATTGATTGGTCTACCCCAAATAATGAATATGGACTCTTCTAATTGCTGCCATTGATACTGGCATGGAAGATACCACTAGAGTTCAAAGGGTTAATATAACATTTACTGCTTTCCAAAATCTTGGTTTAGGCAGGCACAACTAAGAAATGTGACGTTTTCTGAAAACCTCTCTGAAGAATGGTTCAGAATTAATTTTTATTTCGCTTTTTGGGGGTATTATAATTCACCTGACATTCGTCAATCCAACAAATGAGAAGAGATCGTTTGTTGGATTGAAGAATGGCAGGTAAGTTATAATACTCTCTAGAACAACGGTCAGTAAGTAACAAGAAAGATGGCGGACAGGTAGTTTCGTCTCTGTGTTGGCTCCGAAGTTTTTGTTGAAAAAACCCTGGTTGTTCAGTCTCTCAGTGTTATGGATGCGCACAAGTTTGGGTTTATGTGTCAAGCTACTTGGAAATCTAAGAAAATAATATGTGACATTTGATATATGTGAATTATTTGTGGTCGCCGTGCCTCCAACTAATGTTTGTAATATGGGGTGACAATCAGCCCTGAAGATTCCATTATTTCAGGCTTCACCTACATGGACTGATTTATTTGTAAGTTACTTGCGATAATCAAACGCTGCCTTGATAACATCTTGTGTATATTTTGTGTCTGTAGTACAAGATTGTTTTGAACTTGCCCACTAAATTTAAAATATACGTTTGAAGGATATTCACATCTTAAATTTATGTTTTGGTCGCTGATAACTGTACTATTCTGGAAACCATTGAATCGCTTCACACGTTTGGAAGATCACGCTCCATCTTTGGTTTGGAAGATCACGCGTTATCTCTGGTTTGGAAGATCACACGCGTTATCTGTGGTTTGGAAGATCACGCATTATTTGTGGTCAAAACGCATATGTCGTTAGCTGTCGTCAGTCGTTTGTCAGGCATTGGTCATTCATTGTTTGGCGGAACAAACTGCAAACTGTCACTCGTTTGTTGTAGTTTCCTGTTATTTCCTTTCCGGTTCAACTAATAGTGAAAAGGCAGATATAAAATATAGACGGCATCCTCAGCAATGGAAAGTCACAACAACACTGAAAAACGACAAAGATCGCTTAACGAGAGTACTCTTCCTACTGATTTATTGAGTAAAAAGTATAAGGTGTCATCAATTTCTGGGTCTATGGCTTCTCATTCTGAATTCAATCGTGACGCGGAGGTTGACATTGTACCGGTAGACTCGTCTCTGTCCGTTAGCCCAAGTAAAATACTCAACAACACGCCACTACATGCTACCTCAAAAGCCTTTAACCCTTTGTCTGCCATGCGAGAGGTATCAGGGTTAACCCTTTACCCAACGAATCGCACGCATCCCCTCCCCCTCGTAATATGCAACTTCTGCAGTTGAAAAAATATTATTTTTCAAAGAATTTTAACAAAACCATATCATGTGACCCCTCGTTTGAACGAGCTCGTCGAGCTCGTTCCAACGAGGGGTCACATGATATGGTTTTGTTGAAGTTTTTTGAAAAATTGGAAAAAATGCTATTTAAAATAATAAATTTTGATATCGTCTGCGTTGGGTAAAGGGTTGAAAGCACTTGGAAATGGACACACACAGTTGGCTAAAATGACTACTGCAGTACCTTTCCGCGGTCTGCCGTCTGTCGACTTTAGTCGCCTGTCACGCCAAAAGAGTTAAACTAAAAGCGACGGTCAACATACATGCTAAAATCAGCCCACAGGCTGAAATTGGTTTGGTTAAAAATCAACCCAAATCAACTGGGTTGAGTGAATATGAACCCAATTGTGTTCTCATTCACTCAACCCAGTTGATTTGGGTTGTTTTTTTCTAACCCAAATGAATTTAGAGTGTAGAGACAGTTATTGACTATCAGAAGATAATTTGGATGTCAAAATTACATTCTTTCCTGTTTTTTCCATGCCAAAACAGATTAAAAATACATTTAAAAATGTGAAGAAATTTAAAAATGTGGATGAAACATTTTCTGAGCTTAGGAAAAAAATGCTTTTTGGCCGCTTCGATCACCCACCAACCTCATCATATGTGGAACATTTTTTTCCACCCCTCCCCTGTATCAACAGCGATTTTTGTGACTAGCTGTGTAGGAATATGACAGTTACATTGTGTAAAATAGTTATAAGGTATTGTGCTGTGTCAATGACTTCAGCAACCACAAAGTGTTAGACTTTCCATGGTTATAAGTCACTACACTTTTTACGAAAAAACACGTCTCCTAGAATTGCCGCTGACACCTCTATGACACATTCGATCATCATTGATGGCGTATTACCCTGGCAAACAGGATACGCATCCATTTTGCGACAAGGATTGCTCGATGATCTGTTGGCAAACGCCACACTAAATAGTTAAGGAGGATTAGCAGTGGGTTAAAAAGGGGGTATATAGCTTCAAAGGGGTGTGTCGCATGAGTCCGTTTTCAGGAAGGTTAGCCACTAGCCAGCAGTGCTTCCAGTATCTTGAATTATACATCATTTTTTGTGAAGCGCATCCTTTGATATTAGACGAAACAACAGTTGTTTGTGGAAGTTATGCATGGAGAATATTGGACCCATTTTTGTGAATTTGTCAGCAATGTCACACATTACTAATCTGAACCCACAATATACCCCAGACCCCCCAGGCTCCAGGCAATTCTTACACGAATCTGACTCTGGCCAAGAATAAGAATGTGATTCTCGGGGACCATTGCTGGGCTTGCATCTGGCGAAATCAGATGTCTTATCACTCTTTTTTTCTCTCTGCTCGAACGTGTGTTGCTCTTCGAGCACATCCGAGCTGACCCATCATCCATCAGGCCAAGGAATCATGAGACGGTAATTTCCTAACTGCAAAATAAATTACACGCCGAGCAGTTACCGAATTCACGCGAAAAAACAGTACGTGTCACAACATCATAACATGGGTGCGAAATAACGTTAATCAATGTAGCCCCTTCTGGTGTATAGATATTTATCCCTAAAGTGAGATAAATATAATATAATTTTCTGCAGAAACGAGGGGTAGAAAGCATTTACATATGTCACTCGTGGATACCTATCGCTGCCATTTATGTCGGAAATATTATGGTATTGATCCCATCATCAACAGCGACGGATTTGCGAGTTATGAGTAACAGAGGCGTGCGCGTCCATCACAAATCAAAGATATAGCTTTTCAGAACCTGCATGGTACAAGCACCAAGCACTCCCACCCCCAACTTGCCCCAAAAAGTAGGTAGGCTTTGGCATTGTACAAACATAATGCGGTACACCAGGCTTTTAGGGTGGTATACAAATATATAACTGGGAGCAATATAAAAAATAGTACTTACAGGTTTTGAGTGGATGCGAGTATGTCTCATTTGTGACTGCATGGACATCTAGGTTTTAACTCGCGGCTTTCAGCCGTTCGTAAAAACTTGTAAGTCCTTACATTCACTCACGAGATAATTGTGGTACCTTCTCAAAATCCGAATTTCTCTATGTTTTCACCTGGAACTTAATTAAGCACCCCCTGTTTTTCCCAATGGTGTTAATAGAAACTGTCATTATTTTCATGCTGCCTTCCAGATGGCCAAAAGTGATTGTTTGCGGAAAGAATGGTCTATTGGCAAATGAAAGACAACATAATGATGAAAATATGCAGTATTTTAATGGCGCTAATTACACAGATGTGTCACTAATATTTTTGATGGAAAAATGTTCTCTCGACAAGTATGGTGCTGGAACCGTTCATGATGAAACAATGTTAATTACTGACAAAAATGTAACTTGTGATCTCCTGAACACAATAGCAGTGTCTGACGTTAGTAGCGGGTGTATCCGCCACGTGCCCAGATGACAGCCTGTACCCTCCTCCTAATGCTACCAGTGAGCCTTCTGATACAGGCCAGAGGCAACGGCTGCCACTCTTCATGCAATGTACCTTCCAAATCGGCCAAATTCTGTACATGCGAATCCATTTCTTACACACGACGTCCACGAAAGTCCCAGATGTGTTCTAAGGGATTCAAATCGGAGCTCACAGCAGGCCAAGGTAGTGTTTTTCTGAAGGAATGCACTCACCTCATGGGAACGATGTGGCCTTGCATTATCGTCCATGAATATAGGGCGAGTAGCCAACGGGTGGTTGTCAAAATGCGACACGACAACCAGACTAAGAATGTCCCGGATGTACTGATGACCATTGAGATTCCCAAGTACCATCACCATATCAAGTTTACAATCATAAGAAAGGCATCTCCAGATCATTATTGATCCTCCACTACAAGGAACAGTAGGTCTGATGTTCTTGGGCACGTAAGCAGTATTTCTATGCCTCCACACTCTCATGCGACCATCTGTGACGTGAAGCAGGAACCTACCATCGCCTGACCAATGGACTCTCATTCACGTCCTGAGATTCCACTGTTGTCGTGCCATCACTGCTCCAAACGTCGTCTTTGATGCTGATCGGACAGAGGTGGACGCTTGATGACCCTACTGGACCTCATACCCAATGCTTTGAGACTCTTTCGGGCAGGTCTGTTGCACAAACGCCTGTTGGGGAGCCAAAGGCGTTTCAAGACTCCACTTGAAACAAACGATTCACTCCTAATGAGGCATGTCAGACTCCCATCATCCCGAGGAGAGGTCTTTTGGGGTTGTCCAGGCCTTGGTCGGTCTTTACCAGCGTTGGTTTCTTGATGTGGGGAGCACTGGCGATGCGAGATCGGTTCTCGTTAGATCATCGAAGGTAAGCAAAGTCGAGTCCGGTTAATCTTTGGATGGGTGACCATTCGGCGATTGATTCGGGTAGCGTAGAAGTAGCTGGTGTGTGATCGGCGAAGTTTGAGTGTGTGCTTCTGCGACGTTGCATCACATGCCAGCTGTGGACGTTCTGAATGTTCACCAGTACTACGCAATCCAAACCGTACCTAGGTGTAAATAGGGACCCATTGAGGTGCTGCCTTGTGTGCCCGTCTGTGGAGCACCGGCAGTATGCTCCGTTGAGTTGAGTTGAGCTGAGAATGTCATAGAATGAACAAAGGGTGTGAACACCTGTGATACGGAGTAATATTGTAAGTCAGAGAGCACTGCGGTGGATTCCAGACGTTAACATTGCTGCATTATTATTATTATTATTATTATTATTATTATTATTATTATTATTATTATTATTATGTTTTCGGACAAGTCTGCTGATGACAGAATGACTATAGCCAAGTTGCCTTCCAATGACTTTGAATGACATGCCTGTTGCACGCGTGCCAACGATTTGCTATCTTCGTGCCTCTGACAGTCTCCTGCTTGTCATGTCAACATTTATTGATAAAAGAAGTGACAAATTTACTTGTTTTATACTCAGATATTGCACGTGGATGATAGTGTTTTTGTGACATTCGTGGGTAGCATGTTTCACGTGGACGAGGGGATGTATTTAGGGTACGCTATCAACCAGAACAATTACGTTTCCCAAGATGAAATGTACCGAAGACACAGCAATCATTAAAACATAATAATCAGCAATGGCAACTCCACTGTCATGAAATATTTCAGGGGGTGCTTAATTAAGTTCCAGGTGTATATATGAACTGAACTTGTTTTTTAAAACATTAATTGTCAAAGAATAATGCTATTCTACAATGCAAGCTATTTGATTATGCCCGCGTGTGTGCACTCAAAGAGACATACATTTGCAAACAAAAATGCAACTGTACAAGAGAAGAAAAGATTAAAAACTTGAAAAGTCCGTAAGTAATAACATGAAAAAACTACCGAATGTGAAGAGAGAGAGAGAGAGAGAGAGAGAGAGAGAGAGAGAGAGAAAAGTGAAATGGAAGTGGTCAAATGGTGAGGCTGAGGCTGTTGACAGTAAAGCGATTATGATCCAAACTTTTTGTAACCCGAAAAATATACTTGCAAATCAGTCTCAATACGAATGAATATACCATGTATTCGCCCAGCATAAGTCACTGGTGCCTGTGCTCATTTGATAGCAGTTAAAATAACTGTGTATATGAAAACAGATACAGTTGAGATAGCTATGCGTACGTTTTTAAATATTAACAGCAGTTACAAACCGCTGTCGAATCTTTTGGATTTTTTAATAAATTGCTGGACGGCCAGAAATATGTCTGTATTGTCTTTATTTGATATGGTAAGTCTCCGTAACATAGCTGATCCACGTGGATGATAATAAGTTTTGACAGTTTGTTTTGAAGTTCGGCCCTGGCTTGAGAATATAAATTGCAATCAAAGAAGAAATGATGTGCATCTTCCCGAGCGTTACCACATGCATATTCCGGAGAACTGGATATATAATTAGCGAACGTATTTGATTTTAGATCACTGCTTTCGCTTCGTATTCTGGCGTGAATTATACTGTATTTTCTTTTACCTACATTAAAGTACTTCGGAGGCCGAATATTAGGGGGTGTTATACTTTATAAAAAAATATTCCAGCGAATGGCATTGTTTTATTTCGTCGTCTAGGTTGTTCCAGTCAGCTATGCTTTGGGAAAGAAGATTTTTTGAACAATTCAGTTCGTAGGGCGATAGGAATAAAGTTCAAGACATTGCGTAAGTTATGACTGGACAGTTCGTTGAAGCGAGAGGGCAATAGTTCAGACAGGTATCCAGGGAATTGACCTTTAACAATTTTGTAGAACAGAACCATTCTTTGGGTGTAACGTCGCTCACCAAATGGACTCCATCCTACTTCTAATAGAAGGCGTTCTTTTGGAACAGACCTTGTTAGTCCCGATAATATGCGCGCTGCATCGCAGTGTAACTCATCGAGACGTTTAAGCTGGTACTGGGGTGCTCCTTCCTCAACGGGGCTAGCATACTCCAATATGGGCAAGATAAATGCGACATACATTTTCTCTAAAGTCTTTCTGTTGAGGGTAAATTTTACTTTCCTTAGTTGTGATAATTTAGAACCAACACGAGAACATATTGAATTGACATGACGACCCCAAGACAGGTCAGATTGTAGTGTTAAGCCTAAATGTTTGTGTTCACTTGTAGGAGGAATTGAGTCTCCGAATTTTATTGATGGGCGTGCTGAGCTCCTAGTTATTGAGAATAGCATTACTTGTGTCTTTAGCGCATTAAAAGTTATTAACCACTGTTGAGCCGACCCGTTTATTTTTTCAATGTCGCTGTTTAGTACAGATGTTAGGTCTGAGACAGAATTTCCACAGTTCGTAAGACATGTATTATCCCGAAAAGCCTTGTAATCGACTCAACGGTTTGTGCGATACCTTTAATATACACTAGAAACAGAAAAGGGCCAAGAACCTATCCTTGAGGAATGCCCGCTGTAACAGGGATGTAGTGAGACTGGCATCCGTTGACTAGGACACGTTGTTCCCCATTTGATAGATAACTGTTCAACCATCTAAGAAGGTACCGGTGATTCAATATTCCTGAAGTTTAAAGATCAAGCCTGTATGCCACATCCTATCAAAGGCTTTTGAAATGTCACAAAAAACCCGCATGTTATTCGCTTTCATTCAACAGCTTGGCACAAAGAGTTGTACATCTCTATTAACTGGCAGACGGTGACTGTAGTTTGTAGCATAGTGGTATTCATCGAAGTGCGCGAATAAGTTGTTAAAAATTATTCTTTCCATTATTTTCCCCACACAGCAGAGCAACGAAATTGGCCTATAATTGTTACAGTCGCTGCTGTCTCCTTTTTTTAAATAGAAGGATTAAGTCCGCGCGCTTCCATTCTTGTGGATAGATGCCGTACGATAGAGACTTACAGTACAGCATACTTGACTGTTTACACACTGTTTGTTTTGTTTCTTTCAACATTCTCTGACTTCTTCCTTCATGACTAGTTACCTTCTTTGTTGGGAGCGTACTGAGTATTTTAATAACATCTTCAGTAATTATCACCTCAATGAGTGACCCATTGCAACGACTTGTTGGTGTTTGAAGGTTATGATTTCGGGCCTCTAGTCTGCTGTTTTTTTGAAAATGCTTCATTTAGTAATTCAACCTTTTCTTTGTCAGTTTCGGTTATTTTCGACCCAGTGTCAGTCATTTGACAGAGCCGGGGAATGCCCATGTCACTGCCTTTGCTTGTGGACATTTTAACAATGTGCCAAAAATGTTTGGAGTCTCTGTCATAAGACAGCGATTCGTCCAATTTATTGTAAAAGTTGTTTTGCGATTTCTTTCATATTGTTTACCTTGTTTCTATGTTCTTTGTATTTATTTCAATGTGTCATTGTTTGAAATTTTAAAGCGTCGCGTCTTGTGCGGTACAGGGGTGTGATTCGGAAGGGGTGAGGCGTGCTCATTTTCATATGCCTTGTGATTTGGTGAAGCGTACGATAGGTGTGTAGGTGCGATCGCGCGTTTCAGACTCTAAGCACTGCTGTGTCGTATAGAGTTGTATTTTAAGGTATATCACATACACGATACATTTGGAGAAGGTACTATGATTGATCATTCAACACTCTAGGTAAGTAGTTCTCGAAGGAGGTGTAAAGCACTCTGAACACAAAAGGGCCTTTCTCGAGCTCAGATAGAGTTTTGATCGCAACACACAACGAAATCAAGACCACCTCACGAAACAACTACAACTCATATTCAATGTTCTCGCATTTCCTGTCCGGCACATGAAATTCAACAGCGTTGCGGGGAGGGAACGGGAAGGAGAATTTCCACCGGATCGCGATCCTGTCGAAATTATGTGTCCGCTTTTGTGGTCACAGTACAGTATATAATAGATTTAGTACATCTCGTGTTTTTTTCTTAAATTAAGAATCTTATTTTCTACAAAAATAAGAGAATGAATCTTGCAAAAACTCTTACAATTATGATTCATCAAATTTTATCATCCATCCGTGCGAAGGGAAATAACCATTACTGAACCTTACCTGAATGATTACTGAGCAAGAATTGTCCATCGGGAAATCTCATCACATTGTTTGTTTTTTTTAGTTTGTAGGCTTATTATTTTACACAGGTCGGATATTAGCTCAACAGCTTTAATAATATATTAACGTCTATCCTTGGCTCAGTGGCACTGATTTGTGGAAAGATCTCCATAGCGGCAATTGCATCGCACGCTCTTCTCGAACATTTCGATGAGAATTTCTCATTTACACAGAGCTGGCCTCCGTCCGCACAGGATAAAGCCATTTTATGTCCCCACCCGACGGTAGGCTGTGACAGTATCATTCTCACAGTTGGTGCAGCCAGTTAGTAGTACTCGAATACCGAGAGAACTTTCCCCACCCAGGGTCGATCGCAGAACCTCTGGCATGAGAGAGCTGTACAGTTGTTCACTCGGCCACCCATCATCACACTCGTGTAGTCCATCTGTCAGGAATAGGTTTCCAGTAGACAACAATCAGGGGGAGAGGGAGATACAACCCTGAACAGAATGTTTCTACCCAATAAATCAATGCCCTGGTTAAACACCATTTGTCTGGGTTGTGTTTCCCATCCAGAAAAGTAAGTCTCAAATTATGCGAATAAATATGAAACGCAGAAGAAAGGTTTCAACCATTGAACCTCCGATGAAACTTTGCGTTTAGGATACTTGTTGGGATCGCAGTGGAGTATCGGTTACAGCATTGGACTTCAGGTCGCAGGTTCGTAGGTTCGATCATGGAACGCCTCAACTGCGTTGTGTCCTTACATAAGACACTTAATCCCGATACATAAGCGGGAACACAGTACCACAGTGTGCTAAGGCGTACTGCACGTCGATGGTACAATGTCTTCACCCAGTGGTTGCCCTGTCTGTTTGAGGTTAGTAGGCTGAAGGGTCCGACTGTCACTTGCTGTTGTTCGGTGTTCGGGTACTCCAGCTTCCTCCACCAGTAAAACGGCCCGACCCTGACTGGTTAAAGTCTCATCAATAAATAAATAAATATTTAAATAACTGATATTTATTCGGAGAATTAGACTTTTTAACTGGTTTGGTGCTGAATTATTTTTGGTCATCAAAATTTGTTCTTGTATCTTTGCCTTGTTACAATTCATGAGAGAGTGCCAAAGGGCACTCTCTCATGAATTGTAACCAGGCAAATCCTAATACACAAAATTATTTAACTTCAAACGTAACATGAAGCTCATCTTCCAAAAATGAAGCCTTTAAGCTGAAGCACCTGCATTTCAGAATAAAGCCCAAACATGGGCTTCCAGCACTCTATACCAGTTAATTGGTTGAAACTTCTCTCCATGTGTGTTTTGGGGTGGCCCTCCTTGTTTACAATGTTCTTGAATGTAATTTGCAGTAGAAGGTGGATGTTGATGTGACTACCCGACAGTGACAGAGTCTATATCAGAAGATGTATACTGGAATAGAGCCCCCAGACCTGTTGAAAGCGATCAGCAAATAATAATTTTATACCTATGAAACAGTAGCGGATAATTCCATCGACTTTTATTTGTTAAAAATTCATCAATTGCCACTTTTCTCGACCATTATTTCTCTTCACCATTCTCCCTCACGCAAGCTCGTCATCAATCAGTCATTTATTTAATAGGGTGCATATGCCTTGCTCTTTGTACTGTCCCGACAAATTACAGCCGTTTCGTGTAGTGTTTCGTGATCATTGCGTCTAAAATATTCTATTTATCCAATTTAGCTAATTCTTATGCATAGAGAGCTGCGATAAAATTGCCACACGTTCTAATTTGATTAATTACCGACGAACAAAGTAGCTTTCCATTGTGCTATCTACAATGATCAACGAGTTTTTATATCGTCTTTATAGAGATTATCTTGGGAGTATAGCTCGCCTTAAATATTTATACCCACCTTAATTACTCAAATATGTGATGAAATATATTCTAGGCTTTATTTCGTGTTGACATGCAATCCCTGATCGGACGATTATTAAAACAAAATTTAGTGTAATGTTTACCTCCATCGTTTCCTCTATATTGTAATTTATTGAAATTATAGAATTAAAAGCCGGTACCGTGTGGTAATATTCGACAATAACGCATCGATGCGTTTAGGTCAATGGCACTAGGAATTTCACATTTGTGAATTTAAAAATTCATACATTCACATTCTCGTTCGAATTGCGTGTATAGCGTATAGGACCAAATCTGCTTCTAACGCTGGTGAGGTGGAGCCCCGAGTGGAGGCACTGATGACAGCGCTTAGTGAAGGTGTGAGATTTGGGGTAATCCATATGAAAGAACTGCACCCGTCTCTTCTTCAGTTTGTGCAGGGACGTAACTGAAGTGTGGGGACAAAATATTGGCAGCAGAAAAAATATTTTGTCTCCCCACCTGATTTCAATGGCAGCATAAAAGATATTTTCCCCACTACTTCATTTCGCCTCGTTTTGGATCAAGAGTGTGCCTACCTCATTGGTGAAAAATATAATTGTTCACGCCCATTCATCCGAGTAAGTTTTACGCACCCATAAAGTGACCTTATAACTTTAGAAAAATGACCCAATAAATATAAAAGTGAGCGTATATGAACCAGTTTGGTGATTGCAGGCATGAATATCCCTTAGGTTGACATTTCCCATGAAAAGTGGGGATACGAGTCCCTCTTCCCCAATTCCGCCGAAATACACGTGGCTAGGCCGCTGAATCTGTGGCATTGTTTTCTCAAAATGGTCACACGTTAATCAAGAAAGACTAGTTCTATACTTGTTTAAAAGACTTGAGATTTTTCCCGGGAAACATGAGCGAAAATCACTATACTTGATTATCCATAAACAAAATCAGTTCTCTCAATCTGTTTCTTTCTGTGTCCATTTAGGCATCATTTGACGGATTTTGTATCAACTGATACATAGAATATTCAATTCGTCTCAAGATTGTTCGTAAAATTTACAAACATGGTCCAATAAATCAGCTCTGGGCTGAGCAAGCTTGGTCTAGACCTAATTTACAAGACTAGTTTCGTAAATTTCAATATAATCTGGACCCGTAAGGAATACGCTAGATCAGTTGCTTTGTATTTTTAGAAAAAATTTAAAAATCACGTCAAATGTCAATGCATCCTTTACTCATCACAGTAACAACAATCGACATTTATTACTAAGTTGTCAAACATGTCAGGAGTTTTTGCGTAATGTTGTCACATGACTATTTTGTTTTTATCCCCGAATTTTCAAACAACCCAGCGCAGTCATAGTGCAAACTTCATGGTAAGTCCACATCCAAAGATAACTTACGGCCTTATACGTGCACGTGCAGAAAACTGTGGTCCCCGCTTACATCTACTGCACTCATATCTTTCAATTCTGACGTCTTGGATGGTATCTGTTTCATAAAGTACTGTCTACCTCGAAATAGAGGCATCCATTTTGTCTCCCGTGGGGGTTCTGTAAAACTTTAATCCTACAGCTCAAAAGAGCGATGGGATTAAATTACAACAGATACTCTTTTCCGATTTATTGTCCACTATGCCATCTCCTTGTTCCTTTCCGGATTTTTCTCCATGCAGAAGTTTATGCATACCGACTTGAAAGGGTTACTTTATTTAAGAGAGATTATTCTTGTAATAAATTAACTCTTTGATGCCAGAATACCAAAGTTTCAAGAAGCAATTTTCCCATAATGTAACTTGGAATTTAGCCAATTCAGTCTTGTTTGACAGAGCTCGATTAGCCCTGTGAAACAAGGTTAAATTAGTTAACCCTTTTCCCAACGAATCGTATTTTAAAAGATGTTCTAATGATCTCATTGACAGTTTTTCAAATGATTTTCTGTATATATTCAAATGGCACCTTTATACTTTCAAGGGACGATGTCGTTGTTCATGGATAGTACATAAATGGTGCATGAAACATAGGAATACGTATGTTTGTTCAACCCTTTACCCAACGAATCGGCCTCATCCCCTCCCCCCGCGTAATATGCAACTTCAGCAGCTGAAAAAATAAATATTATTTTTCGAAAAATTTCAACAAAACCATATCATGTGACCCCTCTTTGGAACGAGCTCGTCGAGCTCGTTCCAAAGAGGGGTCACGTGACATGGTTTTGTTGAAATGTTTGAAAAATTTAAAAAATGATATTTAAAATAATAAATTTTGATATCGTCTGCGTTGGGTAAAGGGTTAAATTCCTGTTTACATTATAGGAAAAAACTTGCTTCTTCAAATTTTGTACTTTCAACATCAGCTGCAGAGGGTTCAGTTTTTTTGGGTTTCAACGAGTACTTTTGTCAAGCAGAGGTCCGCAAGACGAATTGTTTGAAAACGATTTTTCCTGGGTACCAAACCTATTTGTCATGGTTTATTGGGGTAGACTCCAAGTACAACGAGAGCTCATGTTTTGTACTCTAGACTTGGTGAGCGATTCTCTATGTTTTGTGAAAAGGTGAATTATTTGGTCCAGTTTTTCGCATCAAGTGTCGGGGGGCTGTAGCAAGGGCGGGAAATGGGGCGTGCGAAAACTCAGACCCCCTTGTCCTCGGATGGCAGAAAATAAAAATCTCTTTGCGCTTCGTCTGCGATTAGGAAAGGATTCGCCTTTCCATTGATTTTTAGATCTTGTGCGGCGAAATATGCGACTCAATCACTGACCGAATAGGCGCGTAATATTTCTGCACACGTGGTTCGGTTGGTCTGTTAATATACTAAAAGTAACCTCTCAAGGTATGGTATAATTTGTCCGACTGCAAAGCACTCTGTTCCCACAATTGAGACTAACGATAAACCTCTCACATCCGACCAAGACAAAACTGAAGCATTCAGCTACTACTTTGTACCAACAACAAATATAGATGCACGCCAATTTTTATTCTCCCAAGGTCGACACTTGAAGCAATAAGACATTACGTGCAGGGTTGTGGAAATTGTATCGCTGAACTCTCTGGAATGTAGTAAAACCGTTGGCTAGGATGGGTGAGACTGGTCTAAATACTTTGAGAAACTGTGGGTTAAGATTAATAGCTCATTTAACTTTAATATTTAACAAATTCTTAGTGCATTCCTACTTCTAAATCGAATGTAAATTGGCAACTGTCTCACCAGAATTAAAGAGGAGAGATGAATTTGACATAACGAATTATCGCCCAATATCCATATGTAGCTATGTAAGTAAAATGATAGAAACGTTCATCTTTCTAAAGGTTTCGAGTTTCTCAAAACCAAATATTTGCTGTCCAAATTCCATATTGGGTTTCACGCTTCACTCCAAATCATTCAATAAAAAACTGACAGACATATATGAAACAATAATTTCCGCGAAGGGTAATCAGAACAAGATTAGAATTGTGATCTGTGATATCTCCAAGGTTTTGCATGAGGCATGGCATAAAGAACTAAAATTCCATTTGGAGAAAATTGGTATTACAGGACCACTTCTCGTTTGGTTTAAATCTTATCTCACAGATAGAAAACAAAGCGTAGTCCGAGGCTTCCTCTCTTCCAACTGGCAATAGCTGGCTCCAACGTCGGGCGTCTTCTGTTTCTAATAAACATACATAATGATGTCAAGTAAAAAGCTAAAAAGCAGCTGATACAAGCCTTTCTACAGATGATGCGTCACTTTATATTTTGTCGGATGCCCAATCCATTCAGTTGAGGCACTTCCCAGTGACATTGCAAAAATGAGAGATGGGCCAAAGAGTTATACATTCAACCCCCCCCCCCCAAAAAAAAGTACATTTTAAATCAACACGAAGATTTATTCCCCCTACAACCAATCTTGAAAATGTTTGATCGGCCATCACAGAAATTATCTCGCATAAATACGTCGGTATTACATTCAATACCCGTGAAAATGTGATGATCATATAAATAGTTCACTCTAAAATCAGCCGGGCTGAAGAACCCAAATCAACTGGGTTGAGTGAATATGAACCCAATTGGGTTCATATTCACTCAACCCTGTTGATTTGAGTTGATTTTTAACCCAATTAATTTTAGAGTAAAGGCGCAGAAAAGCATACGTATTTTGATAAAAGATAAATATCGTCTTGATAGAAAAACTTTCCTTCTAATTATTTCTTTTTTATCCACCCAGTTTTAGGTTTTAGAGTATGGCCGTCAAGGTTGGAACTGCACAAGGAACAACAATAGCTCCCCATACGAACCATGGGAAGTGGAGAAGAGCTTGTTCCCTGTGGCAAACACGTTCTGTTTTACTGGTAAACTAGTACTTGATAACGCGCCCCTAGGTTGGAACTTATCTCAAGTGAGACGCGATGTTTAAACGACCGGCTAAACTTTACTTCATACCTACATTGCGATAACCATAGGAGCTGAAAATCATCGTAGGCACCAATAAAGAATGACGAAAAAAACCTTGAAATATTTAGATGCCGCAACAGCAGTTACCAGTGCGACGAAAAGTAAAATCAAAAGATCGATAGAAGTGTATTTCGTATGGGAATCGCTGGGACCAAGATGTAATAAGCACAAACTTCAACAACTTCAAAACGTATTTTACAAGCTTCGTCCGCCGTATCTTTGCAACTTGCTCCCTTACACTTGCTCCCTTACCCCTCGGATATCAAGATTACTAAACTATAATTTTAGACATACCTATAGGTCGACTTTACTGAAGTCGTGGTCGCCATTACGTAACACGCCAGTTCTTTATTCGCAAGTTAAACTTTGGAATGATTTTCGAGTACCGTTCGGTTTGAGTGAGTTGGCCAACACACTGGTGATGGTTTCTGTTGACTTTCTAACTACCTGTAATTGTAGAGGTGATATTTCTATTCAAACAGAAACTCATAATCTGTAAAAAAAAAAAAAGAATGAGATGCGCGAGCAAAATCTCAATCAACGGACATCCGAATTCAACAGGCGGATCCACAGCTGAAGGTTTGTTTCCATGAATTATGTCCTTTCCGAAGTTTCAAGGCTTGTAGTCTAATGGAATCTCCAACCCGTGGGTATTATAGTGGTACACCACTTTCCTCACACCGTACTACAGCATTGATGGGAACAATTTTTTAGATACACTTGTCGAACAGTAGAGTCGCCCTGTATATAAATTCGATGGATCGTCAAGTCCGACAAAGAACAAGAATTGATATTTAAAAAAGGCCTCCATACAAATAATCAATCGCCCCAACCCACTATAATCCTTACTTCGACCAAAAACGTTAAATATATTTATTTATTGGAGTTTAAGGTCACATATTTATTCACAATGGCTAATCATGACCGTGACAGTTTTAAGGGTGGAGGAAGCCGGAGTACCCGGAGAGAACCACCGACCAACGGCGAGCAACTGTCAGCTCCCCAACATACTAACTCCACACAAGCAGGGTTAGCATTGGTTGAAGACAAGTGCACCATCGACGTGCAGTACGCCTTAGTACACAACACCACCGTGCCCCCACGCGGACAATGGAGATGAAGTGTCTTGCCCGAGGTCACAACGCGGTTGCCGCAGGTGGGATTCGAACCGAGGACCTCTCAGCTTGCAGCCTGCACCTCTACCTACTGAGCCACCGCGCTCCCAAAAACGTTAAATAATACCTTGCGGATTGAGGTAAAACTGTAGCAATCTTCAACGTCATTTATCCAATGTCGTCTCTCAATTTCTCCGTATGAAATATAAACGGAGGATCATTATCTCATCCAATGTTAAGAATACAGAAATTGTCGACGTGCAGTACTGGGTGGCTTGGGTGTTAACCTTAGGACTGAAACCTTGCTTTTCGGATTTGACCATTTAACAGAAGCCACACTAAAATTAGTCAGATTATTTATTTATTGGTGTTTAAGGTCACATACTTATGCACAGTGGCTAATCGTGACCGAGTCAGATTAAAAATTCATCCAAATCAACTGGGATGAGTAGCTAATCGTGACCGAGTCAGATTAAAAATTCATCCAAATCAACTGGGTTGAGTGAATATGAACCCAGTGGGGTTTATATTCACTCTGCTCAGTTGATTTGGGTTGATTTTTAACCCAACTGATTTTAGAGTGTACAAATATCAAATCTTTAGAAATGTTCCCGCATTTATTGCACTAACTAGACGTTTCAATTTACACTGCTGGGCTTAAAATTTCGAGAGTCGCGTTAGAATTTACAAATATGCACCAACGAAGACAAACATTGAAACTCAGTTTGTTAACTTTTTTGTCTCTATTTTATTAGTCCATTACATTCGTCTTCTTGTCTTGACAACTGACCGGTGGTTCACCAATTGTTCTGCATGCATGTACACCATTAACTTATTGTCTAACGGTCTTCTGATTGTCTGAGTCCAATCTAATTGTTTCGATCCGTAATGGTAAATGAGTTTTCTCATTATCCGCAACTACGTCTATTCATCGGTTTTCCGTTCGCCTGTTTGGACATGAAGAATAACGACCTTCTTGCTGGTAAAGTGCGATTTCCAATCCGATTTTTTTTTCAAACGGTAGGATCCGACGCCCATGGTTTCATAAATTCCAACCAATTTAGTTTTCGACCTGAAGTCATTTGTAGCCGGTCATTCTTATTTTATACTAAAATCAAATATACCAGATTGCTGCCATTCCTTATAAGATAATTAATATTACTTGTATCCACTTTCCTGCATTCCAATAAAAGAGAAAAAATAACTTCTATCCGATTGAGTTGTGACATTTCAATGTGTGTAATAAATTTTGAGTCCGAGATAAAAAATAAAATGGTTCAGGTTTCCCGACTGACCCTAATTCTCATACCCAACCCTAATATTTTATAAGCACCTAACAAAAAAAAGTTATCTCCATTTAAAATGATATCGGAAGGTTCGTTTTGACCGGACTTCAAACACATGTGCACTCCGAAAATAGGCATATCTGACCCAAAAAGCAGACGAAAATTTACAAACAAATTAAATAAGTAAAACTTTTCATTGTTTCCTCAAAAACATAAGCTGTGCTTTATAGACAAAAATAAAAAAAGTAATAAAATTCGAATGGCGATTTTTGTAAATGATGCTGGGTAAAAAGATAAACGAATGTATGAGAAAATAAAATATCCGAAACAAGGTAAAAATCAAAATAAAAAACTCCCGACCCATCGACTTTATTTGTTTTACTGCATGTAACCTGAACAAAACCATTTATATTTTTCGCCCCTCAATAACACTCTAATAAACCGGTCTTTCTTATTACAGTCAAAGCCTGACACTCTGCTGTGTATTCATTCACTCATTCATCTCATAACACTGCATTTTGTAATGCAATCCGTATGTATGAAATTGTATTTTTACATTTTTTACCACAAATAAATTACAACTGGTGACGTCCTTTCGTCTCACGACATGGATTATAATCGTGTTTCAGCAAATGTCCGTTTTCCCTCAAGTTAGAGCGTTGCGAATCTCGGGTCGGGACGAATCAAATCAGGCAGGGAAATTCGAATCGAATCTCACGGCTCTCCAAATTGTAAGGTCTACGGTTTGTTCCCCGTCAGAGGTAACTGCGTTGTGTCCTTGGGGAAGGCACTTAATCCCGATGGCCCACGCGGGGACACTGTGGTGCTGTGTACTAAGGTGTACTGCACGTCGATGGTGCACTTGTCTTCAACCAATGTCAACCATTGCTGTGTTACTGGAGTTTTCCCCGTAGAAGTTTTAATTTGCTGGGGTGTTTTCGGAACATCTCAGGTTTCCTATATACTGTTTATCTCTCACTACCACCGTAATAGTTAAACACAATGACTACGTCTGAGAAGTTATCATCCTATTTAGTAACAATTGTACTCTTTTTAATATTCTTTGGCAATGATGAAGCTTCGTCTTTTTTGATCACCATTGTGTGAAGTAAATGTATTTTACTTTAGTTTAAACAATATTTATTACTGAACGTGACAATTGTATACATCACGCAAACAGATAAAAAGGAACAACTCATGAAATTAATGGTATACAATGTAACAGGACAACAGAATTCAAGAATAAATGTAAGGGATTCAACAATAAGCTATAAGCTTTTGGAAGTCGTCTCCCTGTTTTACTTTATGTAACATAATTAACCGAGAGTGTATTCAATCCAATCCAGGCTCGGTCAAACAAGACTGAATTGTTGAAATTTCTAATTGCATTATGGGGCAATTGCTTTCTGATAAAAAAAGAAATGATAACGAACAAAGAAACAAACTAACACAAACTGACGAACCAAAGAACAAACAGAAGGATAGAGCAAGCAAAGTGGGAGCCCAATGATTTCGACAGATTCGCATAATGCCATGGTCCTTCAAACTGCATAAATCATCTTCTGTTATTTTGATTGCAGAACATGAACTTGGGAAGTGCGTGACTACAGCATATATGAGAACTGCCAATCTACACAGGTATACCACTGTAGTGGAAAAGGTGTTGTGATCACCGCAAGATCAGTTAGCTTCTTTTTTATTTTTTCTTCCCTCAAACTACAGTCTAAGATCAGTTGGATTAAAACTTAACCCAGATCAACAGGGTTCAGTGAATATGAACCCAATTGGGTTCATATTCACTCAACCCAGTTGATATGGGTTGATTTTTAACCCAACCTTTTTAGAGTGTGCCATTTCTGAAATTGTTGGTGCACTCCTTCCAAGAATATTCAACAAAGAGTACACGGGGCTTATATTGCCAAAAACGTGAAACTTCGAAAGATTTTATTTCAATGGCTATTGTTCAACGTCTTTCCAAGGTTACAGCTTGGGAACATAAGGTAAATTCGACGTGACAATGGTTTTTATGGGAAAAAGAAATGTAGTGACCTTAATGTATACACTGTTGTAGGAGAGAGTGAGAGCGAAAGCCGTTCTTTCACTTGTAATGACACATATCGAATGCCCTGCCGTGGGTTTCATGGATAGTTAATCTGCTTAATTCTGACCACAGTCAAAGGTCTATGTTGTATAGGATTTCAAACGCCGTATTTTAATCTTGTAAACATAGAAAGTGATCATTATTTCAAACACGACAATCCCGCAAACAGAATTGATGTGATTGTATTTGCTACATTTTATAGTAAATTAAATAAATTTCCGCATAATAGAATGAGAATTCAATTAACACAACGACCGTTAGTGAGATTTTCACAGAGAAATTGTCTATTCATACAAGCCCACCAACGTTTAATTTTTAAGTTGAACAACTAAATTAACCGGCAACTCAGTGCATTCTCAAGACGTTTCCGACACAAAGGAGCTTATTGGACAAAGAACGAAAATATACGATGTTACATTAGCTAACACATCCTACAGTTTATATGTATTTCTAAAAAATATTGCTGTTTTCAACCGTGCAAATTATCAAGAAATTCTTCACCTAGCAAGACGATCATTGCACATGGGCGCTAAGACGAGTTGGAGCCTATGAGCTATCAATTATCTCTTAGTAATAATCATGTACTTTCTGAGCCCTTTACCCAACGTAAGGGCCAAAACCGGACAGCGCTATTCTCAAAAGTCGCCAATTAAGTTTCATTATTTTTTCATTTTTTGTCTCAAAAACATAGGTTATGACCCCTCATTGGAACGAGCTCGTCGAGCTCGTTCCAATGAGGGGTGATAACCTATGTTTTTGAGACAAAAAAAATGAAAAAAATGAGTCATTCAAGAATTTTTTTTGCAGGTGTCGTCTGCTTTTCATGTTAGGTAAAGGGTTAAAAGACTTGAGTTGATACTTGGACTTTTGTCACAGGCATGCACAGTCGGTCATATAACTTGGAGGTCTGTAGTCCTCGAGTCGGGCCGTGACCAGCATGGCCGATTTGGAGAACCCGGTCGGTACGTGTTACATCAATAAGAAGTTGTGTCACGACTACAATATGTATATTTTATTTATTCACTTATAAACTTCCCAGATGTGTTGGGTTTTGTAACCTTAATCCTTACTGACTAATATTTCAACTGCATTATCAAGACATGCCTTCGACGAAGGCATGTCTTGATGATGTTGTTGAAATATTAGGCAGACTTAGGTCATCACAGCCGGGGACGAATTAGCTTTATCCCGCCCCCAATAGGCTACTCTCACGACGCCCGTGATCTTGAAAAACATTTCTTGAATAACTGAAAGTTTTACATTTCTCCTCCAAAACATAGCTTCTGGACCCATATTGGAACGAGCTCGACAAAATCGTTTCAATGAAGGGTTATAAGCTATGTTGTGGAGGCAAAAATTGAAAATAAGAAAAAAATTGAAGGTCGAATTTTGTTGATAACGCTGGCCGAATAGAACTGTTAGGTTAGGTAATGCCCTATTGAACATAAATGACAGTTGTTGGGATAAAATAGTTCAGGTTTTGTTCTGAACGGCGCTGCTAGTAATAATTTTGAAATTTGGGAATTTCAAAATTAGTATGACAAGTGGGAGCGGGTAGTGGATGATTCTACCAATATTTTCGGTCGGTTACTTTGCCACAATACTTCAAAATCGTTCCTTTCAATCAGCAACTTGTTTTCTGATCCATTCGCTTTTATTATGCAAGTACTTCAAAACACCCCCAAAACATTTTTCATTTTGAAACATCTCAAAATGTGCTGGTGCACTTCGCAAGACATGCCGTAAATGTAAATAAAAAAATGTGTCTAACAGACTGGACTTATGTCTGTTGATGCAGGATTGAATGAAATAAGGACGACTTAACGGAGATACTCTTCCTACTGCTGAACTGATGTAGTTCCGTCGGTCTTGTTTGTCACAATTCGTGTGTGTCAGGACAAAACGTTTGAAATGTTTTCAGTTTGATCATCAGCTAAAGCACGTCTTTATAACCCGATAGCATTGGACATGCATGCTTCGTATGGCAAAGATTCAGCTCGGGAGAGCAAACAATTCGGGTGTCCGAAAAGCAGACGAAATGTATTTAAACATTCCACTTCTGATCCTGATTCCACGTAGCTTTCCAATGTCAAGACTGAAAGTCAATATGGGTTCTCAAATTCCGAACTCAAATGGATCAAGACAAATAGTTTTGTCTCCGTCTTTCTGTATCTGGGCAAATATATCTGAACCAAATAATTCTGCGCCTAACTGTTTAATATCACAGTGCTCCCTAACCTTGCCCAAATCAATTTTTAAGGTAAAGTTTCATATTAATGTAGTCTGGCAAACAATTTTTGCCCATGATTTTTAGCACGAAATTCGCTTTTGATCTTGTCAAGGCCAATATGGAAGTTAAGATCATGGGTCCGGTTTGAGGGTCATAAGTTTCGGTCCTCTTTGTGACTGAATCAAAACCCTTGGGATTTGATCTTGACATTGTGCATTTTTCATGTTTCCAAGAATAAACTGCAAGTCCAAAATGTTGGTATGTATTGCAGCCAGATGATCTTTGTATTTATCTGTCCACGCACGGCTGTAACTGTTGAACAGGAACACCTCAGACCATGGTACTTTGCATCATAATAGGCCTTCACCTCAGTACATCTGAGGCCGCAGTCAAGATGATAATGTATTGTAGTCAGAGTAGAAGATCACGCATGGGGAGCAAACGGTTACTTTTCTCTTGTCTCTCTGTGACTTATAACTTTTGGCCTGACTGATTATCGATATTCGTCTCTGAATGCCACTCGGCCTTGATATTGCAAAGGTCAAATCTGAAAATTGAAACAAATATTGGTTAAAGTTCTAATTCGAGGAGCAAAATGTATTTTTATCCCAATTTTCTTCACCCGTCTGTGTCCAGACTGTAAGTTTGAAATAGAAGGTTTTGTTTTTGGCATGATACTAGTAAGATCGCGCTCAAAGATCAAAGCTGTATGGCAGCGCTTATGGTAATAGATAGCAAAATAATATATAATTTTTGGTTCTATCTGTATCCCTACTACAAGTTTCAAACTATTCAATTTTGACCTTTATTCTAACAATACACTTTACGCTGACCTTATTAATAAGGTCAGTTTTTACGTTCTTGAAAATTAAAGTTCATGGGGGAGGGGGGTGTAATGTGACAAAATGTTTCAAAATAACAGACCCCCCCCCCCTCCATGACTCTGAATTATGACATAGCATTTAATCGTTTGGAGCAGAAGCGCAGATTTATCCGCCAGTATGTCAGAACTATACCTTCAAACCAGTTACAGGTTGACCTTAAGGTTTGATGGTCCTGGCGGTTGATCAAAAGTGAGGGTGATCGGGATCGAAAATGTAATTTGTGTGTTCATCCAATCGTGTGTCTCCGCTACACACTTGGAATCGACTGGAATTGAATATTTTCTTTTGGTATGACGCCTAATCGATAGCGATAAGTTTCCGCAATATGGGGCCTCGTTAAGGAATCCAATAGTACCGAAAGAGATAAATATCCTCATTTTGTGTTTTTTGGATGGGTCAAATCCTTCACGGTTACATGTGCGCCAGGACGAAACTCTATAGTGATCGTAGAGACCCACCGAATAGCAGTGAGTAATTGTTATACTTTCCAGTATATTTCAGGGAAAATAGAGCTTGAATACGTTTCGCATGGGTTAAGGCCTCGTATACCGATATGTCTCAAAGCAAATCACATGATGTATACCACAACAGATTACTCGGATGACTTCGTAATCGATGAATGTTTGGATTCAGCTCGGTTTGTGTGTAGGCTATTCAGTACTATTCTATCGATCTTCTTTTTTGGGCGGATTGTTTTTCTAAGCTCTAGTCGATCCTGCTTTTAAGAACTTTTGGTGTCATATCACCTTATTTGATACCCTCTGCATTCCATTAACCCTTTACCCAACGTAACGGCCAAAGCCGGCCAGCGCTATTCTCAAAAATCGCCAATTAATTTTCAAAATATTTTCATTTTTTGTCTCAAAAACATAGGTTATGACCCCTCGTTGGAACGAGCTCGTCGAGCTCGTTCCAACGAGGGGTCATAACCTATGTTTTTGAGACAAAAAATGAAAAACATTAGTTATTGAAGAATTTTTTTTGCAAGTGTCGTCTGCTTTTCATGTTCGGTAAAGGGTTAAGTCGTTTATTACCTCAAAACATTACGTGTTCTTGCAAATGTTAAACATCTCGATCACGTGAGTCGCTTGTAAATTGGAGTTGGTATTTTAAGTTCCCAAACCTCTCTTATTAGATGCAGCTATAAGTCTGTCGGTTATGATTATAGACCCATGAGGTACTCTCAGGACGAACGGACAACATACAAACAAAAAGAGTTAACCCTTTACCTAACACGAAAAGCAGACGACACTTGCAAAAAAAATTATTGAATAACTAATTTTTTTCATTTTTTGTCTCAAAAACATAGGTTATGACCCCTCGTTGGAACGAGCTCGACGAGCTCGTTCCAACGAGGGGTCATAACCTATGTTTTTGAGACAAAAAATGAAAAAATAATGAAAATTAATTGGCGATTTTTGAGAATAGCGCTGGCCGGTTTTGGCCGTTACGTTGGGTAAAGGGTTAAAAGTCAGACGACCAATTGTGTTGCTTCGAGATACAGAAGAACAGATAAAAATTAGGCTGTAGATGAAACAACTCTTTTTTGCTGTTTTCAAAAGTTGAGACTAAGGACAAATAATCTTAATTGGCCGACCTCATGAAGTTAGTGTAGTGCTCGCCATTTAATATTACAAAATCAGGAACTATTATGGTGTTGGAGTGTAAACTTTGGTAGAAACTGGCTACAATTTGCAGTATCATTCAGACAAAACATGAGCAATGAACCCCAAAAAGAATCCTATCCGAAAGATGGGGTTCATTTCAGAACACGAACGCGATTATGACATCGTTTAATTTCTAAGTAACAAGAACGACGTGCTTTTAGCATTACTCGTTTTGGTACAAAATCGAAAACGGGATGAATATGGTGAAGCAGGGTAAGTCCATAGCTGACTACAGATGACCATTCTTCGTTCTTGTCGGAAATGGTCGTCGTAGTACGACGTTTACATGGTTCTAGCGTCGTTTACATGGTTCTAGCGTCGTTTACATGGTTCTAGCGTCATTACCGTGAATATAACCACCACGTACCCGTTTCCCTTCCACGAGAACTCTGTACATAGTCTGATACGATCATCCGGTAAAGTCTACCACTGACGAAGCAAAGTAAATGTCAACCATATATCTAGCATAACGGTAATATCAGCCCAGCGCTGCTAAAAATGCTATTTCCTCCCAGACGCAGCTGATCACACCACACTGGGGCGAGCTCGTCGAGCCCGCTCCAACGAGGTGTGTTCAACTATGTTTTGAGGCCAAAAATAAAATACATGTTTAACAGTAAATCAAGACTATTTCTGTGTAAGTGACATCCTCTAGTCTTGTTAGGTAAAGGGTTAAATCGAGCAGATATTGCAAAGGTGAGTTCGTTGCCCGGATGCGACAACCAATAATGGCCAGATCATGATCCAATCAGTTCAAATACAATCTCAACCGTAAATATCTCAAGTCTCCTTCCGAGTATTGTATTCAATGATGACTCAACTCTCAATCAAACAAAAAATGCGGAAAGAAATCAAAGACGTTTCGGTAACGGAACCGCCTTGAGCTCTCCTTCTACCATCAGTTCACCTGTACAGATGTAATCAACTATGTTTACAGGTGTACCCGATGATAGAAGAAGAGCTCAAAAGGAGACAAGATTTTGAGAACATCTCTCGTTTTCAAAATCAGTTTTCGAATCAGTTCCATTAGAATAGAATTGAATCAACTCATCGGGGCGAATTCGAATCGAATCGATTTTAGAAGCTTCGCGTGAACGTGGTGTAATATAGTAGTATCCTTTTCAATGTAGGAAGGCTATTACAAAACGCGAACAAATGGCACGTGTCGTGTTATCTATGTGCAGTGCACTGACAAAAACGATGGTACAAATTGCCTCCTGAAAGTCCCAGGTGCGCCATTCGACGCGCAAGAGTGCTCCTACCACAACCGAGCTCAGTTTGCAGGAAGCTGCTGCAATCGTCCACTGCAGGTCCAAACATCCCCATTATATCTTTTCATGCAACATACCATACTAATGTTGATCGGCGGGGATGGGGGATTTAATTACCATTCTAAATCCCATCTCTCACTCGCTAAGTTGGTTTATTAATCATTCCCAAACATCATCCAATAGGGAGCCATAATTGTGTTTGGAACCGTTTTTGTTGCAAAGAGTGGATGTCTCGTTCAGCGGCACAGAACCCTATATCTTTGCGTTATGATTTTAGTCAAAGTCATCCTTCACAAGGGCGTTTCTTTATTTACTGGTTTTGTTTGCCTTCCTTTTGAATCAGTCTCATAATCACCAAATGATGAGACCAATCTCATAACCACCAAACGATGAAACCAGTTTGATCCAAGACTTTGAACTGGGAATACATGTATAACCGGAAAATGCTAAACCGTGAGGCTAATTTTCCGAAGGGGGGGGGGGGGGAGTGGGGGTAACCCAAACTTGCCCTCAGAACAGTTAGTTAGAAAAATTGGAGCAGACGTTTGTATTTTTTCTCGTTTTTGAAATACCTTTCCAGAGAACATTCGCGTCTGAATTACGGAATGTTGTTGTCAAGCTGTCACGAAAATCAACTGTCGAATGGTGGATGGTTGTGTGTTATTATTTCAGTGAGGGTACTCTACTTTTTACAGGCCTCAAGAAAGTTTGAAATTTTCGCTAAGATAATTTAATGAATGGAATGGCAACTTTGTCCTGTTTTAACAGATGCTTATTGTTCAGTTCAGTTCACAACCTTCACTACAGTACAGAAATGTCAACGTTTACACAGCCATTGCCGTCTTCCTCGGAATGTGTCTGTACAATTAGTTTTATTGACCCAACACCGCCAGTTGGACCACGCCCAGCAGAAACTGCCAATGCTATCCTCAGAATAGAGTTTAATTTAAACATCTCCAGAAATAAGAATCATTTTTAGAATTTTGGTGGTTATGAAAACAACATCCGCCAAACGGCTGTATCTGTTCTCGCCAACAAAAATCAAAAAGTGAGAAAAGGTAAATTTTTAGCTATGTCCTTGGTCGTGAATTTATGTTTGAAAAGACTTATAAAATATAGAAAATTCTCTTTACACTTCGATTGTCATCATTCACGAGAAATGTTATGGTATTCTTATAAAAAACCACCACCATAGACACGATAAATGTAAGGAATGGCATATGAGTCCTAGAATATACACATAACAACACGCGTGTGTTAATGGGTTAATCGATATAGCACGAGTGCCGGCACGGATGAATAGAACGAGAGGCCGCAGGCCTCGAATTTTATCCTTCCGCGATGGCACAAGTGCCATATTGATTAACCCATTCACACACGTGTGTCGTTCTGTATTTAATACACGCCTTCACATCTAAAACAATTATTAGAAGGACATTCAGCAATTCATTTGACAACTATCAACAAAAAGAACACATTTTATTGCCTCCCAAATTTGCAAGGGGAACCCGTGTTACTATTTCGTCCCCTGCGTTCCAATGTGTTCTATGTGCCTACTGGCACATGGAACACATTGGAACTCAGGAAACGACTTTTAGCTATTGCTAGCGATTCAGATTATAATTGCACGATTTGTAAAAAATTCCAGTTAAATTTCGCTTCTATTTAAAAATAGTCCATCAACGATTTCCGTTCCGCACATATGTGCAGAACAGATTTTCATTTTCCGCATGGTTTAGTGTTCCTGTGGATGGGGATTACATAGAACAGGCGTGTAATAAAGTATGAGTTCCTTTCGCTGAGCAAGTGATATGCTGTGGTGTCAAACACTGTTGTAAAAGTCTAGGAGGGCCCTCTCACCAGAGCGTTATAACACAGAATTCCAATGCCAATGCGAAGGTTTTTTGTCCTTATAAAGATCATGTTCTGGAAGAGTTCAGTTATAAATGCCAAGTGCAGTTCAAGCAAATGAACTTGCTGTTTGTCTTAGTTCCAGGAAAGAAGACAAACGAAAAATCGGTTGGCTTATCTATGTTGGGCGATATGTAGGCGAACGAAGTAATAATTCGATGTGATTTATACTTGCCTGCAACGGGCGTACTAATAATGCAGATTATGCATATGGGAAAGTTCAGAAATACAAGGGTCGATCAACAAATGTTTTCAAAATATTTTCTACATTACTTTAAAATATGATCGCCTCCAAGTACAATGCAGGTAAGAAATTACTATGCCGGGGCATCACCCGAATAAGTGTTTTAAAGACATGAGAGATCATATTGAAAAGTAATGTGGAAAATATTTTGATCCAGTGATACTATCTTTGTGCGCTTTTGCTCCACCCTCGTAAATACTGAGGCAGTTCAAGTAAGAATGCTTGTTCTTTGTCTAAGGTCCACAAAAAGAGGGGGAATGAAAAATTAGTCGGCTTGTTTCTTTTGGGGCGAAATGTGGGCGGCCAAAGAGATCGTTCAAGACAATTTGTACTGACCCGCAAGAGCTTGAAAATCCAAGGTGTTACTCAATGTTTAAAAATCAGCATGAATATAGGTGTCGTCTAATTCAGACTATGTCAAACATTTACCAGAGCAATAATGTGAATAGGCCAGACATGCTTTGTTATATGTTCGGGTGAATCTTCTTGAAGCTTGGTTGGTGAAATCGGTGGGGGTAGTAAGTGGAGGATTCTTCGTTCTTGGTAGTATTCGTACGTGACAATAATCGTTTACTTTGATTTTTTTTCCAAGAACGTTCCTCTGATTAAAATTTGAATACGACAGTCAAAGAATGTTTATTTCCTTCCCATGCATGCAAGCAAGCTGTGCGCAATAAGTGCCAAAACGTGAAGGGAAGAAAAGCATTGTTAAAATAGGATAAACCGACAGCCAATACTTTTACCTTTAGCTGCATCTTTTGGGACCGCAAAATATGCCGAAGTGTGTCGATAAAGCTCTAAAATATCTATATGACACCAGCCACCAAAACATTCTATAAGTGATGCATGAGGACAGGGTGGCACCTAAGGGTGGTCCCGGTGGCAATCTATGCTTGTCCGCCATTGCCTCTCTATTGGTATTTAGTATGATTAGCTGTAATCTGTAATAGTCATTAACGTAACAATCGCGATAAAAGTGTGGGCAGCTGATTGCTAGTACTTTTTCCATATTTTTAACGGTAATTTTTTTTACAGTGTGTGTTGAGCGCAGAGTAAGCCAGTTTGCAAAACCTCTCTCAGAAATGAGGATTGGGTGAGATTTGGGTGTAGCCCAGATAAAATATAAGTGCATTTGGAACACGTTCCAAATTAAACATGGATAATATTTCCTTCTACATTCTTTCCTATTTTCTATTTAATTTCTTTCGAATTTTGGAACGTTGGTGTCTGTTGGATAAATCTGCAATATGGTGCACTAAGAAGATATGTTCTGTGCTACAAAAATGACTTGACACTGTTCCTACCAATATGTTCAGGGAACAGTCAATGAATGAGTTTCTGAAGAAAGTAAAAGAACTTTCCGAGTGATGATGTGTTTCTGCGAATGAGGTTGGGAAACATCTATATTGGTACGAAATAATGAAATGTATGTGAAGGCACGTCCAGATTTGACCATCTTATAGTTTGTTTTCGATTGTAGATTGCACTAGCCTTGTTATCGAACACGATCATGTATGATGCCAAAACACATAGTTACGCATTGCAGATAATGGTTTAATTCTACTATGCAATAATTTATACGTCTAAATGCATCTAGAAAAATACAGACTTCAATCTCTGCAGCTCTATCTCGTTTCTCACTCATTTTACCTGTTCCTCAATAACAACACATGCAAATTTATAACCAATAATTAGTAATGAAAGCAGTATTAATCAGTAAAATTATACGTTTAGATACAATGTAAAACATTACTGTTCAAAATACTTTTACCGTAAAAATTTACGACAAAAATACCGTATTAAAATAATTTTGGAAAATACTCCCTTTTTTGTTCGTTGTTGGAACAAGCCGTGGAAATGATATGCTTATTTGAGTGGTCTACATTTCTCCAGAAAGCTGCTCAGTTGCCATGGATGGGAGAACAATTAATATCTTTAACCTGCAGCCGCACGGGTGCAGGTTAAATATATTAATTGTTTTCCCATCTAGGAGGATGTTAATTAGTCTACCTCAACAAATGAATCTTCTGAAACAAGCAACTTTTGACATGGACGATGCTATTTTGCAAAAGCGGGCACTACAGAGTTGAATGCGTTTGTTATGAAAAATGTTTAGTCCACTGTACATGAACAGTTCTCTCTTTGTGTTTCTGCGATAAAACTGAAGTTGTACTTTGTTGGAGAATTACCAAAAATTGGTTGCTGGTATTATTACTGTATATTTAACGGTAATTTTAACAGTGTATCTCTCTATTTAGACGCATTTCTGATTATCCTGCATCATTCCGTGCCGTACATTGTTTTTATGTACGTAATGGTTTGTTATACAGTTGCAAATTCAGCAGTTGAAAGAAATAATTTTTTCAAAATATTGCAACAAAACCATATCATATGACCCCTCATTGGAACGAGCTCATCGAGCTCGTTCCAATGAGGGGTCACATGCTATGGTTTTGTTGAATATTTTTTTTTAAATCTAAAAAATAGTGATTAAAATAATAAATTTTGATATCGTCTGCGTTGGGTAAATTAAGCCCTTCGAATGGTATGCATAAATTTGTGCGTGAAATAAAAGTTGGCATTCCCATGATAAATAGGCAACACAATAAACACCTAACTGTGTGGGAGGGCCTGTAATCCTACGGCCCTAAAGGCTATAGGATTAAATTGTAACTGAATCTAAAACAAACACAGCACAGACTCATCCATTTCGCTGTTTGCAGTAATGTGTATGAAACGCTTCCTTCCAAGGAGTTCGGGTTGAAAGGTTTAACACATCGAAATGTGTAATCAATTAAGTCCAGTCCCACACAGTTCTTCGTGAACTCCTGTTGAATTGGGCTGAACGAACCAGTATTTAAATAGAAAGAGTCGAGAAGGGGTGGCAATCTTGCTATTTGATTGAGATCCTCTGACGTTTTTAGTCTTTGGTCGCAGTCGAGATGAGAGAACATGATTGTAACCTTTTTCAGTATAAATGCTTTCCGAGTATTTATCAGGACAGATGAGGCCGTGTGGTAAAGGTAATAATAATAATATGGGCCTGTGTACCAGGGGATATAAATAAAACGTGCATTACTCGATTTATCTCTCACATTCATGCCAAGGTCAGTGCTCCAACACCACTCGGCACACTGCCTGAGAGTCGAAATGTTCACCTTTACCTACTTCAAATCTTGCTCGGGGGCGAGGTTTGTCTTGTGGTATTTTTCCAATGTTTGTAGAGTTTTTCCATTTTAAAACAGTTTTTTAACTCTCCTCCAAATCTCACAAGACGATATACAGTTTTATGACATGACTACCACAAATAGCCCCTCAATACCACTGTAGTTTGCCCATCAAATCCAGCTCTCCGGAAAACAAGAGTGTCAAGTTTTCCAGATCGTTATCATGCCTGTCTCAAACGAGGTGCACGTGAACGGACTATTTCTACCAGTGACCTATAAATAAATATAGAACATAAGCACAGAACATCAACACTTGTGTCTCATCGTTAATCGCCGTTGACAAACATTCCAGTCGAGGTCTGTTTGAAAATGCCGTGCTGAACAATTGCAAAATAACAATTAACAACAACTTTCAAGATGCGAATCCAACAAAACGTAGGAGAATCTGTGTTATCGAACGCGATTCCGACTGAAATTCAAGTCTTGCCTCCATTGTTTTGACTTTCAAGTTTCGTGTTCGACACGAACGTTCGATATTACTACGCGTTTGGGATTCCCCGATTCCATAAACTGTTAATGGTTATTTGGCTAATATAATTCTTGTTGTATTTGATTTTTCAGGTGTTGTGGTCAGTTAAAATACTAATTGTCCTTTAATAAACAAATTACTACAACAGTCAATTAATCTGTTTTGTCTATTCAACAAGACAGATCAATTGACTGTTGCAGTAATCTGTATTCATCACTACTGGCCACCCCGTCGAAAACGAAGAATCTCACACGATTCTGATCACTCCTGAGCCTTTATTTGACCAGCATTTGATACCAGCTTTGTGAATCATTGCTACCAATCTCATTAAACTATTCCTGCCACATGCATTCAACCACCACGTAAGGCTACACATGCGGTTCGGTTAAAAAGTTTATCATATGACATTGAATTTATTCCACTGCATTTTAGCGACCCCCTTGCCATTGGCAAGTCATTCTTCCTGTTATGAACTAACAGAGTTGAACGGCAGTGCGGTGGCTCAGTGGTTAAGGCATTGGCTTTTGTCCTTGGCCAAGGCACTTAATCCCGATTACCCACATGGGGGCGCTGTGTACTAAGGCGTACATCACGTCCATGGTGCACTTGCCTTCAACCACATTGATGCTAACCCTGCCTGTGTGGAGCTGATACGTTGAGGAGTCTGACATTACTCGCCGCTGCTCGGTGGTTCTCTCTGGGTACTTCTTACACCCGTAAAACTATCCGACATCAGGTGACTCTGTCTGTCGAGGTGTCGTTAATCCCAATAAATAAATAAACTAAATAAATATATAAATAATTAAATAAATAACAGAGATGGACAAAACATGACTTTATTGGGATGCAGTGGGCCCACATAATTGGATAGCTCTTATATAACCCTATTTAATTGAATAGAACTTGGAAAACACAAAAACAATTAACATACATTCAGTAAAAATTTGACGTGTTAATTGCACATTGTTATAGAGTATAAACTCATGTTAACTTTGTAACAAATCGTGTTATATATCGAAAAATTATCCCGTTAATCACTGTTTTTCCCTTGTTTTTTTACCCATTTGGACTCGGTAATCCAATACAGGCAATTAACCCTCCGAAAACTGGTGGTATCTTCCATGTCAGTTCAATGGAAGCATGGAAGAGTTCATATTTATTATTTGGGGTAGACCAATAAATATTTTCATCGCGTAGCCTTGGGGCTATACGTTGAAAATATTTTTTGGTCTATCTCACACTTTAACTTTGCCGCCACCCAACTTCATGAACATATGACGTATCATGTTCCAGGACCGTACATCGGCCTCTCGGATTAAAGGGTTAACGATCTCTGTCAAACAAGATATAGAAGAATAAATGCTCAGTTTACCTGTAGAATGCAAGACTTGAAGTGCTCAAATCCTCTTAATTGGATACACCTGTTAATTTAATAATTCTCAATGGCAAAGAGGCTATACAATTGACGGGTTTCCATTGTACTGATATGCGGAACCCTCAGAAATTAGTTGCAATGCAGCCGCAGAGATATATCCTCCATTTTTCGTTCACTGAAAACATTAGCCTCTGATATTAATTTAAAGTATGGTATCTGGGAAAACTTTCTAATATCAACGGTAAATGTTGATATTATTATCTGTGAAGTGTTGAACAAAATATACAAGAGAACAATTTTCCTGTGGTTATTCTACAATAACCGATATTCGTTGATATTGGTTGATTGCTCCATTGGTGAAAAAATGAAAAAGAACACTCTATCAGAAAGTACTGTGGTATACTATTGTATTGTCGTATTCTCTCAGAATACCATGGCATAGAGCCAGAGAGAGAGATAGAGATGGGGGAGAGAGAGAGAACCAAACCAGAGAGAGAGAGAGATAGAGAGAGAGAGAGAGAGAGAGAGAGAGAGTTACTGGAAGAAAACAGAAATAAATATAGTTCTGAACGCAAGTCCACAATACAGCAATATGTGAAGAATAAAACAGTACAGAGTTGAAGTCCCACCCCAGCAATCGAGGACATAATGAGAGCACACACTCAATAAATAAGGTAAGGAAAGGAAAGTACGATTTGTCACGGCAGAATAACAGGGTAATTTCTCATAAAAGGCGGGTACTTCGATCTCTTCTCCGCCTACAATGATTTAATTGGCTCGCAAAACAGAATAACATAATGGCTACCACCTCATTGAATTCTTTCAATAGATTTGTGTAAATTTATGTTATTAATGTCAACGTTGTTGTGAAAAGCGCATTCATGTATAATAACCACCAACGACTCTTTTATTAGCAATAATTACTGGGGTTTTAGTAACAGGAGAACTCTAGAGTGTGTCTATGAACACTACACTGGTTAAATTATCCGAGACCAACTGAAATTGCGACTGGAAAAATAAACTTGATGTTTTTTGCTACATCATCGAATATCAATGATATAGGTAAATAAACCTGCGCCGTTTTAGTTCAATAATCGTTTAATAACTTCGGATATTGGGGTTAAAATCCAGTCATGGAGAACATTCCAGTGAAAGGTAATGAAATGATAGATTCAGACGAAAACAGTGAGAATGAAAAATGTAATACACCAAAAATTTCACCAGAAACATTAGCTGATAATGATCAGGACACTAATACCACGTGTGAAAATAGAAAGATGGTTGGATTTCATCCTAGTCAAACAAGTGCGTTCTCTCCAACAGAAAAACGACACATATCTTCTCCTGTACCTACAATTAGTAGAACATCATTCTTCATAAATGACATTCTCAAAGACGTTCCAGGCACACCAAAAAGACTTCGAACCCATACATCTGGTGAATACCCAAAACAAGGACCAATCTTACACGGGAAAGATGTGGAACACATGTCACCGTTTTTCAGCGAAAATGACCTCACGAAAGATTCAGGTTTGTATTGACAATTGTTGTTGACGTCATCCAAAATGTTTTTCTTTTTTTAATGGGTCAAATGTCACCATTTTTGTGCGCGTACACCTTAATTTAGATTAAATTTTTTTTAAAAATATTTTGTTTACTGAAAAGTCACTTAAGATCTCTCTTTGGAACGACCTAATCGAGCTTGTTCCAATATGTGGTCATAAGGTATGATTTGTATAGAAAAAGCAGAAGTAAAACAGCCAGTAAAGAAGAAAAGACATGTTTGTTCAGTTTTCTACTGCTTATGCGCTGTATGGTACTAACCCCTTAACAAAACTATGAATATATTTTCGGGGGTAAAGAAAGAAAAAAATTGCTAGTTTTCGATCAGACACAATAAACAAGAAAACATCGGTGGTGTGGATCAGTAACAATTAATCCTACAGCCCTCTGGGGCTGTAGGATCTAATTATTACCGACCCTCCCAGAAAATGCAAAATACATTCGAACACTTGTTGAAAAAAGGGTACTGATTCGGCTATTTTTTCTGAATTACAGTGTTGGAGCATTTAATAATTTATTCACTTCTATTCTTCTCAGCATTCCAACACGTCAATCTAAATAAATAAATAAATAAAAAATAAGTAAGTAAATAAATAAATAAATAAATAAATAAATAAATAAATAAATAAATAAAGTATCTGATTTTAAGGTACTTTTAAAATTGATTATTTACTTCTGAAATACAATTTTATACTTCCTAAAGAAAAGAACACTTTAACCCTTTACCCAACGTAGCGGCGAAAACCGTCAGCGCTCTTCACCAATATCGCCAATTCATTTTCATTATTTTTTCATTTTTGTCTCAAAAACATAGGTTATGACCCCCTCCTTGGAACGAGCTCGTCGGGATCGTTCCAATGAGGGGTCATAATCTATGTTTTAAGACAACAAATGAAAAAAATAGTTATTCAAGAATTTTGTTTGCAAGTGTCGTCTGCTTTTCAGGTTAGGTAAAGGGTTAACACATTGCAGAAAATTAGTTGAAAAAATCTTTCGGATAATCACGGTAAAAACTTATTTACCGTCCTACCAAGCGACTCGTCAATTTGAAAAAGGTAACAAAGTCAATCAGAAGAATAAGCATCCATGTTGAAGTTTAAATGTTGTGTATTTCGAAATGTAAAATTACTTTCAAGAAATAATTTTTTTTTTATTTACAATTTTTATTTAAAGGGAATATGTTTAAATTTGGGAATTATTTTTGCTTGATTGCTGTAACTTTTAGTTATTATGCCTAATGTGAGCAAAATTACTTGACTATGCTTCAAAATATTCCCCCATGAGCCACAGCAAATTAAATATCGATCAAACTTACAATAAAAACTAAATATATACATATATATATATTTTGAAAATTCAAAAAATAAAATTAAATTAAAATAAATTGGATATTTTTTTCTGTGTCCTTTATAGATAATATTTGAGTAAAATTCAAAATCTGCTGATTTATAATATTCGTTTGTCCTGAGGGCATCACAACTGGGAACCCAAATCGCTTGAACCATTATTAACACTCTCCACAGTTTTCCCATAATCCATATTTTCCATAATGCGACAAGACATTTAACCAATTTAGTCTTGTTTGCTAGAGCTCGGCGAGAAAGATTGAATTGGTTAAATTTTCAGTTGCTTTATGGGACAAAATATCATGAAATTTCGGTGTTTTGACAACAGTATTATTGGGGCTAAAAAACGGTATTCACCAATTACACCGGACACATTTTTCTTAATTCTTCGCCATTTGTTCTTAAAAAGATCATTAGTTATAATTAATAATTGAAACTAATTCCTCCCACTTGGGAATCGGTAAGTAGTGCATTGATAAAGAAAACAAAAATAAATTTCAGGCAGTTTGGAGATAAATAATGTTTTGTCGTCTTCACTATTATATTGTCAAAAATGGTGGACGATGCACGTAATCTTTAATTTCGATGTTTTAAACCAATATACCAATCAGATTCATTATAATATCAAAACACGTTGTAATACATGAAGAAATTAAAGTTCAATGCAGACCGTGAATTCCCCCCCCCTTCCCGCCCCCCTCACGGAAAACAATATTTATCAAAGATTCCGCTAGTAGCGACAATGATACATGTTAATCGAGAAAAGAAGAAAGGGTCTTGAAGGAAATCGATTTGTTTGGGATTTCAAAGCAATGGTAAATTATTTCGTCTTTTCGGAAAACAAAGTTGCTTATAAAACAACTGAGCGTTGGATTGGAGATTTTTTGCACTGAACAGTTTATTTGGAATATTATTGCAAGTTTGACTGTCAAACTGATGTATTCTACTATTTAAAAAAAACATTGTCAATAAATATTTTTAAATTTTTATTTCAAATGTGAAATTTACAAAACAAGCCGACAGAACCACAGAAAAGGCACGCCTTCACAGCGGCGTAGCCACGAATTAAGGGGTGGAGAGGGAATTCGTCCTTCTCCTTGACCTTCCCTGAAAAAAGTCAACCTTTACGCCCATACCTCAAATCTCTAAACCTATACTCGTCCTGATATTTCTTGGGTCATTTTGCAACAGTGATTCCTTCACTTTCTGGGCTTTTTAAACCTTCAAAAAAATACTCAGTGTGCACACGTAGGCTAGAAAAATTATTTGTTTTCCCCGGGGATTCTTAACTATGGGGGATGCACACTCTCAACGGGGTGAAATGAAGTGGGGTAAATATATTTTTCTGCTGCCAATAGCAGGAGAAAAAAATATTTTGTACCCCAACTTCATTTAGTCTTGTTACGCCCATGTGCCTTCAAAATATAAACTACACAAAAACCTATTTGTACTCAAAACTGCCTGTAAAGGAAAAGCCATGTTTTATTAGATTTAGTAGTAAAAACAATAAACATATTCAAATATATGAAAATTAGAAAGCCGAGATATGCTATATTATTATCTGTAACAGACACATTGCAATAAAAAACTATAAATAACATGAAAAAATGAGAAAAAAAAACAAACTAAAACTTATGGAAGACAATTTCAATTTAAGATATTAGAGAAAGTTATCAGCTGAATAATTATTACAGTATTTTTACCCAACACACCTTTGAGACTATTTGAAGAAATTTATTTTTCTCCCCAAACTCGGCTTATTGTACCTCGTTGGAACAAACTCGACGAACTCTTTCCAATAAGGTTTGATAGCAAAATTAAAAGAAAATGATATCGAGCATTTTAAGTGGATTATTTGTTCCTTTGTTGTTGAAAATGGTGTCATTCAAAACAAAAAGTTGTCTAAGAAGATGTGCAACTAAACAAAACAGTTAAGAACTAAATTGTATTGATAAACAAAATTAACGAATGTTGGTTCAGTGGATGTCATTTCTTCTGAAACTGACGCAGTAACGTAAAGTTTTATTCGAAATATAATGAAGGATATTTATAAAGGAAACTCAATCCAATTTTTCATGCAGTGGTAATTTTGTCCTCTGGTACTTCTCTTGGGATAATTCAAAAGTAACCATTTTAGGATCAAACAAGAGAAAAGGAAGTATTTCTTGGAATGGATGATCAACAGGTTGCGCGACACAAAGAGAAATAAGTCACATGACAAGACAACACCTCACATTCAAGTGTGTTTGTGTGGACACCTGAATGAAACAGCATTAGAAACGACGTCAGCTACTGGACATTTTGATAAAAAGGGGAAAAAATTAAAAACAACAAAAATCGATATTTTTCTTTTTTTAAACAAGTACCCAGGGGCGTAGCTATGTTTTTCCAGTCGAGACATTTTCACCTGGATTGGAGGCCCACATATCGATTCACTCCTGGTAATAATAATGTTCTTTCTTACGAGACTGGCGTTGTTACTTGAACTTGTGTCACAGCAATAGTCCTTAATACAAATGGACCACTATGGTACCCATTCATGTAGTTGGGGGGCCCAGAAAAGCCAGTTTGGAGAACAGTACGCCTTAACACTTTACCCAACGTAACGGCCAAAAACGGCCAGCGCTTTTCACAAAAATTGCTAATTAATTTTCATTATTGTTTTTATTTTTGTCTCAAAAAAAAACATAGGTTATGACCCCTCTTTGGAACGAGCTCGACGAGCTCGTTCTAAAGAGGGGTCACAACCTATGTTTTTGAGACAAAAAATGAAAAGAATTAGTTATTGAAGAATTTTGTTTGCAAGTGTCGTCTGCTTTTCATGTTAGGTAAAGGGTTAAATGAATAAGAAGATGCGTCACTTTTAGGTGTAAAATTTATTTATCCACAAATAAATTTTAAAAAGTCTTGAATTTTTGTGAACTGAGTAATATTCCAACTTCATAATGAAGGCATGCCTTCGACGAAGGTATGTCTGGATGATTAAATTGATATATTTTATCAGTCGGCACTTGAGCAATCACAGCCGGGACTAATCAAGTTTACAACACTCATGCCCATTGGCCATCTTCAAATTTATTGTAACACATTACGATCGCAAAAGCGGTCCCTTTCTTGACCAGATCGCAGCCTGGTCCCGTCACATTTTCACAGATGGGTTTAGATTTCATAAAAGTATATTGCGAAATCAAAGATGACAAAAATTAAAAAAAAAACCGTTATATCTAAGATGCAATGTTTTTGCCTTTCTTTCTCGACAGGTGTGATCCAAGTGTGTCGTTGCCAGGAAAGAGTAAGAGAATTTCGTCTATGTCGTGACTTATTCGTAGCTTTTCTTACTTTCCGTGCTGTATTTAAACACAGTCTCTTAACACATTTTCAAAATGTCTCGATAATGACTGTAAAGAAATGCAATTCAATTTCGCGACTCGACTGAGACTTACAAATGAAATGGAAAAAACCCAAAACAGATGGGGATATCTCATGAGAGAATCAAGCCAAAAAGTTGACTCTTAATATCTGTAACAACCATTCTCAATATCTGTAACAACCTGTTTTTGTTTGTCAAATGAACAGTTTCTTTCCGGTTGTCTGTTCTGCTGGCAGTAACATTATACAGAGTAAAACTTACTGTTGAAAATATAGTAAATTACTAGCAAAAAGCTGTCGGCATATTATTGTGAAATTTAACGGTAGAAATTCGTATTTTTTGCAATGAATATATTTTGTTCGACCGAGAAGCAGAACCAAGGATCTGATATGTATATTTTGCGTCACAGCTCCAGGCGCCTGTTCAATCATCATCAACAGTAGACCAGTTAATATCTCCAATTGGCTGCAGGTTTAAAGATATAAATTGGTCCACCTTCAGAATGGACTCTAACCAGACAAGCCAGCCTGGATGATGCTGTTACCCAAAAACAGTAATTAAAGAATTGTATGCATTCGTACTGAAAAAAAACCCCACTGGGTATGAGCACTTCTTCTCTGTTGCCATGATTTCACTTTGAGTAGAAACGGTAGTTACCGTAAAATTAACGGTGAGAGGACCTGTAGCTGGTTGCCAGTAGATTACTGTAAATTTAACGGTTATTTCTAACAGTGATATAGGGACGCTCTAATTAAGTATTAGTGTAATGTTATCCAAAAGAAATACCGATGTATTCTGTGTGAGTGACTATGAGAATGACAGTAGTTAACTGCACTGATCGGTGACTGTTAAGAAAATAACTAACGATTTTGCCGATAAATGGAAACCAAATTACCAGAAGTTCAGCCGATTTAACATGGGACGTTCAAGATATTTTTTTGTCATGTAAAATGAAAACTGTTGATGGCAATTTAATAAAAACCTATATCAAACAAAATGTTATCTCGTATCGGATAGGGATGGGTGGTGGTTAAAGCACAATGAATATGGTAAAGGGGAATCTTAGTTTGGTTAACCCTTCACCCAACTTAACGGCCAAAACCGGCCACCGCTATTCTCAAAAATCGCCAATTAATTTTCATTATTTTTTCATTTTTTGTCTCAAAAACATAGGTTATGACCCCCCCGTCGGAACGAGCTCGTCGTACTCGTTCCAATGAGGGGTCATAACCTATGTTTTTGAGACAAAAATGAAAAACATTAGTTATTCAAGAATTTTTTTGCAAGTCGTCTGCTTTTCATGTTAGGTAAAGGGTTAACTGGGGGCTATTTGCGATATAAAACAGCATTTATACTATACAGAAGCACCCATGATGTAACTTTGTTACTCCAAACCATCGAGTTCAGTTCTCTCTGTGACTTTACGGGCAATATCCTCACCTTCACTTAACCACAGGAACGTAAGAATTGAATGAATGATTCTCACGACTGACTCCATACAAAATTTTACCTCTTTGAAATGAAATTGTCATGTACTCTGTAAAAACAATTACCGTTAACAATAGGCCTACCGTAAAGGTACTGGCAAAAAAATAACGGTAAAATACCATATTTGGCAATGGAAATCTTTTTTGTTTGTTTGATCTTGAGCAACAACGGAGGAACAGATATTTCATTTTTCATCACAATACGAGAAGGCTGTCGGCTTGTCATATAGAGTTGACCAATTAATAGTTTTAACCCTTTACCCAACGCAGACGATATCAAAATTGATTTATGTAAATATCGTTTTTTAATTTCTTTAAAAAAATTTCAACCAAACCATATCATGTGACCCCTCGTTGGAACGAGCTCGACGAGCTCGTTCCAACGAGGGGTCACATGATATGGTTTTGTTGAAATTTTTCGAAACATAATATTGTTTCAGCTGCTGCATCTGCATATTACGTGGGCGGATGCGGGCGATTCGTTGGGTAAAGAGTTAACCTGCGGACGAGTGGCTGCAGGTTCAAGATATTAATTGGTCTTCGTAGAAAACTGAATCTTCTAAAACGAGACATCTTTCGTCGTGGGCGATGCTATTTTACAAAACCAGGAATTAAAGAGTTGAATGTGTTCGTCTTAAAAGGACTTTGCTCAACTGCGTTTGAGTTTTGCTGCTCTGCTAGTTTTCATATAATGAAACGTTGAGCAGCAACAGCCATTACCGTAAAATTTACGGTATAAATAACGGCAATTGGTTGCCTGTACTTCTTCTGCAATTTTAACGGTAATGTTTTACAGTACAGCAATCTCTCTTTAATTTGAAAACTTAAACGAATCGTGCACAATCGGGGCATTATTATCGGAACTGTGATCAGGAATATTGTCGAGATGGACGAGAGCATGCTTTTAACACAAGTCTCCATTGTGTGCTCTTTCAATTGACCTGCATATTACGATATTTAATATTCGTTCCTCGTGAAATTCAATGGACAGCGGGAAGTATGTCCCTATTTGTTATCCTGGCTCATAGAGGGGCACACACTGAAGTACCACTAAGTCCCACCTGTCTCAATATTTTGTCCATGGGCATACACAGAGACCCCGCCGGCGTCCAGCTAACACATTGACCATAAAGAAATTACACGTATCTCTTGCGACGAATTAATGTAAGTTTGTCCTTTTGAAAAGTTTTGAAATTGTAAAGCTGACACAAATGTGAACCAGCGCGGCGTAGCCACGGGATCGGGGAATGGGGACTTGCCCCACCCACTTTTCCTAAAAAATGTCAACCATATATACATTCATGCCTGAAATCCCTAAAACTGGTTGATGTACTCTCACCCTGATATTCCTTCACCCATCTGAGATACACACTCTCAACCCAGCACGAGGTGAAATTAAGTGTGGGGGACTGTTTTGCCCCCCACTTCATTTAGCCTGGCAAACAACAGTAATTATAAAAGTGCACAGAGAATTTTGACCGGATCGTCAAAATTCTCTATACGCTTTCCTGCGTAGAAACTCGCTTTGTCCCCTGAGTTCCAATGTGTTCTACGTGCCTACTGGCACATAGATCACATTGAAACTCAGAGGACGATGTCTTGTCGAAAAAGAAATGTGCGTGCAATAAATCTCCTATGATATCTTCACTTGTTTGTCCTGATTCATTCTTGATTTTCGCAGTAATTATACTATTTATGAAATCTAGACTCACCGATGTAAGTGCGTCCAATCTGATCGCGATCTGGTTGGGAAAACGGCCACTTTTGTGATCACGGTGCTGCAAGTGCGTCTGAATTTATACCTTCTAACATATTGCGGGTGGATTTTTTCACGTGTCAATATTTTTCTATAATTATTATAAGAAACATTATTAACCTTTCCGCTCATGGGCCACCGCTTACACCCGGTGGTCCATAAACAGAAAGTTGCGCGTGGTTCTTGTGGTCTTCAGTAGAAATTTCAACTGTATCTCGCTTGTAAAACACACCTGCGGTGTTTCATATACTGTGTTTGACCCTCCCTGGATAAATCCATGAGCACGCCCAATAAATTGTTTGCACTCTTGCTAAGGACAGCGACACAAACCTTCTTCGATTAGAACTTACTAAGTACATATGTTATTGCATTTAAATCATTAATTATAAAGCACGAACCATATGGTTCAAACATTTACAATGACACCCACATAATATAAAATCGATGTGCACACATTTTTGTGTAAATTTCCTCTCAGGAATTTTAATTCTGTCTTAAAAGAAGTATCTGTCATTTTATAGGTCAATATTTTTGTGGTTTATCTCCAAATCAATGAATACAATTTTCCAATCTTAGCAATTAATCTATCAAGAGTGAACATTGCTGCTCTTTACTGTTTTAAGCCTTAACCATCCGGGTCACGTGTCAATTAATATGGCTTTGGTTTTCGCTGTGAGTTTTTCAGAATTATCCTAACTTTTCAAAATTTGCTGTGTAGTAGGAGATGAACAACGGTTGTCTGACCTTTTGATCATTTGTGACTTGGGTATGTGCAAGAGAGAGAGAGAGAGAGAGAGAGAGAGAGAGAGAGAGAGAGAGAGAGAGAGAGAGAGAGAGAGAGAAATTGTTCTCAGACCATCGTAAATTTGTACAACTGGTAACAGTTTGGCATGATAGCAGTTTATAAACTCTCGCACGGGAGATAGTGAATAAAAAATATAGAAATTTAAAATTGTTTACCCTAAAAGAGTTTATATTGTGTTATTTTTTAATTGCCAGCAACGGGATCACAATAGGGGGGGGGGGGGTTGTGTGTGTGTGTGGGGGGGGGGGGGGGGGTGAGGAGGACTCGCGGATACTATTTTTTTACAAATGTCATCCCTATATACCACTTAGACACAGTGAGACACACACGCACGCACGCACCCACCCACCCACCCATCTACTTCATTTATCCTGGCTTCTCCCCTTCTTGTTGTTTCAAAGCTTTGACAGAAAACAATGGAAAAACTTTCGAAGTTTCACTTTCATATTCCCATGAATTTGTAAACATCTAAGATGGAGGTGTGGATAGCACGATTTCACCCGGAAGGGATCGAGTTGGCTCATTGGTTAAAGCATTGGACTTGAGATCGAAAGGTCGACGGTTCGATCATTCCCAGCGTATTCTGCGTCGTGCCCTAAGGCGACAGGCTTCATCCCGATTGCCTATGTGAGAATACGGTGGCGCTGTTGCTAAGACGTGGGATACGAGGTCGACACACTTGACGTTAACCGATGTTAACCCTGCCAGTAGTAAGTTGGATTAGGGAGCGCAGTGGCTCAGCGGTTACGTATTGGACTTCAGACCGAAAGGTCCACGGTTCGGTCCCCACCAGGTGTAACTGTGTTGTGTCCTTGGGCAAGGTACTTAATCCCGATTGCCCACGTGGGGGGGGGGGGGGGGCAGTGGCGCTGTGTCAAAGCGTACGTCGATGGCGTACTCGTCTTCATCCAATGCTAACACTGCTTGTGTAGGGTAGAGCGTTGGGGAATCTGACAGTTACTCACCGTTGCTTGGTGGTTCTCTCCGGGTATTCCGGCTTCCCATACCCGTAAAACTGTTCGACACGAGGTGAAGCTAACTGTCAAAAGTGTTGTTAAACCCTAAAAATAAATAAATAGTATGTTGGAGAGACCGACATATACTCGTGGTTGCTCGTTGGAGCTCTTCGGGTACTCCTGCTTCCTCCGCCGTAATACTGCCCGAAACGACATGACCATGGATGGTGAAAGTATCGTTATTCCCACCCAAAACAAACGGGGTGTTGGGGGTGGGGCTACTGTACACAGAAAGAGAAACATGAGACAGATACAGAAATCACTTCTGGTTGGGCAGATTACTTAAAATAAAATAATGATATCTTTCATGTCAGAAGAGTCCACATTTAATTTATAGGGAAGATCGGTTATTATTTTCAACATGCACTCTGATGGCCGCAGGTTGAAAAAATAATTGCCTACTTTATAAATGCATTCACAAACACTTAATGTTATGTCGTTTAGACCCCTAACAACGCTGTACTGTAAAACCAGATTTTAGAGTTGTAAGAAGTAAAGCTGTTACATTGCTCAAATATAACAGAATAATAACGATTTCTCTTATCATTTTGCACAGTCTAATACCCCAATCTGATCCATGCTGTCGAACAAAAACAACGATAAATTAAACAGAGTCCAACGTACCAAGTGAAACACAGCCGCCAGGTCAAATTTTAAATGCTTAAAAATTAACTTAAACTGTAAGTTTAGATTTCAGTTTGCACATTGGTCTCATCGTAGTCAATGTTTGTGTTTGCTCTACAGCAAGGCTCACATTTCATTTATCAAACTGTGACAATTTGCAAACTCACAAATAAATTTAACTCCCTTCACTCTGATGTCAAAATATCCAAATTTCAAGAAGCCATTTTCCCATAAAGCAACTGGGAATTGAACCAATTCAATCTTGTTTGACAGAGCTCAATGAGCTCTGTCAAACAAGATTGAATTAGTTAAATTTCTAGTTGCATTATGGGAAAAATTTGCACCTTGAACTTTAGATATTTCGACATCAGTGTGCAGGGGGTTAAATTTATTTGTTAACTATCATCAGTTTATCACATTGCACACAACGCTTGCATCGCGTGCAGCATGTAACAATCTTTAATGCTGAACATCTGACCTGTAATCAAGAAGCCATGGGCGGATCGGGGATCGGGGGTCGGGGGTGGAAGGTGGGGGGGGGGGGGGGGGGGGGGCTTTGTGGGGGGTTACACTTTTTTGTAATTCAATCTTTTTTCGCAAGCATAGAGTCCATGGGACACGGTATTATCTGCGATAACAGAGGGACATCCACTATCGAAAGATATGGAAAGATAATACCGTACCTCATGTAAGCTACTACAGCTTCTGCGAAAAAACACCGGAGGGTCACAGTGACCTCCAATTTTACAAATTTTTACCCGAGGTGGCCACTAGACCCCGAGTTGGAATCCCCTCTCGGGCTTGCCTCAGCGCGCCGCTACGCGCGACTGAGATGTTTGAAATGTTGCGCCTCAGAATCCCGAATCCGCCACGATAAGCCATTCATTATTACTGTAGCTGTATCATTCTGTTATTCTCACACGGGTATTAACGAACACAGGTGATATTCTTTACCCACAATGCGTTCCCAAGCTCACATTCACTTTTTATTACGCACCGAACAGTATTATTTTATTTTACTTTTCCTCTTTTTCTCTTCGGCTTTGTCGTATTATAACAATCCATTGATAATTCGATAAAATCGCCAGTTTTACAGACAATATATTAGAAAGAAATACATCTCCACTCAGGTGGCATGTTTGCTCGACAAATATGGACGACAAATAAAATCTCTCTAAAGTACCACTAAGTTCCACTTATCCTATTATCATTTTTAAAACCCGCTAAAGAAGTTTTCGATCTGGCACAAAAATTCAATTGAAACATGGTAATAGTTTGTCACGGAAGTATTCTCGGGTCAACTCAAGGGGCCGGGAAATATATACACAAAGTTTATTTTATATTACTAATCAAATGTCTGTTCCCTGAAAAAATCTATACCTCAGCGATTTTATTGAAACTCTCTTCACCGTTTTGTCGTTTTTGTACAACAATTTCACTTCTACCCTATTTAGACTTGTCACGGAGCATTCCAAAGGGATGTTTGAACGTTTAGACTCACTTAACAATCGTTAAATATTTGTAATATCTTTTTGAATCTTCTTCATCGCAAACATTTATTCAACGCAATAAAAGGGCACATTTCGATGTGAAAAGAAACTGTTACATTGTTGTGATTCGTAAGGAAGGTCGTCGACTAGTACTTGTGAAGGTATTTTGTCACTATAAATCTTCTTTTTACCCTTTACCTAACATGAAAAGCAGACGACACTTGCAAAAAAAATCTTGAATAACTAATTTTTTGTCTCAAAAACGTAGGTTATGACCCCTCATTGGAACGAGCTCGACGAGCTCGTTCCAACGAGGGTCATAACCTATGTTTTTGAGACAAAAATGAAAAAAATAATGAAAATTAATTGGAAATTTTTGAGATTAGCGCTGGCCGGTTTTGGCCGTTACGTTAGGTGAATGGTTAAACCAGCCGAACAACGCGAGAATAAGCGAGTACTTTTGACAGAAGGGCGAGGGTGGGCATTACACCCAACAGCCATTTACAACATCTGAGAAACACGGACAAGCCCTTAACTATAGACCACAAGACAACCCTGTGGTCCATTAGCGGGAAATTCGAAGATGATTCTTGCTCCCTTTCCTCCAGAATTTGTACAATATCTATCCAATGATGACCCACCACGTTCGGTAAATATCTATTATCGTTTTACTAGAATATAAGAAGGCCCATGCGAGGGAAGGCTTTGTAAAGCCTTCCCTCGCATGGGCCTTCTTATATGTGGAAATGTAGGCCAGTGGGAGACATGTTATGATGCTAAGACTCTTGCGACACTCATTGGCGGTATTTTAGTGCTTTTCTAGATTTTTTTTTGAAGTGGATAGCTACAAAAGTGTCGACGAAGCCTGGGTATCCGGGACGAATGGTCGAATATCATTGATAATTTTGACGGATTTTTCTACGTACTAACTGGACTCATGCGGAGCTTGAGTTCAGGTCTGATTGGTTAAAGGCATACCGTGCCACCGTGTTCTAATTTAAGCAAGCGAGGATTAAGAAACTTGCCCACGGCCACAACAAGAGCGATATCAGGCCTAAAGTCACCAAACCCATCTTAACCTCTCGATCACACACGTGTTGTACCAGCCACTGATCCGGGATTCGGTGCAGTTTACAAGAACACGTACAGAAACAGTACTAGAACAGAAGCTGTTACGATTGTTTATGACTATGGATGGCGGAAATGAGAAATTAGCGTTTTGAAAGTTTTAAAAGTAAATCATTATCATTTAACAAACTTGACAATCTACCCATTGGTACTGTCTTGGCTCGGTAACCTCTGCCATAAATAATTTACATTCTGCTCTGTCCCGCATCGACGCACTTATCGGTCCCATTGTGACAAACCCCGAAATTCTACGAATTGTAATATTGTTTTCATAAATGTTAAATTCTTTTGTAGAGCCCAGGAAACATTTATTATTACACGCCTGTTCTATGATATCCCCATCTACAGCAACACTAAACCATGCAGAAAATGAAAATCTGTTCCGCACATAAGTGCGGAACGGAATCGTTGACGCACTATTTTTATAAAGAAGCGAAATGCACTGGAATTTTCCACAAATCGTGCACCGCAGTTGCAATTTGAATCGCTAGCGATAGCTAAAAATCGTACCATGAGTTCCAATGTGTTCTATGTGCCAATAGGCACATATAACACATTGGAACTCAGGGGACGAAATAGTAACACGGGTTCCTCTCGCAAATTTGGTTGGCGATAAAATGTGTTTTTTTTGTTGGTAGTAACTGTTGTCAAATGAATTGCTGAGTGTCCTTCTTATAATGTTTTTTATAGACGTGAAGGCATGTAATAAACACAGAACGACACGCGTGTGTGAATGGGTCAATTGATATGGCAATTGTGCCATCGCGGAAGGATAAAACTCGAGGCCTGCGGCCTCTCGTTCTGTCCCTCCGCGCTGGCACTCGTGCCATATCGATTAACCCATTCACACACGCGTGTCGTTATGTGTATTTACTACCGTTAGTAGGCAACAGGAGGTTTTATTGTGTCGTTTTGTGGGTGCCCCCACACCTTTTCTACCATCAGTTATCAAGTACCTAATTTCAGATTCAGTTTATGCTCTCACTCCTATTTTGCTCACCTTGGCTCACCGACAGTAAAAATGTAATTTTCGTTTCTGTGTGAGGTAAAGACCTATTTGTTCACATTCATGAACACAATAACAGCTGAAAACTTTCGTACTGAAGTTCGCCCGACATTCTGTTATGCGAAGAGAAGGTTTTGTAACACCGTAACAAAACTGTATGGTATGGAAGTTCATTCGATCCCAGCTGTCCCGGTGTTTGAAACTGATACACTCGTTAAATGAAATAATGGAGTTGCATCAACGATATTGTATCATACACATGTATTCTACAGATGATGAAGACGACGACACAGACAATGGAACGTCTATGCTACTGAAAACCAAGAAACCAAGAAAAGCGAGGACAGCTTTCACTGACCATCAACTGAGCGTACTGGAGAAACATTTTGAGAGACAGAAATATCTTAGCGTACAAGATCGCATGGAGTTAGCTGCTAAACTAAATCTAACAGACACACAAGTCAAAACGTGGTACCAAAACAGAAGGTATTGTTACAATACGTATGAAGTTGTATTTCTACCATTTCCTAACCCGAATACCAGATGACACTTGGAAATGAATTCTTGAATAGCTAAATATTTTCATATTTTGCCTCAAAACATACCTTATGAACCCATATTGGAACGATATCAACGAGTTTTTAAGAACAAATGACAAAAGGTGAAAAATAATAAAATTTGGGTGATGAATTTTGCGGATAGACCTTGTAGTTTTGGCCGTCACTTAAAGTACATGCGGGGTTAAATATTTTATTGACCAATGAGAAGATTATATGCAGTCACAAAAACAGGCCCACATAAAATGAGAGGTTCTCTGCCTCAAAAGAAAGAGGAAGACAGAATAGTCGTCTACCCTATGACTAGACCTACGACAAAAAGCAGATACAGATAGCTTATGGAAGCAATATAAGACATTCGGCGGGCTGATATCTCGGCCGATATGAAATTAACCAAGTGATAACCTCGTTATTTATTAGCCCTTTACCCAATGTAATGGCCAAATCCGGCCAGCACTATTCACAAAATTCACCATTCAATTTTCATTACTTTTTCATTTTTTGTCACAAACACATAGCCTATGACCCCCTCATTGGAACGAGATCAACGAGCTCGTTCCAGTGAGGGGTCATAAGCTTTGTTTTTGACGCAAAAAATTAGTGGTTCCAGAATTGTATTTGCACGCCTGCTTTTCGTGTTAGGTAAAGGGTTAATTATTATTTACTGGTGTTTAAGGTCACATACTTATGCACAATGGCTAATCGTGACCGTGACAGTTTTACGGGTGGAGGAACCCGAAGTACCCAGAGAGAACCACCGAGCATCGACGAGCAACTGTCAGCTCAACATTCTAACTCTGTTCAAGCTCCGCACAAGCAGGGTTACAGTGGTTGAAGACATGTGCACCATCGACGTGCAGTACGCCTTAGTACACGGCGTCATCGTGCTCCCATGTAGGCAACCGGGATAAAGTGCCTTGCCCAAGGACACAATGCGGGTCGTCCCGGACGGGGCTCGAACTCGGGTCCTCTAGCATAGAAGTCCAACAGTCTACCACTGAGCCACCGTTCTCCCAGGTAAAGGGTTAAACCAATACAAATAATTGCAAAATATTCTCGGATCTGTTACAGTTTTCTGACGGTGTTATTGTTTCTCATTGTTTTCATAAAGGCAGCAGTTTCCTCTTCTCCTAGTTCAGCTATCCGGACGTCTCGTCTTCCCCGATGGGGAAGTCTCGACGTTCTGATAGCTGAACCATCTCTTCTCTCACTTCGACGAATCTCCGTTTACGATTCTGAATCTTAGTTTGCTTTGAATTTTTTCCTTTTTCTCTTCATCAACCTAACCCATACTTATTGCCATCATTATACAAAACCAAACGCTCATTTGCCTGATAAGGCCAATTTTACTGATTGATTACGTTCGACGAATAGGGGTGAGCAATTTCGCTGTAAACAAAAAAGGCGGTTGCGCCTAATAACGCAACCAGGAGGGCAAATCTAGCTTAGTTCATATCGGCCGTGATAGTCTTCATATCAGCCGAGCTTTATAATGGGTAATTCTGGGAAAGAAAATCATATCTAATAAATAAGCGTCAATATTCTGATGTACTTATCTGAACCCAGCCCTAAAGTGATATACACATATCAGAATTTCTTTGTCACTCGCCTTAAAACTTTCGAAAAAAGTTACAATCCCAAAAGAGGGTTAGCCAAAACGTTAAGTGTTGAGCTGAAGTTTTCTAAACTGAAAAACTGCCCCAACGTCACTATGTAAAATTTAGTCAGCCCTCAGTATGTTTTTTCACCATGTTGAATATGATTAATTCACTGGGGGCTGTATGAGAGGAAAATGGAAGTGTGGGTTAGGTAGTTTTCGATGTGGCATCATGACAATCTCTTATCACAAACATATTTGGGATATCTACATTCAAATGCATACTCTCTAATAAATTAACCCAAATCAACTGGGTTGAGCGAATATGAACCTAGCTGATCTGAGAGTGTATTACACATAAGTTTGATGGTCTGTTGTATATCCCGATAAAGTAAATTATGTATTGCTTGGGAAAAAAGTATAACTAAACATACTCAGGTGCAAATTCTTCATACATTTATTTACAGTTTCTGAAAAAAATACAATAAGCACGTACAATTTTCCGCCAACGGATAGCCGGGCGCAAACAAATTATAAATACAAATCACACAGAGTTTCTCTGCACTGTGTACAGACAAACTATGAATGGTTTATATTTCTTACGCTTTCAGTTAGGTTTGAAAAATGTATCGTTAATAAGCCATATTGCATAAAAAGAAACATGCATCCATAAAGACACAGTAAAGTGAGAAACAGGAGTAAATTAATCATGTAATTTCACTTTGGTAACACGTTACCTAATACAAATTCCAAGTGGTAGTCAAAACACTTCCATCACCGTGTTCTTGTATGGTATCGCCGTACATCATACCTCCTGCAAATGTCCGAGAATTGCATTGAAGTTAAGACGTCAAGTGCCAACTGTATATATTTCATGCACACTCACTTGGATACTATACACGGCTAACAGCTGGAGTGACCATTGAAAAATGACACGTGTTGAAATAAAAATGAACACGTAAGATTGCTACAGGTTGAGAAATATCGCAATTACTCGTGCGGTGTCAAAAAACAGTCAATAGTCTGTAAGAGATCTAGCAGTGTTATTTAATATCAGCATGTGCTCAACCGATTTTGTATCCCTGAGGAGAAACAACAAAAATTTAAACAAACCGTCATATAGTCTGCAGAACTGAAATATTACTGATTTTTTATTACTTTCCAAAGTGTGATTTTGAGGGATTTCCGGGCTTGATTAACGATAACTTCACAAGTCAATTATGCAATCAACAATCGGGTCATGTATCCCTGCGCGCAAACGAAGACGCTTTGCCGTGGGTGTAATGGGCACTTCATTGTTTTTTTACCCTTTACCTAACATGAAAAGCAGACGACACTTGCCTCAAAAAATTCTTGAATAACTATTATTTTCATTTTTTGTCTCAAAAACATAGGTTATGACCCCTCATTGGAACGAGCTCGACGAGCTCGTTCCAACGAGGGGTAATAACGTATGTTTTAGAGACAAAAAATGAAAAAAATAATGAAAATTAATTGGCGATTTTTGAGAATAGCGCTGGCCGGTTTTGGTCGTTACTTTAGGTAAAGGGTTAAATAGTATAATTATCGTTAATAATGAAAATTAATAAACAGAGCAATCGCTTGACTGGACTGGTTACGTGAAATAATTCATTCGAGGCGAGGGACTATATTCGCGCACTCGTGTTTGTACAACGTCCCTCACCTCTCATGAATTATTTCACGTAACCAGTCCAGTCAAGCGATTACTCTCTATTTTATCAATTTGTTAAATTTTCTGTCTGTTTCCTGTTAAGGCCAAAAGTACTTTTGATTCTCAGAGACTCCTGAATTGATTGTTTTCTTCCGCGCTGCTACATTGTATTGGGATTTTTCAAATATAACTGTTGGTTGTGCCACGGAAATAGGAAACATAAACGCACAAAGTTGCAAATTTATGAATCGATTTCAACGTGATACAGAGCTGAGAAGCGTGAATCTGTATTCTTCGGAGTCGGTTTCGATAATGGTTTATCTTGACAAATAACACGAACAAACAAGATACACTGGAATTGATTTTTGTTGAAAAGTTTGGGTAAAAATTTCCAGTTTCCGAAAATACAAAGTCGTCGAATTGAACGAAACGAACACGTGCGTTTAGGTATACAAGCCACCGAGAGAAAATATCACTGTTAGGGATATATTTCTGACTATGAGTATACATGAACCGAATGACGTCCTTATTCGAGAGATTTTGTCGATTAGTTCTACGTTTGTGCGGTATGAAAGTCTCCTGCTTCGCATTTTAACCTTTTGAACTCGTAAGACTGATTTTGCGGTCCAAGGCATAATTTCGTCCCAATTTTGTCTCATTATGAGAAGTCTGTACACGGGGCAATCATGATAAAGTAATAACTGCAGTCTGCAGCCAGACGGCTGCTGACTGCAGTTATTGTTTTATCCTCCCTTTATATCGACTGACCCATCTCATCGTAAGTGTACACAAAGGTGATACCATTCTAGGAAACGAGGGTTTAAAGGGTTAATATCGAAAAAAATGCACCTCTTTATAAAATTAGTTCAGCGATTTGAACGTACATCCAGACTGCTGAACTATATATAACATATGACACTTGGGGCTGAATCATCGAGGCTATGTTCTTTATTATTCATAGTCCCGACAGGTCCCGACGGCAATAAAAAAATAAAAATAAAATCCTTCCTTCCTCACTGATTTGAAAAACATTTCTATGAGAATCAAAACTATTTCTTTGGTCTAAGGCAGGTTAAGAAAAAGAAAACAATAAGCGTACCAAAACTGAAATTTTAAAGGGATACGTTTTGAGTATTTAGGGCGGAATAATAAATGTTTTCAACCTACGATCATAAGACGGAAGGTTGAAATATTACAAATCTATCATGTTGATCACTAACGATCATCGTGTGTTCTAGATGGAGAACGACGGTTTGTTCATCTGTGCTTTTACTGATAGATTGTTGTTATGATGTGCACTGTTGGAACGGACGATAAGTGGAGGCCCTTCCAATAGTGTTACACGAGACAGCATTACTAAGGAAGTGGAAAAAGTTTAAAAAAAACGATTTATATTTTGGCTTGATCATATCGACCTTTGCACCACGCCAGTTAATACTTTACCCAACGTAACAACCACTGGCCAGGTGATAATAACATTCAAATCATTTTTTGATCAACGTTTGCCTCCAAAACCTGGCTTATGACCCTTTGTCGGAACGAGCTCGTTCCAATAAAGGGTCACGAGCTATGTTTTTCAGGTAGAGAAAAGAAAAGAAATTTCTAATTATTCAATAAACATATTTTGGCTAAAGTCGCCTTCAAGACGTATTGGGTAACGAGACAACTATGTTCTCTTCAAACCATGTTATGAAACCGCCGAGTAATATGCTGTTCTCTGTATTCGCGTTCGACAGTGTATATTCCTCTCTCTGAGTACACCCCCTCATAACACACACACAGACACACAACAAGAAAGTAAACTAAATAAGCTGGGCAGAGATTCAGAAGTCTGCAGAAATCGCTTTCACTACTCTTTTTCTCTACTTTCAGAACGAAATGGAAACGCCAAACCGCGGTGGGATTAGAACTATTGGCGGAAGCTGGGAACTACGCTGCTGTGCAGCGCATGCTCCAAAACAACCCATACTGGTTCACATATCACCCTCAGGCGTCAAGTATCCTCTCCAACCTTGACTCCGTATATCCTCGACCAGGCGATAGTGTTTCACAATGGCAAAGTGGACTTTTGTCGAAAATGTTTGTGCAAGGACTTCATTACCACGTCAATCAATTTGGGTCTAAACCTCCTATGTCAGACTTTAACCGAACGTAGTGTTGGGTTTTTCAAACTTTGACTTGATTGAATCCTCACTGATCGTTATTGTTGTATATACACTGTAGATAATGAGAGAAAAATAAAATAATAATTATTTATAATATATAATTTGTGCATTTTTAGACACATTTTATATTTTGTAGTTTCATTTTTCAGTTTAGTATGTAACAAGAAATTCAAACGATAATGCGACTCCAAAATAATGCTAAGAATGAATAGCTTGGACAATAACTGACCCAAATTGTCGAACATTTCGAACAGAGGTCGACGCAACTAATAAGTCTCCATAAAAGTGTTGCCACCGCGATGAACGCTTCATTATTTCAACGCGCTTAATATACGCAGATAGAAGCCAACATTTATTGTGTATATGGGTTTGTTTTATCACAATGTATTGGCGAGTACCTGACTGTAATCTCTAATAAATTGCAACACAATAGTTGCTGATTAACATTCACCACATTCTGACAGTCCAAATGAATCTATCACTCCAGTTGTTAAGCTAAAAGGTACACTGTTTCAAGGACGTGACTTACATAGTGTCTCAAGGTTTGTCTTTCCAGTAGTGCGAATTAGAGACGGGCTATAGTATAATGGAACATCAAGTGTGCCTGGAGAAACGGAACTCTATCATCGAGGCGAACTCCGTCACGGTAGGTCGGTACGTGTAACAGACACAAGCGCACATGTCTTAACATTCTCTTTGACGTTGCTAAACACTGCAACACATTAATTATGCTGGTCAGTGTAATATGGGAGTGCATAGGGAAAGTCATCTACCCTCTGGCGGGCAATCAATCAACCTCTAGCAAGCAGAATGAAAGGCGAAAGGGTTGCGTTGCTGTAAGAAGGGACTTAGCGATAGGTGCAGCAGCCCTAAAACATCCTTACTGAAAGTAGAGGAATCCACAGAAATTACAATTGACGTATTTGGGATGAGCCATGTGTTGAGCAGACCAATTCATATATTTAACATGCAGCCCAATTGCTGAATGTTGAACGTATTAACTGGCCAACCCTACGGATTTTCTGAGTGTCAATTAATACTATACAATTTTGACTTGTCTTGTCGCGAAGCTCTATGACGGGCAGTATGTCGAACGTGTTAAACCTGTCACGTAAACGATTCTTCACAGTTCGTCTATTAATTGTGAAGAACATGCTAAAAATCACGATGGATCGAATCGCACTGTGCAACGGTTTCCGGAAGATAGTTGTCTTCTTCTGGTAACGTCACTGGCGGATAATATGAACTGGTCGGCCCTTTTGTCTAGAAAACTGCTTCCTAATTGTTGTTATGCGTTTGTAATGCCATATTAATAGGGCCCGAACGGGTCGGTTTTTTCACCCGCAATTAGCTCACGTGACGGTGCTGTGCTCTAGAGGTAAAGTCACACGCGTATCCATTTAGACGCGTCAATTCTTTTGTTCAGAGGCTTGGGTATCCAGTTGAAGAAACCTGAAGTATCCTGTCGACGTACTTTGATCACGAATGGGCTCCCAATATTATCCTATTGAGATTACATCATACGCGTCAGGACTGAACAGCTCGGCACTTAGATTGGGAATGTGTTCTCGAAATGTGGGTGGCCACAGTGCGATTTGAACTGGTCGGCCCACTTTTAGTCTGACTACCCCGTTGAGGCGAAGTCATACTAACATGGATGATTTTCGTTGGTTGCTCATTTTACTAGCAACAATCATAGCGACCGTATTTTGCGTTCCAATAGATGCTAGCAAATCGTATAGCAGGACTTCAGCCCTAGCATTTTGTACAGTCTGGATATGCAAGCCATCATTGAGGGGTTATACTACGCTCTAAAATTAGTTAAGTTTAGAGGTAACACAAATCAAGTGAGTTGAGTGAATATGAACCCATTTGGGTTCATATTCACTCAACCTAGTTGATTTGGATCAATTCTTAACATAACTGATTTCAGAGCGCATAAAGTGTCGTTACTCCGAACATGGCACCATATTCTTTGTTTGGACGTCAAAATCAATTAAAAGCCTTTGTTTCGTTACACCTTAATGAAATGTGGATATAGGCAGTCTCTGAAAATGTAACAAACGTTACTGACAAACATATTCTGACGCCGAAGATTATTCCTGCACTCTACTACTTGAACATCTCCGATAACATAACATCTTTTAGAAATGGTGGGAGAATGAAGAAGTCCAGTTTTTCCTTCTGAGAAATATAAAACTTGACAATTTTTAACTCTCTCACTCAACCCCTTGTTCATGAATAGTATTGTCATTTAAAATACAAGGTGTAGAAAATGTCTACCCCCCATTTTCCATTTATGAAGAAGTTAATTAATTATTTACGCCTTTACAACACATAATAGAAGACGACATTTGTAAAATTAGATCTCGGACAAATAAGAATGATCAGTATTATAGATAGAATTTACACCATGCTCACCTGTTTTACTACCTGTGAAAAGCCCGTATGTTAAATTTTAGCTTTTAACCCCACTACCGATGAAAACCTTCCACTGCGGTTAAAATATTTTACACCTACAGTAGGAAGTCCATCCATCTTGACCTTTGACATGACCAAGCCTGAATATAAGCAACCTGTCATTTGCAAAACGAGGTCCCCAGAGGGTGAATCTGCTGATGCTATCCCATATAGTAGGCCAATTTATCCTCTAGGTACATCTTTCTGTTTTGGCTTGAGACCTTGATTCAGACCGAGGTTCACAGAGGGTAAATTTTGTGATGCTACCCTGCTGCGCAGGGTAGCATCACTGAATTCACCCTCAGGGGGACCTCATTTTGAAAATGACAGTCTGCTTATTTTCAGGCTTGGACATGACCCAGTTTGCCGAATTCGATACATTCACACTTCGCGATGTTTCGTTCAAACATAAGGCGTTTTCGGTAGTATCTACTACTTGCAATGACTTATTAAGTATACCTACAATTAAATATTTAAAATAAAATTTAGGAATTGTTAATAATAATTTGACTGAAAAAGCAAGGTAAATTCAATCAACTTTGACGATGTGTTTAGCTGTCAATCAAGCATTCGCGTCCAGCCGGTAGTACTGCCCACCGGCGTAGATGTAAATAAAACAAACACATTGGTTTGCGATAGAAAGTATCGTATTTTCTCCATTTTAAGTGACAAAGTCTATTATTTTTTAAGAGCATGGTATAAATAAAACAAAAAGGTACTAGGGCCAGTAATCGGATTTAAACCACTCGTGGAATAAGGGTTTTAACCACTCGACAGAGCCTCGTGGTTAAAACCCTTATACTACTCGTGGTTTAAATCTGATTACCGGCCCCAGTACCTATTTATTCTGTATATCTATCCTACCAGTAGGAAGACCTTAAAATTCGAATCAACTGCACCGGTGCGATGATACGTTGGTATATAACATTGTCTGTAGTGAGAAAAGATAACCTTTTCCACAAACGGTCGCAATGGAAAGAAGATGAACCTGCAAAATTCCAACACAACTTCTTTGTTTTTTTTGTGAGAGGGAGTGTGTGTGTGGGGGGTGGGGGGGTGGGGGGGGGTGGGGGGGGGGGGGGGGGGGGGCTTATAAAATGTTTTATACTGAACACTTCGCAGCGTGATTTCAAGTGACTGTACACTACGACATCCCCGCGGGAACCCCGGCAAGTGAAGCAGTGCCTGTTCATTGCGGCAAACAGCCTCGGTTTTACTGGTAAAATAGGACCCAGTCACTAACAATGCTTGAGAGGTGCAATCCCTCTCTAAAATGGGCAACATGGCGTATTAACACTCACCCCTGGTCTTGAATTGATACTCATGTCATGACTAGCCATGGTGCAAAAATATGTGACCATAAACACCAATAAATAAATAAATAAATAAATAAATAAATAAATAAATAAATAAATAAATAAATAAATAAATACTAAGACAGCTCGGACATTTGTACTAAAGTTTTTTTCAATATCAACAACATAAATTACAACCTTTTGATTGGAAATAGCTGACAAAAGCTCGTCTTTTGACAGATAATGGACTTGGGATATAGAGGGTATAGTGTTTTTGCTCAGATCCCAACTATTAACTCATGAGTTGGCACGCGGAAAATGTATTTCCACTCAAGAGATAATCCTTAGTATTCACGCAAAAACTTTGGATTCTCTTTTTATTATTTGTGCATCAAAAACATTATAGATATATGTGATTGCGCCAACGATCATAAGGCAATGTAACCTTCAGCGTTTGGAAAACATTTCAACGTGGGTGTGATGAAGGGCGTGATTTCCTTGAGTCTGGCTCTGTGGAATCAATTTTCCAGTCTTCCAATGGACTGTTATTTTAGGAAAACACATCCAACACAACCTGTAAATTTCAGACATAATTTCTTTCTTTGTTTATTTTTTGGGGGATGGGGGTGGGGGTGGGGGTAAGGGGGGGGGCAAGATTTATAAAATACTTTATGCTGAAAACTTCGCAGCCGTTATATCAAGTGACATTTGTACAAAGACACTAAATGTTTTAGAATATCAACAGAAATTACAACCTTTTGATTAACCCTTTACCTAACGTGAAAAGCAGACGACACTTGCAAAAAAAATTCTTGAATAACTAATTTTTTTCATTTTTTGTCTCAAAAACATAGGTTATGACCCCTCGTTGGAACGAGCTCGACGAGCTCGTTCCAACGAGGGGTCATAACCTATGTTTTTGAGACAAAAAATGAAAAAAATAGTGAAAATTAATTGGCGATTTTTGAGAATAGCGCTGGCCGGTTTTGACCGTTACGTTGGGTAAAGGGTTAAAAACAACTGATAAAAACAGATAAGGGACCGGGGATATAGAGAGTACCTGGTGTTTTTGCTCAGATACCTACAATTACCTCGTGAGTTGGCACGCGATATATGTGTTTCCACTCAAGAGATAACCGTTGATATTCCCGCTAAAGCATTGGATTCTCTTTTTATTATGCGTGATCAAAAACATTATAGATATATGTGATTGCGCCAACGATGCTTCATTCACTCAGAATATAATAAAACTTTAATAAGATGAGAAGCATCACTGAACAATATTTTCCACGAAAGTTAAAATAGTTTTATTGAATTTTCATGAGCGTCAGTGTGGTTACATGTATTTTGACGTAACGCTCTGGCTATATCGTCGCCACGCAACCGATTATCTTTATCCCCCGCATGGGAGATTTCGTGTTGTACTACTTCAAACTTTTCTTCTACAATTTGCAGCCGAGAGTATAATAAGAATGATATCCAATTTAACACTGATATTATATGTACTGTTATTATTTGTGACGTCCAGGTATCGAACTTCCACAACGTCCAGGCAAAGTGAAAAACAAGAAGTCTTAAACTTTTTATAGCAACTTTTAATTATTTTTACCCAGGAGACGAAAGAAAAACGGCATATGATAAATAAATATATAGTGTGTAAAAATATATTTTTTATTCCGCTCGTAGGATTAATTATTTAACGCACGAGCCAAGGCTAGTAAGTTAAATACTTATTCCTACTCGGGGGATAAAAAAGTATTTTCGGAACACTATATATTTACTTTATATCTGCATTATTCATGTGCTAGTATAATATTAGTTATACTTTCTCTTTCGGGGTGTATGGATCTGGGGACTCAAACATCCCGAGGAACACTGTGTGAGGGTGTATGAGTCCCAAGACCGGTGTAAATTCCCATAACCCCGGAAGACACAAGGATAGCGGATTTATTTCCAAATCCTTTCGTTCTGTTAACCCTACAGCTAGTATAGCTTTCAAAACAACACCTCATAAAATCGTAAAAAAATGGACTTTAAACATTAAAATCTAGCTAATTGAGCTGATTTCCTTACTAAAATTTGTGACACAGAATTTCAGTACCCACCCACCCCCTCCCGCACCATCCCCACACATTCGTAAAGGATGGACATGATATCTGGCTCACTGAGCTGATTTCCTTACTAACATTTAGGGACACAGAATTTCAGCACCCCCTCCTCCCCACTCCCTAAAAAATGGACATTAAATCTAGCCCATTGAGCTGATTTCCTTAATAAAATTTAGTGGCACAAAATTTAAGCCCCCCCCCCCCCCCCACCCTTAACACCTTCCGCCTTCCAAGCACGTTGTGTCAGGAGAGGCCTATTCATTTTCAGACAACTTGACCAAAATTAATGACAAGCTGGTGACTGATGGGAATAAAATAAAACATTTAAGACAGAAAGACTTATAAATTAAAATTGAATATCACAGCTAGTGCTGTACGTAAGGTTCAGGACTATTGTTTCACTTTCGGAATACATTTTCAACTTTTCCAAAGATGCAGTTACTGAAGATTGAGCACCTTCGTGGACCCTCATTAGCTTCTGTTAGTGAAGCTGAATCTCTGTGTTTGTCATTAAAATCATGGAAGGATAGAGTCTCTTGCATCGATACGTCTACTGTTTCAAGTTCCCCACTGGGTTCCTCTTGCAGAAAAGTGTCCTGATTTGTTGGAACTGCCACGAGCGCTGCTGAAGTTGAAGGTTGTTCATTGCGTTAGCGTGGCGAGCAACAGGTCTTTGTTGTGTGATTGAATTGTCAACAGTTTTATTACTTGTTGTGCCCACTGCAATATTTTCCTCGATTGAAACTTGCTGATAAACTGACAGAGAGTTAACTGATTTGTGTCCAGTTACAGACATAATTTGAGCAGACGAGAAATTGTGTCTTGCCAAAATTGTGGTGGCGCAAGGAATGGTTGGTAAAACTTGTGACAGTTGACAGGATTTGCCGAAACATGTCAACAAGGAACTGGAGGAATCTTTTCCGACTGACTGTTTTGTGTACCAGGTGATATCAGTATCATTGGAACAATCAAGAGGACGCTGCCATAATGTGTTATTTTCTGGATTGAGTTTGGACTTGTATATTTCAAAAGAGAGCACTTGGCAAAACGGTGAGTTTTTCACTTCAGTCATGGCGCCCCCATAATTTTCTTTGTCGGTCCCACGTCTATTTTTAGAAAGTTCGTCTTGAGCCCAGCAAATGTATTTCAGTTGCGTTGCGTTGTCAATTTTCACATTAACCCTTTACCCAGCGTAACGGTCAAAAACCGGCCAGCGCTATTCTCAAAAGTCGCCTATTAATTTTCATTACTTTTTCATTTTTTGTCTCAAAAACATAGGTTATGATCCCTCGTTGGAACGAGCTCGTCGTGGTGGTTCCAACGAGGAGTCATAACCTATGTTGTTGAGACAAAAAATGAAAAAAAATAGTTATTCAAGTATTTTTCTTTTGCAAGTTTCGTCTGCTTTTCATGTTAGGTAAAGGATTAAGGGGACGTCCAACCTAACTTTGGTCAAATTTCATGCAATTTTCTTCCAAGTCTAAAAAAGACCTAAAATAAATAACCCCAATAAATTATATACCAAAATGCTTGGAATGAAACATAGAACATGTGGAAATTGGAATTTGCCATGGAACTGCAGTCATGTGTAGATAGCACCGCATGAAAGTCTGCTATGGCATAAGTAAGAGAACAAAATTTTTACATTAAAATACCTCAAAATAAAATAACAGCTGTATTCTATAAACATTGAAGTACATACTCGAAGAAATCTTTTCCTAATTCTTGAAAGTAAGAAAGATTGAGACCAAATGTTAAAAGTGGAGTGCTCACTGACTGAAGGCAGACATTTTCTTTTGTTTATGCTTTGATTTGGGGGAGTTCAACAAAGGTCAACTTGAAGGAGTCCACTAGAAGAAGTATGGAAGGACAAAAGAGTGTCTCCCAATATAAAAATGTATGTGTCACTGTGGTGTTTTGGAAAGAAACTATGATATTCTCCTATGTAGAATGCACTGCAAAGTCATACATTGTAGCAGAATAAATATATTTACAAACCCCTTGCACTGTAACCCCTTTTATCCCATGTATCAGTTTGATAGTGATTAAGTTGTTAAATTTGTTTGGCTTATCAATAAGTAGCATAGCTTCGTTTACTCTTGGACACCAATACACTCATGATATCTGTTGGAAAAATAATAAGAGTAACTGTAACCTGTCACTGCAGATAACCCACGAAATGTACATAAAAGTACATTATTATTCAAAACACATCAAATCAACCGTACATAACCATCATAGCATGTACTTTTCCAAAAGAGGCTAATTGGCATATTGTGATCAGGAGGGCACATTCAGTAGGTCTTACATTCATAAGGTGTTCACATATTATTTCAAGAACGCAGTACGCAAAGTAATCCCCAAAATGTGACAAGTGAGCTCCCTTTCCTGTGGGGAGGGGGGGGGGGGGGCACTCTCTTCCTTCGGACTCACGGCATCATTTTTCATCAAAGTTTAACTCTTTTTTAAGATCCTGGCGACACACATGTTCCAAACACTATCAGACAGGTAACCCTCCAAATAAGTGTATCTCCAAAAATCATATTACATTGCAAAATATTCTTTTAGACATTAAGTTCTGGACCTTTCATGCTTCTTACTTCAACTGTAACACTTAATTTATCGATTAATGGGTGAATAGAAAAACCCTGCCAAAATCAACATGTTGAGTTCCAGAAGCCCTCCATAACAGCTCCGATCAAAGTGTAAAACATCAGATTGGTGGCTTTACAGAATATTCATTAGCTTGTTAAGTAACAGGAACAAAACATTCACAAAAATATTTTGTTGCAGTTAATTTGTGGGTGTCAGCAGGCACTTTCCAACAAATTGTAACAAATCATCTAGTTATAAATAAAATTTTCTGACTCAAAAGAGTGAAAAAGAACCATAAGTCTGGAAAAAATGTGTGGAAGAAACACATGCTACAGCAGCTACACAGGCATCATTTCCCCATGATACTCGATCACAACACCAAATATCTGACCTTCAAATTGGAGTAGCAGTGGTTGAGATAAACAGGAGAATGTTGGTATGTGTTAGAGGACAGAGGTCTCCACGGCACTAGATGTGTCTTTGACTTTCCAACTTCCAGGTCCGGGGCATAATAATCACAACACACCCACCTTATCAATTCATAATTTCAGTAAAATAAACAAAATTATCAATTTTAATTAATTTATAGATGATGGGAAAGTATTGGGCTTCTTTCGCCTTCTCGTACTATTACCACGCACATCTGCAGTCAGAACGATGCTGGCAAACGAAACTGAACACATGTGGTCTGGTGTGTCGGGTTAAAAGTAACTCGGTACGGATAATGAAGAAATCGTGAATATTTCGTGTATGCATCATTTTCAACGCATCTTCAATCGGTCCTTTGCCGACATCAACAAAGTCCGTGGCGAAGATCCATGGTTACTAGGAAGTAAATACCTTCACAACATCGGGGGAAATCAACACGCTCAATATAGTTCCAGGTCACTTGAAATATACTTCGAGAAAAAGTGATTTCTGAAGCACTCGGCTTACTTTTTATGAATATTACCTTATTTTATGTGTATCGTCCCGATTTTATACACTCGGTTATTTTTTTTATAAGTGGTTCATGTTGTCTTTTTTAGTGCGCAATAATTCAGACTTTTTGTCAACAAAAAAAATTCAGACGGCCTGTAGACACTGCATGTCACTGGAATTTCAAACCATATTTTGCTGTTATGATATTAACAGCTCAAGTATTTGCTGTAACCTGTTTGCAAATCCGCTCATACATTGTCTCGAACAAATAAAGGGCGTGATCACGTCCTTTCATTCTTACGATCGCCCAAAATGAGTATTTCTGCAAAAAACCACATTGTAATCACATGACATCATTGAAACGTGGCCACATCCGGAACATCCAAAATTGGTGTTGGTGGTATTACATTCCAACATCAAAACACACCAGAGTGTCTGTCATAAAAATGCTTTCTCCGAGTCTGTAGTACGTTATCATTACATTGAGGACAAGGCTTTCGAATTACCGATCATTTTGTGGTTTTACGGGTTCATTACTTATACCATTGGCAAATTAATGTTCTTCAAAATCATAAAATTCACCTTTTTCCTGAAAAAAATTGTATGTACCTTTTCTATGTGCTTTACTCATTATTTTGATATGTAATTTGCCTTTCCTAACTTCACTTATCTGTTTCTGGGGCATTGGGAAAAATGTCAACAAACTGACCAAAGTTACGTTGGACGACCCCTTAAACGTATCCTTGGTCATTTCACATACATTTTCCATCCCTTTCGACAGAAATATAACAATATGTCAACAGGTGTCTGGGGCAATAAACGAATATTGTTGTAAATTTTTTTTATATTATCATCAGATATCACTGGATAGTGCACACAGTCACCTTTACCGGATGATTTTAGTTCATATAGCGCAGTTTTTAAAACACTCGATGGTGGAATAAAATTCACTGTCTCTAATGATAACAAAACGTTTGATGTGGGGTGGAGCTCTTAAATACTTGTTTCAAACCATATCTAAAACTGGCCAAGGAACAAGTTTTGTACATTTCAACTTCATTTTTTCTTGCATCCAGGTAAAAGTGGTCCAGTGTGTCATTCAATTTGACGTGTATGTAGCTTTCAAAATCAATATTTTCTTCTTTTTCCAATAAATATGTTCTTAGTAAACTGGCACACTTTTTGTTGCACTTGACTGTTTATACTGGTATAACCTTTGTCCTCTTTTCCAAAATTTCAGTTTCAGTATGACTTGCAAGGCGTTTCTTAAAATTAATTTGAGCCATGTTTAATTAAGGGTACGTCCAACCTAACTTTGATCAAATTTCAGGAAATGTTCTCCAAAGTCCAAAAATGGCTAGAAGGAAATAACCCTAGAAAATTTTATACCAAAATGTTTGGAAAGAAATATAGAACACGTGGAAACTAAAATTTGCCATGGAACGGCTGCCATGTGGTAGATAACACTGCCTCAAAGTCTGATATGGCATAAGTAAGAGAACAAAATTTCGACCATAAACTATCTTAAAATAACTGAATGGTTGTATTTTGCAATCCTTCTAGTACAGACTCGGAGAAATCATTCATGAGAAGAATGAGTAGTAAAACTAATTCCATTCCATGGTATCTACAATGCCCAAATGCTGCCATATTGTTTTGTTGTTTGTTTTGATGGAAGAAGTTCATTAGGGGTCAACCCCATACAATTAAGAGCAACAGGTGTGGAGGCACAAGTGACGTCATGAATGGAAAATGAAAACTGCGCAATGGAAAAATTTTGTAGTAATTATACCACATAATTCAGTTGAAGATGGTTTGGCAAATTGACAAAAAATGATTTCATTGATAAACTTGAGATTAAAAATACCCTTATTAATTTATTTGGTATCATTGGTGTTTAATTATGACAACTGCCATTTAAATACACAAATAAAATGAACTACGGCAACAATCAATATTAACAGTTCCACATTAAAAAAAAACTGTATCGACCAACTGGTTTGGTTTAGAGAGTGCGATTGTTCATTCTACGCTTCTACTATCGTCCTCTTGTAGTTCGTTTCTTAGCAGGTTAAGAACCGGCCGATTTTACAACAATAATAGCTTATTTCTTGATTGAATCCAATTTGATAGGCAGTCAATGAAAGGTATGAACAAAACCAAGATTATTTCGGTTAATGATTTCATTTATCTGTAATTTCATAAGCGTTCTGGCCTCTTTTCGGTAACCTAACGGTTCGAACCACGAGGACATGTTGTTTTGTTGTAGATACATTGTTTAACCTGTACTTCGATAGCACCTATTTTATATTACAAGGCGTAACGATAAGGTCGGTGTAGATCGATATGACACTGAATATAACTGCGTGGCAGAGAAGGTTAACATTCAGATTTTCCCTAATTTCACTGAAGATGGACAGCTGAAAGCGTTGTTGTTCCCTTATTTTGAAATCATTTGGGTAGCAGACAAACATGGAAATGGATACAGGATGTTGTGATAAATATAATTCGACCTTTAATCAAATTACATGTTCGTACACGCTCAAGTATGACGATTACAAATAATGTTTGTGTGGATATATTTTTATTTTGAAAACTATTTATCGAGTTCAATATTTTGCGTATCGACAACAACCAAGTTATAATATTACGAAAGAGAGGCGCTGTGATCCATTTCTAAAAATGACACACCCAAGATAAGGAAATTGAAAACTTGTCCTGCAATTTAGAATTTATCTCGCACTAATGGGATTGCCCCCCCCCCCCCCACCCCCGTGAATGTATTGAGTGTTTTCGTTACTTATGCCATTGGAAGCTTGCCTGCCGTCGAAATCGTAAAAATTTATTTTTTTGTGAGAACATGAATATATTCCATTTCCTAGTACTCTAGTCATTATTTTGATATATAATATGACTTTATTTAATTTTTTTATCAGTATTTTGGGCACTGGTGAAAATTTCCAAAATTCTCTCAGAGTTTTGTTGCACGAACCCTTAAGCAGACACCAAAACAAAACGTATCAGACCCATTCCAAAACAATAACACCATAAATAAACATTCCCTACATGATACATATGTATTTTTTATTTTCATTAAAATGTTTGTGTAGTTTACTTCAAAATATTCAGTTAACCATATTTTTATTTTTTTCAACATATAAATGAGCTGATAAATAAATATATATAATAATATAAATAAATATGACTTTTTCAGCCTTTTTTCCAGTTATTCTGTATTCCTGTTTTTACACCGTACACTCTAAAAACTCTAGATACTCTGTGATTCCAAATGTGGTACTCAACATGTCCCGTGTTGGGTACCTAAATTATGGTACACCAGGAAACCAAAACATTGTTGGTACACCAAGAAACGTAACTATAGTAATGGTACTTTGAGAAACCAAAACTGTCTTGTACTTCATTTTTGTTCTCCAGAAAACCTAACGTTTGGTACTTTATTGTGGTTCTCCAGAGAACTCAACTCGAATACCTGTACTATGATGCTCCAAGGAACCAAAGATTTGGTATTTAGTTACCCCCCCCCCCCCCCCCATCCCTTTCATGTACACAACATATACATGGGAGGGATAAGCTCAAATACTGCTCCATTCAGGGGTCCAAAGAACCGGACTGAAATATGAAAAGCTGTAGAACTACCAGCCTCCCTCATGGGTCAGGATGCATTTATTGTGTAGATAACACCACAAATCATGTCGCAATGAAAAAAAATGAAAGATGAAAAACTGAGTTAGGTAGTTCCTTTAATAACCTTCAACAGATATTAAAGACATACACTGCAACTCATATAAATCAAATATGTTTGCACCAAGTCATCCACTCCCTGTGAGCCACGTTTTCAAGTTCCTAGGCTTCGACCGAAACCACCATTGTTGATACAGCCGACGCGCACGCTTGGCGCCCAAGTTGCTCACGTGCTGTATATGCAGGGGACGCAACTCCTGTTTATCGATAGTAAGGTATTTTACAACCATCCATTTGGATTTATACGCGCGAAATGTAGAGGAGGCTATCCATATTCTGTGTTTTAGGTATCCTATATACTGGTGGTATCCTAGAATACCAAAATGTATTGTTTGTTTTTTTTAGTGTAGTTCACGGTATAAAAATTAACAGTTACTATGGACAAAAGGTTACAGCGTACCTCTCAGCCAATCAGAAAGCACTACTTCATTCCATTTGGATAAAATAACTTTTATACCACAATGGTTGTTTGGATTCAACGTTAATCCATGGAATTCATGCACTGAAAAATGAGTTTGGAAAACAATGCATGCAATTCGGTCTATCATAGTAGCGGCCAATAGCGATACTGAACACGTAAGTACGCCCCTGACTCGTCCTTGCATGTGAGTGGAGTTATGACATCAATGAAATGCCTCGAAATAAAATTCCAGTGTGACGTGTGTCATATAAAAAGTAAACAGGCCGTCAAAGGTGATATTTATCATCGAATATCACAACTTCGTTCACTTATTTCAAGTTTAATCGCGGTATAAATACATGACACAAACCCAGCTGAGATAGCATTCGTCTGACAGGAATGAATGACAGCTCTTAGTGTTTTTTTTAGTGTTTTTTTCTATATTTCACTCGTAAAACCACTGAAAAACTCCAACTACGATCGTCTTTAACTGTCCTCCACCCTCGTTCTGTTCTGTCTTATTCTCCGTAGATTTAACACTGATGAAGTTTATACTTATGCTGGGTTCTCACTTTCACGGTTTGGACCCCGGATTGCTATGGTTTTGAACCGTGGTAAAACCGGCGTGTTTTTGGCCGCGGTAGACAATTTCTACCGTGGCACTAGGGTGTGGCTACGTCGCCTATGGAAGATCTAAGGAAACTCTAAAGATGTACTAAGGTTGTGCTAAGGAAGTACCAGGGGCTCGCCAGAGTTTATAACGGTTATGTGGCGTTTTTCCCACGGTTATGCTACGGTACCACTAGAAGCGCCACGGACAAGCCACGATTGTCATACGGTTTGTCCCGGCTGTTCACAGTCATCCAACGGTGTTACGGATATGCTACGGTTCTGCAACGGTTCTTCTACGGTCACGACCATGTTACGGTAACATAACCGTAGACACCGGCACGCAACCGTAGCATACCCGTAGTCTATTCGGCGTTTTACGTGGTCAATCGGGACCCAGTTCTGACCGCGGCTAATGCCGGATCGACTACAATATGCTACGGCTGTGTCCCGGTGTCTAAGGTTTTCTACGGTCACTTACGGTTGGTGACGGAAAAAAAAGAAATTTTCGGACATTTTGAAAATCGCTCCACGGAAAACAAACAAGGCGGCGGAAGCGTGAGGGTTTATCCCGGAACACCACGGTCATGTCTACGGGCTCGGCACGGATTTACCAGGGACAATCGCGGATTAAAACCGTGGGCGTCCTGCACCCCGAACCGTGAAAGTGAGAACCTAGCTTTACAGTAGATGCAACGTCGCTGATGTCGTTACACTTTCGCAATGACGTTACGATTCAATGCTTCCAGAACAATGCAAAATTGAATAAATCGGTCCGCAATGGTGTTGACTGCTTTCTCTTAAATGCAGATTTTTCAAATACACATAACAAAATAATGGAATCAATGAAATAAATCTTCAATATGTCAAAATAAATTTGATATCCCGCTCATTACATCAACAATTTAACCCAGTCGCCATTTCTCGCCGGTTATATAAGCAATACTACTTGCAGTATAAACAATTTATTCGACAGGCTGTATATTTTCCTAGTTTTCTGTGGAAGATCATAAGCTAATAAAATAAAAGGAGCAAAGTGTGGGTTGCAATGTTTTTGCACAATATTGTGCGTATTAACCGATTTCTTTGGCTAAATGATTGATCCTCTTAAAGTCTTTTTTCGTATAATGTGTGTCTGTCTCCCTCCCTCTTGGACTTTATAAGTGGTTTTAACCTAACTGCTGCATGATAGTTTAGGTGGTCGTGATATACAACCAGTAATCTATAAAACTGGATTGCTGGGACGTCAGTGAAAAACTCAATCTGCAGTCTCTTCCGCATTCCTTTTAAGAAGGAATCAGGTCATTAACGCTGTAAGTCCTCCCATTGGTGACGTTTGATGACGTGTTAGCTGTTACGCTGGCAGCGTAACAGCTTTCACTTCATCAAACGTTGTGGTGTTTACCAAGTACGAAAACAAGTAACACGCTATCAATTATCCAGGGGCGCGGTGGCATTGCGGTAAGTTAAGCAACGTCGAGCCCGGTTAGTCCTTGGATGGGTGACCGTCTGGGCGATCGTTTCGGACTCCTGCGTCGTGTCCTTGGGCAAGGCACTAACCCCGATTGTTCACATGACGCCGTGTACTAAGGCGTACTGCACGTCGATGGTGCGCATGTCTTCAACCAATCAAACCCTGCCTGTTCTGCAGTGCGAAGTTGCGATGTTGGGGGACTGGCAGCTGCTCGTCGTTCTCTCCTGGTACTCCGGCTTCCTATAGACGTAAAACTGTCACCAACACGATATGACCTTGGCTGTTAAAGTGCCGTTAAACCCTAATAAATAATAATACCCGAAAGATCGCTTTTGCGGGAATGGCAGGAAGACAGCCTTATAGACTATGTCATTTCCCTGCTGTATGTTAGCTTATGTTCCTGTTTGTTGCAATGTTACTTTGTAATCATTGTACCAGTATACAGCAAAATAAAGATCTATCTATCTATCTATCTAATAATCCCCACTTCATATATTAGATAGTTGCTCAGTTAATTTGTTTGGAAGACCAATCAATATTTTCAACGTGCAGCCTCTGATTGCCCCCCCCCCCCCCCCCAATTAACGAATATAGACTCTACCAGTTAATGGCTCTGAACAGGCATGGATTATACCACCATGGTTCAAAGGGTTAACTCATTCTGTCCATTGTTTGTGCAACTGGTTTTGCATTTTATTATTTTGATAAACAGATTGCCATGACCATGTATATACCAGAGTGGGCAAATGTTTTAACACTGATGTCTTACGTTCCATAAGAGGGTTATATTTACAATGACCCCGACTCCCTGTCAGATGTACCTTCGTTTGTTTGGTGGTAACTGGTTATACAAACTTCACTTGCAGTGCCTGGTCATGTCTTTGATTCTTACATACCAAGGCATATTTTAGTATCATATTCTGAAAAGAAATATGTTATCGAGTGTGGAAACTAGAACTATCATGGGGTGCTTGAGTTGAATTCTGCCATGAACACGCCAGCTATGAATCGGCTAATCATCTCTGTTATCTGTACACTCGCGTATTTATTCTGGTTACCCATGCATGTTCTTGTTCTGATTCCAGCCATCGCTAGTATCGCTACAATAATGCACTGTCACCTCATCTCCTATTCTAACCTTCGATCTGATATAGTTGATATTGCATATCTCTATAACTTTGACTGGGTTCATGGCCTAAGCTTGGTCGCCGACATGGAGTACGGGGGGGGGGGGGAAGGGTAGGGAGGGCAAGCTCCAGGCTAACAGTCAAATTTCTGAAAGGAATCCGATGCTGTTATGGGCTATTTGTTTACCCATGTCTCGTGAAAGATTGCGCACAATCTACCGTTCATTTAATGTAGTGTCTCTTTGCCCACGAAATATACAGATAGTTTTCCAACATCAGTAATAGATATTCCAATCAATAAGTATTTAATTCACCTTGAAAAGATCAAGATATAACATAATTAGTGAAACTGCACAGCGTAATTATAAAACTACAGTTGTGGCGAGTCTTCATAAATAATTATATATTAAACAAGCATGCCTAATGGTGTCGGAAATGTTGCGTTGATTCAAAGAAGATAAATGTTTATGGTATTTTTTTTAGATTCAACGGGAGGGAATATTTCAGTTGGCCAACGCGAACCGTGTAGGTTTGCTTTTTCGATCAAGTGAAATAGTCCAGCTTGATTGAATCTAACAAATATGCGATTTTTAAGGACTAGACTGGTTCCAGGTCACAACAGTGTCAGAATCGGTTCAGAATTTTACTAGCGCTTTGAGAGCTTGTGTCGGGACGTAAGAGTTTCCGACATAAGTACTAAAAGATATGCAGCAGAGCGATCCCGTAATCTTTTGTTCTTAATTTTGCAATGCACTTTTAGAAATGTCCCGTGTTGTCAAGGTACAGCGCCAGATGCGTTCTAGAATAACCGGAAGGCTATTTCTGTTGGATAATCCCAAGTATTAAGAACATTCCTTGGAATGATCTCAGAGAGAAATGATGTGTAGGCTAGGAATTAAGAGATACAAATGGAATGAATGATACATGGTATTATATCATGTACCATGAGCCATAGCTATTTTCAAATAGATGTCCTCAGATAAGTATCATGCAAAAGGCATCCTCAAAGGTATACTCAAATGATGCAATACCAAGTCATAGGTATCCTAAAATACCGAGATGAGTCGTTGAGCAGTATATGGAGACACTCGTTCGAGCAGTTGTTCTATACCTCACTTGCTCGATGCGATTCGATTCGCAAGAGCATTTGCTTATGGAACAATTGCTCGATAGGCCATCTGCTCTGTGGGATTCGAGTCGTTCGAGCAATGACTTTTCGGTCACTGCTCGATAGCTTATTAGGGGAACTTGGAATAGGTATGGAAAAGTTGTTCGAACAAGCAATAGTGGAATGATAGTGATGTGAACTGGGACCCGTAGCGGCATTATTGTACAAAGAGCCGCAATAGTACCACACGTTAGCAATGGTTGAGAGACAGGACAGCATAATGGTAACGAATAGTAATAGTACAAGGCAGTAATGGCACAGGACTGCAAGAGTGATAGAATACTATAGTATTGGGTGAATACAATAGTATTGGATCACACGACAGATGGGGTGACTATGGACAAGTGGTGGCATTGGAGCTATGAAGGCGATGGATGGTCTCGAAGGCCGAGCCAAACAGGCCTCCATATTACCCCCCAACAAAAAAGAATGTGTTAAGACTTGAATGGCCAATATGACGTCGATTCAAAATTACATGATTTTTCTGCAAAGGTTGCAAGACAAATGCACTCAAATATACTGAAGTAGTTGGCTAGAACAATCAAATATGTTTTGGAAGCCTGAGATTTGATCACAAGACTCGTTTACTTTATACTTGTTATAAGAATAGCTGAATTGGGTATACGTAGTTCGTAATTCGTACAAGCTTGAAAATGAAAGTCAATTTATTGAAAATCACATGCTCCTCAAGACTTACGCCTATCAAGTGCTTGTAGTCGAGTGTCGCCTGCCTGCCTGTTCAGGCAGCCGAATCTTAACTGGAAATAACTGCTCAGAATTTACATCTTCCACTGCTCACTCACTATTATCTGGACCCCCCCCCCCCCTCCAGTGCCAGACAACCTGCTGTTTTACATTACGGGTCAGTAGACTTGCCTCCAGGTTTCTGAGTGTAAATACCGAGAAGGATGATATCTTTTGTAATGCTAATGATATGTCATAGTGTGACTAATTGATGAAAGGTTTTTCGGGGGCTCTTTAGAGCAGTTTCTTGGAAAATGACATTCCATTACCAAAACCAAATCACTTAATGGTCCTGTCATGGTCTTAATTCTAGTACTGAAATGGTTAACCGGATAACCTGTTTGAAACCGGTTACCTGCCTAACCGATTTGAAAAAAACGTCAACCGGTTATCCGAAATATCGATAGTGATCGTCATTCCATGGTTAAAATGTAATAAATCTGCCGCTTCTCCTTTGGGATAAATTACACCTTGAAGCAACGCTGTATATATTGAGAAATAATCGACTTTGGCTTCACGACTTTGTTGATGATCGGCAATTTCCGTGAGTACTGAGTAACCGCAGAAACTCTTCCGTAGTATGTATACAAACGAACGTTGTCGAGTACTCGACAACGTTCGTTTGTATACACACTACGAAATAGTTTCTGAGAATACTGCTTTCCAATTCCTATAGTTTTTAATTTTATCCCGGATTCGGTGAAATAATGGCTGCGGATAAACGGATATTAGCCGGTTATACCTCTCGGTTAGTCGGTTGTGAAAATGAGCCAACCATTTCAGCCCTACTTAATTCCTTGAACCAGATTGTTTCTTGATCGCGAGAAAAAAGTCCAATTCATTGCGTTTGAAGCCTCATTAAAACACGTAAGACTAACTAGATTCGTTCAACTTCTTTTGGGGAGAAAATCAAAAAGGAAGATACAATTTAAATGAATATTTCAATGCTGTCGGATTCGACCTATTCATAAAGTAAAAAGACTAACTCAGTCTATTATGTGTTCATGGGGGAAAGTTATTCACAATTTGATTTTCTGCGAACGGGCGCTTTCATGTTGCGTTTGTGGCAACAATAATTTAACCCCGCAGTCCATCTGATGTTGGATTAAATCATCACAGACACTTCCTACGCAAGTAAATCATCAATGTAGCATTCGTTCTTCAACTGTCAGATTTTATTTGAACAATTTTAAAGTTGAAAAGGTTAAACAGGGTATGGAACTAGGACAGTAACATCAGCGATTTAAATATTTCTATCGTGGCGATACTGTTCCTGAAACTTATTGTGCAGAGGAAGCGTCATCCTCGGTTCGGCGTCTTGCGTGCCCGCTGCTAATAAACAGAAACCAATTATGTGCAAAAAGATTCAGATAAATGAAACACAAAGCTAGAAGTAACGACTGTTCATAACAGTGTGCAAGACATTCAAAACTATTACCAAGTTAACCCTTTGAACCCTAGCGGCCGTTTTGACGAACTGGAACTTGATACGTCATAACGTCATTATATAGGATGGCTGTTCAGTAAATGTGTGGGGTAGATCAATCGAAATTTTCAACGTGCACTGTTGAACCGGAATGGAAGATACCACTTGAGTTCAAAGGGTTAATAACAAACGGAGGAAAATTAAAATATTTCTTCAGGTAGTGGCGAAGAATATTAGAAGAGAGCTAGAAGTTATTTCCAATTGTATTAGTAATGATTTCTCACAGTTATCACTGTCTCTGGGTTACGTGGCGTGTCAACCACCCAATTTAAACAACCATTTTTTTTTCAACAGTGGCATCTGCCTATAACCCTAAGCGTTGAATGCTTTTGTCCACCACACCGAAATTAACAAATTTGATAACTTAATTTAAAGTAGATCGGAATCTTCGAAATTTATGTTGTAATAAACTGTAACGTTATACTTTAATAGAACTATTTAGTAATAATTATACCGACTGGTGTTTTCAAAAGACACCAGGGAGAAAAACATACGTTTGTTTTCTCGTTACACGTGCAGCTTAAAGGTAGCGGCAATCTCACACTCATTGCTTGATTTATTTTCAGATTGTTTAAAACCCTGTCATACGCTTTCTAATTACCACCGGACCTGGAAAATATATTATTACATCCATTTTTCTGATCATGTATTTCCTTTCCCGTTTGGTGTATGAGTCATTACAAGGAGAAAAACTAGGCAACATCCATTAATTTAACAAACTTCAAGTTCGGTATGGTGGCTTTACGATTGTGAGCAAAGTTCTCCATAAAATGGTGCAAGCCTTGTTTTAAGTCACGTTACAAAATTTTGGGGAAGTTGGCGTAGGTTGTTGGAGTGGCAAAAATAGTGTAAGTGATTTGGAAAAAATAGGCTTTCATCATCTCTTACAATATTGGTCACTAATACAGCGACATGGTGGGCAGGAGGAAGGAGACACAAGCCTATGATCGCGCGACCTTTCCCAGCGAAGGAGGCCATTGACATAACTATCAATCGTCTGGAATATATCAGTGGCTCAGAAACGCAAACCATAGGTTCGCTTTTCTGACTAAATGGAATATTCCAGACGAGTAAATCTAAACATTGGCGATGGACTAGTTAACAGTTGGACTGGTCCCATGCCATAAAAGCGTCGAATTCCTTACAGAATTGGGCTGGAGGATCGAGAACGTATGGATATGCATTAAGGTATATTGTCTTGGGCGCGAACTACAGCCAGAGACGGACTGGGCCAAAAAACGTTACCGGAAAACGAACAAAGGCGGACTCCGAACCCAAAGAAAAAATTGGATTTTTCGAACTGAACGAACGCTGCTTCCTTGCAACTGAGTGATCAATGGCAGTTTACACAGAGGACATTTCGATGTCATATTTGTATCATTTTCATCACTCATGCGGCAAGAATGGTATCAACAGGAGGTGGGGATGCGCGGACCCATCGAGCCGACCATAATTCGGCCCAATGAGAAAAAATTTTGATTTTTCGAATACAGAACGATGTTTTCTTGCCTCTGAGCGATCAGTGACAGACTAGACTGCTGGAATATCGAAATTTTCTCTGTTGAACATTTCAATATATCGGCATTCCATGAAATCAGATCCATTTCACCCGTTGGGCGTTTTCACAAAATTTCAGGCACCCACAGGTGTTGGGCTACATCAATTTCGGGGGCCCCAGAGGCCACCCAATAGGGGGCCCACAGGGAATTTTCCCGGTGGACCATACGGTCAGTCCGGGTCTGACTATAGCTAACCACATCGTGATCCTGTTCTTATGGCCGGACACTAGCGGACAATGAGAATCGCGGAGGACTTTAGAAGGACTCAAAGGGCACCTGCGGAACACTAATCTCATCGTGTACCACCAGGAAACTACACGATACGAAGATTAAAAACCTATTTTGTTCGCACAATCCGGCAGTTTACAAGTCTCTTGCATAAATCATCTGCCTGCTTGCATCACCTAGTCCTGTTGATTTTGTCGGTATCTGTAGATATGAACAGTTAAAGTATGCGGTTAAATGAGACATGTTAGATATATTAGGTGCTCATACGCTTCTCGGGAGCTGCTATCTGATCCATAGCGCGAACGTGTGTATCCCTCTCCTCATATACGTTTTTTGTGGAAATCGTCTTCTGGAGGTTGATGACTTTAAACATTGACCCCTTATCCAACGTAACGACCAAAACCAGCCTGCGCTATTCTCAAAAATCGTCAGTTAATTTTCATTAGTTTTTCATTTTTTTCTCAAAAACATAGGTTATGACCCCTCATTGGAACGAGCTCGTTCCAATGAGGTGTCATAATAACCTATGTTTGTGAGACAAAAAATGAAAAAAAATAATTGTTCAAAAATCTTTTTGGCAAGTGTCGCCCGTTTTTCATGTTAATTAAAGGGTTAAAAGCCAAATGAAGGATTGTCAATGTACTTTATTTTCTTATGTTTGTTTGTTTATTGGGGTTTAACGACATTTTCATCGAGAATGATCACATCCTGTAGGACAGTTTTACAGACGGAGAAAGTCGTAACACAGGCGGAGAACTACCGACGAATCGCAGCAAGCAACTGTCAGAAGCTCCAACTTACTAACCTGCACAAGCAGAGTTTGCATCAATTGTAAGAAGTACACCATCTACGTGCAGTTCCCCGAGTACACATCGCCACCATATCCTCACTTCAACCTTCGGAATTAAGTGTCTTGCCCAAGAACACAGGGCAGATAGCGCAGGACAGGATCGAACGTCGACCTTTCGGTTTAAATTCCAATGCTCTGACCAATGAGCCGCGGTGCTCTCCTTTTCTTATGTAAATATATGGTGGTAGCATGTGCTTGTTTGTTAATTCATCGGTAATACCTTTTTTTCAAAATGATTGGCCTCGTCCACTTTTTGGAGTGATGAAATACACCTGCTAAATTATGAACTTCGGGAATGCGTTGGTGTGTGTGTGTGTGTGGGGGGGGGGGGGGGGGGGGCGGTATAAAATGCGAGTTTCAGCAGTCCAAATATTTGAAACTTCATTGAGTTTCGACCCATTTGGTATTGGTCCTAGGTCCATAGGTCATCCCACGATTGATATATAAGTTCTACCCACTTTCAATTTTTTTTATGACCCACATTTTGAACCTCCATTGACTCTCAACGCATTTAGTGTAGATGCCAGGTCCATAGGGCATATCATGCTTGAGATATGAGCGTGACCTAGTTTCAAAAACTCCCATGCAGATACCCCAATGATCCGTAAGCCTGCAAAACACAGATAGTTGAGTACTAGTGAGTGACTTCTGTCGGCAGTGAGATAGGATTCGTGTTTGAGTTATCGTGCGAACAAGGAAGTGGTCAGAAGAAGAAGGAGAAGACGAAAGAAGAAGAAGAAACAGAAACCACACAAAACAATAGTCTGCGTGTTTCACACAGACGAAAGAGCTACTTATTAATTGCTCTTGCCATCATTCAGCATTTTATGACTGAGTCGCGCCTTGACTTTCCATTTCAATGCAGGGGCATATAATCCACATTTGTAGCAATTAGAATAATTGCATAACATGTAAGCCGTTTTGCATTCAGTGTGATTGCAAAAATCAGGAGTGAGACAAAATGTTCCTATGCAAACTTATAATGATATTCGGAGCAACAAACACACGAGGAAGAGAGAGGCATTCTGATAGAGAGAGAGAGAAAGACAAAGAAATAGATAGATAGAGAGAGAGAGAGAGAGAGAGAGAGAGAGAGAGAGAGAGAGAGAGAGAGAGAGAGAGAGAGATGGTGAACTTAATTTCAATATTAATATTTGAATATTTCGACCACGATGATGTATTGAAATTGTTAACTTTTATCAATCGAGTCTCAACAAAACATTGTGGCTCACAGCTTGTCTAAAAACACCTTTAATAATGCTATAGCCCGCCAGACAAATGATCGTGTCTGATGTAAATAAGATTGGAAAATAATTGTAAGCTATACCCCATTGTAGCCTTAATTTTATAGCAGAAAATCACCTTGCATATGTTTTGGTATCGTGTTTGCCAATAACTCCAGTACATATAAATGCCATGTGACATAGCTGACAATTTATTGAGTGCTATCAGTGATGAGAGATCGTAACTTTAACTACCGGTTTTCGTCGTAATTATCCATTCAGGTCATTTGTGTCTTTGTCTGAATATCAAGCCGACATGTTAAATAACGTCGTTTAATGGCATGCGTCGTTGTCACCTGTATCAAGTCTGTAAAGGAGTGCCTCATATTACACTTTACTATACAAAGCAGGAGAAGATTGCTTCTGAATCACCAAGAAGAAGCCAGATATTTCCCACCCGTTGAACAGTTGGGCTTGTCGAAAACACAAATGATGCTGTCCTGCACGTTGAGGTGTGCGCAGATTAACCCTGTATATTACCATCTCATTGATTATTGGAAAGCTCTCCAAAGTTCTCCACAACACTTATTCAGATGGTAGAGTTATAAGTGTTTTATAGATTTTATGTTTATATAGGTCCTCCATATATGGTAAAAGTGGGCGTGAAAGGATAAGTGTTAACCTGTACATAATATGTTTCCTCCACCCATCGCTCATAAAAATAGGTTAGTGTTTTTTAGTTTTTCGATTTATCACATTTCTGACGTTTTTACGTCAGTTCAAAGTTTAGGGTATTTTCAGTAAATATTCTACTTTTGTGGTTCCGATTTTTTTCGCTGTTTACGTCACTTCAACGTCAGGAGTAGTATGTCTCGGGCTTTTGAGATGCAGGTTGCCGGATCTCATTGCCGGATCTCATGTGACGTCATAGTCACGTGACGTAGTGGCGCCATGTTGTGTTGTCATGGTAACCCGCGTGAGCGGCCAGGTTGTGACGTCATCTCCATAGTGATACGTGGTGTGAGTGCGCATGCGCAGCGCGTGTTGTTAGGGTGATACGTGTTTCCGTCGTCCATTTTGTATACTGGAGGCCGCCATCTTGGTTTCTATGGTAGCACGTGATTGCTATGTTACCAATAGCTTCTAACAAGACAGGGGTATGTTCGGAGGGTGTGTTCCTTTGTAGAAGAGTAAATCTAATTACCACAAACAACCCGACAATCCATCCAAATCACCAAAATCCACCCAAAATCACAGAAATTGACTTTATTTCCCCAATTTATCGGCTTAGCACGTAGTGCTATAGTACTAAGGGGTACAAAGGGGTGCGTTCGATTGAACAGGAGTAATGTTCTGGCTTAGAATTCTCCCAGAATCCCTTTTTGGATCCCTATCCCAGGACGTTTTTCCCATTAAAAGGCAATATGTATACAGGGGAAATCAGATGGAGCGTTTTGAAAGCTTCAGCGAAGGTATAGCTAGGAAGTAATTGATGGTAGTTTAGCCAATAGTACTGGTACAAGGCCGCAATGGAACAAGACTGTTGTCGAAGCTAATGATAGGGCAGATAGACCATAGACCTGTAGTGGCCTTGGAGCTTTGGCGACAAGATGGAAACGGAATCCCATTTGTGGATTCCCTTTTTGGAATCCCATTTGTGGAATCCCTTTTTCGAAAACGCCTGTGGCTATGGAATCCCATTTTGGTCGTATGTGCCTATGTGATAGGGCACATTGTGTCACATTGTGCCTTTTCACATAAGCACATATCGGCACATAAAGCATATGCTTATGTGCTAGGTCACATTGTGTCACATTGTGCTTTTTCACATAAGCACATATGACAAAAAGGGATTCTCCAGAAGGTATCCTAGATAGGTATCCTCAAATAATACAATACTAGGCTATAGGTATCCTCAAATACCCGTATGTGCCTATGTGATAGGGCATATTGTGTCACATTGTGCCTTTTCACATAAGCACATATGACAAAAAGGGATTCTCTAGTAGGTATCCTCGAGTAATACAATACCAGGCAATAGTTATCCTCAAATACCCGTATGTGCCTATGTGCTAGGGCACATTGTGTCACATTGTGCCTTTTCACATAAGCACATATCGGCACATAAATCATGTGCCTATGTGCTAGGGCACATTGTGTCACATTGTGCTTTTTCACATAAGCACATATGACAAAAAAGGGGTGCCGAAGGTCATATGTTTTTCAAAAAAGGATGCCGAAATTGGGGTGCCCGGGGATATTGCCATTGGATATAGTCTTTTATTATACAGAAGGGAGATAACTCTATACGATTAAGTACAGGTTATGGGAAATCAAGCAATCTGATTGGTTAGTTATATATATGAAACAACAAGAGTACTTGGAATAGGGTCAGAACTAACAAGAATAGACCAGAAATTGCTAAATATAGTAATAATAAGCAAAACTGTTCCAACTGATAGGCTTTTCTACGCTACTGGAGTATACTCCAGAATAAAAGAACATGGCCAGATAGACGTAAACTATTGCATATATAGATAGAAGCAGAGAATTCTGGGTAATGACCAAAGGAACGTAATGGGAAAAACGTCGTGGGATAGGGATCCAAAAAGGGATTCCGGGAGAATTCTAAGCCTGAACATTGCTCCTGTTCAATCGAACGCACCCCTTTGTACCCCTTAGTACTATAGCACTACGTGCTAAGCCGATAAATTGGGGAAATAAAGTCAATTTCTGTGATTTTGGGTGGATTTTGGTGATTTGGATGGATTGTCGGGTTGTTGGTGGTAATTAGATTTACTCTTCTACAAAGGAACACACCCTCCGAACATACCCCTGTCTTGTTAGAAGCTATTGGTAACATAGCAATCACGTGCTACCATAGAAACCAAGATGGCAGCCTCCAGTATACAAAATGGACGACGGAAACACGTATCGCCCTAACAACACGCGCTGCGCATGCGCACTCACACCACGTATCACTATGGAGATGACGACACAACATGGCCGCTCACGCGGGTTACCATGACAACACAACATGGCGCCACTACGTCACGTGACTATGACGTCACATGAGATCCGGCAATGAGATCCGGCAACCTGCACCTCAAAAGCCCGAGACATACTACTGGCAGGGATTATTTTGCATATTTCTCTTTGAAAACGCTGATTTTCAAAATATTGTAAATCAACTATTGCAAATCCCATCTCTGACAAAGAACATATCTAAAATTGTGGTACCGACCGAGGAAATTATAAACGGCCATGACCGAATTTACGGGTGACGTTATTGACGTGACCGTCACCAAAAATTAAATGTAGGCCGATATTAACAAAATTGTAGTATGTTGTAGAGTTAACAAAATAAGAGACAGCTGTTTTTTAATTTTTCAATCTATTGCCATTTTTATGTTTTAACATCACTTCAAAATTTGGGGTCTTTATACACATATTTCATGAGAAACGCTGATTTTCTAACACGCATAACTTTCTAATAGTAATACACACAGCTATGAAATTCCACACACTATAGGGTTGAAGATATTTCTATTCGGTACAGTAGTTATAATTTCATAGTTCAACCTCCGCCACAATAGCATCGTATTGGCGTTATTTTCATGAACGTTAATACTGAACACGCTATTGAACACCCCGTCAGAGTTTGGAAATATAGTATAGTCTCCAACAAAAAAAATGTCTAAAATTCAACCAGTTTTTAGCCGTCAAAAATTTTTCTTGGACTGCCGTTGCAGTGAAGCCAAAACCGGCCAGCGCTATTCTCAAAAATCGCAAATTAATTTTCATTAATTTTTCATTTTTTTGGCTCAAAAACATAGCTTAATACCCCTCGTTGGAACGAGCTCGTTCCAAAGAGGGGTCACAACCTATTTTTTTGGGACAGAAAATGAAAAAGATTAGTTATTCAAGAATTTTGTTTGCAAGTGTCGTCTGCTTTTCATGTTAGGCAAAGGGTTAAAAGTGTTGTTAAACCCATATAAAACAAACAAACAGTTACAGATAACTATGGTTGGTAGTTCTATAATAATCAGTGGTAGTGTAATATTAACCAGTAATGTATTAGAAATCAGCCGATAGTGTAATAATCAATCTGTAATATAACAGAAATCAAACCAGCCAAGTAACGGACAACCAGTAAAGAAATAAAACTGATTAAGTTCGAACGAGGGGTCATAACCTATGTTTTTGAGACAAAAAAAACGAAAAAAATTAGTTATTCCAAGAATTTTTTTTGCACGTGTCGTCTATTGTTCATGTTAGGTGAAGGGTTAAATTATAATCCCCATTGAAAACAAATTCAAAATATATGTCTTAATGGTGTAGTCGGAATATTTCTTCAGTTGGGACTTGAGTTTTGACAGACGGAATAAATTGGGTTTACACCCCCGCACTCCCACTCTCAATCGGCCATCTTCGCGGCAGCCAACACGGCAAAGCAAGTATTAAATAACGCGTCGCGGCCTTGTCACGGTTCGAAGCGAACAATCCATGATTTTCTGTGAGAGTGGCGAGTCATAGAGATTATTACCATTATGTGGATGAACAAAATATGTATCCGAGGCGAGCTCCGGGTACTAAGGGCAGATCACGACGAGTCGAAGACGAGTCGTGATCTCCCATTAGGACCCGGAGCGAGACTTAGATACATATTTTGTACATCCACATAATGGTAATAATCATTTTATCTTACAATATATTGGAAATAAGTCAAGAATGTAGACGAATATGTAACGAACTATTTATTCGTACTGATGAACAAAAAAAAATGGAACTCACGTGAAAGGAACGTGCTTGTATTCGACCCCTGATACAAACATCTGTATCAGGGGGTCGGATACACGACATCGCGGAGTTAATACAGACAAAATACATGTTGATTGTAAGATAAATTTGTTCATACAGCGTGCAAGATTCTAAGGAGTCCAGTGGGTAGCCTATAATCGTGGGCACAACACGTCTACAAAAGGGTCGTGGTATTCATATACAAATCCGTACTCCAGGTTCGTCATTTATTAATATTATTAATTTCAGATAGTTTCAATATACAGAGGTGTTAGACAGGGTGTTCCACTTTCGACTTACCTAATTATTCTCAGTGTAGAAATCTAAGCCGCGGCCCTGAAGTATAACCCCGACATTATTGGTATAGGAATCAAGGACTCGGAATATTTAATTAGCTAGTATGCCGACGATTCTACACTCTTTATTATCAATGATGGTCACTCCTTGAACAATGCACAAATGGTCAAAATGTTTTCGCTAATATCCCATTCGAAGGTAAATTTTGATAAAACACACATAATTTGGTTTGAGTCGAAATGGATGGTGGTCTACAAGTAGATATTCCAACAAATGAACAAGTTACCTGGAACCATTCGAATTTATTCACAATACTTGGTGTAGAATTTAGCCTTTTCTGGTGAGAATAGTATAATAGGTTGTTATTTCACGAAGCTAAGAATAATTGAAAAGCTTATCAACGACTGGTCGTTTCGAAACTTACATTATTCGGAAAATCAGCTGTTATCAAAACAATGTCCCTAACTTTTCTAAAACATTGTTTGATAATGCGACCTGATCCTCCGAAGCATACAGTTAGTGAAATTTAAACAAAATTTGAACATTTCTTGTGGTCTTCTGAAAATGTAAAACTGAAAAGGGGGACAATAATTGACTTATCAGAAAAAGAAGGGATTAAATTCCAGCACAGCCAAACATTAAGTTACGCTTTAACTGGTTGAGGGCTAGTTCATTTTTGGTGGTCTGAATTTGTTATTCAAAATTTGTTCTATTACAAAATATTGTAGAGTGCCCACATACACTTTCCAATAATTTGCAATAGACCAAATTTATATAAACAAAATACCATTTGCGTTTGGCTGAATATGAAACATGAGCAAAATGATGGCTTTTGCTCTATTGCCCTCAATTTTTAAGCCCTGGCAGTGGCTTCTTGCACTCAACCAGTTAAAATTGGACGAAAAGGAGTACCAGATGTGTAATTTTGGCGTGGTGGAGACTCTGGAACACTTTCTTCTAGAATGCCCAAAATACCAGTCTAAAAGAATAAGATTCACTGGGAGTATAAAGGGGAAGTGGGATGGGAGAATGAAGGACATGTGGTTAGTGGGAGACTCAAAGGAGAGGGTTAATATGCTAATCGGAGAGATTGGGAAGAATGGGGCAAGGGATGTCATCAAGCAGTTCGTCTCCGAGTCTTGGGAGGCAGTTGGGAGAACAGGGGTAACCAAGGCCATCCCATCCGAGAACCGCGACAAATCAGCAGCCGGCCAAAGTGTTATTATTATTACCTGCTATACCGACATCGTGGGAAAGCCTTATTATGGATGATCTTGAGACGTTTAGCTCTTTTAAACTTTTACATGTGCACAAGGCAGGGTCACAAAGAAAAGGAAAGTATACAAACTTATTTTGGAATAATGTCCTGATTGCTTGGTCACTTTTGGAAAATCGAAACGCCAGAGCATGAACGGAAGTGTTTGAAGAAACGTTTTTATACAAAGATCATATCAAACTCAATACAAAGCAGTGTTTTGATCAAAAGTGGTGTGAAAAGGGCTTGTGTTTTGTAAATGAGTTATTGAGTGAAAACAAGAGTTTCTTGGCCTTTACTGACTTTTCTGCGAAAAATGATATCAAGACCCCATTTACAGTGTACCGGGGTGACCTTAATGCAATTCTCAAAGCCGCAAAAGGTTTAGTAAAGGAGCACAAGAAAATACTCTCAGTCACAGAACCAGACATCGATATCTTAATCACACCCAAGCAGTATGTCGAGCTTTTTTATTATACCCCTACTTTCGAAGAAAATGGGGGTATACTGGATTACATGCGTCCGTGCATCCGTCCGTCCGTCTGTGCGTCCGTGTGTGAGTCCGTCCGAGACTATTCATAACTTAAGTAAATTATTATTTTTTATAATATTTGTTGGTCATTGGTATGCCCACACTAGTTATTTTTTTTTTTATTATTTTTTTTTTTATTACTTGTTCACTCAAAAATTGTGTCCGTCCGAGCCAAATTTTGTCTGTTCAGCCTGTATCTCGGGTATCGACTATTCTATTGCAATGAAATTTGCCATGAACACTGCTTATAGTATAGGCTTTAAAAAAGGATTCAACGATATTTCTCACATTCTCCTTTTTAGAGTTATTCCCCTTTTTTGACTTAGAAATTGTAGGAAATAGACATTATTTGTCTGTTCAGCCTGTATCTCAGGTATGGGTATCGGATTTCAGAGAAATATGGCATGCAGTTTGCCTATGACAAAGGCTTCTGCCTCATTGCATAAAACTTCCAAACACCAAACAATTTACCATACCTTTTGACTTAGAAATTGTTGGAAATTGTTGAAAACTTTCGAAGAAAATGGGAGGGGGAGGGGGCATACTGGATTGGGGTTATCGGATTTCAGTGAAATATGGCATGCAGTTTGCCTATGACAAAGGCTTCTGCCTCATTGCATAAAACGTTCAAACACCAAACAATTTACCATACCTTTTGACTTGGAAATTGTTGACAACTTTCGAAAAAAATGGAAGGGGGAGGGGGTATTCTGGATTGCGTCCGTCCATCTGTGCATCCGTCCGTCACTCCGTACGAGAATATTCATAAATAATATTTGTTGGTCATAGGTATGCCCGCACTAGGCGGTACACCACGTGGGGGTATGCACCGGACGAAAGTCCAGCTCTTGTTGTAAATTTCTACAGCTGTCAACTACGCTTGACACCCTTGAATTCTCAAACTGAATGATGAAAGGAGATTCTCTTTAAAAACTTTAAGCCTGTTGACTTTAATGCTGTGTACTGAAACCCATTTTTATCCACAGATCACACATATCCCCAAAGTTTACAATTTGAAATCCTTCACATGATTTTATACACTAATTCTAAGCTTCTTGAATGTGAACTCTCTGAAACAGAACAATGTACTTTTGCAGTTATACAAATAAGACAATATTATATCTTTTTTGAATGTTCCAAGTACAAAAACCTTTCTACAGAACTACTTGGGACAGTTAAGGGACAAGTGCCAAACGCAATTCCCACTACCAGGGGAATGTGTGATGTTGGGTTACAGCAAAGACCCATTCGTAAAGATAAGAGTAGCATACTTCAAAATTCTCCAATACAAAAACCCGCTGCTGTAAAGCAGTCATAACTAGATTTGATGAAACATTCATGTAAATTTAACAAAATAGATCATTGGTTAAATTTAAAAGGCCAATTTACAGGAATAGAAAGGAATTTATTTAAATGTGCCCAAATCATACTCATTTCAGTGGCAAGAGATTTTGTGTCCTGGACAGGAATATCCGCTAGCAGCAGCAAGGAGTTATTCCAGCAAAGTGAGAATGTGTCAGCCAACCTATTCAGGTATCATCGAACTTTTTTATACTTTATCTGAAACGCGAAAGCTTTTCAGGTGAGAGTTCTCTTCATCGGTGTCGTAGCCCCACTCATCCAAGTAATTCTACTCGGACGGTCCATGTGCCATCCCTGCTACCCCCTCCAGTCACCAACGCGCATGACTTATTCCCAATTATTGCTCTGCGGGGTTAAGTTTGCTTTTTAGCTGTAAAGGGGGTATTCCGCGGCATTTTCGCGTACCGTTCGCAGTTCACAAATCTCAAAAAGACGCTAGTATGCATCACAATCAGCCTCTTTTGCTACAACTTAAAGAGATACCCCTTGCGCAGGCGCCACGTACGTTTTGGTGAACATATTTCGTTTCTGAGTGCAGCACACTTACACAATTATATAATTATATATATTTTGCTAGTGTATTTACCCTTTGATAATTTTGCACTTCTTATTACATACGAAATCAAACAGGGCGTTGATACTTTTGTACGTCTTATTACGTACGAAATCAAACAGCGCGTTGATACTTTTGTACGTCTTATTACATACGAAATCAAACAGAGCGTTGATACTTTTGTACGTCTTATTACGTACGAAATCAAACAGCGCGTTGATACTTTTGTACGTCTTATTACATACGAAATCAAACAGAGCGTTGATACTTTTGTACGTCTTATTACGTACGAAATCAAACAGCGCGTTGATTCTTTTGTACGTCGTATTACGTATGAAATCAAGTAGCGCGTTGATACTTTGTGGTTATTTGTTTTATTATTATTTTTCGATTTTTTAAGATTTTAACCTCAATTCCTATTTATACCCGAATAGTGCTCAGTGACAACCGTTGAGCCAAATGTTATCACATCACAAGATACTATTATAAGCCTGCTGCCAAGACTCCTTAACTGGTTGAGGGCTAGAAGCCACTATCAGGGCTTTCAAAAAATGAGGATACAAGAGCAAACGCCAACATTTTCCTTGCTTATATTTCATATTCAGTCAAACACAAATAACATTTTGTTTATATAAATTTGTTTTATTACAAATTATTGGAGAGTGCCTGTGGGCACTCTCCAATAATTTGTAACAAAACAAGTTTTGAATAACAAATTCAGACCACCAAAAATAATCTAGCCCTCAACCAGATAATAACTAATGCGAAAAATATTTTGTTATTTGTACTTTCCGATGTTTGACGTTGCATTTTGAAAAACGCGAAGAAACTGAATTCTCAGTGACTTTTGAACGTCAGGATAATTAAAGTCTCAAATGTTAACAGTATACGAATATCGAACACTATTGGAATTTTATTTCAGCAATTGTTCCTGGTTATGGGAATTCATGAACACATTTTTGATTTTTGGAAGAATGGATATTTGATTAAAAAATACGAAAAACAGTATGAAAAACAAAAGAAAAAAATTCGTTATTTTCATTAAGTTCCCATGTATTTTGTACCCGTATTCAAAATTACATTGACGTCAGTCTGTTTTCGTGTAAAGTTGCTTGAAACAAAAATTGGAATACCAAAGTTGAGGATCTTGCGTCGTAGTGTAACTCTTATTCTCAACCGTAACGTCGTAATGTAACTCTTATTCTCAACCGTAACGTATTACAGTGTTAATAATAGTTAAAACGAGCCCAGCTCCCTCGAGCCCAGTTAGGCCTGGATGGAGCTGAGTTTCACAGAGACTTATTTTATTATCTACGTTAAGTCTTATATGGGTCAGCGGTGATATATACCGCTTTAGTGATACACCGGCTTTCCTAAATCCAACGGTATCGACAACGGTATTGAATTTACTACAGTTTATAAAAGGTGTATCGTAATACCACTCAACACGAGTGGTAAATCGTAACCAATTGTTAAAGCAGAAACACTGAGTTAAAATATACAAGACACGATATAAAACATTTTGATCGAATAAAAGAATGCTAGGGAAAATATTTTATTAGCAGGAGTATTCAGTTAACCCTTTGCCCAACGTAACGGCCAAAATCGGCCAGTGCTATTCACAAAAATCGCCAATTAATTTTCATTATTTTTTCATTTTTGTCTCAAAAACATAGGTTATGACCCCTCTTTGGAACGAGCTCGTCGAGATCGTTCCAATAAGGGGTCATAACCTATGTTTTTGACACACAAAAATGAAAAAAATGAGTTATTCAAGAATTGTTTTTGCAAGTGTCGTCTGCTTTTCATGTTAGGTAAAGGGTTAAGCTGAAATCGGCCCATCCCTATATTGTGAGGACAAAGAGAACTTTCTTTCATTCAGTAAAACCATAGGGTGGGGTGGGGATGCTGTTAGTTCTCATCATTCCTGGAGTATGGCTTATCCGAACTGAATCTTTGTAAAATATTTCTCCTGAGACACCGTTGAAACGGTACCCATTTCTGTTTAAATGGTGATTTTTTTTTAAGATTAAAGCTTCAATTTGTACGTGGTACGTATATGTTGATCTTTGCATTGACCCAATACATTGCGTGTGATACGATACTTCCAGCGAAAGATCACAAACATCTGCCCATAGCGTCAACTCACGTGACTGCCTATACACAAAGCTCTTGCTAAAGACAATTACTAGAATCTCTCCGGTTCACCTGCCTTTCAGCCTACCTGAACGAAGCTACGTTCCACCCAACTTGCCGTACACGAAAGGAAAATGCCCATGTAAGACTCTAAGGGGGAAAAAGTAGTCTTTCCAATAATTGCCAAAAAGTACAGGTTTCAATGTTTTGTCGTAAGTGTAATGATGAGGTTATAAAATTTACTTCCCATCTCATCAGCTCCTCCATGTAAATAAGGTATGTTGTAATATAACACGCGTTTTCCTTGGGCACCTACCTATAGCTTTTTATTGCTTGTTTCACGGCCATATTGATTTACACGATAACTAAATACTTACAAAGAGAAGCATTTAACTTTATGATATAATTATGGACTAAAACGTTATACGAGAAGCTAAGTAAAATATACGTGAACAACAATGAATTAATACCGTACATACCAACCTCCATTACTCTCAAGTGTTTCTCTTCCCGTGTCTTTTTGGGGACAGGCTGAAAGACTATTTGTCTATTCGTACGAGGTAGTGACGAGGGTGTGGAGTCAAACTGAAGAGTGGTCAGACAATAAATATAGATTTAAATTTATAATAATAACACTTTGGCTGGCTGCTGATTTGCCGCGGTTCTCAGGTGAGAAGGCATTAATTAGCCCTGTCCTTCCAAATGCCTCCTTGTCCCCACGTCTCCTCTCTCATCCCAACACTCGAAGACGAACTGCTTGATGACATCCCGTGCCCCTTTCTTTCCAATCTCTCCGATAAGCATACTACCCTCTCCTTTGTGTCACCCACTAACCACATGTCCTTCATTCTCCCATCCCATTCAACCGTCCGAATCCCGGTGATTCTTATTCTGTTAGACTGGATTTTGGCCATTCAAATAGAAAGGGTTCCAGGGTCTCAACTACGCATAATTTACACATTTGGCACTCCTTTTCACTGTCTTTCCCCATTTATATATGCCCGTTTGTAAAAACGATTGTATTATGTAAATGGTCTGTCCGGGCCAACTAAACCTGTTTAGGAGCTATTAGTTTTAGGAGGTTAGTCGAAATTAGGGTAGTATTAGGGTTAGGAGAGGGGTGGGGTTAGGGGTAGCCCCAGGGCAGGGCTAAAGGTTGGAGGGGGTTTGGATCCAGTGGGGTTGGGGTCAGGGGTGGGGTTTTAGTTTTTATAGCCCCTAAACCAAAACATAGCCCCTAAACCTTTTGGTCCGGCTAGGGTGGGGTTAGGGTCAGGGGTGGGGTGGGTTGGGTGGGGTTGGGTTAGGGTTAGGGGTAGCCCCAGAGTAGATCTTAACGTTGGGGTGGGTTAGGTCCCTGGGGGTGGGAGTTAGGGTCAGGGATGGGGTTTTAGGGTTTAGGGTCCGGGTAGGGTTAGGGTTAGGGTGTGGTTTTGAGTGGATAGGGTGGGGTTAGGGTTAAATATAAGTTCTAGGGTGGAGGGGGTGGGGTTCTGGCTAAAATAAGGTGATGGACACATAAAATGTTTTTTTCGAAGCCCTTAAACCCAAATAGTTGGAACGTCCGTCCGTCCGTCCGTCCGTCCGTCCGTCCGTCAACAACTGGTTTCTGACCGATAACTCCTGTTTGGAGTATTTGATTTCAACCATAGTTGGTGTATGTATTTCCCAGCTAGTAATACAGGACAAGTTCGAATATGGGTTCCGTCCAATTATGTTTACATGAGTTATGCCCCTTTTTCGACTTAGAATTTGGCCTTCTAAATTAACATTTTTGGTTTTCGACCGATAACTGCAGTTTGGATTATATGATCTTAAACAAAGTCGGTACGTGTATTACCCAGATAGTACAGGCCAAGTTCGGGTATGGGTTCCGTCCAATTGTTTTTACATGAGTTATGGGCCTTTTCGACTTAGAAATTTCTCATTACCATCAACATTTTGGTTTCCGGATGATAACTTGAGTTTCGATTCATAGGTCAGGACCACACTTAACAGGCGTAGCATGCAAAGCCAGGCGTACCTCTTGTTTTATCTTGTTCCCCTAAGCTCCAGGAACCGCGAGCTCAGCTTGAACAACATTGACTCCGAATGTGCCTTCAGATACTCTTCAAAACCTGGCTTCTCTTGATCAACCAGGTCAACCAAAGACCTCTTTGCTTTGACCCCCTCCCTCTCGCCAATTCAGGTTACAATCCTCCATGACCCTTTCTCTGACGATTTTTTTACCGTTTTGTGCCCACTTCGAAGTCCGAGATCCACATTGAATAGTTCTCTATTAACACCCCCACTTGGTGTATCTAACCTGCCTTTATATTTGAATTCCAAATAATCCGGAATATTAATTCACACCATTATTGCAACAGCCAGTTCATGTTGTTAGTCGAATTGCGTCGTGTTGACGAGACCAGAACAGTCCGATCAAACAAGACGCCGTAGGCCTCTGTTTGATCTGGCCGATATGGTCTCGTCAGCGAGACGGAATATAACAGACCAGGTTGATTGCTGGTGTAATTTATGCATCATCTGACAACGTGTATTTGAAAATTTAATACGACGCTCGAAATGTGAACAAAAATGGATTATATTAATCGGGTAACACCGCATAACTCCTCAAATTGAAAATACTTATCTCACTGCAACATCTGAAATCAACCCCATTACGAATATCTCTGAACAGGGGGTGGTCGGGAGTAAGTGGTATACACCATGCCTAGTAAGTGGGAATCATCATCACACCCACCCACCTACCAGTCAGTACACCGGTTACTACCATGATAGTAACAGGTTCCTTCGATAAAATATTGGCACCCACCCCCTACCTCATGTAGTAAATAAGAATCCCTCTTAAAAATTACTTCTACTAGATTTTAATAGATATTATAGAACTGTCCTTGATCATTAACGCTTCTTTTCCAACATTTTGAAGTGGAACTTACCAAATATTGACAAGGTAAAATAGCTGAAGAATGCAAAAGAAATGTTAGTGATGCGATTAGGGTTAGGATTAGCGTTTTCATTGTTGACCTTACAAGTAAAACTATAAGTCATGCTTTCATTAGCACAGTATACCCTTATACTATATATAGTTAGCACAGTGCTTACGGCAGAAAAATAGAGGGTCCACTCAAAAAAAGACGCCCAATAAACACAAAATATAATTCTTCTGCAAATTTTCACCAATTGCACCACCAGGTTGCAGCTGCTAGAAATTTGCAAGTACATGTATGGACTAGTATGGATGTGATGTTGAGAGGAGCCAAAGTGTGTTATCCAGCTCATGCTGTTGCTTCAGATTATTGCAAAATAGGTGGACAGGATTTCTAGTTTCAACTTTATTCAACATGAATGTAAGTGTATAGAAGCAAGAGAATATTTCAAGTGAGAGAAATATTCTTTATGTAGGTTCATTTGAAACTGCAAATACAACATATTTAAACAGAAATATACAACCATAACCCTTTCAAGTTACCTAAGAGCATTTTCAAAAAATATTAAATTTTTATTTTTCAACAAATAATTCTGAACATTTGTTAACAAAACCATAAAAATATGGGCATAATTAGAATCGGCTCATCAAGCCGATTTTAATGATATCCATATTTGTATGGTTTGATCAAAGAAATAAAAAAGTTACTTTGGGCCTTGAAAGACTGACAATGATTAATTTTCTGGACATATTCGGCCACTACGTTAGGTAAAGGGTTAACCCTTTACCTAACATGAAAAGCAGACGACACTTGCAAACAAAATTCTTGAATAACGATTTTTTTTTCATTTTTTGCCTCAAAAACATAGGTTATGACCCCTCTTTGGAACGAGCTCGACGAGCTCGTTCCAAAGAGGGGTCATAACCTATGTTTTTGAGACAAAAAATGAAAAAATGATGAAAATTAATTGGCGATTTTTGTGAATAACGCTGGCGGGTTTTGGCCGTTACGTTGGGTAAAGGGTTAAAAGAAAAAAATTGAATCTTTTGCAAAAAATATGTCTTCCCTCCAACCTTGGTGCAGTCACTCCCCCACCCTCATGTACTGCTTTTACTTTTTAAAGATGCTAATGGTTGACTGCCTGCTTTTCGACAACGTATTCAAGGGGCAAAGACAACTGAGGATGCTTAATCTTGTAGTGTTTATGCAGGTTATATTTCCAGATATCAGCCCACCCCACAGTTTTTTTGCCTCACATTTTTTTTAAATTGTTTGTGCATTTCTCTCGCTTTGAATAAACAAGCCTTCGCTGATACGCAGAAAAATAAGGCCAATTGAAGTGGACTTTATAATAAATTTTCCTTTACGTTGACTGTTTTTTTTCAATTTATTGGAACAAGTGTTGATGCCACAAAACCCACAGACATCACTATCAATATCCCCAGACAAAATATGGAACCCAACATGACCGCTCATCTTATCAGCCCCAATTGCTTTATTACAAATTTTGCACTTGTTTGTGGCAGATGTAGTTCCAGACTGAGCAGAGGTAGATGCGCTTATTTTTTGCGCAACAGCGAGTTGAACACCTATATCAAGTAGTAACTGCTTATCAAATGAATAGCCTGTTATTCCCTGAGGGGGATTTGGATTTAGTACTGGCTTAATGACTACAACATTTTCTGAATTCGCTTTTTGAACTTCACCAACGAGTGACCCACTCCAGTAAAACATATCATCATGTTCACACAAATGCAAAAACTTAACATCAAAAATTAGATTTTGTGATTGTAAGTCATCACTGTGTGTGAATTTCTTATTTTGATTGCCTAGCTTGATCTTAAATATGTTAGCAATTTGTGTTCTATTTTCAGCATAATCACAAGTGGGTCACCAATAAAAATGAGGTTGTCATCATCAGTGCCTCTCTCAGCTTCACCTGCTGTTAACCCTTAGCCCTCTTTAAACGATCTTTGGATAATTTTTGTTGACTAAACAATTGGTTTATAACAGTTGCTTTGTAGATGTTCTTGCCATCAGTGTCAATTGTTTGCGAATGTCCACTATCGCTATCAATTAAGACTGCTAAAGGAACACTTTCATCTGAATCCACACCAAAACCATCTGAAACTTCATCTTCAAGTGAACTTGTATCAATTGCCACTTCACTCACTCCAATAAGTTTACCCAGGGTTTTTTTCAAAGTGCAGCCACGTGAAGCAAGGGAATCGATTGACGCGTCAGAATTAACTATGCCGGTGTGACAGGAATGATAGTCCGTAGGAAAATTAGTCCCTCTGGACTATTATTCCGCGGAATTATAGTCCTAGGTCTAACATTTCTAGGAATAGTAGTCCGCCGGACTACTATTCCTAGAAATGTTAGACCTAGGACTATAATTCCGCGGAATAATAGTCCAGAGGGACTAAAGTTCCTACGGACTATCATTCATGTCACACCGGTTTCCAATGCTTTGGCTCGTGCTTTCATATGACCTGACTCCCATATGGCTTTGATATCAACTTCCTTCAACTTCAATTGGTCTTCACCCCAATCACCAGGACTAGAGTAGTCAAGACAAAGTCTGCGCAATGAAGAACCTCTCTTGGACCACTCTGGATGTTTCAGTGGTAGCATTTCATCACATTTCACCATTGAGCTGATTGTATGCAGAAGCATTAAATAATCCATGTTGGCATTTTTGTTTTTCATTCTCAGCATCCCAAATAATCGCTCCAAAAGATCTGTGCTATTCAAAAACTAGAAAAAGAGGCTTCTCTGGGAAGTAGACCTTGGGTTTAGCACAACAAAACAAAGCATCTATAAATGTGGACTGCAAATCATGATACAGCTGATTTGGTAAAAGGGATGTGTTTTGACGGAACAAATAGAAAGGGAATATGCAGCTTCGGAGAAATGTAAAATCTGTGTTCTAATGGACACCTTAGTGTCCACATAAAAACTCAGTAGGCCCTCAAATACATTCGTTAAAAGCAAAAGATTGTCTTGAATTGAAACTAGTCTGTATGGGAAGTCTTTTGAATCAGTACTCCTTATAGATTCAATGAAATAAAGCAGAAATTTTGTTGCACTCGGAACACTCTGCTTGTCCACTTAAAAGAAAACAACGCAGATGACGCGAATCAGGCTCGAACTCTCGAGCCTGGTCCGCGTCATCTGCGTTGTGTCCTTTTAATTATGTACCCTCCAAGCGCAAATCAAATTATGGACGATTCTGGAAGAACCACCAATGCTAAACACATGGGAAGTTCCATCCATTCAAGTTTCAGATGTCTGACGATTGTAATATCTAAGTGCTTAAAACATTGCACTTTGAGTGTTAAAATCAAACCCTAAGAGTTAGAATGGGTTTAACACCTTGAAAGTGTCAGTTTTAACACTTTAGTTTTTAGTGTGTACATCGTCTTCTGGTCGTGTTATGTAAAGGGTTAAACGTCGGAGTACATATCCACCAGTCTAGTGTGTGTGTGTGTGGGGGGGGGGGGGGGGGTTCTAAATCACTCGATATATTCTGTGATTTTGTATCGAGAAAAGAAAAAAAATCGTAAGTACTGTATAAAATGTTCCAACGTTTTGTTGCGCCCGAGTGAATCCGTGAAATACTTAGGTTAGCATTCATGTATTTACGGTAACATCAGAGCGTATAGATCTATTACCACATATCATAAAATAAAAGTAACTGATACTTACAACAAAATACACCTCCAACAATGGATAATGATCAGTTTTATTTACTGGTTAGCTTCATAACTCATCTCCTTTTTATTTAAAATTAGTGGTTAATGTTTCACGAAATCAAAAGCATACTTTGGATAGTGCGAAGAGGGGTTGATTCAACATCAAAATATGTTAATCCTCTGCAATACATCCGTCAACAAACATACCTCCTCGATGCTGCACACATGGCCAACCATTTTCGTCGCTCATAAAGACATTTCAGAAAGATATATCCACTTTAATTTGTTAAATCTCTCGTTGAACTTAACATTAGTATAAACACAAATTTCAGAGATGAATTGAACCAAAACTGTGCATCATTTTTTATTTTTCTTTTTATTAGAAACATAAACTTTCAAATACAGAATAACAAAAAGAGAAAAAAACAAACTTTTTCACAAAGGTAAATAGAACCAGCGATCTGATTTTCAAATCATAGTCAAAACAGTACGTGTGTGATGTACTGCCACCTCTCCCATGTCATGGATGTCTTGCGGTTTCAGTATATGTTTAGCGAAAGTCTTTGGTACCAAAAACATACAAGACTATGCGCATTATAGCTCAATACGTTTTTGGTACCCAAGACTTTCGCCAAAAGTAAGAGAAGCTTACGCACAACTTTTTTACTGCATGAATAAAAATAAGTTTTTTTGAAATTAATAAGATAGGTATTCAAAGCTTCCGATGGTCAGAATTAATGTCAATTCCGAAAAGTATCTTTTTTATTTGCAGTCAAAGAAAAATTCAATTTTGTATTAAATTTTTCAATGAGTGACAGTAAAATATTTTTGGAGAAGGGTCATTCGAAGAAAAGGTGGGTCAAGGCTTACCTCACATTTTCGCAAAAGGAGCAATGCTCTGTCTCATTAAGAACGCATTTAACCCTTTGAACTCTAGTGGTATCTTCCATGCCAGTTCAATGGCAGCAAGTAGAAGAGTCCATATTCATTATTTGGAGTAGACCAATCAATATTTTCAACGTGCAGCCTCGGGGCTGCACGTTGAAAATATTGATTGGTCTACCCCGAGGCTGCACGTTGAAAATATTGATTGTTCTACCCCACACATTTACTGACCAGCCATCCTATTTAATGATGTTATGACGTATCATGTTGCTGGCCGGAAAAAACGGTCGCTAGGGTTCAACGGGTTAAATAGTTTTAATCTAGTGAAAAGAAACGATGTAAATTTTTGTACTGTAAAGATTGGGAATAGTTATCCTCAACTGAATCAAACGTATTACAATAAATACGTTGTCATTCTTCTGTGACTAAATTTTTTTGAAGGTAAATACATAATTTCAGTTCCGAATGTATGGGTATTTGAGAAATTTGTTTTCCAGGAGTAAATTATAGAATGTTCTATTAACTTTTGAGGAGGCCATTAACTGGGCCATTGTGGTGTCAATAACACTCCCTAATTTTTGTATTACTTATATACCCTTTCCATGACTGTGGGTTTGAGCTTATCCCATAATAGGTTACAAAAGGGACGCCGACGTGGTGTTTTCTCTGAAATTGCTCAAGAGAGAGATCAAATTTCCATTAATATTAACTATGTTATTTATAAAGGATATGCCTTTTCATACCACATTTTATAGAAAACTGAGGTGTTATTTATTTTAATATTCTCACTGTGAAAAGCGGCTGAGAAAAATATATTTTATGTAGTCGGTTCTTAGTCTGGTTTTAATTGGGCCCACGAATTGACGACATTTTTCCAAAAGGGGTCTCATATTTATTGAGATTTTTCCCAGACTCCCCTTGTGGCGATACCAAATGTTCTTGAAACCATATTGTTTTAAGTTGTCAAGAGCAAGTGTTTTCTACTGGGAGAAATATTCGGAGTCTGACATTTTTTTTTATCCAGACTAGTTTTAGCGATCTACAGAACGCACTCGGGTGAGGGAATTTTAGACCACCATTTTCAGCAGAGCTTTTCACATCCTGTGGTTTTAACTTATCTCTTGTACCGGACCATAAGTCATGGATGTCGGAAACCGGAGCTTCGTCGCTGCTGGGGGAAATAGATTCACGCCGCGTATTCAGCCAAACTCAAGGAGTGTCGCCTGAACCGTGCGTGAACGTATGACTCACCGTGACGAACCCGCCCTTTCACTTTTGTTGGGGTGGTTCTTATCCTGAAGGGGTTAATAACTTTTCATCGAAATGTATAAATCAACAGGGGTTCACTGAAAACAACAATTTTAATACATATACATATAAATAAATATGATAATTTGTGACTTACATGGAATCAAAAAGAATAAGAAAACAAAACGTCAATCACCCCTACCCACACAGTTTTTGAGTCACTGACGGGCCCGCATTCTCTGCGGTCGCTGGTTTTTTCTCCTTTTCGCTGGTATTTGTTCCTTGGTTGCCTCTACACTTCACCCTGTCACTGCCGTCGCACGGCCACTAACATATTGTCACTTTATCGGACGCCTATGCTCTAGCATGTGACGGAATGTCACTCTACCACTGCCGTCGCACGACCACTAGCTTATTGTCACTTTACTTCACGCTTTTCACTCAAGCAGTCGCCACCAATGGGGTTAAACTCTCCCATACGTCCATCTCAGAATAATGTTCATACAGGCCAAGCCTACTCTGCCTATGTATGGCTTGCCTTCTAAAACAGGTAATGCCGTTCACCTAAATGCAAATTAGCTCCCTGAGCTCGTACTTCGTGCTTCTGATCCTATTCTCATATATAACCACCGACTTGGCACGCGACTGCTCCTTTTCTAAATATGAGCTCTGTGGTCCCCCTACATCACAACGTGCCTATACTTTCGCACCGATGCGGCACCTCCTCTAACCTATAGCATGGGACATCCCCCATCTATTCGGCAACGACCCACAGCCTTACACACCTTCGGACTGGAATTAATTTTTCGAGAACCCCCCCCCCCCCCTCCGATATTTATTTCCATAGCCAGACCATCAATTCTTAGTTTAATCGCTTCTCTTTAACTTGGCCGCTTAGATCCATCTTAATTTAATACTCGCTTTAAAGTTCCTTTGAAAGACTCGAATTTCGATGTTTCCTGACATTCGTGACTGGCCAGATGCGTAATATGGGTGTGTGTCCAGAACATGCGCGATGTACTGGTTTTCACCACAGTTACCCATTAACTGACCATAATTACGTAGATAATGACTACAGGAGAATATTCCTTTCATCAGTTATCAGATAGCCCATGTGGCGGTCAACAAATGCGCCATAATGGACATTAAATTTCACGCTTTATTACCAGAGCTCGAATTATTGCTGGTCTGTTTAAATGACAAATCGGTTTTTGGTGACCGTTATATACCTATCATTACGTTTTATGTTTAACCCAGTTAGAAAGACTATCGAAAATATTTACACTTTCAAACAAGAAAATTGCAACTCTTTAGCTATCACCTTGACAATGGAAAAATAGAGATTGAATTTCCTCAATCATCGCGTCGGGAGGGGTTGGGGGACTGTAAGACAATGTATCAATATCGGGAGAGTCAGAGTTTGTATAACAATTGTTTTCCCTACTGGCGCCAAGTTTCTCAGGGACCAATCACTTAAAACGTTTTTAACCTTTTCCATATAATTAGACTCTAAAAGCATTAACTCCAGTAAATTATATTTTATATCAGGTATGGTGAGACAACCAGTATGGTTCCATTTAATAGGTTTTCTGTATCTAGTACTAGTCCACAGCCTACCCTAGACCCAATCCAAACTACTTGTGTTTTTTTCTAAATTCACCTGAGAACCCGATTCTTTCGAAAACAAGAGTCGAGTATTTTTAGAGCTACGTTTAAGTTCATCTCATCTGCGTCAGGAAAAGCCTGCTATCATCTGCATATTGATTTAATATGTTTTTAGAACTATTGATTTTAATACCTTTAATCTGAGAATTATATTTTAGTGCAGCACATAAGATTTCGGCACATATGATGAACAGGTATTGTGCATTACTTGGTAAACTGCAGACAATGTCCTCTGGACTGATACGATTGCTGTGTGTATTCAACGTTACCCGATACAATAAAGACGTTGGGAAATATCCCCAAGTACATCACACATGTAATTCGGCACGCGTGCAAGAACGTCCCGAAAGAACGCATCTAATTAGATGTTACGCATCTGGGTGACTTTATGACGAATGAAATGCTTCAAAACAATGCAGTGTCAAGCAAGAATGTAGACAAACCGCCAAAAGTGACTTTTATCTGTCAAAATAGCAGCCTCATTCACTTAATGCAAGCTGAGACGTGGAAAATACACGGAACGACACACGTGTGTTAATCGAGATGGCACGAGGGCCAGCGCGGAAGGATAGAACAAGAGGCCACTGGCCACGAGTTTTATCCTTCCGCGGTGGCACAAGTGCCATATCGATTAACCCATTCACACATGCGTGTCGTCCTGTGTTTATTACACGCCTTCACATCTATAAAAAAAATATTAGAAGGACACTCAGCAATTCATTTGACAACTATCAACAAAAAAAACCCACATTTTATCGCCAACCGAATTTGCGAGGGGAACCCGTGTTACTATTTCGTCCCCTGAGTTCCAATGTGTTCTATGTGCCAGTAGGCACATATAACACATTGGAACACAGGCATTGATTTTTAGCTATCGCTAGCGATTCAAACTGTAATTGTGGTGCACGATTTGTAGAAAATTACAGTGAAATTTAGCTTCTTCATATAAATAGTCCATCAACGATTTCCGTTCCGCACATGTGTGCGGAACAGATGTTCATTTTCTGCGTGGTTTAGTGTTGCTGTAGATTGGGGATTTCATAGAACAGGTGTGTAATAAAATACAAAACACAAGTCGGGTAGAGCATCGGGGACAGCAATCGACAACCCTTGTTGGAGTTGTTTATGTATTTCACGCGCGCCTCATTGTGTTCTGTCTTATTATCAGATGACCACAAATAGCTCTCCAGTACTGGCGTAGCTTGTTCATCAGTTCTGGTTCGCCGGAAAGTGATAGTATCAACTCTTCCAAATCCAAATCATGTCTGTCTCAGTTGAGGCACACGTGTCATCACTAATGTAGCCAGATTTTCGCGACGACTATTTTACAAACGCGAAGTGAAAACGTACCATCGCGCTGAACACTCTGAACAAAGACTACATAATTTCTTTTTGTTTACATTTCAGGTGTCCTTTTTTGATATTTTATTAACTACTGTCGTACAAAAAACACATCACAACAGTCAGTTATTCTGGTTTTTCACATTCCGTTTCGTTAACAAGGGCCAATACTTTAAAACGTATACAATTGTATTTTCTGGAATTGCATTTTCTATTTATGTCTTTATTTGAATTAACCCTTTACCCAACGTAACGGCCAAAACCGGCCAGCGCTATTCTCAAAAATTGCCAATTAATTTTCATTATTTTTTTCATTTTTTTTGTCTCAAAAACATAGATTATGACCCCCTCATTGGAACGAGCTCGTTGAGCTCGTTCCAATGAGGGGTCATAACCTATGTTTTTGAGACAAAAAATGAAAAAAATGAGTTATTCGAGAATTTTTTTTGCATGTGTCGTCTGCTTTTCATGTTAGGTAAAGGGTTAAAATGTACCATTAGCATTTTCAAAGATCGGGCAATTTGCTAGTTGGCAAATTTCCATATTTTTTGATATGCTGATGGTTCATTTTGGTGAGTTATCTGATTTGGTAGAAAATACAATTCCAGAAAATACAATTGTAAAAATTTTATAGTATTGGCTCCTGGTCGAACACGACGCCTACGAAAATTCGATTCGACCGTAACGTGAGATTCACGGTACCCTAATAGCCTAGCATTTGTTCAAGTGTTCGACTGTCTGTGTGTTTCTTTCTCTTAACCCTTTACCTAACATGAAAAGCAGACGACACTTGCAAAAAAAATTCTTGAATAGGGAATTTTTTTCATTTTTTGTCTCAAAAACATAGGTTATGACCCTCGTTGGAACGAGCTCAACGAGCTCGTTCCAACGAGGGGCCATAACCTATGTTTTTGGAGACAAAAAATGAAAAAATAATGAAAATTAATTGGCGATTTTTTAGAATAGCGCTGGCCGGTTTTGGCCGTTACGTTGGGTAAAGGGTTAATTTCGCCAATCTCAGGGAATCACAATCTACACCCTAAACAACATATCAACGTCAATGGAATATCTTCACAAGAACAAAAACTAGAGATAATACCCCTAATACTGGCTGCAGTTCATGCATATAGTTGTGAGTGGCACATGAAAACAAACAGAGATCAGTATAAAATATCTGACCTTGGATTTTTTAATTTTTATATTATTATTTTTTTTTGTTAGGTTCAATTCCCGTTATTTAAATTCCATGTACTTGAGTTATGTTAAAGCAAACTGGTTAGGAAAAATTATGTCTCCATTATTATTATTATGCGTATTACGACTTTCGAACTGATTTATTTTGTATAACGCCCATACAACGCGGTGAAAACAAGTTACAGGCAAACATCGCAATTATTTGAATTAAAAAATTATAACGGGCAGTTTTCTTTCATTTTTTAACGACGCTACTCAATAATGTCCATTTCACTACAATTAATTCCTGGTATGACCTCCACAATAGATATTACTGAAATAGATGTGCTATCTTTTGTATTGTATTAACTGTTTATGTTTCAACTGACACACATGACCGTAGCTATGTGGGGGATGTAGGGGTGGTGACACTGTAGCTTTTTCAATCGGGACGTTTTTATTTGCATTGGAATCTCAGATACCGATTCGTTCTCGCTGGTAATCATGTACTTTCTTTACCGGACTATATTTTCTTCTTGGGCTTTTGTCACACACGCAGTCGATCTCATGCAAATGGGGGATCGGTGGTTGATTCTGGGTCTTGTCATGATCAATTTTGAGTCCGGTACGTGCCAATTAAACCTTTACCTAATATGAAAGGCAGACGACACTTGCAAATAAAATTCTTGAATAACTATTTTGTTTCATTTGTTTGCATCAAAAACATAGCTTATGGCAACTCGCTGGAACGAGCTCGTTCCAACGAAGGTCATAAGCTATGTTTTTGAGACAAAAAATGAAAAAAATAATGAAAATTGAATGGCTGTTTTTTGTGAATAGCGCTGGCCGACTTTGGCTGTTACGTTGAGTAAAGGATTAAATAAGAAGTTGGGAAGCCCATACATCACGACTACAACATGTATTTACCTGCAAACAAATTTCCTAAGTTTTTTAACTGTAACCCCATTGACAAATATTCGAACTACATCATTAAGGCATGCCTTCTACATGCACTATTTTTCGGTCGGGACTGCAGTCCTGACAATCTCTAGAAATTAAGTTTACAGCCCCACCCAAGTGGTCAACTTTTCGATGCCCCTGATGACACACTCATTTAACAGGAGATAGGAAGTGATAACTTTTCGAAAAGAAAAACAGGTTCGGTGTTTTTTCCATTATTAGGTCGTTTTGTTTCTTGGTACACAGATAATGTAGCGACATTTAGTCGCATTTATACTTACTTACTTATCCTCTTCGCTCCCTCTGGTGGATATATCTCTACAATATGCCTACACCTAACACGGGCTTTTGACGAGCCCTTTGCCTCGTTCCAGGTGGTTCCCAACTCTCTGTGTTCTGACTCCATTGTTGTGAGCTATGTGTTTTTTGGGCTGCCTCTTGGCCTCTTTCCTTGTGGTGTCCATCTTAGACCGGCCTTTTCTATGTATGATGTGGCATCCTCAGTACGTGCCCTAACCATGTCACCCGTCGTCGTATTTATGACATGGAAAATACCTTCCAACCTGACCAACAAACAAAACAAACTTTAAAAAGTATTTTTAAAGGGTTAATTAATGCCTGACGTGAAATTTATGAAAACAAATATTGATGACAAACAATTCGTTCCTGGCGTGACAATAGGTGTTGTTCTCTACAACAAAAGATGGAAAGTAATATTAAACGGACCGCCAACAATTTGTTATACTTCAGTAACAGTTCATCACGGAGGCAGTCTTCTTTTGATCTTTAGAACGATTTTTCGAGGAAAGCTGTTTACATTTTACCGAAATGAAATTTGTTTTTACGATGACTACAATGCAAATGTGGTGTTTTATGTTAACAAAACATTTCTTTTTCAGACGCTTCTGTACTCGCATGCGTTCAGTATTAAGACCAAAGTTCAAAATAGCTAACAAAATTGTAACGTTTGGGTGTCGTAGAACTGGTGTGCACAATATTCTGGTATTTACTAAGGCAGTCTACAAACAAGATATGTTTTAGTAGAATGTATCTAGTTGAAACACAGTGCTATTTTAGAATCGCAAACAACTCTTTACAGCACGTGGTAAACTGGGAACAAATGTTGTGTTTTGTTGAGCTGAGAATATATATGTAAGGTGTGCATTTTTATCAAGAGCTATCAGATATGGTCACTGAAAACCACATCCTATCCACTGTACAAAGTGGGCTGTGAAATTAAACAAAATATCTTTGCTGACGAACGTCTCTCCAAGAGCATTTGATTTAAACGCCCAAAGATTGGCTTTTGTTGGCCCTTGCCTGTAAGGCTTTAACGATGCACTTGAAGCCGAGATATTCAATGAAAAATATCATTAAGAATACGCTAAAATACTGACAACCATCTGCTAATGATTGTACCGCAATATGTTTCTGTAAAACACCATATTAATCTATATTTAACCAAAATCGACCTACTTTGCTCGAATGTGAAACAAAAGCGAATGATGTTTGATTTCTGTGCAGTTGTCACGATGAGTAGTGAGGGCGGACTCGGTCAAGAAAACTTGTCGCGAAATGAACCAAGGCGGACCCCAGACTCGGAGAAAATTTAGCTTTTTCGAATTGAACGAACGCTGCATCCTTGCATCTGAGTGACCAATGGCAGTTCTCAAAGGGCATTTTTGTATCATCTCCAGCACTTGTTCGGCGGGAATGGCACCAACAGGGGATGGGGGATGCGCGGACCCATCGGGCCGACCATAGTTTGGCCCAATGGGAGAACAGTTTGATTTTACAATTGAAAGAACTCCGTTTCCTTGCATCTGAATGATCAGTGGCAGATTGAACTGCTGAAATATCGAAATGTTGTCTATGGGGACTGCCATTGGCAGTCCACATAGAAAACATTTCAGTATACCGGCATCCCATGCAATCAAATCTATTTCGCCTGTTGGGCGTATTCGCAAAATTTCAGACACCGACAAATGTTGGGCTGAATCAATTTTGTGGGCCCCAGAGGCCACCCAATAAGAGGCCTAGCGGGAATTTCTCCGGTGGACCATATGATCAGTCCACCTGTGTGAGAAGACAAATCAATAGATCTTTAACCTGCAGCCTTATGGATAGAGGTTATTGCTAGGTTAGTTTCTCTCTTACTCTGCTTCAATTCACTTTTCTCTTAGAACGGAGAAAACATTGAACCAACAGTGAAGTTCATCGCCGTCTCTATATTTTTACACCTTTTTATTTGATTGTTTTTATGTATTATTTTTCAGGATATCGCTTCACGGCATCTTCATAAAAACTCAATAATTAGTAAGGTAAGTAGATTCTAATGGTTATCTCTTAACAATATTGTAGAGCTATTTTATTCTCCCATTGTTTGATGACACAGATGCCATATGGGATAACTAAAAATGTTCTAATGAGAATCTGCAACTTAGTGCAATCAGTACGATTTGCAATGCTCCTCGTGGAAGTAGCCGCGGCCTTTTGTATCGTGAAACAATTTTTATCACTCTGACATAAACTTACCATTTTCTATAAGATGAAACACAGAATTGCTCCAAATTATCTAACTAGACTAATTCCCCGCACAGCTACAGAACAATCGTCATATTCCGAAGAAATATTGATAACATTTTCTGCAGAACTAAAAGTCTACATGAATCATTTGTATACCTTCCACTGTAAGAATATAGAACGAGCTCAGTCCAGAAGTAAGAGGTTATCGACTGCAGAAATGTTTAAACGTTACTTGAAACAAGACAACAATGTGGTTCCAAAATTCTATCCCGTTGGGTCGAGCTAAGAACAACCTCTACAAGCAAAATTAAAATTATACTGTAGTGATTTGATCGCGCATAAGTGTGATAAATTCATATCTGGTAATCCCCAATGTCTGTGCCGGTATGGATATGAAATTACGGAACATTTTGTTTTTGAATGTCTGCTATATGTGACACAAATGACTGAACTATTTAACAACCTATAGCGCTCTTAAACATCCATCTACACTCTGCTATATGGTGTCCCTCTGTCCACCGGCCTGCAGAGTGCAAAAATGTTCTTGGCTGACCAAAAGTACACAATCACAAACAAATAGGTTCATCCAAACATGGTCTTTCTATTCCTAGGTTGAAAATTACAAAAGAGGTTTACTATTGATTTTGTAATTATCAAGCTGACTCGCAATAGTTAAAGGGCTTGTCTGTATTCACTCTAATATCAGCTGGGTTAAAAATCAACCCAAATCAACTGAATTGAGTGAATATGAACCCAATTGGGTTCATATTCACCCAACCCAGTTGATTTGGGTTATATAGACCCAATAGGGTTCATATTCACTCAACTCAGTTGATTTGGGTTGAGTTTTAACCCAAATGATTGTAGAGTGTACAACTGTAAAGGGAGGCCTTTAACGCATTTGTATTAGTATTACTCTCGATCAACAGAAATATAAATATCAATGCTATCACATCAAAGTGTATTAGTATGATAGTTAGCTGTAGAGTCTGGCATACCTTTAAACAACTGGCCGCTGCTTCCCCTTTGTCCGTTTTCAAATATTCAAAATATACGGAATATTGCAACTTGATGTTCTAGTCACTCTACGACCAAATCCTTTTGGACTTTCCCCAAGCAGTTGCATCCTCACCGATCTTCCATTAATTCAGATTCCTGTGTTCAAAAGCTGGATACCGTAGACCTATATAACAGTGATCTATTGCAGTTATAGGCCGAATGTTAAGGCAAACGATACATGGGTTAATCTCACAATAAATACAGGCGCTATCATAGACAAATACGAATCAACACAAAAAATATTTCTAAATTCAGTTATTGTCAGTTGTAGTGTATCGGTATTGGGGTGGGGTTTGAATGCAAATAAACATAATGGCTGAGCTAATTCAAATATCCTTTGGGGTTGCCGTTAGCCCAGTTGGTATGGTAGCAGGTCATTTAGGGCTAGGCGATACGGTGCGGGAGTAACCAGGTCGATCCCCGTCGGTGCCGACTGCAGAAACATTGCAGTTTTCACTGACGTGACAACAGTTACTTATTCCCAGTTCGTTATTTGACATTCGTTATCAACCGATTCATCGGTTGATAACGAATGTCGAACAAGAAGATGGGAATAAGTCACGGTTGTCATGTCCCCACAGTTTTCAGTTACCAGTCTCGCACCAAGCACAATGTCTGGTGAAATTCCTACTTGAAATATGCGACATATACATAAATAGTGAATATACAGAAAAATCCAACAGTGTGAAAGAAAAACTTCACCAAAGCCCACTTTTCGGGACACAATTATAAACACTTTCAGAAAATAATCGTGTATAAAATGCCGAATATTCATAATCTTCGTCTGTTTATGTATTCTTGATTTGTTACACGATAAAGTTATTATTTATTTAAAGTGCAGTGGATTAGTTAATTGGAAAAATATAAAAAAAACACCGGATTCCAAATTATATAATTTATTTGAAAAAAATTATAAACATATCGTAACCAATACAATAGAATACACCATATCGTATCATAATCTTATAGTTGCATCCATATTCACAAAACGGCCTCAATCAAAATATAAGTCTAAATAATTTGTACAAAATCTTTGTGGGTACATCAGGTAATTACCGCTAATCCCCCTAGCTAATTTAATTCACTTTCACCTACACTTTTACAAAAACTATTTTGTAGGCGAAATTGCACTGTAGGCGAAACTAGACCTAACCACCAAAGAAGGCAGTTATATTAATGTAGTAGTAGTGGCAAAATATTTTATTGCAGTGTCACGTGTCAATGCTCCTTTACAAATAGTACATAAAATTTAGATAAGATAAAAAATAGCATGAAACCTAGCCATGAAGGCTTATGAGACACTTCCAAACAAAATAAGATACCATTTATAATATTTACATATGAACGCGTAAAAACTGTAAACATTTTTCGCACATACACCCCCATTCCATCCCCTTTCATATTCAGACTCCCACAGTTCCGACTCGTTCACTGCCTTTAATCCATCAGTCACACATACAGACAACCCATGCGTTTAAGCGCGAATGCTCATCTAGTACTGGTGTTTTAGTCTTCGTCTAAGTATCTATTGTACACTTTTTTTTTTTTTATAAAATTCGCACCCGCACGAAGTCCAAAAAAATATACAGATATATAATATTCTGAAATATTTCTTCATATACTATACACATAGATTTTAGGAGCTCTCTCTTTCTCTCTCTCAGTCCCATCTCTCTCTCCAGGACACATACGTTCTCTTTCTGCCTCCCCCTCTCTCTCTCTCTCCCTCTCTCTCTTCCCCTATATGAGTTGGTGGTCACACGGCTCGTTGTCTAGCGCGTCAAGTGAGAAACCTTGGTGGTTTATAGCCTGATCCGACACTCAATCTGTGGGCAGCTTTAAAAGTTTAACTGTTCAAGAAGGTGTGCGGTTGACGCAATGTCCTGGTTGTAGGCTATTGGCCTTGTCAGGTTTTAATTGACAATGGTCAATCGGAAGTTGGTCATATATAGATATTGCCTTTTAACGCTGACCTAATGAGTCAGTGACACTTCGACAAACACATTATTTCTGAACAATGCTGCTGTATCACAGAACATTACGCCAGCTGATGGGAACATACACATGTGTGTCTTTCCATGAGGGAAGAGATAAAATGAATAATTAGTTGCTAATATAGCCCAACACATATAAGTAGCTAATTATTAATACATCCCATGCGGGCCCAATATCTCAACTGTCTGTTAGAAAATGACATGGGATATATTAATAAATCCCATGCAGGCCAAATATTCCAACTGTCTGTTAGAAAATGGCATGGGGGCCAGTCCGTTGAGCTCTAGTGCATGAGGCAAAGGCGAAACACAAACTCTTTCAAAGCAGTGCACATAAATTTCAGTGTAATAGAAAATTCGGAGTGAGGTTAACAAACAGTGTGATGGAGAACCATTTTATGGGAGGTCATTCTAATTTATACCAACAGCCCCGGAGGGCTGTTGGATTAAATTATTACTATACCTCCTGACAAATACAGAATGGATTCTGGCAAACGCCACAGCCAATATTATACGCGGCAATCCAATTTAGGGACTCGGAGTGAGGTTAACAAACAGTGTGATGGAGAACCATTTTATGGGAGGTCATTACTAATTTATACCAACAGCCTCGGAGTGCAACGGTTGGATTAAATTATTACTATACCTCCTGACAAATACAGAATGGACTCTGACAAACGCCACAGCCAGTATTATACACGGCAATCCCATTTAGGGACTCAGGGTTAACCCTTTGAACCCTAGCGGCCGCTTTTCCGGTCAGGAACATGATACGTCATAACGTCATTAAACAGGATAGCTGCTCAGTAAATGTGTGGGGTTGACCAATCAATATTTTCAACGTGCAGCCACGAAGCTGCACGTTGAAAATTTTGATTGGTCTGCCCCAAATAATGAATATGGACTCTTCCAAGTGCTTCCATCGAGCGAAGATACCACTAGAGTTCAAAGGGTTAAAAGTGCTAACAAAAGTCATTGAACCATTTTTGCCGATAATTGCAAAATACATAATCTTAAAACTAAACCAAACAGTTAAATAAACGAAAAGCACAGTCTATCTATTTACTGACGTGTATTGGCTTTAATGATTGGGCACATTTCTCGTACATAAGAAACGTAAATGATATTCACCGCGTGTTTGGAGACACATCGTTGAATGAATATTTGATGTCGTAGAGAAGCACGGATAGTATCAAACTAGTCCTACCCAGATCTCCGACATAGACCACTTTTATTTTAAAATTGTGCTTCGTGAGAAAAGAAGCCTTTTTTGCTGAGACACAGTTCGAATTTATCGATAACTGAAACACGTAACGCGTGGAGGGGTCACTACATAGTATGGATCAAGCTTTTAGTAGATTATTCTAATTCTGTACGAAATTCAACGCCTTTGTGGCCTGGAACCACTCTAGCCCTGAAACAGTCATCGCATAGGTTACATGGAACCAGCCTAGCCCTGAAATAGTCATCACCTATGTTTAGATTCAATCGTTTGGAATATTTCATTTGGTCGAAAAGCGAACCTATGGTTCGCATTTCGACCAACTGAAATATTCCATACGAATGAATCTAAAAATTCGATAAATAATCATTTTCTTCTAATCAAGACAAGAAATGTTTCTCAGTCGAGACTTGAATTGACCTATTCTTTGATAACATTACTATTATGAATGAAAAATCACCACATCTGTGGTTTTGTGATTACGCACCGTGGTACCCCTAATTGTGTTGATACCTTGAATATCCCCGTGGGAACCCCGGGAAGTAAGCAGCACTTGTTTACTGTGGTAAACCAGTTCCGCTTTACTAGTAAAATAGGACCCAGTCACCAATGCTTGGGGTGAAAGTCCTCTAAAATGGGCAACATGTTGATCAACGATTGAATAAACTTGACTTCATCTCCATGTTGTGTCACGATTAGCCATGGTGCATAAATATGTGACGTTAACCACCAACAAACAAACAAACGATACCTTGAATTAGATATTTTTTGATTGGGGAATATCTATAACTGGAGCACGAAAGAACATCTGTGTATATTTGTAAGTAAAGGGACAACACATTGTACCATCGGTCGTTTGCTCAAACTCAACGAAAAGTGGATAAACAAACAGCCTGTAACAGTCTCGAAATCCGGACGTAATTAGACTGTTTGCGTGATAGTTTCGGTATCGACGTCAACCAAACCCGTAATGGATGTCTGGTCTCTTTAATGGCGTCTAGCGTAAAGGTACGTTTTCTCTTAGGAGATATCGCGGGAGAATCACCTTTACCATACCGATGGTCCATAGGCTGGTACTAGAAGGTTGTAGTATGAACAAATATTTGAACTATCGGACTAATCATTCGCCTTCTGGTACTGAAACGATTTTCACAAATAACAGTTAACATTAGAGGGGTGGATAGTTTGTGAAATTTCGCAACAGATCACAAACTGGGTGTCTAATGATTTGCATAGATTTTTTGTGAAAGTTTGGCTGCCTATAAACCTGCCCCGATGGACAATGTTCCCGCTCTATCCCCATTCCTCCTCCCCCGTCCCGACTTTCAAAACAAAAAAACTGACTCTGCAACTGGAAAGCAATTGGTTGCGATCAGGTCGAAATTCTCGTTTCGGTTTCACATCACAGTAGTGTAGGGGACGTGACAACCATTACTTATTCCCAGTTCCTTATTCTACATTCGTTATCAACCGATAAAATCTGTTGATAACGAATGTCGAATAAGGAACTGGGAATAAATAACGGTTTTTGCGTCCGTAGTACTGTACATCATAATCGATACGAACATACGTAATAGTCCATATGTACATACATGGCAACTTCTTCAAAAAATTTTCCCCGGTGAGAGCAATAGGCGGCCTAAAGTTAGAGATGACACTCACCAAATCTCCACATATAATGTTCTAGCTATTCGCGTGCTGGGCGTTATTCCAAATGGCGGGTCTATAAATAGTTATGTACAACAGCAAAATAATTCAATCATAAAAGCTATAATGATCGGAAAGAGAATTGATCGGTTCCGTTTACAACCAGCACGAAGATATCCTTGCACACTCACACTTCAACGGCGTTCTGACATAAATCTCAATTGATAATTTTATTATTCAAATCATCCAACGGCCGTAATAAATGCATATAAAAGAGGGGGTTGAAGCGATCAATTTGTATTCAGTTGATGGTTCAATGAAAAGAGTGAGAAAATTGGCGCCTCAAATGAGTAGACGACACAATCTATTAGTAATAGATTACTCAGTAAATGATGCAATTGCGCGAGTTGTGATCATATTTCATAGCAATGAGTTCGAAATTATAATTTCCACTTCCGGATCGAGTTCAAGAACGGTTGCTTGAATAACTCATTCATAAGCAAATTTCCTCGAGTAACATACAATTATTCGTGTTCATATCTTTGATGAATATTTTGACAAATTGGCAACCACAGTTTGTTAACAGGAATTATTACCACCTTCAAGGCCGTCTTTAGGGTCGTCGTCAGTACATTTAATTTCTAAGACGTTAACACGGCATAACACGCCGATCGTCTTTTCGATACCGATAATCGTTTCCCTCATCAGCCCGATACCCGACACGTCACGTCACGTGATATCACTGCTTTCTATCGCGTTTCAAGTATCATAGAGACCGCCGGATGCTGGAAGTAAGCTATGTGTTTTTTCTCAGACAGAAATAGACATGGGTTATCCAAAGAGTAATTTATTTAATATTGCTAGGTCCAATATATACTAATTTGGACGGTTGGGCGTAATTCAGTTTTATGTGATGGTACGGCCAGCGACAGGAATTACGGCCCGGACTGAATACATGGTTATTGGCATGGACTCGTGTCTTACCCACACGCCTTCCGTGCCCATTGTCTTTAATAGAAGGACCATACTCGTTACTGTAAAAGACAACACAATTTTGCCCATATCTGCTCCGAACACCCGACGAACGACGCATTTGCACAGTCAAAATTTCCGTATTTTTTTTGGTTTGCGACTTCAATCTGTAAAGGAGAACTACCAAATCACTGGTGTGTTTTACCTAACTTCAGGGTTTATTGAGTGGAACAGACTCTGTAAGAGCTTCAAATACATCGAAAAGGAATTGTGCTTTGTCCAATATATAGTTCAAGACTTCCTCATGGAAGTCACACAAAGATGTAGAAATTGCCGATTTTGTTCAGGAGGCCGGAGCACGGAATATTTCTCACCTTGTATTCATATACGACTGGAGTGAATGCGACAAGGCATTCGAAACACACGGACAGGGAAGAACTAAGCTGCTTAGGTAGTTAGAGGCTTCAGAACTGATAGAGATCTCAACTATGATATGTGATGCAAGCGTCACATCAGAGCAGGATGAGCGAGAGGGAAATAAACAATTCCTTAAGATTTCTTGGGAGAACCCGTGCATATATTGTCCAACTTCAGCTTGTTTCCTCGAACAAGAAAGGACAAGAACCGCAAAAGCTTCATTCGACCGGGTAAGCAGCATAATTTCACATCCAACATGTTTATGTAAAAGTTTTCATCTGGACACTTCTTGATACTGTTTAACTCGAACCGAAAAAACAGAAGTAGAGACTAAGTGGATCAGGAATCACGCCTATCATGACGGCCACCGTTTTGTGGCACTCTCAGATTCTGCTGGTCATTTCTGGTGTCAGATGGATTATTGAAGCCTCCGGAATACGAATTAACCCCTTACCTAACACGAAAGGCAAGCGTCACTTGCAAATAAAATTGAATAACTATTTTTTTCATTTTTTGCGTCAGAAACATAGCTTATGACCCCTCATTGGAAGGAGCCCAGCGAGCTCGTTCCAACGAGGGGTCATAAGTTACGTTTTTGAGACAAAAATGAAACGATTGTGGAAATTGAATGGTGATTTTTGCTATGAACGCTGGGTACGTTGGGTAAAGGGTTAAATATACTGGATCGGATATTCTTTTTTCGTTGGTTAATTGGGGGTCCTCAAATAGTGGGCTGTCTCTTAGGCTGGCGATGGTCATTTGTTGAAGGTCGGCGTAGTGTTCCAGGATGGTTGGGATATTTGAAGTTTCATGGAGGTTGTAATTGTTAGCTATTCAGATAGTGGGCTATCTCTTAGTCTGGTGCTGGCCTTTTGTCGAAGGTTGGCGTAGCGTGGTGTTGCTGGCAGCTGTCTGGAGGTTGTTGATTTATAGTGTGTCTGTTGTTCTGGTTCGCTATTGTTTGTTGATTTGTGGTATATCAATTATTAAGTTTTCGGTTGGAGGCAACTTAGGGTGAACCCTCCGACGGACGATTCAGCTTCCATGAGAGGTGCTACCCAGGGCTCAAAATAAGCGGTGTCGCGTAGCTTTTTGCAAAAAGCTACACAATGTTCAATTATGTATAGCATTTTGCGATACAAGATAATCAACTGCAGCCTATTAGGCTGCAGTTGATTATCTTGTATCGCAAAATGTAAATGAAAATTTGCAAACAAATTTGAAAACTAGTTCACTGATGCTTTACTTCTGATTGTGAAACATTCCAGGCATAACTCAGATTAACTCTCCATTAAGCATCATTAGCAACTTCATATGTAAGATAAATTCTATTGGTTTAAATTCTTCCTGTTTTCACAACATTTTGCATAAAATGTCCATTAAAAATAACTTCAAGCCCATCAAATTAAAAATCCCAACTTCAATTTTGGGAACTCTGTTAAACAACCACGACGTCATTTGAAAATATCGAAGTCCATGCAACCCTTAAAGGCAGTTCAGTTACAAAAAACATAGTAAATGTTTCATGTGTTGCAGATCATTTGGAAATGCCCAGAAATGGATGGAAACTATTCTATCTACTTAGAAGAATACAAAACAGCATAACATAACTCCGGTATACAAAAACAGCTTTGCAATTTTTACAAAATGCCATTCATTTTTTGGAAATGTGTAGCATTTTGCTACGCATAGAAAAAAAGTTATTTTGAGCACTGGTGCTACCACTGTCAAACTGGCGTGTTCATCCGAATAGGGATTTGGTTTATCTGTTTTCTAGCAGTTGTGGTCTGATGGCTAAGTTCTCAAATAGAGGGCTTGTCATGGTGATAGCTTGGATTTTCGATTTTTTTGTTTAAAAGTGTTTACATTTTCGACAATCTTTCTCACTCGGGCTAAATGTAAAGTGGAAAGACAGGTGTATGACGAACCCCGAAAACCGATTTGTCACTTAAACAGACCAGCAATAATTCAAGCGCTGCTAATTAAGCATGAAATTTTATGTCCATTATGGCGCATTGTTGAACCCCACATGGGCTATCTGATAACTGATTAAAGGAATAAGAGAGACAGTGTTCTCCTGCATGTCATTATCTATGTAATTATGGCCAGTTAATAGGTAATTGTGATGAAAACAGTACATCGCACATGTTCTGGACACACATCCATATTACACATCTAGCCTGTCACCGAAATGAATGTCAGGATATGCCGAAATGTGAGACTTTCAAAGAAACTTTAGAGCGAATATTAAATTAAGATAAATCTAAGCGGCCAAGTTCAAGAGAAGTGATTAAACTGAGAATTAATGTCCTGGCTATTGAAATAACAATCGGGGGATTTCTCGAAAATTTCATTCTAGTCTGAAGGTGTGTAAGACTGTGGGTCCAGTCGAGGATATGGGGATGTCCCATGCCATAGGTTAGAGGGGGTGCCGCATCGGTGCGAACGTATAGGGACGTTGTAGTGTTTGGGAGCCACACAGCTCATAATTAAAATAGGAGCAGTCGCGGGCCAAGTCGGTGGCCATATCTGAGCGTGGAATCAGAAATAGATAGTGCGAGCTCATGGAGCTATTAGTATATTGGAAGACGGCATACCTGTTGTAGCAGGCAAGACATGCGTAGGCAGAGTAGGCTTGCCTGTATGAACATTATTCTTAGATAAACGTAGGGAAGCGTTTAACCCCATTGGTGGCGACTGCTTGAGTGAAAAGCGTCAGGTAAAGTAACAATAAGCTAGTGGCCGTGCGACGGCTGTGGTAGAGTGGCATTCCGTCACTTGTTGGAGGGAATGCGATATAGTGAGGTGACAATACGTTAGTGGCCGTGCTACGGCAGTGGTAGAGTGACATTCCGTCACTTGTTAGAGCAGAGGCGTCTGGATAAAGTGACAATACGTTAGTGTCCGTGCGACGGCCGTGAAAGGGTGAAGTGAAGAAGCGACGAAAGAACAAACACCAGCGAGAAGGAGGAAAAACCAGCGACAGCAGAGTATGCGGGCCCGCAAGGGACTCAAAAGATGTGTGGATAGGGGTGATTAACGTTTTGTTTTTCATATTCATTGGATCCCAGGTAAATTACAAATTACCATATTTATTTATATGTATATGTATTTAAATTGTTGTTTTCAGTGAACCCCAGTTGATTTATGCTTTTCGGGGAAACGTCATTGACCCCTTCAGGATAAGAACCACCCCAACAAAGTGAAACGGGCGGGTTCGTGACGGCGAGACATACGTTCACGCACGGATTCAGGCAACATTCCTTGAGTTTTGGTGGAATACGCGGCGGAAATTTATTTCCCCCAACAGCGACAAAGCCCCAGTTTCCGACAGGGCTGTCTCTTAGTCTCGCGGTGGTCTTTTGTTGAAGGTAGTGTTCCAGGATGGTTGGGATATTTGAAGTTTCATGGAGGTAATTTGTCGTTGTGTCTCTTGACAGAATGATGGTTGTTCTGATTGCATAGTTCTGCGTGGGTTCTATCTCTTGACTATTGCATCATATTCTAGCACTGGGCGTATGTGGGATATGTATAGTTGCAGTAGTATCGTCGCGTTGGTTTCCCAGTTTGTTCCTCGAAGTCTTTTGAGTAGGCCTATTCTTTTCCGTGTTTCCTTATAGATTCTTTTGTCGTGGCTACGCAGGGTGAGCTTTTTGTCTAGGGTGACTGATATCAAGTAGGTTAACTTCGTTGCATTGTTTCAACTTTGGCGTCTTCTCCAAATAAAGTAATTTTGATGTTTGGCTCGGTTCTTTTGTTGTGGAAAAGGATTACTTGTGTCTGTGTTGTGTTCAGTTTTATTCTCCATTTGGCGCATCATCTTTCAATATCATTGCAGTCTTGTTTGGATTATGGTAATTCGTTTGTTTGATGTCCAGCGTCCTTGGTCGTCAGCGAATTGGGATGCTTTCACGTTATTGATTGGGTTGACAGGAAGGTCGTTCACATAGATTAAAAACAATAGTGGGCCTAGGACCGATCCTTCTTGTGTTCCTGCCTCTTTTTCCACCGGACTAGATGTGTGTGTGTGTCGCTGTTTATTTTCACTTTTAGGGTTCTGTTGTCGGGGAAGGATGATATTATTCAGATGATCTTGTGTGGTAGGTTCATGTTGCTGAGTTTGTATTTCAGTCATTCGTGCCAGACTGAACCAAACGCCCTTTCGACGTCTAGAAGTACAGCTGCGGTAATCCATTTCTTTGCTTACCCTAGTCTAATGTCTTGGGCTAGTCGTGTGACAAGTTCGATTCCTTCTTTACTCTTTCTATACGCTCTTTGCCATCTATTGAAAAAGTTTGTAGTCTCTAGCTCATCAAAGCAAATGTTTATTTTTCGCCATTTGTTCGGACAGCTACGTTTCATTATCTGTCCTCAAGCAATAATCAGCAACTCTACATTTTATTAACCACTGATAGCAAGTCAATCTGCTAATCCTTGTTGCCTAGTCGATAATAATGTGTAAAGCCATCCAGAATTAGCCTATTGTATTGTTAACTGCAGAATAGTAGTTGGAGTGTCATTTGACATTAATCATGCACACTCATGATTATAAATAACTTATCATTACTGTATTTAAAATGATAAGCTTATGAAACAGAAAGGCGGGTAATTACTACCTGGGCGGACAACAAATGTCTAAAAGCAACTGACTTCCCCTACCCACCGTTATCCGAACCGTTAGTACCGGAGCACCTGCTTTATTACATCACGGATGAGTAAAAAGCTATCTGCCTCTTCCCCAATATTGAATCTTCATCTTAAAATATTACCCCTAAAAATACCAACTTGTTATTTAAACAAGGAAATATTTTGTATTACATAAACGAAAACACAGCACAGTTGTCGTGAATGATTTGGCCATTCGAGAAATACATTCACGTGGATGAAAAAGAATGCCATTGTCAGCGGCGTTTCCGTTTCGTTTGAGCGTAAAACAAATGATTTCCAAGCAGACTTTATGTTGTTAAATCAGTCAGCTTTATTGGCGTAATTAGTATTACCAAAAACAGTGACGTCATCTTATGTACAAACAGAAGTATTTAATTACTTATGTGTGCGAATGCATCTTCGAAAGTCTCCCTTCTTAGTTCGCACGTGTGTGGGGTGTTGCAACCCTTAATTACAGATTGGTATTAAGTCTAGATGTTTTAAAGAATAATGGACAAAATATATGATTGTTGTACAATATGCAATATTTTATTTATTTATTTATTTGTTTATTTATTTATTAGGTTTTATCGACACTTTAGACAGCCAGGGTCACCTCGTTTTTGGAATTTTACAGTAAATATACAGTAAATATGGTGCCCCAAAGACGAAAACAGTCCCCAGTAAATCTGTTCGTAAAAAAAATATTTTAAAAATACTCAGCGGGTTAAGAGTTAAACACCTCCGTTGCGTTCGTCATCACTTGAGAATAACAGAAATTACAGTTTGCGGTTCCACCTCATCCCCGTGCCACTTTCATCTTGTCTCGCGATTTTCTCTTCACCCAACGAACACGATATAAAAATTGGTTATTTTAATTATTTGTTTCAAATTTTAAAAAAACTCAACAAAACCATTCAATGCGAGTCCTAATTAGAACGATTTCGTCCCAATGAGGGACACATAATATGCTTTTGTTGAATTTTTTTGATAATGTTTTTTTCAAATGCTCAATTTTTTAATTACGCGGGCTGAGCTGATCTTCCGTATCGACAGATAAATGGTTATTTGGTGGAATTTTAGAACAAAACGGTGAGTTGCGGGAGTGTGGATTACCACTTATAATCACAGGCCGTTTCAGGAGATGCCTGTAAAGGTCCGATTAGTGCACAATCCAGAGGGGGTGGGGGTAAAGGTAAATAATAAAAAGACATTGTCGTTAGCATATTTGGGTTTGCGATGGGCTTTTCGGTCCAGGATGCATTCCTTCTTGCGTATGGATACATTTCACAATCGACGAACAGTTGACGTAATAAGCATACAATAGATAAGGAGGGTCAACCCACATGGGGATGTATGATAAAACTTCCTCCCGTCTCCTACCTGTTGAAATACCTATGCCCGAGATATGATACCACAATTTGCACTTTTGCACAGGGATAAAATTCTTTTCTGAGGACAAGTGCCGAAGTTAATGCTACGTACAGCTGAGAACTTTTATTAACAGATATGTGATAGCTTGAGGTATTTGCTGGATAACAGAATTTATAGTTTTGGTCACTTGTTGTAATCTGGGGGATAGGGGAAAAGTAGGAATTATGAGAAACAGAAGCTAATACATTTGCTATTTTTAGAAGTCAATTTTGCACGCAGTTTCGAGGCGGGCAGTTAAAAACTGAGATTAAAACATATAAATTTTTCACATCTTGGGGGGGTGGGTGATATGCTCCAGGGGTGGGAGGGTGCGAGCAATAAATATCAGAATTCTACTTTGAGACTTCTAGGTGGTTTGAAAATGGCTGATTTCGGCACTTTTTCATGCAGTTATCCAGGTCAATTCCTTGCTTTCAACAGTGGATTATTCCTTCTACACAAAATTTATTTATTGATACTAAATTGATACTTTGTTCGGTGGTGTTGTCGTTGTCTGTGTTTAGTGGATTTAGAAAATGTAAAATATGTCATGGATTAGAAACTCCGTTTGACAATATTTGCGTTTGAAGAGTGTATGGAGTGTCATTTTTGAAAGTATCTGGAAAACTATGACGTGGAACCTCGGTTCGACTGCCTTATTTCACACACCAACGTAACAAAGCTACGGCATGTAACCGATAACATTATCAACTCTTTTATAGAGCATTACAGCATTTTGTCTTCGCTTCGACGTCTTAAACCTGTCCTCAAGCAAAGTGTCGTTCGTTTTTTACGTATATAGCTTTGGTATTTGCAACACTTTTTGTCATTCGCTCCACTCATAGAATGGCATTAGCTGCTGCCCCCACTCTTCATATAAAAAACAACTGTTTATTATACGCTAAACGACAGATTATCGAAGAAATTGCGGAAAGATAGAAATCGTATCCCCACTGTGAAGATATAGAAATTTTCACTTTCACGGTATCAATCAAAATGGCGGCTTTCAAAACATCACTTCAAGGTGAATACGAGTCAAATTATCACTGGAAATGATCAATTTGTTCTAAAGACGTATAATAAAAAGTAAATCTAGTGTTTTAGAGAGGATACTGATCATTTCCAGCAATAATTCAACACGTATTCACCTTGAATTGATGCATAAAACCCGCTAGTCCAAACATGGCCTAAAAGTCCTTAATATAAGTTTTTGGTTTGGTACGTCCTTTCAAAGGGCGTACCAAACCAAAAACTTATATTACGGACTTTCAGGCCATGTTTGGACTAGAAACCCGCCAACTGAATCAGATTGCAAGACGCTATCTGTTCCGAGTATCGATCAAATCACTTCCGCGTATCAAGGATTCAATGCGCTGTTTACTTTCATGCATTAATTCATGGTTGAAACGAGTGGAATTGGCAGATTCTTATAAAAAGCGTATAATAAAAAGAAAATCTAGTGTTTTTGAGTGGACACCGGAAATTATCTCGCTTGTGACCGAGACAAATGGTTATTTTCGCTCGCGGAAGCGCTCTCGAAAAATAAACATTTGTCTCGGTTACTCATGAGATAATTTTCGGCGTCCACTCAAAAACACTAGATATCCTCTATCTACCCGTGAAACTACAAAGCTGGAAAGAACAATTCCTAAAGAGATCTCCAAATCGAGACTATAATTTGATCGATTAGTAGAAACAAATCACCACTAAATTCCGAACTAAATAAATGAAGTGAAAGCCTTTTCAACAAATCACGACTCAGTCAGTATGACTTCCTAATGACTATTGGAAACCAATGCGACGTTTATTTGCTGTTTAGTTTCATTTGCAGAAAATAAAGGCTTAATTAGATTAATTTTGTTAAATTTGTAGAAATTAGTTTCTTTTTATGAGTAGAAATCGTGACTATTAGAATGTATGCTGTCTCTGTGTTATATACCTAATGATTTAAAGAGGTCCAATCTGTTCCTGAATAAATATAGGATAGAATCACTAACTCTCGGTATTGATTGATGCCGGGTAAATGATACTTCAAAGAAACAACAAACACTCGGCAAAAACAAACAGATTTCCTATAGGCGGATACATTGACTCTTTTCCTTCCATTAACCCATTCGACTACCAAATTAATAACAACGGAACGTATCTCTCTAAAGGAGAAAATAATTAATGAAATGAAAATTAATTAAACATTTAAGAGTTAAACATTTGCGTATACAGTGCCGTGGTCATAAAATCGGCCGTCAGTCTCGTCATATTGACCACATCGCCACTTGATCGCAAGGCATGGGGTTTCCACCAGTAGACGGAGATTTAATTATTTATTTATTTATTGGTGTTTAAGGTCACATACTTATGCGCAATGGCTAATCTTGACCGTAACAGTTTTACGGGTGGAGGAAGCCGGAGTACCCGGAGAGAACCACAGAGCATCGACGAGCAACTGTCAGCTCCTCAACATCCTAACTCTGTTCAAGCTCTGCTCAATCAGGGTTACAGCGGTTGAAGACATGTGCACCATTGACGCGCAGTACGCATTAGTACACGGCGTCATCGTGCCCCCGTGTAGGCAACCGGGATAAAGTGCCTTGCCCAAGAACACAACGCGGGTCGTCCCGGACGAGTAGACGGAGAGCTCGTGCGAAATAAAAAGGAGAGCTCGTGCGAAATAAAAAGGAATCATGAAAAACAACCGAAATTAGCATATGAAATGCTTTCGCATTTCTTTTTCGACAGGTGAGATTTCGCAGTGTTGTGGGCTGGAAAGCGGAAAGAGAATTTTGAGCAAATCGCTACACAGTGGCGATCTGCTCGAAATTCTCTGTCCGCTTTTACAGTAACAGTACTGTACGTTTTGTTTTTCCTGTTGTAGCTCTTGAATTCCTCTGCACTTTTATTTTATGTTGATAACATTGTCGCGTGATTTTCCTCCATTGTCTAAGATAAAGCGGCGTTGCGTTTTTTCCACCCCTTAACTGGTATTAATAAGAAGACATGAGTTGAAAGGTACTCGAAACTGGTGACACCTGGAGTTTCTGAGCAGATTATCGAGAACAAAAACAAACACATGCTTTGGAAAATGACAGCTCGCATTAATCTAATCGCGACAATCCTTTTTTCGTCGCCAATGTTGTAAACTAATACATGTTGAAATTGATTCACTATGCGATGTTCTTCCCCTCACAGTGACATTACATGTTCTTTAACGGGTATTTATGATCTGCAAATGTGAAACGAGTGCTGTTTCTCCCACTCAGTCTCTGACGTTGTCGATGAGTTGGGAGAGAAATAATACACCAATGACTTTCCATATTATAGAGAAAAATTTATTATACGTTCAGCAATGATGTTTTCCAGAAATTGTTAAAGCTGAAAGTTCGATCCTTCTTGAGAAGGAAATACTGAGAACCGGTTCCACGACAGCGAAAGTGCAGACACTGACGTTATCCAGACCATCGCATTTATATATCATTACTGAAACTGAACAAAAATCTATTCGACTTCAATCGCAAATTTTGTTGTACGGTTTTTTCTTTCTCGTTAAATTCTTATTTCGCTACCATTTCGATCCACTTGTGAAGGGTTGTGCAGAATATGCGAGGAGACTATATTTTGCTGCCGCCGTTCTATAAATGCATTTCTGTTGATCGTACCGAGATGTGTTTATGTGATAGTTAACCCTCTACTCAATGTAGTGGCCTAAACCGACCAGCGCTATTCACAAAAATCGCCATTCAATTTACATTATTTTTCTCATTTTTTGTCCCCAAAACATCACTTATGGTCCCTCATTGGAACGTGTGTTACAACAGCTGATTTTCAGTCATGTTACTTTGCCACATATGTAGTAGCTACCATAAACACCATAAACCCTTTACCCAACGTAACGTCGAAAACCGCTCAGCGCTATTCTCAAAAATCGCCAGTTAATTTTAATTCTTTTTTTCATTTTTTGTCCCCAAAACATCGCTTATGGCCCCTCATTGGAACGAGCTCGTTGAGCTCGTTCCAATGAGGGGTATAAGCTATGTTTTTGACAAAAAATGAAAAAAAAAAAGTTATTCAAGAATTTTGTTTGCAGGTGTCGTATTTCTTTCGTGTTAGGTAAAGGGTTAACAATATAAGCGCAACACACTCGGCACATACGGGAAAAGGAATCTATAGACACAGACAGACAGTCGAAGAGATTCCACTTACAGAATTCCTTCAGAGAAAAGACAGTGGTTATAGTGGTTATGGGCTCTTTTTTCCGAGATGAATCGAAGATTCGGACGAGGAGTCAGTTTGTCGAGCAGTTGCTCGATAACTCCGTTGCTCGATAAGATTTGAGTTGTCACAACATAGCGTGTTCCAGTCACTGCTCTATTGACTCTTGGATTCATTCCAAAGAGCCATGTAGCCTATTGTTTCGAACAATAGGGTGACATTGGGTAGGGTTTAGATAAATGGAGTGATCTGATTGTGTCTACTAAATACTAGGGAATAAGTCGATACAGGGTTACAGGTAGCTAGCGCATTTGTAGTAGTGACATATGTCGATGGTAACGGTGGAAGGCTCTGCCACAATATAAATTATAGTGGTCACTGGTGAAGCATATAGTCTTGGGTGAAGACAAATTTAGCTAATCACGGGGATAGTTGTGGCAATGGATACGTCAGTAGTAGTTGTGTATGAGCCATGCAGTCTGGTTTAGGAGATAGAGCCATATAGGATAAACGGAGCCTTACAGGGGGCATGGAATCCCACTTATGGAATCTCACTTCCAGACTCCCTTCTAGGAATCATCTATGATTTTGAATCTTTTTCCTGAGATGAGTCGAAGAGTCGTATGAGGAATCACTCTTTTAAGCAGTAGCTCGATAGTTCATTTGCTCGAGAAGATTCGAGTTGTTGGAGCACAGCCTGGTTACAGTCACTGCTCGATTGTCTTTTTGATTCATTCTCAGCAGCCATACTGGCTCTTGTGTATAAAAGTTGGGTGACAATGGGCTGGGTTTAGATAAATGAAGTGATCTGATTGGCCGAGAGCAGAGAAAGTGGAACTGGATCGAATTACAGGATAAGAGTTGCCGGACTGCCTGAATAAGGCTGGAATAGGCAGAAACTAGGGAATCTGAAAGAATTATAGCCAGATAAACAGGAAGACCAGATTCAGAAGGATGAGGGATAGAATGGATGGGGATAGGTAGAAACCGAGGATTCTGAAAGATTTCGAGCCAGAAAAGATACTCTTGTTGAATCGATCGGCAGTCGTACAATATTTTAGACCCTATAGGACTACGTGCTGCTCACTCTAATCCAGTACCATTAAAGGTGATGAATTCTGAGGTCGCATTAAAGTCCATTTGGGAATTTTTGTCAGACATCAAATTGTTTGTGGTGATTAGATATACCCTCATACAATCGACCGTACGCTCAGAAGACACACCTACCATATTATAGGATGTCCATGCCCCAGGTCTTAGACACCACAAGCTGTTACAGACACCAAGGTGTGGCTTCCAGACAACAAAATGGACGTCGGAAATATGTGTCACATAACAACACGCATTGCGCATGCGCACTGCCACCACGTAACGCCATGGTAAAGGCGTCACAATGTGGTCGCATATTCGGCGTACAATGACAGTACACGTAGCCCCCCCCCCCCCCCCCCCCCCCCCATCCCACACACACACACAATGATCAGTGACACTGTCGGGGTCGGGCAATTCAGTCCTATTCGCGTACATGCTATACTAATCAGAATTACAACTGAAAGTATATTGTTTTTATCCAGTAATAATTCAATCCTCCCGCCCCACAGGACTATAGTATTAAACTAATACTGAGATTTATTGCGATGTCTCGTTTATTGTGTACTCTCGCCTTTGAACAATCGCGTTTTCTTTGCGCAAAGATATACATATGTGGGGTTGAAAGGCAAATAACTGGTCGATTAATATTTCAGGACATGAAAGTAAGCTAACCATTGCTTCGGTGGTTTATTATTGTCTGAAAGAGTTTATTATCAATGTATCCGATAGTAATTTTAAATAGGGTTACTAAAAACCCCAAACACTGCCGCTGTTTGTAGATTTTCCTCCCGCTATTTTTTTGTGAAGAGAGATAGGATACAATATTACAGGTCATTGTTCATAGTTTTGCTTTTTAGATACCAAATATATTGGTCGTGTGGAATAATTCAATAAACAGTGTTCTATGTTATATTGTTCGCATTATATTTATCGTTCTATAAGTTTCATTAAACCCAAATAAGGTTCCACAAAGTAGATCTTCTGTTTCTCATGCCATTTTCTTTTGTAAAATTGCATGTGGGCGGGCGGTTTTTTATTTTATTTTTTACTTTGTAATTATTTCTTTGCCATCAAAAGTTCATGTTCGTGGGATGATTTATGTCTTAGGTCTCATAATCTACAGAAAAGCATGGGTGGTGGTATATTTCGTCCCTTGAGTGCAAGAAAGCTTTGCAATGCTAAAGCATTGCAAAGCCATGTTGCACTCAAGGTGCAAATTTATCAATTTTATCAATTTTATTAACTTGTGTAAACTATCAGACAGAAAGCATTTAATTTTTATTTTTTCAAGTTTACAATGGTTATAAAAAGAGAGGATGTGGCAGCCAAAATGACGATGCGGGATATACCGAATTGCAAGACTTTCAAAGGAACTTAAAAGCGAATATTAAATTAAGATAGATCTAAGCAGAAACAGATTTTTAACATTTTTAGGGCTAAACAAACAAACATTGTTATATAATATATTTTGTCTGGGCCTAATTTTAGTCCAAATTGCGTGAATAATTATTTGGCAAAGACCAGCATACCCCAGAATGTGAAGCGAGAACGTGATGCCAAGTGAAAACACGAGGTTGAAAAACGCTTGTCGCTGTCTTTTTCATTGATTGCTCTCACGATCGATGTCTGCCTGTTTTACGTGTGTATTTTCCTTCAATCAAATCAATCACATCTGGACACATCGAAAATCAACAAGGTAAAGCATGTGCACTGATAATAATCATAACAGGACTTTTTGACATGCGGAATTTTTTATAAACTATAGGGATTGTAAATGGACCTACCCCACCCCCTGGAAACGCCTGGAAGTGAAGCAATGCTTGTTTACAGTGATAAACAAGCTCTGTTTTACTGGTAAAATAGGACCCAGTCCCCAATACCTGGGGTGGAAATCCTCAAAAATGGGCAACATGGGTATAAATGAGTGGCTGGACTTGGCTTTATATCCATGTTCCGGTCACGATTCGCCATGTGCAGAAATATGTGACTTTAAAAATAAATAAATAAATAAATAAATAAATAAATAAATAAATAAATAAATAAATATATTTTACATGTCTGTGGTAGTCATAAAATACACATATAAGAGTAATACGGTCCTCCCCTCTTTCTCTCTCACTCTCTCTTGTGGGCATTAACATTATTATAACCTCTTCAAGTAGCCGACAATTTTTCAACTTTTTTTCACGGATGCTAATGAGCCGACAATGGCCCATTAAAATCCCCACCAGAACCTTAATAGGAGCGTTTGCCGTCAACTGATGTCAATAGAAATCCCAGTTAGATTTGTCTGTCATCTGTTTTAATTATAGTTCGAAATTTCATCAAAATAATTAATTGTCCGTACATCCGGGTGACTCTGAAAGAGGCTTTGAGAGAGTACCCACCCGCGATTGCGTAGATCACAGCAACGGAACCTTCGAAAATAATGTAGGGCAGCTAGGCAGAGATGATAGTTGATACTTCCTTATTTCACTCATTAGCCACGTCTGTGGCACAAGAGGTGTATGTAAAATAATTATATTGGTAGATAACATAACATGGTGACTGTGCATGTACAATTAAATAATAATGGTACCGATTAACACTTAAATCATGGTTACATAAATAGTTTCCACTTCATGTGCTCCAGTGCCAGGACGCGCCCTCCGACGATTTCCATTGAAAAATAATATTTAAAGGGAGATGGCGTTAAGGATTTTGAGCCAAAGTTGGAGTCTTTTGCGAAGTATATATTTATCCAGAAAAGAAAAAAATACTTGGTGATTCTCGGAGAACAAAATCAGATTGGCGCGTTGTTGACTGGTTGTATGAACATCGCGGTTTTTGAACACTGCGTCCCGGTTTGGACGAAGAAGAATTAATCCAGTGTGTGAAACTGTCGGCGTGGCGTGTACCTGAAATGATATGACACAAACAGAACTGACATCAGAAGTTATACTGTAAGTGGAACTTCATTGTAAAATGAAGTGGGACTTTCTGGTCAAATGAAGTGACAGCAGATGTAACCCCGCCCGAGGAACGTAAGCGTAAAACTGGCTTTAACCAAAGATCAAGGACAGAACCAAATAGACACACATAGTTTGCAACGAGACGACGAAGGCCGAAAAACAAAATGTGAAGTATTTGTGTAGAAAATAAACAGAATAATGTGCGTGTTGTAATTCATAGACTTATTGACTTATGCAAGTTGCATATTTCATTTTTTTCCACCATCATGCAAATAAATTACTTTTATTGACTCACCGCCGACCCCTTTTCAGTACTTAAATTCACTTACGCCACAAGAATCGAACTACCCCAAACGAGATGGTAGCCTTCAGAAGATGAGAAATATGTTGGAACAGTATTCAACAGACACTCACTGAGAGTTGGCTGAACACCTCGTCTTTCACACGTCTCATTCGCCCCATTAAAACTAAGAGCCACCTTGCCAAGGTGGTGGCTTGAATTTTCGATTTTGTTATTTAAAAGCGTATATGTTTTTGATAATCTTTCTCACTCGGGCTAACTGTTAAGTATGAAGATAGGTATAGGACGAACCGCGACAACCGATTTGTCAATTAAACAGACCAGCAATAATTCAAGCGCTGCTAATTAAGCATGAAATTTAATAGCCATAAAGTGCGCGTTTACTGAACACCACATGAGCTATCTGATAAAGATTAAAAGAAAGAGAGACCAGTGTTCTCTTGCAGTCATTATCGGAGTAATTATGGCCAGTTAATAGGTAATTGTGATGAAAACAGTACGTCGCACATGTTCTGGACAAACACCCATATTATGCATCTAGTCTGTCACGAATGTCAGGATATACTGAATTGCAAGACTTTCAAAGGAACTTAAAAGCGAATATTAAATTAAGATAGATCTAAGCAGCCAAGTTCAAGAGAAGCAATTAAACTGAGAATTGATGTTCTGGCTATCGAAATAAAAATCGGGAGATTTCTAGAAAATTTCATTCCAGTCTGAAGGATGTAAGTCTGTGGGTCACAGAAGAAGATATGGGGAAGTCCCATGCTATAGGTCAGAGGAGGTGCCTCATCGGTACGAAAGTATAGGCAGGTTGTAATGTTAGGGGAGCCTCAGAGCTCATATTTAGAAAAGGAGCAGTCGCGGGTCAAGTAAGTGGCCATATCGGAGTGTAGGATCAGAAGTAGGAAGTACGAGCTCAGGGAGCAATTGGTATTTAGAGAGACGACGTACCTGTTGTAGAAGGCAAGCCATACGTAGGCTGAGTGGGCTTTGCCTGCATGAACAGTATCCTGAGATAAACGTGGGGAAGAGTTAACCCCCATTGGCGGCGACTGCTTAAGTGAAAAGCGTCCAGTAAAGTGACAATACGTTAGTGGTAGTGCGACGGTAGTGGTACAGTGACATTCCGTCACTTATTAGAATGAAAGCGATATAGTAAAGTGACGATACGTTAGTGGCCGTGCGACGGCAATGGTACAGTGACATTCCATCATATGTTAGAGCAAAGGCGTCCGGTGAAGTGACAATACGTTAGTGGCAGTGCGACGGCTGTGAAGGAGTGAAGTGAAGAGGCGACCAAAGAACAAACACCAGCGAGAAGGAGGAAAAACCAGCGACAACAGAGTATGCGGGCCCGCAAGTGACTCAAAAAACTGTGTGGGTAGGGGGTGATTGACGTTTTGTTTTCTGATTCATTGGATTTAATGTAAGTCACAATTTACCATATTCATTTATATATATATGTATTTAAATTGTTGTTGTGGTGATCCCCTGTTGATTTATGCTTTTTGACGAAAAGTCACTGACCTTTCAGGATAAGAACCACCCCAACAAAGTGAAACGGGCGGGTTCGTGACGGCGAGACATAGGTTCACGCATGGATTCAGGCGACACTCCTTGAGTTTAGGCTGAAGACGAAAAGTGAATCTATTTCTTCCAGCAGCGACAAAGCCCGGTTTCCGACACACCTCGTGAAAGACGTAGTATCCAAAAACGGGATGCGCGTGTCGTATGACAGTATATTGGACAAGAAATCGCTCATGAAAAAAGCTATCGCTCATCAAACTGTACACATGGATTGAGACATACTGAGTCTGTCTTTCACCCCGAATAATAAACACAAACTCTTTGGGTGACCGATAGCCAAAAAGACTGCTACTGACAGAGCTCGCAATTTATTGACAACGAATAGGAACATGTTGAGGTATATAAACAGTATATATAAACAGTAAATGAACTCTGATACATACGATGACATTGCAGCAGGTTTGATCAGCTTAAGGTGATTCTGAAGTCATGGCTGCCAACATGGAAGCCAGAAACACAGAAAAATGTGAACATTTCATTGAACAATAACTTGGCAACGAAACAACCTTGCCCTTGGATACCAGGGTTGGGGGAATGGTCATGTCACATAGAACGTGATGGGACCCGCAAAATATGCATTTAACAAATTTACGAGTCATTTGGAGACATTAGAAAATGTGTACTGTCAAAAAGTCGGAAATGGCGTGGGCAGGATTTCAAAAAATAGCGAGACGCCTCACCTTCCAATGAACAACCAACGTGAACTATCAATAATGTACTGCAGCAGTTGAGTCTTAATTTTTAATAAAACACATCGAAGATAGGACTAAGCACATTGTCAACCTGGGTCGTTCCAGTCTCAAAAGTGTCCGCCCTGTTTACGGTGGGAAATTCAAAACTCTGAAGGTTGTGGGCAACATTGCGACAAAAGATCTCGCCATATGTCCCGTAAATTCTCATGACAATGCCACTGCTGAAATTCTGATTGTCTATATATCTCAAGGGAAGCAGACTAATAGAGGCAAATTGCATTGATTGTCTGTTCTATGTAAATATTCTTCCCTCACCAACTGAAGCAATAAACTTGTTTACATGGATCGACCTTGCTATTAGTTTGTATTCATGCGCCAAAATTACCAACAGAGAACAAAAATTTCAATTTTCTTTAGTTAACAAAACGGTGACATATAGTGGGATTAGAAAACCATGTTGTATTCTTTCGTTGTTGAAATATTCGTAAACTGGTTGCTTTTTCACTTCTTTTAATCGCAAATCGGGGGAACTATTGTTCGTCATGTGATATTGATGGTTAACTTTATCGGTCTGTCATTCGGCCCCGTTTCAGTCTGGTTTCGGTGAGTTCCAGAAATAAAGCTCCTAATTTTGCGATCTGGTGTGATTTACATTGAGAATCATTGTAAACGATGTATTTCATTAAATTTGTTTGCAATCCACAAAGATCATCGATAATTTCGAATAATCTGTTGTCTATTAGACTCATACCTGCAAGTATTTGTTGAGCGAAGTTGTTGTCACCGGAAAGTCACGTGCGTTGGTAAGTCGCTTGTTCAAAGTGCGAAAAATAATATTTTTTCTTTCTATCCACCCCACTACACCTCCTGATCACAAATAAAATATGACAGAAGTGTGAACATGAAATTTGTCTCTAGAAAATTATTTTATCAGTCGTTGCATGGAAATTCTCAACGAAAGTGAAGTATGGCAACACACACAAGGCACAATCGAGCATCAAATTTTTGGGAACGGGTCAACTCGCCACCGGGTCAAGTCGCCACGGGTCAATTCACCACCAAAAAAAAAAAATAATACAAGGTAGGTTTCTGACACAACATGAGTTTATTCATGATCCAAAACATAGCATTTAGCACATGAAAAATACTTTTAGACATTAAGCACCTTATCGGATTTTTTCAATAATTGGACGATTATTTTATACTTTGAGCACTGTAAGTATTGGTCAATCGATAAGACTTATTGGCGGAATTCAATTCCATAACTTCCCTTCGAGCCTGCATGTAGTCCTCGTAGGTTATTCCAGTGTCACACTTTTTTCAACTTTGAAAACTCCCTTTTTTTAGTTTCCAACCAATAAGTTGAGCTGTAATTGACAGAATCAAATAAAATTTGTTGTGTAGGTGTACCAACATAAAATGAAGGTCAAGTCAGATCAGGGTTTGATCCGATAATTTTTGCCAGAGTTATGTCCCTTTTTCAATTTTGAAAAATTCATTTTTTTTTGGGGGGGGGGGGGGTAGCCACGCAGTCTTTTATTTTCTATTATTGGGATTTGACGATACACTTTCAACAGGGTCATTTCATGTCAAGACAGTTTTACTTGTGGAAGAGGGCAGAACAGATATATCACTTATATGGCTAATATTTCCAGGGGAGGTCAACCAGATTACTGATTAGTGTGGTGTGCCATACTTTTGAACTGTAAATAGCTCCCTGTGAAAAAATGGCTGGACCAGTGCATGCAGTGGTCCTTCAAAAATTTAAATAAACATACAATTGGATTTATTTTTTTAAAAGTTCTGACTCAAGTGTTGTTCTCCAGTGCACATAGAAAACATATTTTTCAATGTGAGATTCATATTTTAAGTTTTTGTGGCAGGAAGTTGACCGTGAGTTAGGGATTTTTAAAAGCATTTTTTGGTGAGTAAATTCTTTTTTTAAAATTTTTTATCACATTTTTGTAATCTATTAGGTAGGAAGCAATCATTCATGTATTAAATAACCATTACTATTGAAAAGTAATGAAAAAAACATCATATTTTCGACCTGTCCACTCAAACTACAATCTTCAGTTTAGAATCACCTTAAACAAAAACCCTGTTTTGATAACCGAGCCGGCCAGGAATAACCAGTATTTCAATTTAGTAAGGTAATATATTTATTGCAGTCGTTATAAAGTAAAACACTGGAAACCTGTGACTGAAGCCAATACGTGAGTTACCCAGGGGAAGGCGTCAGATCCTCAACTTTTAAAATAACTTGTTGGCCTAACAACCAAAATGGAAGTGAGACATGAGCCTGTTGAGCATCTGGCTAGAAATGAATTTCCCGGACATATGAAAACTCCCAGAATTCTTTCTATCTGTTTTGATTGGTTAAACACACAACAGCTTAACCAATCAAAACGCCCTACGCCCAAAAGCGCGCGAATATGTATTCTAATGTGTCTGCACAGACAAAGGTTTTTCACTAATCTACCCGAAACGCGAAAAACAATTATTTCCAGCCTTAATCATCATCAAGCTTAACGACCACGACGAACGGACAGTATTGTTCATAAAATTCGACATTCATATTTTTTGGTTAGAATTAGCTCGTCGAGCCCGTTTTCCAATGAAGGTAAAATGCTATTTCCGAAGGCACAAACTTATGTTTTTTAGTTATTGAAGAAACAACGTCTGTTATCCGTATTAGAAAACATTTTTAAAAAGGCGTGTGAATGCGCATCACGTCAAGAGGGTTAGGCGAACGAATCCTGCAGAATATTATAGATAGCTTTTGGCTTTAGAGACAACACGGCTGAGCTAATATGGAAGAATATAGGAAGATTTGCGCACATTCTCATTAATATTTCACGGTACAAGCATAAACACAAGGCACAATCTCTAATTATACCCCACAAATTATCTCATAACATCAGAAAGCTATACACTTTCCACTGGGTATTGAAACAGTCACGAACATTAAAACACTCTCGCATCACAGTCATTGGTAAATTGGATATCCTTTTGTCGAAGAAAGTTCAGCCAATTTACAGAATCGGAAACCCAAAGTGGATTATTCATGAGTTATTTGCAGAAATAATTCGACGAATAAAATAAGATGAGGCGCTTTATCAAATTATAATTTCTCCATTATAATTGTCGAGAATGGTAATTGAGCTGTTATTATCTGTAAGATTTGTTAAACAAACAAATTGGTTTAGAAGGACTTGTGAAAGATCGACGGTAATTAACAGATCTCGATATAGTGTAGAGTTTCTTATTCAATTTAATCGGCTGCCGGATTACGGCATTGGTTTGATTGACAAAGCATTGTGGTTCAATTTCAGCGGCCACATTATGTTCGAATTTGGAGTGGCAATTCAATAGTGATGATGTTAGTCTTTCCCCCCAGTTAATACAAACTGCTTTAACGCCCAAGCTGCGATCCTTTCCCAATAACTAAACTAGTCAAATGTTCGGGGCTTGCGAACTAGCACTTTACCGAAAGAATCAGCCACATCCGCCCACGTCATGTACTAACTGAGCAGCTGAAAAAATGATATTTTCAAAATATTTCAACAAAACCATATCATGTAACCACTCATTGGAACGAGCTCGTTCCAATGAGGGGTCACTTGATATGGCTTTGTTGACATTTTTTTTTAAAGAAATGAAAAAATAATATTCGAAATAATAACTTTTGATATCGTCTTCGTTGGGGTAAAGGGTTAGTTTTGCAGCTTTCTCTTTGTAAGTACGTTCATGCTGAAGTAATATTCTGTAATGTCACTAATGATTCAAAATAGTCTTTCAATTGATGCAGCTGGCAGTACTCTCTCAATAGTACGCGGAAGGTGGATTACCACTAAAACGCTGTACTAGTAGAGTTTCCACTTGACAAGAACTCGTTTCCTGCTGCAATGCATAAAGACAACCAAATGTTTCAATCAATAAACCTCCGAGTTTAACCTGGAGGTTCCATGACTAAAACTTTGCTTGTCGTTTTTACGACTTTTCAGTAGCAGAGTTTTTATCCGGGTGGAAATTCTACCCTGTGTTTTAGTAACAATCCATCTTCACGTACTGTATAGTGCCTGCTCTGGTAATTCTTCACAATAGCAGACACAGTTAAAGAAAAAGTGGGAAAAATGGAAGTTTTGAATATAACCTAATATGTCAGAATGTTACAAATATTGGTTCAATAATATGCACATTATTTCATAAACTACAGGCATAGTTCTCTTGGGTATTATTAACCCTTTGGACGCTGGTGGTATCTTCCATGCCAGTTCAATGGCAGCAATAAGAAGAGTCCATATTCATTATTTGGGGTAGACTAATCAATATTTTCAACGTGCAGCCCCGAGGCTGCACGTTGAAAATATTGATTGGTCTACCCCAGATATTTTCTGAACTCCTATCTTATTTAGTGACCTTATGACGTATCCTGTTCCTGGCCAGAAAAACGGCCGCTAGGGTTCAAAGGGTTAACATAAGATTAAAATGACTTCTAGAAATGTCGCTGATGATAAAAAAACATTGCTATTGTCGCCTTCACAAACCCATTTTGTTCTTATACTTGTTCGACTGTCTGTAGATTTTTCCTCTCGATTTCTGAACTGTTTGCGCATGTTTGATAAATTTAGTAGACATCCAAGCAGTTTGGACTAGATTTGAAGATTCCTCTCGTTTTCCCCTTGAAAGCTTAAAACCACCTAAGAGTTAGTTGCGGGAAAACAAATTCCACGATTCACATGCATTATAGCTCATTCAATGTTTTATAGTACAATTGGATGTATATCTTTTTTTTTTTTTTAATTTTTCCTTTTGTTTCTGTTTAATTTCACGGCCCCAATATATTAAGAAAGAAATGGCAAACTGGAAATAACGTCTCACAAAAATACAGACGCAATGCATCCCTAACTATTTACTACCTTCAAAACGACTTTCGGGAAAGTTTCTACCCATTTGATTAGACGACATTGGAGGCGACTTTACAAACGTCAAAAAGGGATCGTGGTGGCTCAGTGGTAGACTGTTGGACTTCTCTGCTTGAGGTACCGAGTTCGATCCCCGTCCGGGACGACCCGCATTGTGTCCATGGGCAAGGCACTTTATCCCGATTGCCTACACGGGGGCCACGATGACGCCGTGTACTAAGGCGTAGTGTATGTCGATGATGCACATGTCTTCTACCGCTGTAGCCCTGCTTGAGTGGAGCTTGAACAGAGCTGGAATGTTGAGGAGCTGACAGTTGCTCGTCGATGCTCGGTGGTTCTCTCCGGGTACTCCGGATTCCTCCAACCGTAAAACTGTCACGGTCACGATTAGCCATTGTGCATAAGTACGTGACATTAAACACAAATAAATAAATAAATAAATAAATAAATAAATAAATAAATAACATACGTCAAAGCGACTTTAAAGAACGTTTATCTTCCATGGATACACGACCTTCAACCCAAATGGACATTTTAAGAAAATCGTAGCAAATTACTCTTTCCATTTGCGAAGACAAACTAACCGTCTTCATAAAGAATCAAAATTCACAATATAATCCCCCACTGAGGTTATGAACATCTCAAGCCTTTACCTAACGCACAGGATATCAAATTTTATTATGTTCATTATTTTTTTCTTCTTCACATTTTCCAAGACGTTTCAAGAAAACCATATCATGCGAACCCTCATTTGAACGAGCTCGATGAGCTCGTTTCAATGAAGGTTCACACGATATGATTATGTTGCATTTTTTAAATTGATTATTTCAACTGCTCTGTTTGAAAATTACGCATGTAAAGCTCAAGCAGCCCTGTTTGATTATTTTTTCCCACATTTTACATATTGTAAACTCAAATGGAGAAACAATGTTTGAAGTCAGCTAATCCAGGTCATATTTTAAAGAAGACAGAATTTATAATTTAATGAGCTGCTCATACAAGACAACCACCCCCCCCCCCCGCCCCCGAAAAAAAAATAAAAAAAATAAAAAAAAACTCAAACGAAACAAAATATAAATACTCAAGTAGTCAAAAAGAGAGTAAAACAATCTTCTTCCTTCATTTGATTAAGTTTGTGGAGATAACAAAGTGACAGATTTACAAATTAACAGTGAAGAAGGTCGAACTATTCGCGCACACTTTTTTAGTACCTAAACGGACAATGTCGTCATCCCTCTACCCAATATAGCCGAAAAATTTATCCTGCTCTGTTCATGAAAATGGCAATTAAACGTTCAACGTTTTGTTCTGTACTTAAAAACGTACCTTTTGCATTGGATCAAGCTGGTCGAATTCGTTTCAATGATGGGGTCATAAGCTATGTTTTTCTAGGGCGAAAAACGATAACGTTTAGTTATTCAAAAATGTTTTTGCAAGTTTCGCCCTCTATTCGAGTTTGTCAACACACATTGTGTGCATATGATTGCAATGACAAGATATGTATCAATCTTTTATAACCGGTACCTTCTTTACAAACAATCACACACACAGACGCACGTTAGATAGACTGTTCAATTTTGCAAACGAAGGGAGACAACTTTCAAGTTTTTCAATGCGAGTGATATAAATAACTATCCAAATTCAAGGCACGTACAGTGGGTCCTACTTAATTAGATTGTAGAATAACACTGTCAGTGGTATATTATGTTCAAGTACCAAACCATTTATAGTACCTTCAATAAGTTGTGACCTGTTAATTACATAATTATGAGTGATAAAATAAATGAAAATCCCTGTTAATTGAATAAAACACGAGACCTATCAGACAAATATGACCCCGCCCATCCACACACACCTTTACAGACCTCTATGGTCATGATACATTCAGTATAAGAATTTTATCAATTAAATCATGTATGACAGAGTTCCATGCAATCTGTCAAACACGTATAATAGAATAAATGTTGAATTTATCACCAAAAAGCAGGGGGGGGGGGGGGGGGGCGCGGTGGATCAGAGGTTATGGCATTGGACTTCAAACCGAAAGGTCCACTGTTCGATTCCCGCCAGGGGTAACTGCGCTGTGTCCTTGGGCAAGGCACTTAGTCCCGATTGCCCACGTGTGGGCCCGGTAGCGCTGAGTACAAAGGTGTACTGCACGTCAGTGTTGCACTTGACTTCAACCAATTCTAACCCTGTGGAGTTAGTACGTTGGGAAGTCTGACAGTTGCTCGCCGATGCGCGGTGGTTCTCTCTGGGTACTTTGGCTTTCTTCACCAGTAAAACTGTCCGACACGAGGTGATCCTAGCTGTCTAAAGTGTCGTAGAAACCCAATCAATAGATAAATAACCAAAATGTAGAAAAGTACTAGATTCTAATCAATTGATTTTCGCTAATAGACTATTTTTCATTGACAAAATGGCCGTGAATATACATTTAAAATGTCTGAAGTCTTCTTCAAAAAGATGTATTTATTTCGCACGAAGAGGGTGGTGAATTGAAGCCCAGTTCGTATATACGTTTAACCTTTAATCATCGCACACGACATCAAAATTATTATTTTAATTTTTTTTTTTTTTTTTCAAATTGTTCAAACTATTTCAACAAAACCATATCATGTGGCCACGAGCTCGCTCCAATAGTGAGTCACTTGATATGGTTTTATTAGCATATTTTTAAATATATTTTTTTCAACCGCTCAATTTGTAAATTACGCGAGTGGGTGTGGTCGATACCTTAGGTAAAGGGTTAAATTTTCAAGCTTGAAAATAAGCAATCTGTCATTTGCAGAATGAGATTCCCAGAGGGTGAATTTGCTGATGCTATCCCATACAGTGAGCCAATTTATCCTCTGGGTACCTCTTGTGCAGGCTAGCATCACTAAATTCAACCTCTGGGGACTTCATTTTACAGATGACAGTCGGCTCATTTCCTGGCTTGTAAATGTCTGAACATTCTTGTTTTTTGGTCCTTGGATGCTAATCGGGAATACATGCTCCACTTTCCTTCGTACTTGCTTCATCATTGAGAGTATTTTTATTCAACAAATTATCAACCAAAGACACCCACCATTTATAACTGAATGTACGGCGCAAAATAATATTAAAACAGTTTTAACGGGATTACACATTTTTATGTCCATACAGTATGACGAAAGTTTTAGAAGAGGAATCTATTGGGAAGACCTCTTCCTTTAATGAAGGTTATCCTTCTGCAAGGAGTTCAAATATTTGTTAATTAGATACGAAAAGCTGTGCGCTCTGTGTTGTGGAGATGATGTTTATAGTGTGATAGGATTAAATAAATACCACCCCTTCTTACGAAAGTAAGATGGATTCAGCCATGTTCTGTGAACAGTTTTGTATACAGATACCAAATTCTGAAGTAATAATAACAGTAACACTTTGGCCATCGCTAATTTGTAGCAGTTCTCAGGACAGAAGGCCTTGGTTACCCATGTGCTCCCAATTGCCTCCATATTCCTACGCCTCTTCTCTCATCCCAACACTCGGAGACGAACTGCTTGATGACATCCGTGCCCCATTCTTCCCAATCTCTCCAATAAGCATACTAACCCTCCCCTTTGTGTCACCCATTAACCACATGTCCGTCATTCTCCTATCCCACGGCCCCATTGTACTCCCAGTGAATCTTATTCTGTTAGACTGGTATTTATAACTTTCTAGCAGAAAGTGTTCCAGTGTCTCCACCACGCCAATTACACATCTGGCACTCCTTTTCACTGTTTTTTTTTACAATTTCCCCCAAGCTCCAGGGACCGCGACATCATCTTGAACATCATTGATGCCCCCCCCCCTCCCCGAGGGTGCCTTCAAGATTCTCTCCAAAATCTGGCTTATCTTTATCACTCAGACCACCCAAAGACCTCCTTGGTTTGCCCCCCCCCCCCCCCCCTCGCCAATTAAGGTTACCATCCGCCATGACTCTTTCTCTGTCGATTTTCTTACCCTGGGATGTCCAAATAGTTTAGATAACAGAGTTTCATTAAGTCTATCCTGTCCTTGATCCTCATCCACCCAAGCTCACTTCGATTACTTCTAGTGCTGGGGCATTACTCGACCCCGTTATTCATCGGCCTATATCGTTCTGCATGGTTCCCAGGCTCTTTAAAGCCATTTGGTTTAGAGGTATCACTTCCGTACCATATGTTATACTTGGTACACCCATCATTTCCCAAATAGTTTTCCTCACGAAAACCTTATCGAAACTATTTCTCTCTATAGGTTTCATTTGGTTCAGGATTCGCGCCCCCTTCACAGTATATTCATGTGTTTTCTGTAGATACCTCTTCCTGTAATGTTTTTCCTGTAATGTTTATTTTTACCCCCCAAATACTCATAGTCACCTGTCTCTCCTACACTAAGAAGTTTGCTGCTAGTTCCCGGAATACACTTCTCCTCTACTCTCCACTTTCGTGTAGGTTCCACTTTATGGCCCACGGGTATAACTTAGCGTTTGCTTTCATTTATTTCGAGTCTCCATTTGTTCTCATATCTCCCAACAACTGCCAGCATTTTCACAATCTCCTCTTCACTTTCTGACACCAGTACTATGTCGTCTGCGAATAATAGCCGTGGGATCTTGAACTCCCCAACTGCTACCCCCTCGTCACTATGCAGGAGTTCATCTCCTAAATCTTTGATGTACAATGCAAAAGGAATTGACGAAGAGATACACCCCTGTTTTAGGCCTATCTCCATGGGCACACGTTTTGTTGTTATATTACCCAGGCGCAGTTCACTCTGTACATCTTTATATAATGCTTCCAGGATTCCAACCAACTCGCCTCCCAAGCCCAGAGCGTCAAGCTTTCGCCACATATACCATATACCCCCCCCCCCCCCCCACACACACACACACTCCATACTTTGTCGTATGCATTTTTAACATCTAGAAAGGCCATAATCATCTGTTTCTTTTTGACTTTCGCATATTCTATCATTTGGGATAGCGTGAAAAGATGGTCAGTGCTATGTCTCTTCCAAAAAAACCTTCGCTTCGATCACCTTCTCTAATCCCCCATACAGGACTTTACAGAAAACTTTTCCAACGTTGCTACTGACAGAAATTCCCCGATAATTATCCAGAACGTCCTTTTCCCCCTTTTTGTGTATAAATGTGATCTTGCTTTCTCTCCACCCTTTTGGGACCTCATGTTTTTCTATGGATAAATTAAATAGGACTGTTAGGCTTTTACGGATTTCCTCTCTCTCTCCCATTTTTCAGGAGCTCGTTAGGGATTTCGTCCATCCCACCCGCTTTTTCGTTCCTTAATTTTGACACCACTTTTCGTACCTCCTCGGTTTTAATTTCTCTGCACACAAGTTCGATAAATTTTCCTCGACCTCAGTCTGGCACTCCGGTGGGTTCCGCATGCCCCATCGCTTATCGTTTACCTTTTTCCAGTGCTTGACTAGTTTTGATGCGATTTGGTCGTGATTGTCTGTATCTCTGCCCTCTACTTTAATACTCTGTGGATTACTTCCTTTGTTTCGTGTATCGACCCATTTCCAAAATACGTTCGAACTCGATCCCTCTTCTCGTCCTAATAAGATTGCTGTTTCACACTCTCCGATTATCGTCTTTCATCTTATTTACTTTATTGCGAGCTTGTTGGTATTTTTCCTTTGCCACCCTTGCCTCATTGCTTTCCACCCACCCCCTTGAGTTTTCTACTCCTCCTGTACCTTTCTGCCCTTTATGGCCCTTTTCAATTCGTCATTCACACTGTACCCAAGTTCCCGTGTTGGCACCCTAATCTTTCCTATACTCTCCTTCCTGCCGCCACTAGGCTCTCAACTATGGCATCTGCCATTTTCTGGACATGCCCCCACCTGTGTACATTCGCAATATTTAGTTTTAATTTTCTTCGAACATCGCCCAGTCAGCATCCTTTCCGAGTTCCCAAATCTCCTTAAAGCTTTCTTTGCTTTGTACTAAGTCTTTGCCCCTGGTCGTCACTGTAATCAAGTTGTGACCACTATCCAACTCCATTTTACCCTTACCGTCCATCTCTACTTCTATAATCCCCCATCCATAAATCAATATCTGTGAGAATATCGTCGATTATTGTTCTTCTGTCGTTCCTCTCCCATGTCCATTTTCCTTTGCACCTCGTGTCCCTGTTTAGAATCTCCAGACCGAACTCATTTGTGAAGTCCAACAGCTTTCTTCCATTCCTGTTGACTTTCTTATCCCCACCCTATATGCCTTCTTTCTTTATCACATATGTGTCCATTAAAGCCGCCCATCAAAATTATACAGAGCCTCCTGTTTTCTAATTCCGTGATATTGGACCAAAGTGTTGAGTATATTGAGTCATTCCACCTAGGTTTGCTTCCCTCCACCGCACAGTACACAACCCCGAAGGGCAATACTTTTGTTTTTTAGATTAACCTTTACCATCCAATTTCTTTCGATACCTCAGCCGAGGTGTTGTCATCTGCCTGATATGTAATCAAAGACGGTTTAAAATCCTCTTTAACCCTTTACCCAACGTAGACGATATCAAAATTTATTATTTTAAATATCATTTTTTCAAATTTTTCAAAAAATTTCAACAAAACCATATCATGTGACCCCTCGTTGGAACGAGCTCGTCGAGCTCGTTCCAACGAGGGGTCACATGATATGGTTTTGTTGAATTTTTTTTAAAAATAATATCTTTTCAACTGCTGAATTTGCATATTACGCGGGCGGATGCGGGCGATTCGTTAGGTAAAGGGTTAATGTACATGCCTACCCCTTCCCCTTTTTCTGACCTTCAGTTCGTACTACACCTATCCACACGCACCTTTACTTGGTCCACCCGTTCTCCGTGTCTTAACCACGTCTCGCTTAAGCCAATGACATTAAAGTCCTCTGCCTCAATTAATGTAGCAATTTCACTTACTTTCCTATGGAGACCCCGGATGTTGTTATACTCCACTTTCAGAGTACCGGGATTCCTTGACCCCCCCCCCCCCCCCCACTGATCCTATTGTTTCCTGACGGTACCCTCGGTAATCGCGTTCTCTCCCCCTCCCTTTTGTTCACCCCACCTGTGTCCACACTTGCTATCGCCTCAGGCCTCCAATCCCGCTCCTCTCCTAAAAAGCTCTGCTTCCTGAAGGTTTTCTGTGCCCCATCCTGCTAAGATGCAGCCCGTCACGCCCGTACATGCTCACATTACCCTGAAACGTGTCCCAGTGATGAATAAAGGGTATCCCAGATCAGTACAGTAATCCTCCAACTCTCCATTCAACGCCATAATCCTTGAATTCCGCTCGTCCCCATCCCCTAGGACAGGAAGGACCACAGCAATCACTACCCTGGCATTTCTACTCTACTGACTAAACCCCTGTTCGATTCCACCAGTCTTATTGCATGACTTTCTTTCCCTGATATTATTGGACCCACATAAACCACCACTACCGGCTCCGATTCTGACCCTGCCACAGTACCATCTACCGGGTCCCTCAAATCTTCCACCTTCTCCCCAGGAAAACACAAGACAGTTGGATTTGAAATGTCAGGACCACAGACCACCTGGTCAGTTCCGCGTACAATCCTGCTACCTGCCACAACTAACTCTCTTTTATTCCCCCCCCCCCCGACCCTATATCACCTGCAACTCGCCTCGTTTGGCGGGCCTCGGAACTCTTCGTTCTCTTCTCTGTTCCCCTTACCCAATCTGTCCTGTCAACATCAGCAACCACCCCCTCCCTCTCATCCTCTCCCCCATTCTCTCCCCAAGAGACATCTGAACCTAAAACACTGAACCTATTTTCTAAACACCTCTTGCAACCTTACCCAGACTCTTGCCTCCTGACGCTACCCAGTACTGTCCTGTCTGCATCCTCCGAATTTTCCTACTGGACCTCCCCTCCTCAGTAGCATTCCTCACATAAAGTGTCCTCCCCACGTTTCCTGCCTCCCGGTTTCCTCTGTGAATCCACAACCACCTTCCATTCACCTTCCACCCCACCATCGTAGGTTACATTTATCCGGGTGACCCCAGATATACAACCCTCCTCAGCCCCCCAACCCTCCTCAGCCCCCTCCCCCTTTTAGCTCCGCAATATCCCGCTCGAATCCAGCACACTTCTTAACAACTGTAAAATATCCCCGCAATTCGCACAAACCCCACTACTGTCGATTGTCCGACCATCACCAAACCTCATATTACACTGTCTACACGCCTCTGCCCTATCCGCCTTCACAACCCGACTCACCTCCCCATGACTCCCTTTACTAGCGAACCCATCTGTGCACCCGTCGAGCACTTACCATCCATGTTTACAAATACAATAACCGAAAACAACCAAAGCACACGGAAAAGGGCAACGCAAAGTAAATCAATTGGAACTCTCGAAACCCTATGGCTCAAACATTCTTACTTCACCCCATAGTAATTCCCCCAAACCCCAACAAACTAAATTTCTAAATAAACCTTCCCGAAATAAAACTGGGTGATTAAAAATACCTGTGAACAAATCTGTATTAGTATCTGACTTTTCTTTGTGAGTTGTATTCACCAAAGCGTTATACTGTGCACAGGACAGACGATCCAATATTGAGAAGCACAATTTTGAAAAGGTTAATTTTGGTGGTCATCCTCCGTTTATCTTTAACTGTTTTTTTCATCAAGGAATTGCAACAAAACTAAACTATATGTATGGTTAAAGTATGACGTGCCTCTAATAGTTTGAGTTTAATTTCCAAAGACTGGGCAAGTGACTTAATCCCGATTGCCCACGTGGGAGTGGATATAGTAGCCCCCTTTTCTAACGTGTACAGCACATCGATAGTGAACTTACCTTCAAACAATGCCAACCCTACTTGTGTGGAGTTAGTACATTGGCGTGCGTGACAGTTACTCGTCGCTGCTTGGTGGTTCTCTTCGTGTACTCCGGCTTCCTTCATTCCTTCCGAGTAGTGTAAGTATAGTTAAACCTTATACTATTTTATAAGAATTGACGATAAAGTTTTATAACTTATTCTGGCGGCCTCTAGTTGTCTCCGGGATGCAGACTTTGTGGATGGACCTCTGTAGTGGCTACCTCTTGGTCTCACTATTATCGAACAATCAGTGTGGATAATTAATTAATTAATTAATTAATTAATTAATTAATTAATTAATTAATTAATTAATTAATTAATTAATTAAGTTGAGCAACAGTACTGTGATCGGAAACGCGTTGGTTTCGATCACAGCGCTTTGGTCGCAACACATTCCTACCAGTGGGTCGTAATTTCATAAAAATACTGCGAAATTAAGACTGAAATGAGACAATCGAACGAAAATAGCATCTTGAATGCATTGTTTTCGTATTTTATTGTGGACAATTAACATTCGTTGGTGTTAAGGGTAGGAGAGCGGACAGATAATTTCTACAATATCGCGATTCAGTGGCGATCCGAATTCGCTGTCCACTGTTGTGACCTCAGTTCAGTATTCACCAGCCATTGCCCCATGAAAGTGATGAAAATTCGCCCCTGTGACCTGATTTCATAGTCTGCTTGATGAAAAAAATCTCACAGGTCCTGGTTTCTTCATGCCAACTATTTTGTAATAAAGGATAACTGTGAAGCATTCTAAAACGGCATTTAAAAAAAACTTCTAGCCATTTTGCCATCTCTTCAATTGTGTATACTGATATGTCGTTTCTTGAGTGCAACAAGGTGGCATCTTCAATGCAAAAGACGATAACTATGTTTTGAATTTATAGTTGCACCCATAGCACTTGTACTGCTTAAAATAACAATCGAAGGATTGCGGATGTATTATAGCAGATTAATAACCGTCCTCTGGTGCCCAGAAGACGAATGTTTTCTTAAATATTCATAATAAATCAGTAATATTAAAAGAAAAACACGCAAGTCAGTATTCTTAGTCACCAAGCCAGCGTCACAGATGTAAACATTCAATAGAGTTATTGCTAAATCTATAATCAGGTGATTGTGATGACCGGTGCGCCCATGAGGGCCGACCAGTCCACCCTGACCATTTTCGCTTTCAAGAAATATTAAAATCATTTCAAAATTAATTTTCGAACAAAGGATGTACTAATATATAATATTTTAGATCTAATCACTTCGGGGTTATTGAGTGCAAAACAAGGGGTTATTCAGTGCATTCCGCCACCCTGTCTACAACACCTTTCATTTCCGCATTTAAATTCTCAAAGAAATGTTCACCTCTATAATGCCATGTAAAGAGAAAGTGTCAGTTTAATCAGGTAATCCCCACGCGGGCGATTTTAATAGAGTTATGAATAAAATTAACCAGTATTTGGAGAAATCGTGCGTGAAAATAACCGAGGCAGTTCCAAAAAGGTTTGTAAACAGTAGTTGTATACCACATAATACGTAACAAATACTATTTTGATATCTTCAATGAGACCTCCGGGAGATTAATATTGTAGGCGTGTGAAATAACTGCTGTTTCTGAAAGGTGACTGTAAGATGATATTGACGAAAATCCATGTTACCTGAAGGGATTGGTTGGTTGATTTATTAAGGATTCAGGGGCGCCGGAGCCGCCACGGCCACCCCGACCACTGTCGGGGCAAAAAATTTGCCGATCATGACATTTTTGTGATCGACCATCAGCCGAACGTCATTCATATCAAATAACTAGGCTTTGATATTTTAATTTTGTTCTGCGGATATCAGAAAATAGTGCGCGCATAGATCTCTTGTTTCTTTAATATTGGGCACACAAGGGCGGCTATTAATGACGAGTTAACGTAAGATGAGGAGATTTTGGGAGCTACTTCTTTAGTATTTCAACCGCTTCGGAAGTTGTTGGAATAGTAAAGAAGTAGCCCCAAAATTGGTCTGAGAGAGGTCATTTTTCAAACAATTTTGGGGGGCGGGGCCGGATTTACGAATTGGCAGACTGGACGGACGCCCAGGGCCCCCACATTTGTGGGGCCCCACATTAAAGTTCGGCATTCGAGGAACATAATATGACAAAATACCCTGCCAAATTGCCTTTGGCAATTTGGCAGGGAATTTTGTTATGTTATGTTCCCCGAGTGACGAACTGCATGCACAGTCATTTTTTTTTCTCTCCCCACATAATCGATGGCAACAATTCGAAAGAAACAGGGATCTGGGTGTTCTGGATCGGGCCAATGTTTGGGCCGTTCCGGCGCCCCTGGGTTTCACGACACTTTCATCAAGCTGGTTCGCATTGTGTCGGGCAGTTTTACGGGTGGAGGGAACCGGAGTCCCAGGAGAGAGCCACCGAGCAGCGCGAGCAACTATCAGACTCTTCAGCCTACTAGAGTACAGTCGCTTTGGACTGGTCGTAATCCAAGTGTAGGCAGTGATATTCACGCATGCGTTTACCAGGTAAAAGCATCATCAGCAAAATTTTAATTAATGAAACACCGGATTGTATCCGGTGCTTCTTTAATTAAATTTTTGATGATTATTCCTATAATTAGTGTTTGGAATATAATATTCTTGCGTCCGTTGAAATATTACCCACCCGTTGAAAGTGACCAGTCCACGGCAGACGAACTGTAACCTGGCACAAGTTGAGTAAGCAGCGGTTGAAAGCAAGTGCACAACCATCGTGCAGTACGACTTAGTACACAACGCCACTATGCACTCGAGTGGACAGTCTGAATTAAATATCTTGCCCACGGTCTCGGCGCAGAAGGCACGGGCCGTGATTAAACTGTCCAAAGCTCTAACGAATGAACCAACTTGCTCCGCATCAACTGAATGTGAGCACATTCACTGTATGAATACCAGAGTTGACGATGACTTCTCACAGCGCTTTTATTCGTAATGTACATGGCGAAAACGACAACAAAAGCAATGTCAGTTCTCGCCAAACTGGCTTCAAATGTCCCTGCAACAAAAATATTGATATTGATATTTTACCGTTTATTTTGGCGATATAACATGAATTATTCGCTTGATAAGTTCTGTCCGGTAAGTGTCACATCTTGTGTTTTTGCAATTCTGCCTGGTTTCCGATTCTTTCAACTGAAAACAAACTTTCTATAAAGTGCCAATTAGCAGAAATTCAGACTGCAATTTTTGAGATAAAAACAAAATGGCGGAGAGTGACAGTTAACTGGTTGAGTATTAGAAACCACTATCAGGGCTTTCAATAAAGTGAGGGTACCAGACCTGTTTTCCTTGTTCATGTTTTCATATTAGGTCAAACGAAAATAATATTGTGTTTATATATTTGTAACAAAACATAATTTGAATAACAAATTCAGACCACCAAAAATAATCTAGCCCTTAACCAGTTAATATGTTAATATACCGTCAATGTCGGTATATTGAAATTATACGGGGTCACTGTTGATGATTATTGTCGGCATTTTCCTCAATCCTCGGTCACTAGTTATCACCGTACATTGGTTAATCGATCCGGCTTACGTAATAATATTTGTTACATATTTTGTTAGTGACACAATATGGTACATGGTGTCAGGTAGTAGCAAATTGAGCGAGATGGGGGCGTGGTGTCTCAGAGGGTAGAGGTGCAGGCTGCAAGCCGAGAGGTCTTCGGTTCGAATCCCACCTGCAGCAACCGCGTTGTGTCATTGGGCAAGACACTTCACTCCCATTGCCCATGTGGGGGCACGGTGACATCGTGTGCTAAGGCATACTGCACGTCGATGGTGCAGTTGTCTTCAACCAATGCTAACCCTGCTTGTGTGGAGTTAGTATGTTGGGGAGCTGACAGTTGCTCGCCGTTGCTCGATGGTTCTCTCCGGGTACTCCGGCTTCCTCCACCCTTAAAACTGTCATGGTCATGATTAGCCATTGTGCAAAAATATGTGACCTTAAACACCAATAAATAATATAATAATAATAATTGAGCGAGATCGAATGTCGAGCTCAATATGGAATTAACAGACAACATATAGACCAAATATGGAATTAGGCCCAAGATGGAATTGAACTGACACCTTATAGGCCCAATATGGAATTAACTGACATTGTGTTGGCCTAGTATTGATTTAACTGATACCATAATATGGAATTAACTCACACTGTATAGGCCTAATATGGAATTCACTGACACAGTATAGGCCTAATATGAATTAACTAACACCGTATAGGCCCAAGATGGAATTAACTGACATTGTATAGGCTCAATGTGGAATTAACTGACATTGCGTTGGCCTAATATGGAATCAACTGACAACATATAGACCAAATATGGAATTAACTGACACCGTATAAGCCCAAAATGGAATTAACTGACATCGAATAGGCCTAATATGGAATTAACTGACACCGTATATGCCTAATATGGAATTAACTGTCACCGTGTATGCCTAATATGGAATTAACTGACACGTGTAGGCCGAATATGGAATTAACTGACATCGTGTAGGCCCAATACGGTGTCAGTTAATATAGGCCCAATATGGAATTAGCTGACACCGTATGGGCCTAATATGGAATTGAATAACACCGTATATGCCCAATATGGAATTAAATGACTTCGTATAAGTTTAATATGGAATTAACTGACACCGTATAGGCCTATATGGAATTAACTGACATCGTATAGGCCCAATATGGAATTAACTGACACCGAATATGCCAATATGGAATTAACTGACACTGTATAGGCATAATATGGAATTAACGTACACTGTAAAGGCCTAATATGAATTAAGTAACACCGTTTAGGCCCAACATGGAATTAACTGACACAGTATTGACCCAAAATTGAATTAATTGACACCATATAGGTCTAATATGGAATTTACTGACACCGTATAGGCCTAATATGGAAAATAACTGACACCAAATAGGCCTAATATGAATTATCTGACACTGTATAGGTCTAACATGGAATTAATTGACACTGTATGGGTCCAATATGGAATTAGTTGACACCGTATAGGTCGAGTTTGGAATTAACTGAAACCATATAGGCCTAAAATGAATTTAATAACACTGTATAGGCCCAATATGGAATTAACTGACACCGTGTAGGCCTAATATGAATTAACTAACACTACAGAAGCCCAACATGGAATTAACTGACACTGTATTTACATAATTTGGAATTAGCTGATACAGTATAGGCCTAATATGAATTAACTAACACCGCATAGGCCAATATTGGATTAACTGGCACCATATAGGCCTAATATGGAATTAACTGACACCGTATAGGCCTAATATGAATTAACTGATACCGTATAGGCCTAATATGGAATTAACTGACACCGTATAGGTCCAATATGGAATTAACTGACACCGTGTACCCAATATGGAATTAACTGATGCCGTACAGGCCTAATATGGAATTAACTGACATCGTATAGGCCCAATATGGAATTAACTGATAATGCATAGACCATATATGGTCACTACCAAATATGTAACGAATATATCTTACTGAATTACTTTTTAATATAATGAATTAGCAACTGAGATGAATAATAATTGACAGAACTCGTTACTTGTTTAACGCGATGCGGTTATTGCTTGTTGCTATTTTGAAATTTGAATCAACAAAGCAAAGAGCACTCTAACTGTGAGACGAATTTCGATTTCGACTGAATGTGTATAGTTTATACACGTCTTGCATGCGACGTTTTAAAACTGATAAGTCCTCAGAAACTTGTAACGTAGAATATAATAAGATATAATTTATGCTGAATTTTGATAATACACGAATGACCGTGACATACCTTACATCCGATAACAACTGTATAGTACTTTGTCTATTTATTTCTACATTAACCCTTTATCCAAAGTAACGACAACAAACCGCCAGCGCTGTTTAACCCTTTATCTAACGTGAAAAGCAGACGACACTTGCCAAAAAAATTCTTGAATAACTAAATTTTTTCATTTTTTGTCTCAAAAACATAGGTTATGACCCCTCGTTGGAACGAGCTCGACGAGCTCGTTCCATCGAAGGGTCATAACCTATGTTTTTGAGACAAAAAATGAAAATATTTTGAAAATTAATTGGCGATTTTTGAGAATAGCGCTGGCCGGTTTTGGCCATTACGTTGGGTAAAGGGTTAAAAAAATCATTAAATTTTCATTACTTTGATAATTTTTGTCTCGAAAAATTGGCTTACGACCCTTCGTTGGAACGAGCGCGCCGAACTCGTTGAGCTCGTTCCAATGAGGGGTCATAACCTATATCTTTGACACAAAATGGTGAAAAAAAGTTTTTCAAGAATTTGTTTGCATGTATCGTCTGTCTTTTGTGTTAGGTAAAGGGCTAACGTCTCGTTTTGACGCTGTGATAAACATCACAAGCTACGCGTGGCCATGCCTCCAATGCCCAGTAGTAGGTAATAATTGCCGAACTACGACCACTTATACATGTACGTGTACAACATACGCACACGATGCGTTCACCAACGTGGAATTCGATGTTAAACCACACGCTTGTTCACAAAAACTGTACATGGTCTTGAATCCCCTATGTACAGTCGCGACTCCTAGATCGCGCTTTTAACGTTCAAATACTCATGGTGAACGCGCGTTTTTAAAAAAAGGGTGAAATTGTACAGTTCACTTTTATCTTGTACGTAATTTTTCATCGACGTTCCAATCGCAGATCAGACCATCGATCCATCGTCGGCGAACGCGATCAAAAGCAAAAGATTCTGGGTCATCATCAAAAAACAGTTTTGGAGACTCTAGACCAGCGGTCCAGAACCCGCAATTGCGTTGGTACAGATGGTCTAGAACCTGCAATTGTTTTGAGGCGGTGGGTTTTTTTTTCTCCCATTTATGACATTATTATTAGGGGAATTCCTCCACTATGAGAAATTCCCAAACTCAGCTAATCGAGCGATCGGATCGCTAGATTCTCGTAATAAAAACTCGATCTGAACGAAGAGTGTCATTGTCGTCGGTGTGTGTTGGAAATTCGCAAGCTCGCTGTCATGTTTTTTGATTGATATATATACAGGGAGAAAAAAAAATATAAATAAATAGTTATTTAGAAAAATAAATATATCAAATCGAATAGATAATAAAAAAAAAAAATACGTAAATCATGAGCGATTCTCAGACTATTAGAGCGAGGTTTCTTTTAAACATGCTGATGAGAGCATACGCAATCTGCGTGAATGAACAACTACGTCCCATATTGTTAGAACGATGCGTCGGATGTCGGGATCATCTAGACTTCGATCACGAGGATCATTCGTGTCTGACGATGGAAAGGGAAGATATGGTTGTCATGTATTTCGAACCGGCGTTCGAACGTGTTAAATTCAACGATGTGATCATGTTTTGGAAGAGATTAGTCTTCTGTAAGAATCTAGACAGGCCCACAGATTCGGAAGAACTGAAATTGGCACGTAGAAGTTTGACTTTAGAAGACAAGGGATGCATCAAGAAATTATTGCTGAACGAAGCATACGTCTAAGTTTTTTTTTGTTGATATAAAAATAAGGGAGAGTAGAAAATAAAAAAAAAAATAAATACACACATAAATTTTTTTTTTATCTAATATTAGAAAAGAAAGAAAAAAACACAAAATGAGAACCAGAAATAAATTGTATCCGACGTTAGTGGACGACGAGGACGAGAAGCCGAACGGCGTTTTGCCGATGGCGCCATCGCTAGAAGAAAGAGAAAGAGGAGAGAGGTATCACATCGATCAAATCAATAGAATCCAAGAGTATCTAACTCGAGAGAGAGTTTCTTGTCGTTCTCTCAAGAAGAAGTATTCGTGTTTCGTGACATTTGTCAATGCGATTGACACGACACTCATCATGATTTCCATTTGTTTACACGCGGCCGGCATCAGATTGTTGTCGACTGGGGTCGCCGTTCCAATCGTGTTGACCGTAGAAGGAGTGGCCCGCACCGCCGGATTGTTTAGCACGGTCGGAAACTTTTTGAGTAGGAAATTATATCTGAAGGCAAGGAAACACGACAAGATTCGCATCTTGGCCGACTCCAAGATCGACACGATATCCGAAATGATCTCTATGGTGTTGAAAGACGGTAGGATATTGGACGGAGAATACTTCGCGATATTGAGCGAGAAAACGAAATACGATGCCATGAAAGAAGCCGTGAGAATCAAGACTCGTCAGATCATCAAGGAAGAGATGAAGGATTCTCTCGTGGAAAAGGGGAGGAAAGAGGCCAGGGAGGAATTCAGTAAGATGATAGAACTCAAGAGCAGCGATTGAAAAAAAAAAAAAAATATATATATATATAATAAGAACAGAATTTAAAAAAAAAAAAAAATATTAAATTTATATATAAAATAAAAAAAACGAAATTAATTTAAATAACTCTTAAAAAATGTATTGCATAAAGTGTAAGAGAGTTACCGAGACGAGTAATTCTAGAGAAGTGCGAACTAAAAACGACAGACAGATGCTTCGCGGAATTTGCGATGTGTGTGGTTCTATAAAGACTAGATTCATCAAAAAAAGAACGCGAGCAAAGGTAAAGGCATCGTGAATAAAATGATCAACAATCTACCTTTCGAAATGCATCTGCCTGGTCACAGTTTCACGGGACCCGGAACGAAATTGAACAAGAGACTCAACGCCGATCTGACTCCCAAATCTTGGAGCAAACCCGTGAATAGGGTGGACGCGGCCACGTACGATCACGATCTGTGCTATGCCGGACATCCCGACACCAAGACTCGCAATGACGTCTGCGACAAAAACATGTTGGGGAGATTGAGAGGCATATCGATTCCGACCAGGAGAGAGAAGATGGAACGTTCGCTGGTCGGCAATCTGATCGATGCGAAATGTCAATTCGGATGGGGCGTTCAAAAAAAAAAGTGCATCTGAAAAGAAGAAGAAGAAACGATTATTGACGAGCGAATTGGCCGAGGAGTTACACAAACACATAATGCGTAAATTTCGAAAGAGAAGGGTGTTTGTGAAGGGTCTGGATGACATTTGGTCTGCCGACTTGGTCGACATGAGATCGTTTTCGAGGTGGAACGAGGGCGTCAAATATCTATTGACGGTCATCAACGTGTTTTCCAAATACGGTTGGATCAGAGCTTTGAAGAATAAATCGGGACCTTGCGTCGCCGAGGCTCTGAAGAGCGTGTTCGACTCGTCTTCTCGAAAACCGAGTAAATTGTGGGTGGACAAGGGAAAGGAATTCTACAACAAGGACGTTCGTCGATTGGTAGACCTCTACTCGATCGAAAACAAAGAAAGCCAGCATGGTGGAACATTGAAATCGAACGATGAAGGAGAAGATGCACAGATACTTCACGGCAAATTCAACCAAGAAATACATATACGCTCTGAACGGTCTGGTCAAAGATTACAACAACACGCGACACAGATCGAGCAAGATGACTCCCGCAGAAGCTAGCAATCCTCGAAACGAAAAACGGGTCTACGCGAATCTATATCCCGAGAGATCTAAGATCAGGAAGAAGTCTAGAACGCCGAAATTTGTGGTCGGTGATCGAGTGAGAATCTGCGCTTATAAGAAGCACTTCGAAAAGGGTTATACTCCTCGATGGACCTCAGAAATTTTCGTGATCATCAAAATATTTCACACCAATCCAGTGACTTACGAAATCGAAGCTTTGGATGGAGAAGAGATCATCGGAAAGTTTTACGAACAACAATTACAGAAGACGAAGTTTTGATGAAGAACACAAAATTTTTTTTTTATTTACTCTCTTTGACATTTTCTTGTTTACACACATATATATATAAGAGAGAAAAAAAAATAATAATAAAAAATAATTAAAAACTATTTTTTTTAGATAAAGAAAGCAAGTGAATTAATAAACAAAAAAAAACTAAAAATCCTTTAAAATGACAAATATACTAGATATAGCACAAAGCATAGTGAAAGATGAAAGTATTCAAGAATATGAGGTTCACGAATACGAACCGGTAACCGGAACGAGTTTGAACAATGCGGGAGAGATAAGAATCAACGTCGAAACTCAAGATCTATTCGTACATCCTAGCGAGAGTTACATGGTGGTGCAGGGACGTCTCACCAAGGAAGATGGGAGCGACTACGCCGATGACGACACAGTTACTCTTGCCAATAATGGCATCATGCATCTATTCAGTAACATAAAATACATGCTATCCGGACAAGAGATAGAATCTGTTTTTCATCCTGGTCAGGCCACCACGATGTTCGGACTCTTGACGTATCCTGCTGATTTTTTGAAATCCAGAGGACTTAATCAGTTGTGGGTGAAAGACACCGTAGGCCCTGCTAGTGCAGGCGCCGCCACGATATTCGACTACGTCATCAAGATGTCCAGACCTAAAGGAACGTTTTCATTCAGGATACCTTTGAAACACATCTTCGGATTCGCAGACGATTACAACAAGATCATGTACGGATTCAAACACAATCTGACGTTGATTCGAAAGGGAAACAACGACGCAATAGTGAAACTCTACACAAGATATCGTGGTTCGTTCTGCACGTGGAGCCTTCGATCGATGAGAAAGCGCATCTCTACAAGATCATAGAATCCAAGAGTAAATTACCCGTGGGATTTAGAATGAGACAGTGTGACACGGCTAGCATTCCTCCCTCCATGAATCACTTCGATTGGAGATTGACGGTGAAATCCGCTTCCGAGAGACCGCGTTTCATCGTGGTTGCGTTTCAGACCAATAGGGACGGGGCTCAGGAAAAGAATGCATCGCTGTTCGATCACTGCCATTTGAGAAACATGCAAGTGTTTCTGAACGCCACGAGATATCCAGCAATCGATTACAACGCGTCATTCGACAAGAACGATTTCTCCAGACTGTACGGCGACGCCGCTGATTTTAGAAAGAAGTATCACGGTCTAGACGAATTGATGAGCAATCCCAACATATCTCCCGGCGAATACAAGTTGACGTATCCCATGTTCGTGTTCGACGTCAGTAAACAGAGTGAACGACTCAAGAGTAGCGTGTTAGACATTCAGATCAAGATGCAATTTGATAGGAACGTGCCGAGAAAAACTGAAGCCTTCGCCCTGGTCCTGTCGGACAGAGAATTACAATTCGAATTGGACGGAAATAAGATGTCGATCATTCGATGAGAGACGAGTGTGTGAAAAAAAAAATTAATAAACGTTAAAAATGTGGATGTAAGATTAATTAAAAACTAAAATCTCGAAAACAAAATGGATGTTTTTGACACGAAAACAACAAATCATCTGTTCACTTCAGATTACTACGACGTTAAAATAAAATACTTAGAAAAATGGATTCAAATTGAATATGAAGAACGTAACACAAAAAAGGATGGAATAGTTGTGATTTTAACGAATATCGTTTAAAAGAAAAAGAAGAGTTTGATCTCATAAGATCTAACGAAGAAATTATAAAAAATACAATTTTAAAATGTCGCAAATGTAAGAAACGTCAAATAAAAATCGAATCTCAACAAACTAGATCTGGTGATGAACCAACAACCGTATTCGCAAAGTGTATAAATTGTAATCATAAATGGATAGAAAATTAAAAAAAAAAAAAAAAGTAATGAGATATAGAGAACATCTCTCTATATCTCATTACTTTTTTTTTTGTTCTTTTTTTTTTTTTTTGTTTTTAATAATCACACATTATTTTTTTTTAATTCATTATTTTCCACGTGTTCACTGTTTGTTCAAAGGATCTAGTTCGATCAGTAAACTCACCACGGAAGTGGTGGCTTTGGGATTATTGGTTTTCATGACAAAATTAATCCTGTCTCCGGCATTCACTTTGAGAGGCGTGCCGAACGTGCTAACATTCGCGTGTTGATTCTCAGTCTTTTCGACGCTGTATCTCTTATCGCTCTCCACACCATTCACCATGAGATTGACGACCGCTCTGTTATTCAAATCCGAGGAAGCCAGACTCATTCGAAGGATTTCACCTCCCAATGGCATGGGATATCCAAAATGACCGTGTTTCGATTCGCTACCTCCATTTCCGAAAGACCACTTGGCTTTTCATTCATCTGAGATGCCGGCCTCTTCGGCCCACACGGTGATCAATTGTCTAGCACATTTGAATTTCTCCACCACCGAAATCAGGGTGCAGGCATCCGTCATGTTCACGGGATCCGGTAGATTCGTGAGCGTGTGTCCACCCATGTCTAGTTTACCTTCCATGATGTCGCCCTTTCTCCAGACCGAGTTGTCGTCCACGTACATTCTGCTGACAGCGCTGGAATCGAATTCGGGATCATGATCGAGACCGAATAAATTGTGACCGTTCATGTTGATGCCACCCTCCATGGTTCCGCCAGATTCTTTGTTCAGGTAGAGATCATCCACTTGCGATTCTAGGTATTCTTGCGATTGTATCACAGCAGAATCCACGTAGCCCTTGTTGACCACGGTTGAGTCCGCATCCATGTCGTCAATCTTCGACAGATTCAATATCTTGTTGAATCCCACATTCAGATCCAATTTCATTTCTCGTCTGTCAGACTTTCTCTGTTCCAGATCTACGTAGTGTTTGGTCACTACGTCCTTGGGATTCGTAGGAGTGGCCACGTTCGTTATCTTGTTAGAATTGGCGTTCAATTCCGAGTGCATCGTTTTCTGAACGTATCTATTTCTCAGGTGTTCGCTGAATCTCACGTGAGTGTTGTCCGCGTATCTCTTGGTCGCTGCATCGGTGGGATCTACGGGATTCGCAACGTTCACCAAACATTTGGATTTCAGATCGAGATCGTCGGTCATGGTTTTATCCACGTAATTATCCAGCAGGATTCGTTTGAAATCGGCGTTCCCCCTGTCCACATATTTTTTAGTCGCAGCATCTGCGAGATCTATCGGCTCGGGAAGATTGTTGAGCTTCTTATCGTTCATGTTCAAAGGTTCTTCTCGAGGTTCGTATCTCCAAACGTAACGTTTGTCCAAGTTGGCAACATCGTAACCATCGTTGACTTCGAACGTCTTCCTTTTCTTTCTCGGGTTGACTTTTTTTTCATCGTCACTTCTACCAAATTTATCGACTGGCATGTTGTTGTGGGATTTTTTTTTTTTGTTGTTTAGAAAAAATATGTTCAAACGCAGTTTATTAAAAATGAACTATGTTATTTTATTTTTCGTTTTTATTCGATTAAAATTTTTTTTAAAATAATTTTTTTATCTTTATATATACTATAAAAAAAAAATCTCTCTCTAATGTAAATCATTGAGAATGTCTTGAAATTCATCTCCTTCAGACCATCTCTTGAGAACGTAGAGACACAGGTGACCGCAAAACACTTGATCTGGTGATTGCACTTGATCCGTGTTGTAACTAACCATCGATTTGTTGAAATAGTTCTTTATTTCTTTCAGTGGCGAGATTCCGTAGCTGTCGAAATAATAATTCTTCTTCTTCCCGTTCTTGAACCACACCACCCAGTGAGTGCCTTCACCCGATAAATCGTCTAGATTTAAAATTCTGCATTCCGATTGTCGAGGTCTTCTCTTCGGCAAGGCATCTCTGGAAAACACACCTAGAAAATCTTCGATTTTCAAATCTTTTGCCGCATTCAACAGATCGATGTTGGATAGGGGTTCGTTGGGTAAGACGACACCTTCTACAGATATCTTTATTTTCTTATTCATAGATGCGTATATATTTTTTTTTTTTTATTTATTTTATTATAATTCACTAAAAATGACGTTATTTTTTTCTATTTCTTTTTAAACTAACTTTCTCGATGTCACTATCAATTTCTATAATTTTGAATCCATCTAATTCCTCTGGATTTTCTGGAATCCTATCATCTACAATCATATCTGGAATCTTATCATCCACAATCATATCTGGAATCCAATCATCCACATTCATATCGTCTCTAATTAGATCCACAGTCCAATGTCCGAGTGCCAAAGTGCTTATTTTATCGTCTAACATGAATCTCTTGTCGTCGTCGGCCATCAGCGAAATCTTGTTGACTATTTCGGTATACAAGTCATGATTTTCGCTTCGAATCAATTTCATAGTCTTATACACCGGACCACTTCCTAACAGACAATCTTTATACTCTTGGAAAGAGATGTTTTTCTTCACCACGCACGCTTTAACTCCTTTGCACTTCTTGAGCTCTTCATCATTTTCTAGACGATAAGCATAGAGTTTGGGTCTCAAGCCCACGAATTCGACGATCTGTTTACCGCCGCTCTCGTCCTTAAATTTACCCAACACCTTTTTGTTGTTGTTCGATTGAATGTTGGACGGGTGATCGATGGGATAATTGCTCATGTCAGACCAATCGGCCACGTCCAGAGATATGTCTCGGTAGACGTCTTTCGTCTCTATCTCGTAAACTAAACTGTCCGTGTCGGTGAACAGTAGTTTGGCTTTGTCACCAAATTTTCGTTTGACGTAATCGTAGTGAAACTCGTACATCAATCGCTTGCTGACATCTAAGATGATCGGTCCGAGATAATACGGTTTGTCAAACTTCAGGTGCGTCTTTTGCATGTGAACGGCCACTAGATTTTCACCGAATATGGTTCGGTGTTTGTAATTGGGTTTTGCCACTAATTTTTTAGCTTTATTCTCAGACGTGACGAGTCGAACATCGGTTCTCTTCCTGATGTTTTCCATCGATTTGCCGTACACGCAGTTGTTCATGAGTTTGAAGAAATCTTTTTCGAAATCGTTCTCGGCTCGAGTTCTGAGATTCGTGTTGAGATCGATGTATTTTTTCATCCAAGACTCTTCGTCGAATCAAATGATGCGATGTATGTCAACTAATTTCATCCCGTAATCGACGTACTGTTTCAAATTCTCACTGTAGACGACGTAGTTACGTTTGTTAAATAAATTGGGAATGAGTTTTTCCTCGTCTCCTTTGTTCGGTTCCATTCGTTCGGGAGCCAGCGGATAATCATTGTGTGGATCGTGTAATTCTTCCGGATAGTTCAAATCGACTTCTAAAATGCAAGGATAGTCTCTCCATTTTTGCATCTCTTCCGGTTCCTTTACCCATTCGAAGTTTCCAATCGGTAAAGGATGACTCATAGCCCAACCGTACAGATTATTGGCGTCCCAATACTGTATGTATTTAGTCGACCATTTCGAATCGAAACCTTCTTTCATGTAGGGATTGTTAGCTTCAGAATGTCTGTGGGGGATCATCGAGACGCCACCTCTCGCAGCCCTTTCGAACATGAGCAACATGTCCACGTCGGATAATAATTCCAATTGGACTTCGGTGGTCTTCAACAGAGCGTCCCACGCCAGACCGGGTGCGGTGAAATACCAAGCGGGATCCAGATCGTAATTTCGACGACAGACGTCTCGAAAATTTTCGAACACGTCTGCCAAGAGCAGAACGTCGGTCTTCAGATAGAGATCGTGATAATCTCTCATGCTTTTCATATCGAATGATTTCCACACGTTTTTGGCGTTTTCGTAATTCTCATCGGAAATGTCGGATTCGTATAATTTCTAATAAAAATCATCTTTCGAAGGTAGTGCGGTGTCTTCGAATCTCTTTAGATCATTCATGTAATCGTAAGGATAGACTCCTTTCCTCAACATGACGTCTACTCGTTCTCCGAAATGTTCACTCGTGATTTTAAATTTATCCTTGCTCATGTTATCGACTAATTTTTCCAGAGCGGTCAACATGAATTTAAAAGTGTCGATGAAACGTATGCATCTACGAATGGATTTCGTTTTTTTCTTTCAACGTATTTCCGTCGATTACTCTTTTCCTCTCCATGAGCTTCCATTTCGTGAAGGAAATGTATCTTTCTTCGCTGTTCGCGATGCAATTTAATTCTTCATGTGAGGTGCCGAGATTTTTCATGAACAGATGACTGTCATAACCCGAGAGATTGTGAAACATCACCGGATAGAAAGCAGCATCTCGATATCTTAAATTACACTTGCTGTGAGCCTGACCGCGATACAGACCCGTGTAATGATCGTGGTCTCTAACCTTCTTATTTTCCTCCAAATTCTCGTCGAACGATTGTCTGCATATGTGACATTCAGTGGCTCTGTTATTTTCGTCCTGCTGCTCTCGCATGATGATCATTTTCGCCGGAGTTTTGAATTTGTCGTATAACATTTGAATTTTTGATTCTAACTCTTCCACGAACCTTTGAGCCGCGTCATCGTCTTCGTGCTGTTTCATGTAGGTGAATGGACCCATGTCGTGTTGCGAGTCGAAAGCACATTTCACATAAATGTAATAGCCCGAAGGTATGTGTTTTTGATATCTTTCGACGTAACTTTGAAGAGCGTTGGGTTGACAGGAACTCATTTTCGCGGTGAAACATTCGAAATCGGCGTACACGATGAATGGTACTTTTAACCTTCTATTGTGATTTTCAAACTTCACGATGGTGTTGGGTTTGGGCATTTCGACGGCGACACCTTGATTTTCGTTGCAATATTCCTGATGTTTCGCCAACGAGTTTTCGCTGTGAAACGTGTTCATGCAGTTGCAACATAAAGATATCTTATGTCCATGTTTATTATTTTGTCTCGACAGTAATCAGCTCAGATGTTTAACCCAACAATAATGACGATTGTCACCATTCGAAATCAATAATAAAATAATCGTCTTTTCTCTTCCGTGATATGAAGTCTGTCTGAGAGGATAGATATTTTGATTTTCGTCGTCGTAACTCCAAGACGTTCATCGCTATGGTGGGATTTTGAACCTCGAAACGTTCGATGTGTTTTAACTCTGTTGGAAAAGTCACTCCGGTCCAATCGAGATTTTTAGAAGTTTCCTCGTAACGAGAAACTCTATCGGTGTGTATTTCGACAGGGTATAAAGCGGAGGTGACTGCCCATTTAAAACACTGATTATCTTTATTTCTCACGTTGACCACGGCGTGTTTCTTAGTCAAGAAATACGGTAATTCCAAGTAGGAAGATCCTTTCAACGGTTCGTTTTTAGTCATGTGAATTTCGAGTTTCAACACCTCACCGAACGTCCAATTACTACCTTCATTTTGATAATTCGTGAGAGACGTCAACATCTTGTCTTTCATCTTTTCGAAAACGTCCGATAGATCTAAACCTCGAAATACGGGTTCAACGTTAGATCTGAAATATGCATTTTTCACGATGCTCTCGCCAGACTTCACGTCGATTTTATTCATTATGCAATGGAGTATCATCTTAATTTTTAATCCCAAGTTCATGTATTCGCAAAACAAATCCAATACTTCTTTCCATGAACAATTTCGGATCGACTTTCTTCAACGAGGGAATCACGTCGAAAGTTTTAAAAATGCTTTTGATCGCACTCTCCCGTTCTATGGGTTTCGATTGGAATAGTTCTGCAATGAGTTGTGTTACATATTCTTCTCCTTTCTCTTCGTCGATTGCTCGTTGAATTTCGCTCGATATATCTCGTTTGTCTTGAATCTGAAGTGCATCACTCGTTTTCGTTTTCGTTTTAGTTTTTCTTTTCTTTTCTTTGGAAACTTGATGTTCTTCAACGGCTTTTCATTTAGTCGTCTTCTTATTTTTCACAACCGGTGCATCTTTTGACGTCATTGCTATCGACATTTTGTTTGCCTTTCTAGCGTTTCGCAAATATTCTTGTATGACTTCAATTTTTTTTGATTTAGTTCTATGCTTTCTGAAATCTGAAATTTGTAATAGTTTACAAATCTCGTTTAACTGAGGTATGGTTTTCTCATTTAAATTTACCATTGTTTTATCTGTTTGCTTCATTTGTAAGAATATTTTTATTTTTTTTTTGAATTTTGTATTAAATAATTTGTTAAAAAAGTTTTGCTTTTTTACTCTTTATATATAATAGAAAAAAAAAAAAAAAAAAGTTAAATTTTAAAAATTCAATTTTTTTAATACAAAATTAAAATATACATTATTTGTAAGAATTCATAAAAAAACAAATAATCGATCATGACAACAACACCTAAAATATGCGAATTGAAATTGAAACGAGACGAAAGGTATGAGAAATCCAGTTTTAATATCTATACATTACAACCACACGATCCCATCGAATTGAATGAGGTTGAGATGGTGGACTTAGAGCGCTACTACCGCAAATATCGAATGTGTTTGAAAGTGGATGAAGCCGTGCTCGATTTGTTTTATGAGTACCAAAGCAAACTGTTGATTAATATCATTGTCGCTGAAGACAGAGAATTCAACAGGGGTGATTTATTGTTGTCCTATGGAGGTTACATATATCCAATAATCTCACCCGAACTTGTGAAGAAATCGGGTGGTGAGAGTGCATTCGCCTATGAAAAAAAACTCAAAAGAGTAAAGATGAACATTCACACCATTTTCGTATGTGGAAAAATGACGAATGTCAACTTGCTAATAACGGACTTGGAAATATAAACAATAGAGAGATTGAAATTAAAAATTTAACTTTTTATATATATATATAAAGAGGAAAAAAAATTTTACTAAAAAAATTTTTACATTAAAGAAAATTAAAAATTAAAAAAACAACTTTTTCATATATATATAAAGAGTAAAAAAAAACAACTTTTTAAACAAATTATTATTTAAATACAAAATTTAAAATATACATTATTTGCAAGAATTCGTAAAAACAAAAAAAGCAAATAATCAATCATGAAGACAACAACACCTAAAAGATGCGAATTGAAATTGAAACGAGTCGAAACGTATAAGAAATTCGGTCATAAAATTTATAGATTACAACGACACGATCCCATCGAAATGAACAATGTCGAGATGAAGGGCTTAGAGCACAAATACGAGAAATATAAGATGCCTCTGAAATTGGATGAAGCCGCGCTCGATTTAATTTACGAGTACCAAAGCGATCTGCAGAACATCGTCATCGCCGAAGATAGAGAATTCGACAAGGACAATTTGTCGTTGCCCTATGGAAATTACATATTTCCAAACATCTCATTCGAACTCGTGAAGAAATTGGGTGGTGAGAGCGAGTTGACCGATGTAAAAAAACTCAAAACAGTAAAGATAAACATTCAACACGTTTTCGAAAAAGGAGAAGACACGAGCGTCAACATGCTAATAACGGACTTGGAAATATAAACAAAAGAGTGATTGATTTTTAGCGAAGAAAAAATGAAAAAAAAAAAAGTAATGAGATCATCTTTAGATCTCATTTACTTTTTTTTTTTTGTTTTCCTTCTTCTTCACTATCATCATAATATATTATTATAACGTTTCCTTTTCTCTCAAATTTCAGCGTCGATTCTTCTTTTTCTTTTTTTTTTCTTTTTCTTTGTGATGTGATACGTTCATGGCAACATTTTTGTTTATCCGAATCATAATTATGAACAAATGTTGTGCATCTCTTGGTAACACTCGCATCATTACCATTCTCTTCAGAAGGTAGTGGTGACCGTGGAAAGCATCGTCTCATTCTCAACCGTATATCCCGCGCTTTATCTATCTCTTTCCTTAGATATCCATCATTAGCGTCTAACCATTTTTTTATTTCTTCGCTCTCTGTCTTGCGATGTTTGTCATTATCGTCAAATTCATCCAGGTGATAAATTCTCCACCTTGTCATCCTGATGATAAAATTATTTCTCCACCTTTTTACTAATTTTAAATATATTATTTTATACTTTCTATGATTTTATATATTTTATATAATTTTATATTTATAATAACATATTCAAAATCAGTATGTTCTTAAATGGCGAATTCTCACCGAGCAACAAACCCTTGCCGAGTCGCTCGATGTTCCGTCCACTCTTCAGATAGAGACCATTTCCTCTCAGAGAGTTGCCACCTCTAACGGGTTCTAGATACAATCCTTTACCGCTGTCGTCTACGTGAACGCGACACATGGCTCCTCCCTTCTTCAAAAACAGTCCGCTGCCACCCATTAATTTCTCAACTGCCGAACTAGCGAGTCCCGTGAGAGCTCCCACGCCGAGAGTCTTTCTGAGAAAGGGTAGCGCCTTTGCGGCGAAGGGTAATGCTTTTGTGGCTATTCCTGCCAATAGCGGTAGGAAACCACCTTTCATTCTCAAATTGTATCTCAATTGAGCGGGACTCATTCTCACCGTCAACCTTCTTCCATCGCGAATCGCTTTCTCCATCCTTTTGATTTGACTTCTGGTCCAGGCGATCGAATCCTGACCGCCTCTCATCAGATCTTTGTGAGTGAATTTGAATTTCACCGCCTCGCCTCGAGTTCTTAACGCTCTCTCAAGTTTCTTCCTCTGTCCTGCAGATATGTTCACGTTTTTAACCACGTATTCTGTCATAATTCTGGGTTTTTTTTTAAATATATTTACTTCAATTGTTTCTTGTTTAATAATTATATTAAAATAATTTTGTAAAATTAATATTGCGTTTATTTTATTTTTGTTATCTATATATATAATATTTTTTTTTTTTTTTTTTGCTTTTATATTTCTCTTATGTGAAATCGTATCATCACTCTCTCTCTGCGAAGATCTAACAGTTCACCATTTTGATCCGTCAACGTGGTTTTGAGACTATACAACGTGTCTAAAATCACTGGTAGATAAACTAAATTTCGATGTCGCTCCACGATCTTATAACCCGGCGACACGTTTGGAAAGAAGGAATAGATCGTCAGCTGAGCGCTACCATTCACGTAGCTTCCAGCAATCACATCCAGGTTCACCAGAATGCTATTGACAGCAAGAATGTCGACCGTATTTTCAGATACCGCGTGGCCTCGATACATCTTTCGATTGAATCCCAACATCTTGCTTATAGAATCGTCCGTGTTGAAATCCACACGAAAATTATCTTCCAAATCCAACATCATCTGTAAGGTATTAGGATTGGGAGCGAGTCTGATCTTGTTGCTTCCCTTTCCATCCATCTTCATTCGCGTCTGAATGTAATGGTTCAAATCGTCTATGTCGTAACTCCCTTTGGGAATTCGAATCTCCAACCAATCCACTCCGTCGGAATACTTGAACGAGTTATTCTTTTCGGTGACGTTGGGAAAGGAATAATAAGTCTCCAGATTCACCAACGCCATCTCATAACTTTTCTCTCTATTCAATTCGATGGAAGGTTCGAATTTCGTAGCGAATCGAGTCGAATCGCCACTCACCACAATTTGAATGGATTGTTTTGCAGCCGTATTCTCGGCTATCCGTTCTAACAATTCTCCATGTTCGAACATTATATTTTAATTTTATTTTTTTATTCAAAACTAATTATTTGAAGATTTATTATTTTTCTAATTTTTATTTTCACGCTCTATCTTATTATTATTACCATTGGAAACATAAAACTCGTCGAATCCCCACCGATATTTTCTGCGATTAAATTCCCTCGTCAAATCGATCACGATGAAATTGTAAAGTCCACCATCCCAAACCCTCTTGCAGAATCTCCTGAATTCCGCAGCGCTCATGTCGTTTGCGACGTGATCGCTGTAGATGTGATTGAGATCTTGGCGAAAGAGACATAGAAAATTAGCGTTCTCCCTTATCATCTGTCTGGGCAATCGAAAATAATTCTGCGACAGGTAGAAACAGTCCACGTTGCTGTTTCGACCCCTAACGTAATACGATTCGCATCGGTTCTGTCTCTCCAAAAGCAGATCGTCGAAAATCATGAGATTCTTATCTTCCGATTTCAGTTCTCTAGGATCCGGAACATCGCTAGCATTCTCATAAAATCGACACTCGACGTTTGAAGATGCATTTCTCTTCGTCAGCTCCGTCGCCACACCGTCCAAAATGGTCGAGAGCGGAGCTCCACTCTTGTCGAATTCCTCCCTACTGTCAAAGATTCTGGCTATGACGTACTTGGGCAATCTGAGATCCATGCACTCTAGAAGCAATCTGTATTCGGGTTGAAACAAGCTCTTGCCAAACACGAACAATCTGTCGTAATCCAACCAGTCGGGTCGGGACAACAGATTCATCAACAGATTGATCTTTCCACAATTCGATTTTCCCATTATCAAGCCTCTTATGCTCTTGGGAAAGAACTCGTTATTCGACCTCTTGGTCGCGGCGTCGTTCCAAGACATATCTTTAATGTTCATCTTTGTTTTATTTGTGTTTGTTTGTTATTTTAGATTCTTTTTTCAAACACAAATTTTTTTTTATGTTTTTCAAACTCTGTTTTTAATGTTATTATTATTATTATTTATTTATATCGCACTGTCGCGAGTTCTCTTCAATCCGGATCCACTCGTCATTTTGACTAAATCTTGTATGGGCACCACGGCATCCTTTAAATCTTTCCAATTTTTCGGCGTTCGCTCTAACGCAGCTCGCTTCGCCGGCAGACTGATCAACTTGTCGATCAACGCGTCAGCTGCCCTCTTGCCAGCCACAGAAGCTATTCTACCACTGGCTTCGGAAGCGGCTTTCTTACCAGCATCCAAAGCCGTCTTCTTACCGACCTCAAACGCGAGTTTTCTACCCACATTGCTCGTGAACGCTCGCATTATAGAATCGATGATGCCAGAACCCCCTTGAACGTAAGTCCTGACGTATCCCCTGTTCTTTATCACCAACATATTTTATTTTTATGATATATTTTTGTTTTTTTTTCACTGGTAAATCGTTTTGTCGTTTTTAAATACTTTTATCATTCTAGTGTAAGAATTTACTGTTTTATTTTTTGTTTGTTTGTTTGTTTGTTTCTCTCTCTCTACTTATTATTATATACACATCAATCCTTCAATTCGTTCATCAGCCTTTTATACTGGTTTTTATTCAAAACCTTCTGTCTCAACAATTCGTCAGATACGGCAACTATCTGATTATCTAATCCCGTGTTACCAGCCCGTCTGCTCCCCATCAACAAACTCAATCTCTGAGACAGAGCGTCGGGATCGCTCGGAAGAAAAATAGCGGTTTTCACCCCTTTGTCGGTCACCGATTCGAGGAACTTCTTATGCACATTCCATGTGGGTTTCACGACTTTCGTCCACTTGTAACCTCTGTTGGCTTTGGGTCTCGTCTCTCTGGCATCGTTATTTCTATTCATGGCGTGGGTCTGAACTAGAATGTCGCCGTAATTGTCGAAATCCTGTTCCGTGAAATCTCCAGGCTTGTCGTAAAGGAGCAATCTCCGCAGACCATCGGTTACTTTACATTTATTCGAACCCACGATCAATTCGTCATCGTCCATTTCCACCTCCGTATCACCTGCAAAAGTTCTACCCTCAGAATCCTTATAAATTCCATACGACTGATCTCTCTTACCGCCATCATCATCGTACGATGCGACGCTACTAGTGGTGATAGTCGAAGCCGTATCAGTGTCGCTCTCGCTCATATCTGTTTGAATTCCCGTAGGAACGTAATCCGGTGTAGATTGAATGGAATACCGATTTCCAAAACTAGGAGGCAACGAACCCATTCTCAAAGAACTCTCCTTTATAGGTCTCAATTCTTCCACTATCTCCTTCCTGCTTCGCTCTTGACCCTCCGTCACAGGTTTAAATATTTTTGTGGCTTCGCGTCTGAGTTCCATGTCACTGAGACGTCTGCTTCTCTCAGCAGCCTGAATGTTCTTCTTAGAACGTTCATACTCGGCTAAAATTCGATCTCGGCGTCTAGGATCCATCTGGAAAAACATCTTTTGTTTTAATTGTTTTTATTTATTTTTCAAAATTAAATGTTTAATTATATTTTTATGTTTTTGTGTTTTAAGTAATAAAAAAAAACCTCTTTCCGTCTTAATATAATAATATGAAAATATTCACATCTCAAACTGACTGTGTTAATTGAAGTTTAAAAAAATACGTTTAAACAGTACATGACAAACCGGTTTCTGATTTAACGCATTTTGACAGTAGTGTTTACATTTTGTCAAAAGATCTTCATTCATTCACACATCAATTCACCGAGTGTCGAATTAAGAGAGAATCCTTTTTGATGACTGTTAAACAGTTTCAACACACAATGGAAAACTGATTTTAACAAATCTCTCTCCGATTGCTATCATGAATATATTAAAAATTTTACCACTCAAAACCTAATTGAGCGGAAAATGCGTTTTAAACATTCCGATAAGTGTTTTTGACTTTTTTCAACGAACGCTTAACAGTCAATCTCTCAATCAAGGCAAAACACAAATATCTATTACAGATCAACTCCCTTCGAAAAAAAAAAAAAAAAACCCAAAACTCAATTTTTATCCGTCCCATCAACAGAAAACATCAATGTCTATAATACAGACTATATTCACAATCGACCCTTTTTGAACAAAAAAACCTCATTCACTCATTACGATAACATGTGTTAGTTTTTTACTTCAGGAAGACGTGACTGGGTTTGCAAATTTCCAACACACACCGACGACAACAACACTCTTCGTTCAGATCGAGTTTTATTACGAGAATCGAGCGATCCGATCGCTCGATCAGCTGAGTGGTTTTTTTTGGAGAATTTCTCATAGTGGATGAATTCTCAAAAAAAACCCAAAACTCAATTTTTATCCGTCCCATCAACAGAAAACATCAATGTCTATAATACAGACTATATTCACAATCGACTCTTTTTGAACAAAAAAAACTCATTCACTCATTACGATAACATGTGTTAGTTTTTACTTCAGGAAGACGTGACTGGGTTTGCAAATTTCCAACACACACCGACGACAACGACACTCTTCGTTCAGATCGAGTTTTTATTACGAGAATCGAGCGATCCGATCGCTCGATTAGCTGAGTTTGGGAATTTCTCATAGTGGAGGAATTCCCCTAATAATAATGTCATAAATGGGAGAAAAAAAAAACCCACCGCCTCAAAACAATTGCAGGTTCTAGACCATCTGTACCAACGCAATTGCGGGTTCTGGACCGCTTGTCTAGAGTCTCCAAAACTGTTTTTTGATGATAACCCAGAATCTTTTGCTTTTGATCGCGTTCGCCGACGATGGATCGATGGTCTGATCTGCGATTGGAACGTTGACGAACAATTACGTACAAGATAAAAGTGAACTGTACAATTTCACCCTTTTTTAAAAACGCGCGTTCACCACGAGTATTTGAACGTTAAAAGCGCGATCTAGGAGTCGCGACTGTACATGGGGGGGGGGGGGGGGGGGGGGGGGGGGGATTCAAGACCATGTACAGTTTTTGTGAACAAGCGTGTGGTTTAACATCGAATTCCACGTTGGTGAACGCATCGTGTGCGTATGTTGTACACGTACATGTACAAGTGGTCGTAGTTCGGCAATTATTACCTACTCCCAGTTGACCATACGAACTCCATTTGTAAGTCGCCTGAGATGTGCAATTGACGAATTAATAATTAGCCGCGGTTTGCAGACCAGTTGCGGCTTATGTTATGATTTTGGGATCTGATTTATATATAAATATCAATGGCCCACGTCACTCTATTTCTGAGCAATGAATTAAAAAAAGGGTGTTGATACCACTGTGCCGTGATACTAGATATGGCAAGACTTTGAAGAGGGCGCAGAAATTCGAAAAGTATTATGACATGGCCCCGTACACACGATCAAGGCCTCAATTAATACATGTATTCGATGATATTTTTCATTGGACTGAAATGGGCCTCTGGCCTTCTTCAGGCGATGAAATAAATATCAATCAAATGTAAAATCTAGTGTACGTGTCCAGATGATATTTTCTGGATTGCTTGACCCATTCAAATCCAAGGAATATCCAACCTTGCCTGAAAGTTGTGTCAAGACCCTCATTAATCGTAGTTACAGTTTATAAAATTGTAGTTACGGTTTATTAAATTGCAGTTACGATTTACGAAATCATAGTTACGGTTTATTAAATTGTAGATACGATCTACTAAATCTTAGTTACGGTTTGAAAATTAACCAATCAGATATTTAAGAATTAGAACATGAACCCATCAGATTTATTTATTTATTTATTTATTTATTTATTTATTTATTTATTTATTTATTTATTTTTTAAGGTCACATACTTATGCACAAATGGCTAATCGTGACCGTGACAGTTTTACGGGTAGAGGAAGCCGAAGTACCCGGAGAGAACCACCGAGCAACGACGAGCAGCTGCCAGCTCCCCAACATCGTAACTCCACACTGCAGCACGGGCAGAGTTAGATTGGTTGAAGACGTGCGCACCACCGACGTGCAGTACGCCTTAGTACACGACGTCATCGTCCCCCCATCCGGACAATGGGGGTTAAGTCTCTTGCTCAAGGACACAGCGCGGGAGTCCGAATCGATCGCTCAGACGGTCACCCATCCGAGGATTAACCGGGCTCGATGTTGCTTAACTTCGGTGATCAAACGAGAACCGGTTACCTTCAACGCCTCCGCGCCCTCAAACCCATCAGATAAAGCCTAACAAAAACATAATATTCTATTGGAACGTCAAGCACTTTGTGGTTTCTGGTTGAATACCAGAATCATCCCATTCACAGACACATATGAATATACCTATTCCCACTCGCGATCTTGGTCTCCGTCTGTCCGTCCATTCGTCCGTACAACCGTGCGTTACCATATTTTTGCATTATATCACCGGAACTATATACGACGATGGAGTAATTTCTGATATGGCTATAGGGGCCAGTTGGTGAAGTAATTCAAGCATAATCTCCTCTCCATTCGGAAGGGTGGTGTGTGTGGAGGAGAGGGTTGGGTGGTGGGGATGTGATATAGTCGGGATAAAGCCAACTTGTCCCAAGTCATTTGAGACATCAGTTAAAATTTAATTAAAATACATTAATAATAAGGTCACTGTACATGGGCAAGCCAATCAATCCAATGGGTAGAACTTCTCCTGGGTACCAAGTTTCGTCCCGATCGTTCCAGCAGTTTTTGAGTTTATAGGTGCAAGATTTCTAAAATATATAATAGAAGACAACGATCTATTAGAATTAATGCTTGATAATCATATTATTCACCCAGCTGTGATATGTTACACGACCAAAAAGTATAATCTCTCGAAAATAACGATATGAAACTTTATACTTTTCAATGGTACACTCTTGTAATATCGGCCGCGACAGCAGAGGCTTCAATATTGAATCGTCAAATTTCGGTGTACGTCCGTAGAGCTCCCATGCGTTTCTCGTGATCCACGGAAAGGTCAAAATTGCGGGGACAATATACATGGATCCAACAGCAATAGGGTATATAAACTTCTTGTTCAACTGAAACGGGTAGAAACGCGTTGTACATCAAATGTTTGTGTACTCTTAATACGGCGCGTCGAGCTATGAATGGGATGATTCTGGTATTCAACCAGAAACCACAAAGTACTTGACTACTACGATTTGCTACTTCGTAACTACAATTCAATGAACCGTAAGTTCGGTTTAGTAAATCGTCACAACAATTTAATAAACCGTAACTACAATTTAATAAACTGTAACTGCGATTTAGTAAGTCGTAACTATAGTTTACTAAACGGTAACTACGATTTTATAGTTTACTAAACGGTAACTACGATTTACTAAACGGTAACTACGATTTACTAAACGGTAACTACGATTTACTAAACGGTAACTACGATTTACTAAACGGTAACTACGATTTACTAAACGGTAACTACGATTTACTAAACGGTAACTACGATTTACTAAACGGTAACTGCAATTTAATAAAACGTAACTACAATTTACTAAACGGTGACTACGATTTAGTAACTCGTACCACAACTTACTAAATGATAACTTCGATTCAGTTAATCGTAACTACAATTTAATAACTCGTAACTACAATTTAATAAACTGTAACTACAATTTAATAAACCGAAACTACGATTTAGTAAATAGTAACTACAATTTAAAAAATAATTCCAGTTAACGCCTCAACGCTGCATGCCGTATGTATGTGAAACGTCATTAAATCATTTTATAATGTATATTTGATAGTTTGAACTAGGGTTTAATCCCTGGAAGGGGACTTTTTTGGTTCTCGTTTTTCGTAGTGAAAGTCCGTCATGAAATGGGAATTTTCCGGTTCTCGTTTCTGAATATCAGTCCCGATACCAGAGAAATTTATAGGACAGAACCGTGAATCAAAGTTTGCGTACCGCCACCTTTGATTCCCGATTCTAGTCTAAGAATTTCCCGGGCATTACGACCGATTTTCAGCAACGGTAACCGGGAAATTCCCGTTTGCGAGATTAAACCATAGCGCCAACAGCGAAGCTGTCTCGGAAGAACTTGATATTCGCCGTAATCTCATAAACTATAATACGCAATTGTTGATATTATTTCTATGAATTTCCCGGATATCGTGATTGACTTTTAGAAGCGGAGCCGCTGAGCCGAGCAATTCCCGTTCCCGTGATAAAACCTTACTTTGAACGAGGCCTAAAAGCTGCTGTTTTTACGCTCCATTGTGTTTCACCGCGTAGTAGTTCGCCGTCGTTTATACAACCAAGGACCAATACTATAAAAATTCTACAATTGTATTTTCGAGAATTTTATTTTTTATCTGTTAATATAAATAAATGAAATGAACAAATAGCATTTCAAAAGACACAGCAATTAACTTACCAGTATGTTGCCACCAGGCTCGAAGCCAGAATCTCAAAATTTTCCGACATGGTGGGGCGAGAATTAAATTTTTCTGACGGTGTTCACGGGTTGATGACCGTCGGTACGAACTTGAAACCTAACTCAATATAATTCTTTAAAACAATATGAAACGAAACAGACAGGAACGGTCGTTTATTATTATTACTTCAAAGAATTACTTTCGTTTAACTAAAGTAATTCTTTAAAATAATAATAATAATAATAATAATAATAATAATAATAATAATAATAAAAATAATAATACAAAAAATGTTAAGTGTAGATGACTACTCGCGTGCCATATACTTCAAACGCGCACTTTCATACGAAGGATATTTGGAATATACTGATATTTTTGCATAATAAAAATTGTGGTTTCGCCAAATAGTCAACTTTTTTTAAAATATCGACTTTCTAAGAAAATATTGGCATTCGAGCAACCAACAATTTTTTCGACGGTCAACAATAATTTAGGACAGACATTGTGAGAGGGAGGAGCGAAGCCCCCCCCCCCCCCCCCCCCCCACCCACACACACACACATACGCTCTAATTTAGGGGCTGTTTGCCAATCGTCATGCAAAACACTAATGACTCGCTGTTTGCCAATCGTCATGCAAAACACTAATGACTCATTTCCACCATTCAGAGCCATAAGGAGAAAATACAAATTCTCGAAAATACAATTGTAAAAGATTTATTGTATTGACACTGGCGCTCTGTTTCATCTTATTCGCAAACCAGGTATTTGAAACCTTATACATCTAATTCTCTCCACCACTCCTTTAATTTAGTACTGTCATAACGAAAGACGACAGGGAATTTCGACCGAATTGCATTTGATTTGTGATCTGGTCGAAATTCTGCCCACTTCCTGCTCACAACACTTTAGAATCTCCTCTGTCGAAAAATGCAAACATTACATTCAATTGAATACTGTCGTTGTTGTTTCTTGCTTTAGTCTTAATTTGGCCATATTTTACTCATGAAATTTCCAATCATTTCCCAGAAGTTTTAACTGACTGAGTATACGTTTCCCTTTTGTGTTAAGTTTGTTGGTGTGGTTTCTGTGTATGCCTCCACCTGTGACACATAAGTTTATCCAGCAAGTATTCATATTGCCATACCTCCCACAATGTTATATCCTTGCTTTCCCCTTCACCAATGGAAAACTTACCGACCCTCCAACTTCGGGACGCATCTTCCCTACGGTCCACGGGTATTGCCTAACTCTTGTTTTCGCTCATCTCAGTCTGAATAACAATTTACTGAATTTACTCTGTATACAATTTGTCAATACTCCGTCTAAACTACCCGATTAGAACAACTAATTAGAACAAAACTATAGTCGGCAGATCTTTGATGTTGAGGATCATCACACCTGAACTGGAAACAATAGGTGTAAGGCGAACAGGAATGGCCGGCATGGTGTACATGTATCACGGCCTGATCGAGATAAAAACGCTCTTCAAGAGCTAGACCAAATGAGGTGCATGTAGGGAGGAGGAGGCGAACTATTTTTTTCTGCTCGCAATGGCACCAGGAAAATATTTTATTCCCTCGACTTATGCCAGCTCTAAGAATGTGTATTCCTCGTCAATGAAGATATCCGGCCTTTCATGGGGAAAAATGAATTTCTCGTGGCAATTGGAGCACAGTTTTTGAAGGTTTAACCCCCTGCATAGTGCATACTAATATCAAAATTTCAGGCTGCACACTTTTCCATAAACAACTAGAAATTTAACCAATTCAATCTTATTTGACAGAGCTGAGCTCTGTCACATATGATTGAATTGGTAACATTCCTAGTGCGTCAAGGGCAAAACTTTCTTGTTGAATACTTAATATTTTGACATCATTGTGCAGAGAGTTAAATGCTCAGAAAGTGAAGGAATAACAGAATGACCCAAGAAATATCAAGGTAAGAGTACTTGAACTCATTTACGGGATGTCATTCATGGATGTAGATATGACAAACATATTTGAGGAAAAGAGAGGTTCAGGTCAACCCAATCCCCCACCCTCGTGACTACGCTGCTGTGCTCTTGCGATCATAGCACAATGTGACACGTCAAAGCTTCCGCGAGCAGATGTAGAAATACGCTAACACAGATACATCAACAGAAAATATCTGCAATTATGAATGAAAGACAATTTCTGAAATTACAATGGGAGTATTTTCAAACTACATTGTATAGATCATGGGCAAAGATTATCCATAGAAAATAAAGAAGTGTAATTTGCTTGATATTCCACTGTTAATTTAGCTTTGAATGTTAATCCAACAAAAGTGATGAAAGAAATTATTTTGAGAGAAAATGACTCTCAATATTTTAATGGTATTCATTGCTTTTATTTCACATCATGTCATCCAGCGGTTACCAGATGGAAATGCCCTCATCGTGTAAACATCTTGTAGCTGAAGATTCCGAATATCACCAAGGATAATGATTTGATTCCAGTATTATTACTGCGCTGTTGTGCTCTATCGGCCTCTTTGTGGATTCGCTTTATATATTATGAGAGTTTGACTATAGGGGGAGAGAGATTTTTCTTGTGATTGGACTGGTTGGGCAGGTGAGGTCAATACTAAAAAGAGCCTCTGACATCAGTGATGCAAGACATCGCTGTGTGTTAGTCTGGCCCACAGCGATGCACGACATCTCTAATTTCTGACGAAATAGTTACGGTTTGCTTTACGCAGGTAATTTCTGTGCGAGCATTTTTGAACTAATCTCCCAACCTGTAACAACGAGTAGAGTAATAAAAAATAATAATCAACCAGTAGTGTAATATTAACTAGTGATATAATAGAAATTAACCAGTTGTGCAATAATCAACTAGTGATTTATTAGAAACCAATACTACATGTAGTATAATAACCACCAATGCAATAAAAGTCCATGGAAGCGCGGTGTCTCAATGATTACGGTATTGAAAGGCCCATAGTTCAATCCTCATCAGGGATAACTAGGTTGAGTCATTTGACAAGGCACTTACTCCCGATTGCCAACGTGGATGCACCATAGCGCGGTGTACTAATCCGTACTGCACGTTGATGGAGCACTTGTCTTCAACCAATGCAAGCCTTACTTGTGCGGAATTAGCACGTTGGGGAGTCCGACAGTTGCTCGCTGTTGCTCGGTGGTTTTCTCCGGGTACCCCGGCTTCCTCCACCCGTACAACTGTCCGACACGAGATAACCCTGGCTGTCGAAAGTGTAGTGAAACCTTAATAAATAAATAAATAAATAAATAAATAAATTAATAAATTAATAAATAAATAAATAACCTCTGTTTACTATTCATGAACTGAAATTATTTAGAAATTGTTTTGGATACTCCTTTCTGAAATTGTGACATGGATATGGTTAACTTAAAACAGAAATTACCATTGTATCGCGAGATGCTCTTCAGCGACAGCAAATTTCGTATTAACGACCTTTAATTTTCCGCATCATATCTTGCCAGTTGGTGTAACAATAGACAGGGAAAACAAGTACGAATTTCAATACGAAAATGTTTCTCGCATGTTTGCTCTGAATAAATTGACGCGTGTTGCTTTGCAGGTAAGAGAGATCGCAATCCTCCCTGCAAAGACTTTGTTCCAGTCCTAAATTAGATTAAAATTATAGAAATTTACAGTCATTCAGTATCGCATCATATAACTTTGTTGGAGTGCACGCGAGATTGTGTCGCTATAGGTGTGATTCAGATTCGAACATATGGCCAGGTATTAACTGTTAATTTCAATCAGATGAATTGCTTCCATTCGGAGCCCGATGGTCGTAAATTCAGTGATCGTCCCATGACCAAATGGAATATTTAATCAAAATGTAAAAGAAATCATAATTTTTCTTTGTATTTTAACTTAAGAAAATCAGAACGCCACGACGCTCGAACTCAGTACACTTAATCGACAAGTATTTCATAAATTCATATATGTTTTTATTTCAGACCGAGCTCAGTACCTTTCGGAAGTAAATATATTTCTTTCACTGAAATATCTATCCTGGTTTTACTTAATTATTTATTTTACTTTATTACTATTTTTCAATGGCATCGTGTTTCTTTTCTCAGTCCGACCTTTACCTTCGCAGTATTATATGACCCCCCGACGATGATTCTCAGATAAATCTATGATCCCCCTCCCGACTTCCCGGATAAGTGGAAAAAGTCATACGGGCAGTCACACGAAACGGACATTACTCTAACGACTCTTTAACTCTTCCAGTTTTCAGCAGTAATGAAAGTCATCAAACGGAATAACCGTGGCACAAGTTAGGGCCATATTCTGGTACTAGCAGCGATCAGTAATTTACTAGATAGCAGACAATCCTAAGCTGAGGTAGCAAGCTAGTATTATCAACAATGGGGAAGGTACCAACCGAAGTATTCTGAAGGTGCAAACCAGTATCAGTGATTTAGTTTGGGACTCAACACAAGAGAATTCTGTATACAGAATATTTTTCACGGAACCACTTTCTAGGATAAATCTCTGCCTATAGTATTTGGTCATCAAAATTTGTTCGCATGTTTTTGTCTTGTTACAATTTATGGGAGAGTGCCTGCAAATCCTTACAGACTACGCAATTTCACTTGAAAGATAAAATTAAGCATATCCTCTGACTGTAAGCCTATAAGTTATGGTACGTACACTTCAAACTAAGGCCCAAATGTGGGCTTCCAGCACTCTACCAGTTAAAAATATAACAGCCAAAAGGATTTGGGTTGTCCGGCAGGACTTTAGGGCAACCTTTCCCCAAAATATCATCGTCAGCCCAAGGCCCTAGCCCCTCTCTACACGGAGCCAGGCAGCGAATGCGACGGCTCACAAGATGCCCTACCGAGATGAACATGCCAAGAATTTTGCGAAAAATGTGAAAACTCCCAAAACAGCAGATTTCTACATCGTCCACTGTACATAAATCTGTCCTCTTTGCACCGAAGCCGGGTAAACCCCAGACACGCCTTAAAAATAAGAATGGCATCTAGACCAAAGCACAGAGGACAACAGGGATTCTGACAAAATGATACTGAAAATACAGGGAGACCCATCATGACCTGATATATGAGATAAAATCTCACCCGAGGGGTTAGATTTAATAAATCCATCATGACCTGATACATGAGATAGAAAAATCTCACCCTTCGGGTGAAGTTTTCCTATTTCACACATCAGGTTATGATGGATTATTTTTCTCACACTCCCGGAGCTTCGTTTTCACCCTCCGATTAAACAAGGCTATATACGACAATTTTATAGCTTCTAAATCACCGTTCTGATCTGAAAAATAATTAGCCAATCTGTTTTTTTTCGGGTGGTGTTTCAGTATATACTCTACGTATATACCACCGACACCAAACCAATGGCCCATACTCGTAGGGTTTATTATGATCCCCGATGAGTCTGGAGGTGGGATGGGGAAATCGCACCCGAGGGGCAAGATATTTGAACCAGAGGGGCAAGATATTTGAACCAGACCCGAGGCTTGCCGAGGGTCTGGTTCAAATATCTTGCCTCAAGGGTGAGATTTCCCCATTCCCACCTTCAGACTCATCGAGGATGATTTTTCTCCCCACACTCGAGGATTACGTCATTATAGATAATTGGCGGTCACGTGCTGACATACCCAATTTATCAAGTCGTATTCCTTTCGAAAAACGAACAATTTCATCGGAAAGATCGAACAAAAGTTAGGTAAATACCATAGGTGTATACTAAAAAATTGATTTGTAACACTGTCCGTTAAGGAGTTAATGAATTTGCGCGTGTCAAACTCTAATGTAAAGGGCATTGTGAGATTATTGATCGATCGATAAATTCGCGCAGTGATATTATTAAATCTGCAGAGAAACATGGGGTTGAAAAAAATCAAGTTTAATATTTGAATAATAATTAAATATAGAGTCTATATCAACAAAGAACAGATAAATAGGTAATAAACGAACACAATTTACAGTTTATTTACATTTGTGCTGACGAGTATGAAATACTACCGGCGACCTAATAAAATATGCAAATGAGTATGTCACGTGGGGTGGGTGGGATAGAAATATCCCACCCTGCTGTCTCTCCAGGGACACGCGTATGTTTCACGTATTGTGGGGGGGGGGGGGGGGGGGGGAGAAAATGTGTTTATCGCTGTCTAGAAAGTTGACGTCTTTCATCAAGGTTGTAACTTAAAGTACCTTGGAATGTGCGGGGTGATCGTAGCTTCATCAGCCTGTACGGTTAATGGTATCACTGTAGTAAATATTTGAATTAGAGTTACCCGCCTTGAAAAGTTGCACTCGGAAGTGATGCAATCTACAAAACTGGGCAGCCATGGGAAAATATATTGTTTCAATAAACAGTTGAAGCATTCCACTGACATCTGGCATTGTTGTTGAATATTCCACATAAATAAAGAGGGTGATTTGATGACTTTTTGTACCTAAAAAATACAACTGACTATTGGTGTGTTTTTGTTGAGAATTCCCTAAAAAATATGTGCACGTGATCAATACTTCCCTTCATGTCAGTTTTTCTCTATTATTTGTTGCATGACCCCCCTGTTTTAGGGTCAAAAAAGTTGTCTGAAGGGCTATACTTCACACAGATATTTGAATGCCCCAATTAAAGTGATGCGATCATATTTTCTTCGCCTGAACGTTATAATGGTCGCCTGTGGGAAAATATTTAGTACTGTGATACCTAATGTGCTTCGACGACAAGAATTCCTGAAAAATGTTTAGATGACCGGAGGTTTTCCTCGGTGTTTCATTTGCTTTGATGAATTCGGCCGTATTTGTCGACTCGAAACGAGAAGTAGTAGTCATTTTGTTTGTTTACAATGGCAGACGATTTTAAATAGTTCCGTAATCAAGTATTCAAATTTTTCACATGGTGTATGTGAGAGAGTAGTTACGTGAGCTTTATTAAATAGGGAAATTTTCCATGACTTTCTTACAAAGGCTGCGTATACAAAATGGAGTAGGGGGTGGGAGAAATTACGTTGTGCCAATAGGGACAGTGGAAGCAATAATATAAATATTGGTCTCTGTTTTATCGAACATGGCAAGGTCACGTGAGTTGGCTTTGAGTGGCTTTCGGCTGTAAATGGGCCTATTTCACAAACCTTTAAAATTCTCATTTTCCATGGTGTCCTGGACATGTCCAGGGTGGTACTAATGATGGACCTCTGAGTCAAAACCACAAATATGGAGAAGGTGGGTACAAAAGCAACGCGCTATGTTATTATGACGTTTTAGATATGGCTGATCTCTGATGAGTCGCGATTTCATATGAAATATCTGTACCAAGTTCACTTCAATCGATCTGAGCTGAGAATTATCTACTGTTGAGTGCCTAATAATCATACATGTATGATTATTCTTTTTCGAACAAAATTCCCACCTGTATGATCCTTATTTGGTCCTGTATGATTATTAATTTTCAACAATCGAATGTGCAAAGCGCCCGCTTATCTCAAGAAGTTCACCAAAACAAACTAGTATGGTACTTGTACAAGCAAACACAGGATGCAATGGAAATGTTAACTGGTAGAGATTTGGAAGCATATATTTGGGCTATATTCTGAAGTACTGCTACCATAACTTTACGACCTAGTAAGTACCCAGTGGATGTGCTTCATGCAGAATTAATTAGTCTATAAGGTTTTGCCTTGGTGCAATTTATGGGAGAGTGCCTACAGGCACTCTCCCATAAATTGCAACAAGTCAAATCCATGTGAAAATTATGATAACCGAAAGTAATTTAGCCATTCACCATTTCAGGAGCATCAGATGTCTGAAAACGGTTCAGAGCATAGCGGTTGGTTCACATCTTGGAATTTTCCACCCTATACTATTATTCGACCCTATACTATTATTAATTTTCAGGAAATTTTCCACCCTGTACTATTAGTTTGCCCTGTACTATTATTAGGCACTCGAGAGTAGGGTCAGATGGATTTTAGTGAACAAGGTTCAGGAATTTCATATCAAATCGTGACGAATTTGAGATTCCTTTTACCACGTAATGTGTAATTTAACCTTTTAAATAATGTAACGGCTAAAGTTGGCCAGCACTGTTCACAGAAAAAAATCATCCAAATTTTGTAATTTTTTTCATTCCTGCTACAAAACATCGCCTATTACCACCCATATGATCGAGCTCGTCCAGCTCGTTCCAAAGAGGGGTCACAAGCTATGTTTCAAGACAAAAATGAAAATGTTTAGTAATTCAGGAGATGTTTTCTGTAAATTTCATCTGTTCTTTGTATCAGGTGGACAGTTAATGAAAAATAAAAAAAAGATTAATTTAATTCAACTTCTGGATCCAACTCTCTCACAACGTTACCACGTCGGCGTTGATGTCCGACGCCATTTCCGTATTAGACGTGCTGTGAACGATATTTTCCGTAATGAGCTATTTGATAGTGATTATGTGATATAACGTTTGTGCAAAAGCAGGACATCCATTAAGACAGTTTCATTAACTGGTAGAGTGCTAAATTATTTTTGGCCAAGCAAATTTCTTCATATGGTTTTGCCTTGTTACAATTTATGGGAGAGTGCCCACAGGCTCCCTCTCCCATAAATTGCAACAAGGCAAATCCATCCTTACAGACTAAATAATTTCACTTCAAACATAATATGAAACACATCCACATAATTTAAAGAATTTAACTTGGGGTAACCACACTTCAGAGTAAAGTCCAACTTTGGGCTTACCGGCCAAACTAATCACCATGTCGACACTTAGGGTTGGCAGGCGCCTTCTTAATTACTAGCTGGCGATTTCGAGTTGGGAGTGACTGGTCTTTGGCGGCGAAAAGAAAATTTCTCAGCACTTTTCATCCATAGAATGGAAAACATAAGGTTGCTGTCCCGTTTAACACGCTGCATATAAACATGGCGGAGTTTGTTTCCTTGAAATATCTGTACTGAACAGATTTAAAAAATGCATCTGCTTCTGCAGTATCCACACCGCACCATCCAACATTATTAGTAAATTAATCCCAAATTTGAGGCTCTGCCACATTCAGCTAATAGGGTTTAATCTGAAGCCTATATGGAACTAAAGAGTCGAATACATTTGTACGAAAGGTGTGGTGAGGGGTCTGGACGTCATATGTAATAAACACAAGGTTACTCAGTTGGAGGGGAGAGCGATGTTTCAGTGGTTACGGCATTGGACTTCAATCGAAAGGGTCCATGGTTCGATCCCCACCAGGGGTAACTGCGTTGTGTCCTTGGGCAAAGCAGGCACTAAACCCGATTTCCCACGTGTGGGCACAGTGGTGGTGTGTATTAAGGCGTACTGCGCGTCGATGGTGTACTTGTCTTCAACCAATGCTAACCCTGCTTGTGTGGAATTAGTGTGTTGGGGAGTCTGACAGTTTCTCGCCGCTGCTGGTGTGGTTCCCTTCGGCTTCCTCCACCCGTAAAACTGTCCAACACGGGGTGACCCTTGCTGTCGAAAGTGTCGTGCAATCCCAATAAATAAATAAATAAATAAATAAATAAATAAATAAATAAATAAATTCAGTTGGAACATATACGTGTGTTCCATTTTAGTGGACTCACCCAGACACTCAAATACGCCCAACGTTCTGCAACACCCTGTAGTAAGTATCTTTAACTCCAGCAAATAGTGAAGTAAAAGACGTCATTTACCACGTTTCATCATTTATCAGCTCGCGTGCGAAAAACAAACCATAATCATACTCCAATAAGCAATTCAATAAATATAATTAAGGTATACATAAATATTTAACTCAGGAGATCTGCCACGAAATAAGAAATGAAAGGAGCAAAGCAATCGGTTACACTTGGGAGACGATACAATTGAATTAGCTTTTATATCCTGATAAACGACTTAATTAAATAACAAGTGGAGCCTGCTTCGATTCTATTTAGTGCGCATGACAAATGAGATAAATTGGCAATAAGCTGATATTTTACCTCTGCGACTCACGCGATGTTGTTTCTTCAGGTGAAATCCTTCTAATTTACGACGCATTGAGATTTATAATTAATTGATTGGAAAACTTGGTAACGTGAGTCGTGATATAGAAGGCACTGAAGATGAATTGAGGAAAAAGAGAAATTATGTTTAACCCGTTCAACACTAACGCCCTGAAAGGTATGATTTCTGTCAATAATGTCAACGGCGAAATGTGCGAAACCATCCTGGTTTGTTGGGAGGTTCAGTAATTATTTAATCCAACAGCTCTGTCGAGCTGTTGGATTAAATTATTACCGAGCCTCGCTTCAGATTTTTGTCTCTTTATATCCATGACTAATTTATTTCTTCACGCAAAAATGTATGCACACCTGTTTGAAAGGGTCAACCCATATTTATATATCGTCCCTTGAACGCATAAAGGGGCCAATGGCAAGGCTAAAGAATTGTGGGTGGCATCTTGATACAAGGACGATGTATATAACCAATACTTATACGACCCCTCAGTTCTTAACTTCTTAAACAGTGGAATCATATGACAGGAGTTGAAAGGGAAACTTCCAGGATTCTGGTTTGGGAAAGGCGCTATATTTCAATCATGGGTTATGATGCGAAGCGAGGTAGCGGCGAGTTGGGAACGAAAACGAAAGATGTTTTCCACTCTCGGCGGCTGCCACCTGGGCCTGAGGGAAGGAAAAATAGAGTTGCTTCAATGTGTAAAATCCGCGAAGGAATTACAGGTTACGACAAAACAATACAACAAAAAATAAATTCCTAATCCCGCGTGCTTTGCCAGGCAGACCTCACAATCTTTCAAAATGTACATGACTCAAAGGTTACGCATTTCTTCAACATATAAAGTGAGTTGCATATATCATCACAGAATTTCCGCCAAAATAAATAGCAAAAACTAACGCGCGATCTCGCATTGGCGAGATCGCGCGTTTGTTTTTGGTATTTATATTGGCGGAAATTATGTTAAGACGTAAACATCGTGGATGGTATAGAAAAAGTCAAGAAGGTAGAAAAACCTCACAACACTTTTTTCCCTATAGGTTACCAGTATGTTATATAGCGTAACCTACTGATGAAGTAAGTCCAGGCCTACTAACATTTCAGCAGGGGAAAGGATGGCTCAGTGGTCAGAGCGATTGGCGCTAAACCAGCAGATCGACAATTTGATCCTAGCCAGAGGTAACCACGATGTGTATTGGGGTAAAACGCTTAATCCAAATAGCCCATGTTTTGGCAAGGTGGCGCTGTGTTCTAGAGGTACTGCACGTTGATCTTACCTTGGCTACAACCGCTGCTAACTCTGCCTATGCAGAGTTAGTAAGTTGTAGTGTCTGATAGATGCTCGCCTCTGCTCTGTCCAGATACCCTGGCTTCCTCCACCAATAAAACTGGTCGATACGATGTGACCCTGTGTGTTGAAATTGTCTTCAAACTTCAATAAACAAACAAGAAACATTTCATGAGTATATTGTATTTTCAGTTTAGAAATGTGTAATATCGCATAAATTATGAAACACAACATTTAGTACTCTGTTCTGATTGCCAGGACTGATTTTAACAACAGTTGTTTTATCTGATGCAAAATTGAAGGGTCGTCCAACCTGACATTGGTCAAATTTCAGGAAAATTTTGTCCAAAAAGCGCCATAAAGAAATGACCCAAATAAATATTTATACCAACATGTTTGGAATTAAACATGGAACACGTGGAGACTGAAATTTGCCATGGAACTGCAGTGATGCAATATCTGAAAGTCTACTATAGCCTAAGTAAGAGACCAAAAGGTTGACCATAAAATACCTTAAATTGACTGAATAGTATTTTTTACAGGCTGGATGAAATTTTGTTTGCCATTTATGAGAAGAATGAGCGGGGAGATCAATTCCAGTCCATGGTATCTACAATTCCCAAATTCTTCCATTTTGTCTTCTTTTTGCTTTGTTGAAAAATGTTCAGCGGGGGTCAACTCCATACAGTTCAGTACAACATGTTTGGAGGCACAAGTGACTTCATCCATGAAAACTGAAGAATGTGCGATGTGAACACTTTGCAGTAATTATACCCCATAATTCTGTTGAAGATAGTTTAACCCCTAGCACACTGGTAGTGCCACAGAATCTTTTCCTATCGCTCTCTTTTTCTCTAGTTTAACTATGAATTTACCCAATTATATCTTGTTTGACAGAGCTCACGGAGGTCTGTCAAACAAGATATACTTGGTTAAATATCAAATTGCATTACAGGAAATATTTGCTGCTGAAAACTTTGACATTTTGACATCAGTGTGCAGAGGGTTAATATATTCTAGTCAAATTCACAAAAATGATTGCTTTAATAAACCAAGGGAAAACAAAACCTAAATTATTTATTTGGTAACATTTGTGTCATTTCTGTTGTTTAGTAATAGCAATTTCTATTTGATTGCTCACCTAAAGTGAATAATAGCCGCAAAGATTGGAAAAACCATCAAAACTAACGGTCCCTCATGAAGAAAAATTCTGTATCAGCCAACTGATTTGGTTTAGAATTTGTGGATGTTCATTCTGTGTTTTACTTTGCATAATTTATTTTGGAACTATCTTCTCCTGTACTGCGTTTCTGAGGAGACGTGACTATTATCAGAACCAGCCGATTTTACAACAGTAATAGCTGATTTGTTGATTAAATCTAATTTGATAGTCAACGAAAGGCGTGAACAACGCTAGTATTGACACGATTATGAAATTCCATGATCAAGTTTTGATGACGAATAATAGATTATTCTAATCGTACCCTGTGACCTCAAGAAAGAACTATATAGAAAACAGTATTTTGGGTCATTATTTTCTCGAGCCAGACATTTTTAGGCATGCCGACATGCTGAACGCCTACTGCTCTCAGAGAAAAATACAGACTCCTGGCCATCTCAGGCCCAATCCTGAGTCTAGACACAGGTTTGGACCTGACGGGGTAAAGCGTCTAGTAATAGCTACATTGAGATTTAAGAATGCAATTGCAGTCCTTGGCAAACTGAGGAGGACAATTATTTTTATCTTACAATCAACATGTATTTTGTCTGTATTAACTCCGCAGCTGTCGTGTATCCGACCCCCTGATACAGATTTTTATCAGGGGGTCGGATACAAGCACGTTCCTTTCGCGTGAGTTCCATTTTTTTCTGTTTGTTCATCCGTACGAGTAAATAGTTCGTTATATATTCGTCTACATTCTTGACTTATCCCCAATATATTGTAAGATAAAATGATTATTACCATTATGTGGATGTACAAAATATGTATCCGAGTCTCGCTCCGTATTCTAAGGGCAGATCACGACTCGTCTTCGACTCGTCGTGATCTGCCTTTAGAACCCGGAGCGAGACTCGGATACATATTTTGTACATCCACATAATGGTTATAATCTCTATGTATTCCCATACTTTCCAGAAAGCCACACTTGGTGTCATGTGTTGTAGCTTTGTACTGCTTTCTTATATCAATTACAATGTATTTTGGATATTCTGCGGCCTCTGACACTTCTTACGAGCACGGTGGGGAGGAGAGTAATGACTTTTAATTCATCAGATGAAAACCCATAATCGTCGATTTTGAAATTGTTGTCGATTATGGGTGTTTCTGACGATTAGTCGACTTCTCGATTAATCATGACAGGCCTGAACAAAAGCACGATTATTTCGGTTAATGAGTTCATTCATCTGTAATTTCATAAGCGTTCGAGTCTCATTTCAGTAATCTAATCAACAGGGAATGTTTGTGTTGTCGATATATGTTGATATGTGATTCCCCGTGGCACGAAACACATGGTCAGCAACTAATGGTTACTAAACCCTTTACCTAACACGAAAAGCAGACGACACATACAAATAAAATTCTTGAAGCACTAATTGTTTTTATTGTTTGCATCAAAAACATATCTTATGATGCGGTGCGTCCTTGAGCAAGGCACTTCACCCATATTGCCCACGTGGGGGCATGGTGGCATTGTGTACTAAGGCGTACTGCACGTCGATGGTGCACCTGTCTTCAACCAAAGCTAACCCTGCTTGTGTGGAGTTTTAGTATGTTGGGGAGCTAACAGTTGCTCGCCGTTGCTCGGTGGTTCTTTCCGGGTTCTCCGGCTTCTTCCACCCGTAAAACTGTCGTGGTCATTAGCCAGCGTGCAGAAATATGTGACCTTAAACAGCAATAAATAAATAAATAAATAAATAAAAATGCAGCGTATCCGGTGTTTTTAAAGATCTCAGTAGCTTGGCTTCTTCAAAGACCTCCGTATAGATTCAGGATTGAAACAAATTACAGCAGTAGTGGAATATAAGTCCCGGAATTTAGGCCCAATCTGCAATCAAGCCTCACTTTTCGTCAGCTCATCTACAAGGAGGAGGTGATATGACCTTTTTCTGACCTCGCAGTTTACTTACAATTATTTTCAATTAGACAGCCTACTCGTTGAAATCAATGCGCAGCAGTTGTGAAAGATATTCAATATATTTTATACGCGATTACCAAACATAAAAGGTTTTACCAATGAGAGCAATATGTTACTAAACTCGAAAGTTAAAACGGGCATCGAAACTAAATCGACTAGCTTTGGCATAGTTCAATGTGCGTTTAGTACTTAGAAATATTAATAATCCAATTAAATTTACACTGGCTGACATTTCACTCACGCATAGGTTTATTAACCCTTTAAACACTGATGGTATATAACCATGACAGTTCAAAGCCATCAACTGGTAGAGTCTTTATTCATTACTTGGGAGAAAGCTAATCAATATTTTCAACATGAAATACATATATATATATATAAATAAACACACCAAAATAGGAGAGGCGTGTGGAGAAAATATGTAGGTGGTTCTGGTGACGGAGACTAGCATAATGAATATATTTTTTTTATCATAATAAATATATTTATTTTATTGCTCTCTATCGTTTGAACTATTTTCATTTTTATATATATATATAAATTATAATATTGAAAAGTTACTTGAAGGGACATGGCGCGTGTGGGGTGGGTAAGGTAGGGTGGGGTGGGTTTGGGTGGCTAGGAAAATATTTTTGTTTGTTTGATTTATATGAAAGTATTCTTTTGATTGGCCTGCCACACAAATTCACTGCGCAACTATCAATATTATCTTCAACCAATGCTAACCCTGCTTGTGTGGAGTTAGTATGCCTGGGAGTCTGTTAAGTTGCTTGCCGTTGTTCAGTGGTTCTCTTCAGGTACTCCGGATTCCCCCACCCGTAAAACGGTCCAACACGTGGTGACCCTGGCTATCAAAAGAGTTGTTAAACCCCAATAAATAAATAAATAAATAAATAAATAAATAAATAAATAAATAAATAAATAAATTTTATGAATTCAAGTCGTATCGTCGGATCCTGGACCGGAAAAGTGGCCTTTCGCATTCAAATGGTTAAAACAAACAGCATCGTTGTTTCAAGCATGCGATAAGATTACTTGTTTTGACACAACAACAAGCAAGCACCCAAAATAAATTAATTCGATTTATATCACATCACATAGGGCATTTCCCGAACATTAAAAGATTGGTGACCCAGTTGTGAGACCACTGTCCATCGATCCAGACCAGCAGTAACTGCGTTTGGTACTTTGGCAAGACACTTAATCCCGACTGTCCACGTGAGGGTACCTTCGCGCTGTGTACTAAGGCGTATTACATGTCGATTGTAAACATGCCTTCAACCGCTCCTAACTATGCTTGTGAAGTCTGCCAGTTGCTAACCGCTACTCGGTGGTTCTCTCGAGGCACTCCGGCTTCCTCCACCCTTAAAACTGTCAGACACGAAATGGCCCTGTTGAAAGTGTCGTCCAACCTCAAACAAACAAAAAGACGACAGGGAAGTGCGATCTACTCGAGAGACAATGGTAAACACGACATGATGCTAAAATCGTTCCGTTTTCTTGAAGGCAATAATAATAATAATAATAATAATAATAATAATAATAATAATAATAATAATAATAATAATAATTTTTATAGCGCAATACTAGATGTAAATACATACAGTATTTAGGTACTTGAAACATTAGATTAATCAACATCGGGATAATATTTTTTAACCTTTACCCAATGTAACAGCCAAAAAAGGCCAGAGCTATTCTCAAAAATCGACAATTAATTTTCGTTATATTTTCAATTTTTGTCTCAAAAACATAGGTTATGACCCCTCGTTGGAACGAGCTCGTCGAGCTCGTTCCAAAGAGGGGTCATAACCTATGATTTTGAGCCAAAAATGAAAAAAACTTAGTTATTCAAGAATTTTGTTTGCATGTGTCGTCTGCTTTTCATGTTAGGTAAAGGGTTAAACAGATAAGATTTTAGCTTTAATTTGAAAACTGGAAGAGATTGGGCCACTCTCACAGATTCAGGTAACATATTAAGAAGCCTTGGAACATTGTTACTGAAGGGACGTCCCCCATATTGGGCTAGGCCATGCGAGTTCTGGTCCAGTAGATTGTGGCATTAGGAGTGAAGTGTGCGTTTTCATATGTTTTGGCCAAATCAGAGATGTAGGACGACGCTTGGTTTGCTAGTGTTTTGTATGTAATGAACAAAATTTTAAACCCATTTCTAGCTACTTTTGAAAGCCAGTGAAGATATTTTAACCCTTTACCCAACGTAACAGCAAAAAATCGGCCAGCGCTATTTACAAAAGTCGCTAATTAATTTGCATTATATACTCTCCCAAAAAAGAAAGTGTGCATGCTAAAAAATAACACTAAAAAAAGATATATATTATTTTCATTCATGGAAATTTTATTCAATCACAGATGAATCAATTTGTGATCAACACGAGCAATTTCATTACGCTACGACGAATACTCTTGGTGCCATGGAGAGTCAAAGACACTAAGGGTCAAACACAAAAGTCACACACTCAGTATCTGGTATGACCTCCGTCTGCATAACCTACTGCTGTGCATCTACGCCTCATGGAAGCAAACAAGTTAGCATGGAAGTGTTGTGGGATGTTGTTCCATATTCTGATAAGCTGTCTTTGGAGTTCCACAAGCGTTGACGGTGCATGGGGAAGCCGGCGTAGCTGACGTTTCATTTCGTCCCATACGTGCTCAATGGGTGAGATATCGGGCGAATTTGCGGGCCAGGGAAGAACATCCACTTGTTGTTGCTGCAGATACTGTTGAACAACACGAGCTGCGTGGGGTCGGGCGTTGTCCTGCTGTAGAATGACGCCGGGGCCGTGACGTTGCAGAAATGGGACAACAACAGGTGTAAGCACTTCATCACGATATCTGGCTGCTTTGAGATTGCAATCAATAATGACCAGCTCAGTTCTGTTACGGGCAGTGATGCCACCCCACACCATGAGAGACCCTCCCCCATAACGGTTTCGCTCCACGACACATGGATCTGCGTAGCGTTCGTTTCGACGTCTGTACACTCTCTGGCGGCCATCTGATGATGAAAGATGGAAACGACATTCATCTGTGAATAAAACACGTCGCCACCAGTGTAAGGGATGCCTGAGATGTTGTCTACACCACTGCAGTCGAGCACGACGATGACGTAACGTCAAAATCGGACGAATTGCAGGTCTTCGAGGACGTAAGCCTTATTCTCTCAGCCGGTTGATTACTGTTTGAGGATGTATCCGTCTCAGGTTAGGGATGTTCCTGGCTGTCGTCGTTGCCGTTTGTTGCCGGTTCCGGAGATGGACGACACGGATATACCGATCTTGTGCAGGGGTGGTAACTCGGGGTCTCCCGGAGCGGGGTCGGTCTCGAACGTCATCATGTTGTGCATGTCGATGGACTAGCCGGTCTACAGTGTTACGGTGGCAGTTCAAATGCTGGACAACCTCTCTGTGTTCTGCCAGCTCTAATCATACCCAGGGCAAGGAGACGTTGATTCATTGTCAATCTTGTCATGCTAATGTGGAGTCGTTTTAACAGCAGCGCAAGTTTGAATGTGAACGATAGGAAGGCCTTACTTTAGTGTTTAAATACCCAAGGATTCACACTGCTGCATGAATTTTCATACTCTCCACGTGCAAACATGCCTTTTCACAAACGTGCAGCACGTCATTTAACGTTAATGCAATTTTAACGGGGAAAGCTGTTTTTGTGTTCAATATAACTTATTCATGAACAGGTTAACACTCTTTACACCTACGAAATTATTTTTTTTTGGAGTTTGATCAATTTCTGCAATGCACACTTTCTTTTTTGGGCGAGTATTGTTATTCGAGAATTTTGTTTGCAAGTGTCAACTGTTCATATTAGGTAAAGGGTTAACCGAGGAGTGATGTGTTCGTTCTTTTTAGTGCGAGTCACAATACGAGCAGCTGTATTTTGTACAATCTGCAATCTATATATCTCGCGACATTTGGTATGACAGTAATGTCTCGAGTAAACTTTCCTTTTTATTATATGTTAGCCTGTGAATTATCGCAAATTATCTAAAAGATATTTCTCGATATCTATCGACTCGATATATATGGAGAAGTATTCCTCAGTAGCTTCCTAAATGATGTCACGCTACGCCGCATTACGTCGCCTTGAAGGAACGATCAACTGATCTTTGTTATTGTCTTGAAACGTAGGGATTTCTCGTCGTATTGGGCTGAATATTGTGCAATAAAATGCCTCGTAGCATGTAATAAAAAAGAAAATCTACTCTATTTTAGTCAGTATCTGGAATCTGGAAAAATAAAACTTTCAGGTCCACACGAATGAGATAATTCCCGATATTCACTAAAACAGCGTAGATATCGTCTATATATTTATTAAGAAAACTACTATCAAAATCGACTGCAGATTTCAATGAATGAATTGACTAATGTTTCAATAAACCTAAAATCCCCGCCCTCTGATTGGTCGGGAGCTTGCAAAGTTTTTTCTGTGTTTACGGCTCCAGTAATATATGTTGCCATCTGACGCCACTACGCGAGTTTTTTTTTAAATGAGGTTGCCCATTTCGCAATTATTGCATCTACTGAGTGACTTGCAAACCACTTCATTTTTCTAGATTTTTTACACGTGCAGCAGACGAAGTTCCGAATGATATATTTATTGTTTAAATTACAATTCAGTTTACAATTTAAAGTAAAATGAAGTGATCTCGACCTCTATCTGTTTTATTGATTATTTGTCCAGTGATGTCGTGGGGTACACGAAAGGTTTATGTGCTAAACTTGTTATCGTTAAAAGTCGTTGTCTACTTCATTTCACAATGTGTTTTTTGGCTATGGGTATGGTTATTGGAAAATATACGTTATTTCCTTTTCTAATTTTCATTTTTCTTCCTGATTTTTCTCTACTAGCTATCTTGCTACATACAACCCAGCCGCCCATTCCTTTTTTTTCCTTATTATTAATTTGTGTTACATAAATGATTTATTTGATTGAACATTTGATTTTTCTTTATGTAACTCCGGTTTAAACCTGTTGAAAACAGGTTACGGGTGGGTGATATTGACCACCAAGTGTTTGACTTTGATGGTCACCATCTCACCAAATGTGAGTTACAACATCTGATTATCAGTCATGTTACTATGCCACATATGTAGTAGCTACCATAAACACCATTAACCCTTTACCCAACGTAACGGCCCAAACCTGCCAGCGCTATTCTCAAAAATCGCCAATTAATTTTAATTATTTTTTTTCATTTCTTGTCTCAAAAACATAGGTTATGGCCCCTCGTTGGAACGAGCTCGTTCCAACCAGGGGTCATAACCTATGTTTTTGAGACAAACAAATGAAAACAAATAGTTATTCAAGAATTTTTTTTTTGTTAAGTGTCGTCTGCTTTTCATGTTAGGTGAAGGGTTAAATCATCTTAGAGTGTATCTAGATAGATTAAAACAGAAAAAAATGTATAAATTTGATGTGAGGAAAAAAGTAACTTTCTTCATGGCGGGACCACCCACCCACACCGGCCCTTTGTAGAGGAATTTTTTGAAGACCCCCCCCCCCCCTGCTTGTTACCGTTAGAAGTTTTCTTTGTTCATTTCACGATGAGGGTTGTCTGCTATGGGAATGGTCTTATTGGAACGTATACGTTATTGTGATGAATTTACGGTAACATGGTCTGAGGTTTGCGGCCTGGAGCTTATGTTCAACCGAGACACAGTTCACAATAACGTACATGTTACAATAAGACCCCCCCCCCCCCCGCCCCCAGTCCCAAAACAACATCGTGAAATGAACAAGACAGCGTGAATGAATAAGACAACTCTAACGATTTAAAGTAAAATGGAGTGACCCCGACCTTTATCTGATTGATTGATTATTTGTCCAGTGACGTCTTGGGGTACACGAGAGGTTTATTTACTGGACTTGTCATCTTTAAAAGTTCCCTCTGCTCATTTCACGATGTGAGTTGTGGGCTATGGGTATGGGTATGATTTTATTGCAGACTGGCTATAACTGTGTTGGACCTTGATAGTATAAGTTACAGGGCGTTTAGTTGGCAGGTACTATAAGTTACAGGACGTTCAGTTGGCGGATACGGTATCCTATGAGGCGAGGCGAAAACAATATTGGACGAGGCGGTACGCCGAGTCCAATATTGTTTTTGCCGAGTCTCATATGACACCGTACGTACACTGAACGTCCTGTAACGTATTTATTATGCCAGCGAAAACAAAATAACAATCAAATTTGAACGCCGGCACATTTTCAAAACTGGTGCAAAACGCTATGTAAGTTGTAACAAACGTGCACAGTTGTCTCCCTGTTTGTGTATAATGTCCTTGACAACCGAGTCAACCATAACGCTTTTCTTCGCAAATCAATACTTTGTCTTGAGAGTGTTGAATGCCCCGAAACATCCGATTTTATACAATTTCATCATTGTGCAATCTTATAATTATTCAATGAAATTAAATCCATTTTCGAAGCGACGTTATCCATTTACCACAACAGAGACTACAGATTGAGCTCAACGAGAAAAAATGAAATTAATCTATTCCCGGGATAAGACAATTTTTTTCTCAGTTTATTTATTCACACTATATATATTTTTCAACTTTCTAACAACGCATTTATGGATTATATATTTGGTCTAAAGCTTTTAAAATACCGAGGCGAACACCGTACCCAAACTGTTGCGTGTTAGCCTCAATAAGCTTAGACCCTATGTCAAGTTAGGGCCAGGCCGACTTATCCGTTATCGGTAGATCGAATACAATAGTATTTCTCACTTCAAATAATTAAATTTACATTTAGAAAATAAATTTCACAATAAATTTATTATAAAACGAGAGAAAATGAGACATATAGACACGGAGGGACGTTTGACTGTACTGCAATTTCTTCAATATGGATATAAAAGCACCGCGAGGTGAGGAATTTCCACGTCGAAACAAAATGGCGGTACTGACCTAATACGAGTTTCGTATTAGGTCACCTCGGTCTGCAGGTGACCCAATACGGCTCAGTACCGTCCCACTATTCGGGGACTGTGATTGGCGAATTTCATTAGCTGGCATAATAAAGTGTCATATACGGCGAAGAGAAAACAATATCAGGTGAGACGAAGCCGAACCTAATGTTGTTTTCTCTGAGCCGTATATGACATTGTATCTGCCAACTAAACGCCCTGTAACGTATTTATTATGCACGGCATGCTAAAATGTCATTGGGGAAGTTAACTCAATGAATAGTTGAATGAAGGGCACTTCTCGAAAAAATGTAAACAAAGCAGACGATGTTTACATACGCATCAAGGGGAGTAAGTTTGCTTCCGCATTCTAATAAATTACTCGTCAATTGTTCTATAACCGCCAATGTTTTGGACTGGTTTGGCATTTTATTATAACAGTTTCATTCAATCGAATGCAATGTTTATACGACGGGGCTATTTTATATGGTGGGTCTTCTGTACGACTGCGCTGCAGCATGTACGTACGTGTAAATTAAAAGCTGAGGCGTGTGGATATAATGATAAAACAAAATGGCTGACGGGCACCTAATATTAAATTAATATTGGGTGTTTTTCAGCCATCCTGAACCTAATATTGCGGAGTCTATGTCTCTTAGTAACTTCATTTGATTGGATAAACAAATTTACTAGCATAATAATATTAGTTACACAGTTTATTAACGACCTAATGTGGTATATATATGATGCCCCGCCCAGTATGGAATTTATTGATACCACATTTACCATTTTCGACCACTAACAAATTATGTAACGAATATGATCTTTTCAAATTACTAATTGGCAGTTTAAATGATCAATGAAGGATATATAGAATTCTACTCGTTTAGTTATCGCCTGTTGTCATTTTTGAAGGTGAATAAACAGAGGGGCGATTACTCTGTTAGCCATGTATAGATCTCAACATCAACAATATGTGTACACACTCGGCTTGCACGTGACGTCTTCAGTCCAATGCAATTCTCGGAAGTTTCTAGGAGATAATATGAATAAGTGATACTACGATTTTGTTGAGAGTGGCACTCCATTGTCGGACTCCCACCAGTGATTAATTGCTCGACAGTCATTAGCCCTGCATTCATTGGATCGTTAATGATTACAGGGTTGACTCTCAATGGAGCTCCGACAATGTAGTGTGATGTCCCCAGAAGTTATACTATTCTTAAATTGGCAACACCAATTACCACCGAGGATTCGCATAGCAGCGGATCCAGATAAAGCAACCGTGCAAACTAGTTGGGAATAAATTGAGTGTGGAAGTCTAAAATGCGACTGGTGCAAGTGAGTCGACATTACTAATAAAATGGAAGAACATCGACACGTATGGAAAATGTTTTGTGTCAATGGATAGGATTTCCGAAGGGTCTAAACGCAATCCGGGGTTTATGTGGGGTTTGCTTGTGGAGTTTATACTCTCGTGGCGTGCCATCCCGTCAGGTGGGTAAATAAAACGACTGTTCCATTTTGCCGCTGTGTGGGAGATAGACACAGCATGGCTAGTTTTTATCTTCAAATTAGTGGAAAAACGATCTGGTTATCTCCCCTGAAATTCTGGTTTTGGGGATTGTAAATTAGCATTATGGAGGTGGGAAAGTTTTACTATTCCTAAGATTAAACAAAATGTTCAAAAGTTACATTATGGAAGCGCATGGCATCTGAAAGTGTAATGTAATTTCTTTATAGAGATTGTTGAATGTTGCCAGTTTTCCATCTGAGTTTTGTTCTCCAGTTTATAAACGCTTTGGCGTTGCGGTAACCGGTTCTCGTCAGATCACCGAAGTTAAGCAACGTCGAGCCCGGTTAGTCCTCGGATGGGTGACCGTCTGAGCGATACTCCCGCGTTGTGTCTTTGGGTAAGGCACTTAACCCCGATTGTCCACATGTGGGCACGATGACGCCGTGTACTAAGGCGTACTGCACGTCGATGGTGCGCATGCCTTCAACCAATATAACCCTGCCGGTGCAGCAGTGCGGAGTTACGATGCTGGAGAGCTGGCAGCTGCTCGTCGTTGCTCGATGGTTCTTTCCGTGTACTCCGGCTTCCTCCACCCGTAAAACTGTCACGGTCATGATTCGCCATTGTGCATAAGTATGTGACCTTGAACACCAATAAATAAATAAATAAATAATTTATAAAATATACTGTTCCCCAGTGCAATCATGCTAAACATGCTTAAAAGCAGTGTTTCCATTGACTTTCGGCCATCTATGTTCGCTTTTTGGTTTGACAGATGACTGGGAAGCGCATCACTTCGGAATATATGATCTTGTGTCTACTGTCTGGTAAAAATATATATCAGACACACTTCTTGACTTTTGTTCCTTTGATGTCCAAAATTCTGTGCAATCTGATTACTTTTCTCACACCTTGGCCGATTGTCTGAAAAGCAATTAGCTGATGAATTCTGGTAGTCGATAAGGGGAGATAACCATCCACTTGAACCAGCTAGATAGTGGAAAGCTGGGTATGTCCTGTGGATGCTGAAGACCTTTTCCCAGTATTCGAGAAAAGCGAGGTCACGAAGTTGCCTCTACGGATGTCATCCCATGTCCCAAGTGAAGGTGTCAATATAAGTTGTAGAAGTTACTCACTAATCATTGTTGAACAATAAAATTTAAAGCGAATCATGCGCAACTCTGTTCGCGCATCGTGGGTGGTCATATTAGTGTTGCGGGTCGGGCCGCAAAATGCCAGTCCGGTCGCGGCTCAGACTGGACCGCGACCCGGACGAACCACCCCTGCTGTACAGGTACACAAAGAGCTGGACCGGTCGCGAGAGGCCCAATGCGGTCCAGATGGGCATTGTAATGTTTCAAAGTATCACTAGTTTGGGATACAAGGTTCATTTTTGGACTTTACCTTCCAACTTAACGTTAACTAGTTGAATGCTAAAGGCCACTATCCTGGCTCAATTGAAAAGTGTTGGAAGTCACTTTAGTGGCTTTAGACTGTATGCATTAGCTTGATGTTTGTTCAGCTGTAGAATAATTGTTTTATATATAAATCTGTTTGGTTGCAATTTATTGGACAGTGCCTATTGGCACTCTCCAATATATTGTAACAAAACAGTTATTTATTAACAAAATGTTGCTAAACTAAGGCTACTTTTGCTGGTAGCATGGTATCATTGAAAAAAATACCGATGTTTCAAATCACCTTATAACATAATTTATCACTCAACCAGTTAATAGCAAAATAACTAGGAGATTAGTTCTGGGAACACGCTTTCCTCACAGTCTAAGATCGAAGTTGTTCCAAATAGGAGACGCCTGCCCATAACTAGTGAAGGCATAACTGATACAAAACATCGTCCCTTGAGTGTAATAATGTCCATTATTACTTTCCAAAATGTGATTTACTGGGATTTCCGGGTTTGATTATAAACGATAACTTCACAAGTGAATTATGCAATCAACAATTGTGTCATGTATCCGTGCGCGCAAACGAAGACGCTTTGCCGTGGGTGTAATGGGGACTTCATTGTTTTTTTAACCCTTTACCTAACATGAAAAGCAGACGACACTTGCAAAAAAAATTCTTGAATAACTATTATTTTCATTTTTTGTCTCAAAAACATAGGTTATGACCCCTCATTGGAACGAGCTCGACGAGCTCGTTCCGAATGAGGGGGTCATAACCTATGTTCTAGAGACAAAAAATGAAAAAATAATGAAAAATAATTGGCGATTTTTGAATATAACGCTGACCTGTTTTGCCCGTTACGTTAGGTAAACGGTTGAATAATATAATTGTCGTTAATAATGAAATGTAATAAACAGAGTAATCGCTTGACTGGACTGGTTACTTGAAATAATTTAGTCGAGGCGAGGGACTATGTTGTAAAATACTCGTGCGCATTCGCGCACTCGTGTTTGTACAACGTCCCTCACCTCTCATGAATTATTTCACGTAACAAGTCCAGTCAAGCGATTACTCTTTATTTGTTGCACTCAGTGTCAGCACGTGAAGATATAAAATTCACTTGTAAAGTGGTAATGCCTTATAGAATTCTTTATTTTGCTGTCAGTTTATCAAACATGTCTGATGTCCACTAAAGACTTGCGATCACCCTCCACCATCGAATCCATACAGGGAAGGCGTCAAAATTCCCTTTGTTGGTTAAAAAACGAAAACACTGAAATTGACCAACATCCCCATCCCCACTCCCCAATGCGGAAACATCGGACCGCATACATGTGTTCCGGACCGTATTGGTCTGTATCACCAGGGTAAATTCCCTCCTTCGCCCCTCCACCCTATAACTGTTTTCTCCGATTCTTATCACCGTTCCGTGGTTCTTTGTCGGGTTCTCCAGTCCCTCTAGTATCTTCGGTCCGTACAAATCCTTCAGCTCCCATTCATACAGAGGCGGACACATACACTTTCATTTTAGTCGCCTCCCGCCCACCCCCATCCCCATCCCCACTCCCCTCCCCGACCCCTCACTTTCATTTACACCGCGTCCATTTGGGTGGAGGTATGAACTACCTCAACGAAATATATAATACACTCAGACAGACTTTTAAAACTCTCCTTTCTCTCCTTACTTCTTATTTTAACCCTTTGAACCCCAGCGGCCCTTTTCCGACCAGGAATATGATACGTCATAACGTCATTATTTAGGATGGCTGTCCACAAATATTGTGGTGTAGACCAATCAATATTTTCAACATGCAGCCCGAGGCTGCATGTTGAAAATACTGATTGGTCTACCCCAAATAATGAATATGGACTCTTCTGATTGCTGCCATGGAACTGGCATGGAAGATACCACCAGAGTTCAAAGGGTTAATGAGCCGGAACATAAGTATTTCATTTGTGATGGATGACTTCCGGCTGGAAGAATAATTCACATAAAAAGTATGTGCTACCTGTAGAAATTTTTGATTGAAATAAGCATTTCCGTTATGTAAATTTGCGACCTAAAACTAAGCGTCAGAAGCTTATGTATGTAAGAGCAACGTGAGAAAAATATATTTCAATGTTTGAGTTTGTGATGAAACTTATTGTTAATATTACAATAAAGAATATCTCTGTATTCTTCGTCGCGTGTAAACATTGAATTCACTTGCCCGTGTGAACCACAAAAGCTACTTAATTCACGACGCTCAAAAGCAGGTGTTACGTCGCATCGTGGAAATATAATGGAAAATTGTCGATATCACACTTTTATGAAAAAATAAAAATGTGGCGTCCAAGACACCAGGGATGGGTGATTGGGGGAACTCGTCTCCCAAACGTTTCTGAAAAATGTCAACCTTTTTTGCATTAATGCCTGGAATTAGAACTGTTTCATGTACTCTCAACTTGATATTATTTCTAAGTCATTTTGTAACGTCTATTCCTTCACATTCCGGGTACCTGAGCTTTATAAAAACTACTCAGGTTGCTCTAATTGCCATAAATTTGTTTTCTGTTTCTACGGGTGGAGACCCTGAACTTTCACCTGTTGGGGATACACGCGCTTAACGCAGCACAAGGTGAAATAAAGTGGGGAGGAAATATTTACTGCCGTCATGGGGAGAAGAATTGTTTCTTCTCCCCATGACTGCAATAAATATTTTTCCGCATCTCAATTTAGCCTGGCTGCACCCTTATTTGTTTATCTTTTTTTTTAAATCTTTTTCAGTGATGTTTTATTCTTCAATTCGTTATCTTGCTCAGCATAATTTTGTATTCTTTGTAATGAAGTGCCTGATATTCGTCAGAATGGAAGTTCTGCTTTGATCATTTCCGCATTAGCCCGAGCTCAAATTTTTCAGCTTGTGACATCAATTTTTTCAAAATTACAGCTTCAAAGCGTCTTTTGGGGAATCGCGAATTCTACAAATGATGAGCACATATGCTTGCCGACCTGCTCATTACGTTTGGCACGTAATACATGCACAGTAATATGACATATATTCTGATAGGAGTGTCATATCATGCTTCAGCGCATAAACGTATCTACTGAAATCGTGCCACGTTCCCCTCGCCAGACATAGTTTAATTGGTATTAAAAGTCTGGTGACATCCACAACAGATATTAACATTCAATAGCTAGACACGGGAGCAGTTTCTTCTCTAAGAGGACATTCGGTGGGGTCGTTAAACCTGGAAGGGAAGGCGGTATCACCCTCTCTATTCTCCAGCTCCCAATCCTCCCTTCCCACAAAGAAAAATCCCTTCTCTCGTCGGGCAGTAGTCGGATAGAGCAATGTTTCCCAATGATTGACATGTTAAAAGACCTCGGTTTTGGCATGAAGCTTTCACAGAGGTTGCTCGTTCGGTATATGAAGAGTCGTACGAGTCCCAGAAATTAGCCAGGACAATAGATAATGCCGTGGTAAAGACGTGGTAATCTGCCACGCATTTTACCACGGCATTGCCGATTAACCAGATTAATTTTGGTGCTAATAGACTCATTGTCTGAGGAGATCGTCAAGAAGCATTGTCACAACAAACTTTATAACAAACGTAGCAAAATGTAATAATTATTACAACGTGCAACTGCATGGACGGGAAAAACGTTGCAAAATGTAATAAACTTTTTTTTCAAGCGGGCAATCAGAAACTAATTCATGTTATTATACAAATATTGAAATAAATTTGTCTCTGTGATTCTATGACTGTCTTTGGGTATATTATGTGCATTTCTAAACGCGTATTTGAGCGGGTTTCGTAGATGTTAGAAGTTTTATTACAAAATGCAACTACAACATGGACTGGAAAAACGTTGCAAAATGTAATAATTATTACAAAATGCAACTCCTTAGAGAGGAGAAACGTTGCAATATGTAATAAATGTTACAAAATGGAACGAAATTGACTCGTCAAGAGTTGCATTATGTAATAATTTTTTTTTCCAATAGAATTAAAAGTTTTCATCTGATTAATTCACTTTCATGTACCTGCGCCATGTGTCAATCGGCAATGTATTAAACTCTGCATTACCGTTTCAATTGATTTTGCAAATCATTATTTTTCGGCTACTAGATGTATAAAGCTGCTGAAAAGACACTGGGGGTCTTAATTGGCATATTTTTCTCGTCCATTGCGAAATTACATGTTGACCATATTTATATTTCTACATGTAAATACTTTCGCCATAGGACTGCACTGCAAGATGGGCTAGTCTGTACATACTTTGTTGATGCGATATTCAACACCCCACCCTCCGCCATCCGCCTTGTGCTGAAGACATTTGACAATTTTAACCGGTTAACCACTAGAGTGAGCGGATCATAACCGTTTAACCACAATAGCAAATCACCACTAGACATCGTAGGTCTGCGGTTTATAGAAGTGTCACTCTTTAAGATAGGGTGTATAAATCGCGGCCAACATGTACGACGCCTGGTGGACGAAGTGGCTTGCTATAGGTGTATTGCTTTTACTAGGCTTGAACTCACGGTTATTTATTTATTTATTTATTTATTTATTTATTTATTTATTTATTTATTTATTTATTTATTTATTGGGCTTTTACGACACATTCAACAGGCAGGGTCATATCGTGTCTGACAGTTTAACGGGTGGAGGAGCCAGAGTACAGGGGCAGAACCACTGAACAGCGTCGAGTAACTCACCAACGTACTAACCTGAGTTAACATTGGTTGAAGGCGTGTGTACCATCGGCGTGCCATACGTCTTAGCACACGTCGCCACCGTGCTCCCACATAAGCAATCGGGATTAAGTGTCTTGCTCAAGGACACAACATGGGTGACATGCACCCGGCTCGAACCTGCGATCCCTCGGTCTCAAGTTCGAGAGTGTAGTCAGTGTACCACCGCTCTCCCCTTCAACTCGCTGAAATGAATAAAGAAATTTTGAGGGCAGCAGCTGAACTGTTTGGGTGAACAACGTGTGTTTGTTTTTGATTTTGTTGTTGTTGTTGTTGTTTTTTTTTGGGGGGGGGGGGGAGTTGAGATTGGAGGGTGGGGGGGGGGGGGGGTGACAATAATCAAACAGCGATGACAAAATTATGGGTTTGAGTGCTTTCAACTGAGTGAACATTTTAATGATTCGATTCGAGTTGCACAGGCGTCCTCTACTTACGACTCGGTCTACGGTGTCCAGCCCCTAGACCCCTCATGCGACATCACGCAGAGTGCTGAAGGGAATTGACATTGTCATCAGGATAGTCGCCCACTAGGCTTATGTCCATGAATTCGTTTTGATATTGAGCGTTTTGAATCCCTGAATCGACTGAGCCAGCAAATGCAGCTAGCCATCCCAAGGACAGCCGTAATAATCTAGGACCGGGGCTACTCAGCGGCACAGCCCTCTCGCTGGGCCCGAACAACCTCATGTCACCCAGTCCCGAGGACAACGACAGCGCGCTCACCATGATGTCGCCGACGTCATAGCTACTCTAACAGTTTCTCATGTTGACCTGTGATCATCTCCTCGTATGAGGATGTGGGGGTGTGAGGAGAGGCCTCGATTTATTTATTTATTTATTTATTTATTTATTTATTTATTTATTTATTTATTTAGTTATTTATTTATTTATTTATTTATTTATTTATTTATTTATTCAGGGGAGAGGTGCACATAAGACAATACAAAACGCTACGAACAAACATTTGACTCATGCAAGGAAATTTTCACAAAAAACACTCATTGACAGCATTTGGTTAAGAAATACAGATACAATTTTCTATTAATAATTGTATAATACAATGATTTAGTTTGATTGCTCTACTTGAAAATATTTTATTACATTTTGCAACGTTTTTCTGGTTTCATTTTGTAATAATTATTACATTTTGCAACGTTTTTCCAGTCCATGTTGTAGTTGCATTTTGTAATAAAACTTCAAACATCTACGAAACTCGCTCAAATTCGCATAGAAATGCACATAATATTCCCTAAGACAGTCGTAGAAATATAGAGATACAAATTTATTTTAATATTTGAATAATAACATGAATTAGTTTCTGAAAGTCTGTTTGAAAAAAAGTTTATTACATTTTGCAACGTTTTCCTGTCCATGTAGTTGCATTTTGTAATAATTATTACATTTTGCAACGCTTTTCTCGTCCGTGTAGTTGCACCTTGTAATAATTATTACATTTGCAACCTGTATTACAAAGTGCGTTGCAACAAAGCTTAATTATTTCTACGTCAGAACCGTCGGGCAAATTTATATCGTTGTTGGGCAATCACGGCTTATATCCTACCACCAATGTCCGAAGATAATTACGGTCCTGGAACCCGATTTTCTAGTTTGTACATTAACCTCAGCCATGAGTACGGACGGTAGCCAAAGTACGTGTGAACAGTAATGTAAACTATAGAGACAGGTTGTTCTATTGATTTCAAATTAAAAAATAGTTGTACCAGAATACTTGCCGACTCGAAAGGTTAGTCTTACATCGAATATATCACCCTATAAAACTAGTGAGATTAAAAACCAACCCCTAGCAACTGGGTTGAGTGAATATGAACCCAGTTGGGTTCATATTCACTTCACCCAGTTGATTTGGTTTGATTTTTAACCCAACTGGTTTTAGAGTGTACCAGTGGTGTACAATTTGCCCACCTTTTAAATGAATCTGATGTCGACCGTTAGCTACCGTGTATATATTCAATAAAATGGTATAGTTTAGGTTTAGCAACAGAGATAATATATTAAATGATCATGTGATACGATACGATCAGTTGTACAGATATTTTATCTTGTGTACCAATTCTTTTTCCAGTCGTCTTCAGTTCGCTGTAACCCCCATTAATCTGCAGTCGCGCTGCTGACCTGCAGTTACAGTTCGCGGCGAGTGGATCATAATTAATATATTCGGAAGCTCCCACTAAAACATTCGAAGAGTGAAGCTTTCTCAGGGACAATAACTCTCAGTGGCAGTGATAATGCATAAAGACAACCAAAATTTTAACCAATAGACCCCCGGGTTCAATCCAAAGTTCTATTGACTGAAACTTTGCCTATTGTTCCAGTGTTTTTTTCACACAGTGAGTTTCTATCACGGCGGAAACTTCACCCTACGAGTGAAGTCGGATGATGGTGAAGTTGGCGAAATAGAGCGAACCATCACTAGAACGTGGCATGCATACCAGAAAAGAAAGGATTGTGGGTTTTTTGGTCCATTTGTGACGTATTGTTAAAATGCATGGTGTCGCATGAAATATCATAAGCTGTTTTAATAATACAGTATATTTATCGGTGCCCCCTCCTGACACACACACACAATTTTAACTCGTTTTGTCACCCTCGTCAAGAGCACACTGCGATGCTTCGATTCGATTCGAAATCGTCTCGACGATTCGATTCGAGTTGCGCAGATTCGGAAATTTTCGAATCATCACGATGTTCTCAAAATCCTATAAGTGTCTCCTACGTGAAGTCGTTTCCGATGCGCAGCCTGTTTGAACTATTCTGCTATCAATATTTCGGTCTTGTAGAAGAGCATTCTCAGGTTTTGACGATTTGGGTCCTGCGAATCTCAAACTACTGGTCGAATCGAATCTCGAATCGAATCAGGCTGAGGATTCATATTAACTCAACCTAGTTGATTTGGGTTTATTTTTAACCCAGCTGATTTTAGAGTGTTCTTCTACAAGAGATGATAGGTCCGGTGGGTATTGAATAGTTGTAACCTCCGCTCTCCACCGCAGGAACTTGGCGACACACACATACCATCACCACCAATCCGGTAAAAATTTCCGAAACTTAAAAATATCAAATCACATGTTATGGAAATTTCATACCCTTTCTTAGCAGATGTGGAATTTTATGTGTTTCTGTGGTCGTTTAGAACAGAACTTTTGGGATTTTTTAAACCAAATTGCGTGTATTTTATAACTGAAGTCAAAATTGCTAACGCTAGAACCCAAAGGTGCAGTATACCGAACACAAGTGGTAAGTGTGCATTCCGATTTCTTTAGCAGTTAGAAATTCACAGATACCAATTGGAAAACAAATGCTAGGTCGAAATCGTCACGGGTCTGTGTTGTCTCTGCTCGACTATTCATCAAATACTTTTTATACCATGATCACCTATTCTACTATATATAAGGGGCCTATCAGACAAATTTTAGCTTTACACACCAACCGTGGTGAACACTCCAGCAATGGGATTTCAGTAGTTAAAATTTACATCTTTAGTGAACTACATCCAAGCTGACCTTGGGTGACCTCGCCTTGAATGCAAACTTGTCTAAATTTATCACTCGTCGCCTCGTGAAGAGTGAAATGAAACCGGTAATTATTTATTACGTTTTTAAATAAGTTTACCCCATAAGATACCAAAATATTAACAAACATACATTGTATCATGTTAATAAAGCATCCATAACTCGAAATAGTATGTTATTATGTTATTAAAATGAAAAAAAGCACCCGTAATTTGCGCGTTTCGTTTTCTATTTCGTTTCGGTGATAAAATTGCTAGCGGAGGGACCGTCCACCGGTGCTCATGTAAACAAAAAAAAACAAAAACAGAATCGTACGTGTGAATATTGGTTTATTCAACATTTAAACTCTTATTATCTGACGATCATGGTACAAATAAAATATACCCAAAGTAGCTTGGTGTACTAAATGTTCACCACTTGTGGTGAATTGGTGTTAACCGCGCGCCAAAGGCTCGTGGTTAACACCACTTCATCACTCGTGGTGAACATTTGGTACACCAAGCTACTATGGGTATATTCTATATATACTATATAAAAATAGGGAATATTTGATAAAAGTGAGATATGTGAAGATATATATTTATATTTTCATCAAAAAGACAGTTGAGGCATTGTACTGTGACATCTGGTGAATGATTTCAGCGATATTTGGGTGTCTGACAAGCCCACATTCCACGCACTGAGCCGTAGAAGACATGGACGGTCAATCAGAGAATTTACCACATTCAGCCCAAGACCTCAATACCTTGTAAATCCTCCTCGGTTCGCGAGACAAGCGCGGATCCGACGTGGCATACTCCTCACCAAACGACCAATATCAGCTTGGCTGATGTTAAGCCATTCTTCCTGCAGTGTAGCGACGAGTTCCTGGACATTGGTAGGGGGCTGGTGGCATTGTCGTAGGCGCCTGCCAAGCATATCCGAGACGTGCTCGATTGGTGAATGGTTTGGACTTAGTGCTGGCCAAGGCAGTGTAGTGATATTCTGCTCCTGGAGGACATCTGTAGCGACACTGGCCCTGTGTGCTCTTGCATTGTCATCTTGGAAAATTAATCGACGGCCGTGACGTCGCGCAAATGGCACCACATGAGCTGCTAACATGTCACGGTAGTACTGCCCTGAGCCATGCCCTTGCATAACATGTAATGCTGTTCTGATTGTCATGGTTATGCCTCCCCACACCATAACCGATCCACCATCAAAACGATCGTACTGCCTAACGGTTACGTCATGGTATCGTTCGTTCCACAGCCGCCACACCATGTTTCGCCTGTCGGGGAAGTCGAGAGTGAACCTCGATTCATCGGGCAACATGACGTTGTTCCACCCAATTGTCCCAACACTGTCGTGCCCCACACCAATTACGCCTGGCTGCGATGTGACGTCCAGTGAAACGTGGAATTATTCGAGGTCGTCGAGCGTATAAATTCCAACTGTGTAGGCGATTTCGGATAGTTTGACCACTGACTCGCACATCTGTCGCTCGGTGCAGGTGCTGTCCAATTTCTGAGGCACTTTGATAGCGGTTACGTAATGCTGTGGTACGGATGGAGCGATCCTGGTCAGCAGTTGTCGCCCTTGGACGACCTGACAGACGTCTGTCATCAACATTACCTGTCTGATCATACCGTGACCACAACCTGCTAATCATCAATGTGTAATCTGTCTGTTGCCAGCTTCCAACATGCCAACGGCACGTAAACGTTCGTCACGTGTCAGTCTTCGCATACGTCAAAAGTTACGTTTCGAGCAGAAACTATTGATGAACGAGTTTATACCAAGAAAAGAACGATGAGACCTCCGAAAAAACCCGTTCAGTACAAATGAAAATTTCAAAACGGCGCTCGTGCGAAACACCTGTACGAAGTTTTCGCGGGCCGGTGACATTCATGATCCACACTGAACTCGGTAACATATTGATGTGTCCAATCACGCGAATCCAGTACCATTTTATGAAATTATGAACATCAGTTTGGATATCCCCTAGTTTTTTGAATAGTATATAACCAAAGTTAGGGAAGATCTCGGAAAGTCTCTAGAAAAGATAAAGCGTACCTCGAAGCGAAAGTTAAAAATATATATCACTTCAGGTGTCGTAGATTGCCGGGATTTTCTCACACACTGAATGGTCAGCGTCTAAGGTAAATAATAAAGCAACGAGGCTCTAATTTTTTCGCAACACAATCTTCAGATGAGTGAGGAAATAATATATGCTTCACCGATACTGGGAACACGAAATAATGGAATAAAATATATTGTTCCATGACGTACCCAGTTCAGGTGATTGTTTAATACGTACTTGGCCAGTAAATTTGTTCGTCATAGAACTGAGTGTTTAACAATCAATCCGTCTTCCACAAACGTGTGTCAGTGACAGTCTGTGTGAAATGCTATTGTAACGATAGTACAGATAAGTGGCTTTCACAATATACCCGGAAGCTTCCACTGACAGCGAAGAAATAATCGACTATCAAAACTTTTCTTTTTACGCTACAGTTCAGTGGGTTTATAGAATGACCTTCGAACGCTTCATGCCAGTGCATAATGTTAAAGGACGTCACATATCGGCGAGGTCGCTGAACTATCATCTTACTGGAACAAACTGATTGCTGAGAAAACTCTTGAGAGCTTCGCAATTCGGTATCACAAAATGCGAATTCTGGCTCGAACTGTTAAGCTTCGAAATTCGATTCGATTCAAAATCGTTTCAAAGATATGATTCGATTCTGGCCGCGCTGATTCGGACATCTTTTTAATCGTCTCGATGCTCTCACCAAGTGTCCCATCTTGAATTGTTCTTCTAGCATCATGTCCCCTGGGGAGGGGGTAATTTAATCCACGTAGCCCTTTTCTCTTGCAGAGAAGTTCTTCTTTCCTGTCCTTTTATTAATTTGTTAAAGCAACATAAGTGTCAAGTAGCCACTGATTTGTTTTTTTAATCTTATCTGAACAAATTTATTATGCTTCAGTAAAAATGCATACATGTTAGGTACGTGCAGAGTAGGTAATTAATAAAACACTGCATGGTGGATTTGGCCCACCCACTTTTTTATAATCTCCGGAAAAGGAAAGGAAAGGTAGCATTAGCAGCCTTTCATTTCAGGGACCATCGGTTGAAATCTGGCAGTCCATTAGCTGAAATTTTGTCAGTCTTTTGTGCGCTTCATCAGGTTCGAAATCCACTATGCAGCATTAAATATATACTACTCAGAGTTTGCTAAGCACCAAATATTTGACAGATCATTGTGAAATTTGCTTGTGACATATTTGCGATATTTTTGGTGGATATGATTGAGGAATGTATTGAGATGGTCCCCAGTGTTTTCATTGGCCCTCTTGACAGACAGACGTTTCGTGACAGTCATGGAAAGCATGTACCCCTTGATTTTCATGATGTTTTCGTGTACTGTCTACATGTACATGACATGTCTAGGGTATTCAGTTTTCATTTCAACACAAACCCTTGTGATTTAATGACTGAATATGGCGAATGTAAATGTAAGAAGACATTTGTCTGAAACAGAAATGTGGCGGGCTGTAGGGATGGTGGAACAAGAGGCAACCCATCGTCAGGTTGGTGGAGCCCTTTGTGTGCACCATACGGTGATCACCAGAGCCTGGGCAAGATTTCAGCAGTATGGCACACCAGTCAGACGACACGGTGGTGGCAGAGACAGGGCAACATCTGCAGTTGAAGACCGGTTTTTGATCATTCAGGCCCGAGGGAACCGCTTTGCCACAGTAGCCCAGCTTCGCAGTGACCTTCAGAATGCATCCGGGGTAAATGTTTTGACGCAGACTATCCGGGCAAGGTTGCACGGAGGTGGTCTCCAATCGAGAAGACCATGTATTCGCATTCAGCTGTCCCAGAACCACCGCCAAGCACGATATGAATGGGTCATGGATCACGTTGGATAGACCAGAGAAGATTGGCGACCTGTCCTTTTTACAGATGAGTCAAGGTGCTGCCAAGACAACAAGTTAGGCGTTCTAGGGTATGGAGAAGACCAGGAGAGCGATTCCATGCAGCCAACATTGCTGGGCATGACCGCTATGGTGGAGGGTCACTAATGGTCTGGGGCGGCATCATCTGCGATGGGCGTACAGAGCTCTGTGTGCTTGACCGTGGTACATTGACTACACAGCGGTATATTGGTGAGATCCTGGATGCCCACGTCAGATTGTATGCAGGTGCAGTGAGTCATAAATGCATTCTGATGAACGATAATGCCCGTCCTCATGTTGTCCATGTTGTCCGGGAGTACCGAAAGAGGGAGGGGATGGAGCGTATGGACTGGCCAGCAAGATCCCTTGACCTCAATCCAAGCGAACGTGTCTGGAATGAGTTGCAGCTTTCAATTTCAGCCCGTCCAGTCCAACCAAGAAGTGTCCAGGAGCTTGGTGCCATGCTGGTCCAAGAATGGAACAACATCCCACAAAGGACCATCTGAAACCTGACTGGGAGGAGCGTGAGAAAGCTTTGTCAAGCTGTAATTAACAACAATGGTCTCATACTCAATATTGAACCCATACCATTTCGCTCCGTCCACTTTTTGGCAAATTTGAAAAGTTTCCTCTTTTACCAATAATATCCATTTTCCATAGTTATCGTATTCAAAAGCTAAAATATAATGTCAAACACAAACAAAATCTTAATTTCTGTACTTAAATCATAAAAGGTATAATTAAATAAAAATTATATACACTTTTCATCACAATATTTCAACTAAAACGTAAAACAGGTAGTTGGATATACTTGGTGCTTAGCAAACTTTGAGTAGAATATATCATGTTGCCCCTTCCTCTATTAATTCTTCTGGATGCCAATATCAGGGCCAGTACCAACAATGAAACGCATCTTTATTATGTAGCCCGTATAAAGTGGATCATGGCTCCAAAATACTTTAACATATTGGGCGTTTTTTGTTTACTTGTGCGCAGTTTGGACTGCTGGAAAGAATATAAGGTTAAAAAGTATATAGCCCAGCGATGCCGATGACAATTTTTCTCCTTCACGAGTGGTTGAATTTCTCCCGGCTTTCTCAATTCGTTCGGGACATCGGTAAAGTCATTCATTCCGACTTGACAAGCGCCATAATCACACGTCGGACCAACTGACAGAAATTGAGTTTAGGATAATGGCGAATGAATTCTTTTTTATTTATCGTATTAGTAACGCGTAGATTCATTTGTTCTGCGAGTTGGCTGTAATTGAAATAACTTAATCAAATCTAAAACGTCTGAATGTACGTAATTAGGCATGTCTTCCAGAATATAAGCGAACGAACGCCTCGTTGCGATTTTCTTGCATTACATTATGTTTTCCCAGGATTTAGCTTTGAAGCATCTGACAGAGATTGGAATGTTTTCTAATAAGTCAATTTAAGCTTTTGGAAATTTTATGAAAGACCACCCAGGTGTAAATTATGAAATAAAGTCAATAGAACACATCGGTCTTAAGAGAACGTGAAAAGTGTTGGTTTTATGACAGAAACCTTATAACATCTCATCAAAGAGATAAAACACGTTGTTGAGACCTCGATGAGTGTAAAAATGGAGAAAAACAATCCGAGACATTTACAGACTAGAAGCAATGGAACTGCTCTTACCAGGTTGGTGTAGATTCAGGAGAAGATTCGGGTTTGTCATGATTCCACCCAACATACATAATGTCCACCCAGTGACGCAGATACAGGGCTGAGAGTCGGTCATCTTTTCCCAAAAGCTCACTGAAAAAATGATTTTTAACGATCGTCTATAGAACAAATACAAAAATATCAAAAAATAAAAATAAAAAAGGAGAAAAAAAGAAAGTAAGTACAAAATAGTATAAACGGAAGAAAAAAGACAAAAATCACATTGCGTTATAGTTAAGTATCGGAACATGGAAATCGCGCCATTTAGACACGTATATATTTTTTTTTACATAGAGAACAATATTTGTGACAAGTACGTCAGTGACGGAGGAAGGACTGCTAAGTTGCAGGAAGAGACTTTCACAAGAGACCGTATTCGTCCTAATCCTCTTCGCGTAGCGTCATTATAGATCCTGTGAAGCCTGTATAAAAAGTGTTTTAGCACGCAAACCCAAATACTATCGGTACAATCCATCAGTGGTAATATGATGAGTGGTAGATTTTTTTCAGGATTTTGATAAAAACACTTATGTTTGCTTTCTCACTGTATACAGTCTAAAAAAATCCAAATCAAGTGGGTGGAGTGAAAATGAACCCAATATTGGGTTCATATTCGCTCAACCCAGTTGATTTGGGTTGGTTTTTAACCCAACTGATTTTAGCGTGCATCATCGAGAGCTCAGCTATTGGATATTTCAATCAGAACGTACCAATTAAAGTTATTATTATGTGTTGATATGTGAGGTCGCTCTTTCAGAATCTATGTGGAGCGCGGTGGCTCATTGGTTAGAACATTGGACATTTAACCGAAAAGCCGATGGTTCAGTCCTGACATGAGCCATCTGCCCCGTGTTCTTTGGCAATGCAATTAATCGCGATTGCCCACGTGTATGGGGGAGGGGGGGGGGCGCTGTGTAGTTAGGCGTACAGCACATCGATGCACCACTTACCTTCAACCGCTGATAACTGATGGTTGTGTCGGGTTAATAAGTTGAAGAGTGTGGCCGTTGCTCTGGGTAGAACGGCACGTCACTGAAAGAGAAAGCTGTTTTGATTCTGTCATTTTACAAACCACATAATTTTTTTCTTCAAATTCCAGTTGCTATATGTCAAGGTGATAGCTAGAAGTTGCGATTTTCTTGTTTAAAAGTGTAAATATTTTCGATAATCTTTCTGACTGGGTTAAACATAAAACGTAAAGATAGGTATATAACGGACCCCGAAAACCGATTTGTCACTTAAACAGACCAGACATAATTCAAGCGCTGCTAAATGAAGTATGACGCAGTTGTTGTACGCCACATGGGCTATCTGATAACTGATTAAAGGAATATTCTCCTGAAGTCATTATCTACGTAATTATGGCCAGTTAATGGGCAATTATGGTGTAAACACAGTGCATCGCACATGTTCTGGACACACGCCCATATTACGCATCTAACCTGTCACGAATGTCAGGAAATATCGAAATTCGAGGTTTTTAAAGGAAATTTAAAGCGAATACTTAATTAAGATAGATCTAAGCGGCCAAGTTCAAGATAAGCGATTAAACTGAGAATTAATGTTCTGGCTACCTAAATAAAAATTGGGGGATTTCTCGAAAAATTCATTCCAGTCTGAAGGTGTGTAAGACTGTAGGTCGTTGCGAGTGGATGGGGATGTCCATGCTATAGGTTAGAGGAGTTGCCGCATCGGTGCGAAAGCATAGGCACGTTGTGATGTAGGGAGAGCCACAGAGCCCATATTTAGAATAGGAGCAGTCGCGGGCCAAGTCGGTGGCCATATATGAGAATAGGATCAGAAACGCGAAGTACGAGCTCAGGGAGCTAATTTGCATTTAGGTAAACGGCATTACCTGTTTTAGAAGGCAAGCCATACATAGGCAGAGTAGGCTTTGCCTGTATGAGCATTATTCTGAGATAGACATAGGGGAGAGTTTCACCCCATTGGTGGCGACTGCTTGAGTGAAAAGCGTCAAGTGAAGTGACAATAATCTAGTGGCCTTGCGACGGCAGTGGTAGAGTGACATCCCGTCACTTGGAGGAAAAGGCGTCCCGATAAAGTGACAATACGTTAGTGGCCGTGCGACGGCAGTGAAGGGTGAAGTGAAGAGGCGACCAAGGACGAAATACCAGCGAAAAGGAGGAAAAACCAGCGACAACAGAGAATGCGGGCCCGCAAATGACTCAAAAACTGTGTGGGTAGGGGGTGATTGACGTTTCTTTTATCATATTCATTGGATTCCATGTAAGTCACAAATTACCATATTTGTTTATATGTATATGCATTAAAATTGTAGTTTTCGTCTAACTCCTGTTGTTTTATGCTTTTCGAGGAAAAGTTATTAACCCCTTCAGGATAAGAACCACCCCAACAAAAGTGAAGCAGGCGGGTTCGTTACAGTGAGACATACGTTCAGGCACGGATTCAGGCGACACTCCTCGAGTTTTGACTGAATACGCAGCGTGAATCTATTTCTTCCATCATCGACAAAGCCCGGTTCCGACACTATAGAAATATCATGATTCTTTTCATCGCGTGGTCTGGTCGTTTTTACGACCACTAAACCCAAATCTTAGAAGCAATTAAAACGATCATACAATCACATTCAGGAGGTTGCCAACGTTTATGCCGTTTTGGGGCGCTAAAATTCAACGCTAGCCTCTGGGCGTCTGTTTACATTTGGTACACTAAGTATGAAAAAAATATAGTCATTAGGAAGTTGTTTTGGAGCCGACGCTCTGCGAGACCACTCTTTGTATACTATTCAAAAAAAGTAGGGGATATTTGATAAAAGTGAGATATATGAAGAAATATAATTATATTTTCATCAAAACGGCAGTTGAGGCATTGCACTGTTGTTGGGTGTCTGACAAGCACACGTTCTACGCACTGTGATGTAGAAGACATGGTCGGTCAGTCAGAGAAATTACCACATTCAGTCCAAGACCTCAGTACCTTGTAAATCCTCCTTGGTTCACGAGACAAGCGCGGATCCAACGTGGCATACTCCTCACCAAACGTCCAATATCAGCTTGACTGATGTTATTCCATTCTTCCTGCAGTGCAGCGGCGAGGTCCTGGACATTGGTAGGTGGCTGTTAGTGTTGTCGTAGGTGCCTGCCAAGCATATCCCAGGCTTGCTCGATTGGTGAAAGGTCTGGACTCAGTGCTGACCAAGTCAGTGTAGTGATGTTCTGTTCCTGAAGGAACTCTGTAGCGACACGGGCCCTGTGTGCTCTTTCATTGTCATCTTGGAAAATGAATCGACGGCCGTGACGTCGTGCCGTCGTGCAAATGGCACCACATGAGCTGCTAACATGTTGTCACGTTAGTACTGCCCTGTGATACGCCCTTGTTTGACATGTAATGCTGTTCTGCTTGTCATGTTATACCTCCCCACACCATAACAGATCCACCACCAAAACGATCGTGCTGTCTAACGGTTACGCCATGGTATCGTTCGTTCCGCAGCCGCCACACTCTATTTAGCCTGCCGTGGAAGTCGAGAGTGAACCTCGATTCATCGGAAAACATGACGTTGCTCCACCGACGATTGTCACAGCGCTGCCGTACTCCACACCAATTACTGCGATGGGACATTCAGTTAGACGTGAAAAAATTCGAGGTCCTAGCCCGAGCGTTCAAATCCCAGCTATGTAGGCGATTTCGGATAATCTGACCACTGACTCGCACATCTGTCGCTCGGTGAGCTGCTGTCCAATTTCTGAGGCACTTTGACGGCGGTTACGTAATGCTGTGGTTCTGCTCAAACGATCCTGGTTAGAAGTTGTCGCCCTTGGACGACCTGACCGGCGTCTGTCATCAACATTACCTATCTGACGGTAGCGTGACCACAATCTGCTAATCGCCGATTGAGTGACTTTGAGAATTTGAGCCACTGCAGTCTGTCTGTCGCCAGCATCCAACATTGATGAACGAGTTTATACCAAGAAAAGAACGATAAGACCTCCGAAAAAGCCCGTCCAGTACAAATGAAAATTTCAAAACGTACCCCGCATACATAAACGCGGCGCTCGTGCGAAAAACCTGCACGAAGTTTTCGTGGACCGGTGACATTCATGATCCACATTAAACTTGGTAACAATTTGATGTGTCCAATAACTCGTATTCAATACCATTTTCCGAAAATGTCAACATCAGTTTGGATGCCCCCTACTTTTTTTTAATTGTATATTAACAACTGAATTGGACATGTTGTTTGTTTCTCGATGTAAGCCGTAATCTTTTATAGGGTTTTGGTGCACGCGAGAAGAGTATCTTCACTCGTCCCAAGTTTATGGTGAAATTTTAGAAACTCGTCCAGTAAATTAATTCTAGATCTCGTCGAACGTTCGGTCCAGCCCCAATTTAATGTACTCGTTTCGTAATTTTCGCTATAAGCCGTGGACTTGTTGGGAATTATCTATTACCTTTTTGTGAAAAGTGTCCTTCTCCAAAGGGTATTTTGTCGTACTTTAATAACCACCTTTTCAGGTCACCAGTCTAATTTGTAAGGAACCCGACGCTGTTGTGGGCTGCACGTTTACCAACCTTTTGTGGAGTTTGCGCGTATGCTGTTATTAATTTAATCTGGCGTTTCTTTACTCACAATTACATATATATATATTCTTTCGTACGGCAGTTATATATGTTCCAATCAATACGAATTCACCCTGAAGATACTGACACAATTTGTGAACTACATGGCATAATGAGAGAACTATAGCTGTGATGAGTCTTCGTTCATAATTAATTAGAAAACAAACATGTCTAATAGTACTGGCAATTCCATTAACCCTTTAACTAACACGGAAAGCAGACGACACTTGGAAAAAAATCTTGAATAACTAACGAGCTCGTTCCAACGAAGGGTCATAACCTATGTTTTTGAGACAAAAAATAAAAAAATAATGAAAATTAATTGGCGATTTTTGAGAATAGCGCTGGCCGGTTTTGGCCGTTATGTTGGGTAAAGGGTTCAAGATTTAGACAAATGAACTCCTGATTGAGAAACATTTCGATGATCCAAAGAAAATGAATGTTTGTGGCATTTTCTTGAATCAGTCGGATGGAATATTTCAGTTGGTCGAAAAAGCGAACCATAGGTTCGCTTTTCCGACTAACTGAAATATTGCAAACGATTGGTTCTAAACATAAGCGAGAGACAGAATTTAACTGGTGATCCGAGACTTGCCACATAACATGAAGATGACGTGACAAAATGGCTGAAAATATTTTATTTCTGTTTGGAAATATATAAATAATTTTTGACAAACTAATTTTATCTGATTTCCAAGTGACGAGTTTTGTGACTACCATAAGAATATTTTCATGTTAGAAATATTCAGAAACGGTGGATTAAAGTTTTTTAAAATTTGCATTTTTGGTTTGCATCTGTAAATTTACTGTTCTCGGAGGAACGTCACATGTGCTGAAAAAATTCGTTGCGCCCTTATATAACATATGCTGAAGTTAATGGGAACCGAACTTCACATTTTTAGCTGCGACTAGCAGCTCTATAAGTGGCAATGTCGGTCTGTCGGTCTGTCGGTCTGTCTGTGACCAACGAGTTTCAAAACTCAATAACTTTTGAAATACTTGATGGAATGACTTTATATTTGGCATGTAAGTGTATCTTATTGATGTCTAGCCACTGGTCAATGCATGCGTTGTTCCAAATATTTTTCGTGGAGTTATGGCCCTTGATGAACTTAGAATTTTGTGAGATTGCGCCACCCGTCACAGCGACGGCGTCGATGTCGCGAGTTTTCATGTAGATGTTCTTGAAAGTTCAGAAGAATAGTTTTGGCAATAGAACATTCAAAGAACAAAGATGAAATTGGTTTCTTTGTATTGTTACAGAAGGTACGCAGTTGTTTCGTTTTCGAAAGTTTACACTTATAAAACGCCGCGTTTGAAAAATACCATTTGATTAAAAATTGAAAACGCTAGATTTTGCAGGAATGTATCGTCTGTGGATGAAAATGTTATTCTATGCAAAAGTTTGCAGTCAGAAGTCCGAGATGTTATATCAGCAATATTGTTCGACTTCGGGGACTTAGTGGGATATGGTGAACCGTTGCCGAAATTGTGTATACTTTTCCAGACACATCTTTTCTGCATACTCCGGCCTGTCAGTGTTTTTCATTCGTAGTCATGGGAAGTTTTTCATATTCCTTTACTGTAATAATGTTCCAAGAAGACTAACATCCTCTCCCTCCGACTGGACGAGAGCTCGCGAAGTTTTTTATATGTTTGCAGCTCCAGAAGCATATGTTACCGTTCGACTTCATCACACGAACTATTTGAAATGACGTCCGTTTCGCAACTTTTTTATTTCAAGTATAATTATTTCAATAACGGAGTTACTTAAAAACCGCTTCATTTTTCTAGAATTTTCACAAGTGCAGCAGAAAATGTTCCAAATGAAGTGTTGTTTGAATTACAAATCAGTTTACGATTTGAACTAAAATGGAGTGACCTCGATCTTTATCTGATTAATTGATTATTTGTCCAGTGACGTCTTGGGGGTTCACGAGGGATTTATTTACTAAACTTGTTATCTTTAGAAGTTGCCTTGTTCATTTCACGATGTATTTTTTTTTTTGGGGGGGGGGGGGTGGGGGGGGGGGGGCTCTGTGTATGGTCTTATCGAAACATATACGTTATTGTGATGAATTTACAGTCTGTTATAAATGACGCAGCGTGTAGGTTGAACATAAGCCCCAAGCCGCAAACCTCAGACCATGTTACCGTCAATTCAGCACAATAATTTATAGTGTTTATATTGCAGTTGTTTGAAAAGTCCGAGTAAGATAGAAAACATCTAGTCTGTTGATTTGTTGGTGATTTTTCTTTTATATGACCATTACAAAAAATAATTTCTCTGTACACCTCTATTAGGGTTGTGGCGGGTTTATTATCTAACCTTAACCATACGAGCAACACATTGTTGTAAAACTTGTCCCTTTGATGCCCTTTACATTTAATACATCTTTGTGGATGTGCCACACTTTAAAACTGTCAAATATGTCTAAATCGCCCAATACAATTTAGTTCCATTGAGCAAAATGAAAGGATCCAAAAGTTATTTGTCATCCATATCAATTTCAGAGCTGAACTGAATGTTTTATTTTGCCATTTCGATCAACTGAATTTAGTTTTTCGCACTGTAAAATGTTGTTGGGAATCTGATGAAAAAATCGTTTGAAAGGTCTGATAAAATGATCTAACAGTGTATTAGCATAGGTACAGTTTTAAGTATTGCGGTTTTTCCGATTGGCCCTTTCAAAGCGATGTGCATAAATTTTTGTGTGAAGAAAAAAATGGTAATGGGCGAGCAGACAATATAAAGAGCAAAAAATCTGAAGCGAGGCTCGTATTAAATTGTTGGATTAAATTATTACTGAACCTCCCAATAAGCCAGGATGGTTTCGCCCATTCGGCGTTGACAGTATTGACTGAAATGATACCTTCCAGGGCGTCAGTGGTGAAAGGGTTAATGCAAGGTTGCGAAATGACCAGTTATCGAGACTTCTGTTTATTGTATTTCAGCAGTACCAATCTAAACAGTAATTGCAGGTTGACTGATTAAAACATGTGACTATAGGGGTAGACTGGTGCAGCATGATGCCAAGAACAGCTTCTCTACTTCAGGAAGATGACTTTGTTTATACAGCTCACCAAATATTCTATTCAACCGATTTAAGAATGTTAGTAGATATTTTCTAACTCCATTATGATCATGTGTTCTGTCATGCGTATTTACCATACTTTTAAAAACATTTGGATATTTATTGTGAAGTTTGATGCAAATCAAACACACATATTTTGAGAGTTTTAGATTTTCATTTTTCATATAGTTTTCTTTTTCAAAATATCACCTCTTCCGTATTTTAGAGGTCACTTGACTCATTACTTGAAAATAAAATAAATTTAGTTCCTTAATAAGCGTCACTATATCTCGAAACACAAATACATTTTTAGTAATTGTTTGGTCGTGTAACATATTTATACCCCACGCAACGACGTTGCTGGTATATAATGTTTTTGACTGGTCCGTCCGTCAGTCCGTCAGTCAGTCCTACTTGTTTTCCGGACTTTGTTTCTACACGCTTCCAGATATTGAGCTGATTTTTGGTATGTGAGTCTAACATGGTGACCTACAGATCAAGTTTGCATTTTCTTCCGCTCCACTGATTTTTACTGAAATTACGGCCCTTGGACTCTGAAAAATTCATCAAAATTATAGTTTTCCAGACTTTTTTTCTACACGCTTCCAGATATTGAGCTGATTTTTTGGTATGTGAGTCTAACATGGTGGCCTACAGATCAAGTTTGTATTTTGTTCCGCTCCACTGATTTTTACCGAAATTACGGCCCTTGGACTCTGAAAAATTCATTAAAATTACAGTTTTCCGAACTTTTTTCTACACGCTTCCAGATATTGAGCTGATTTTTGGTATGTTAGTCTAACATTGTGGCCTACAGATCAAGTTTGCATTTTGTTCCGCTCCACTGATTTTTACCGAAATTACGGCCCTTGAACTTTGAAAAGTTCATCAAAATTACAGTTTTCCGGACTTTTTTTCTACACGCTTCCAGATATTGAGCTGTTTTTGGGTATGTTAGTCTAACATGGTGGCCTACAGATCAAGTTTGCATTTTGTTTCGCTCCACTGATTTTTACCGAAATTACGGCCCTTGAACTTTGAAAAGTTCATCAAAATTACAGTTTTGCAGACTTTTTTCCTACACGCTTCCAGATATTGAGATGATTTTTGGTATGTTAGTCTAACATGGTGGCCTACAAAACAAGTTTGCGTTTTGTTCCGCTCCACTGATTTTTACCGAAATTACGACCCTTGGACTCTGAAAAATGCATTAAAATTAGTTTTCCGGACTTTTTTTCTACACGCTTCTAGATATTGAGCTGATGTTTGGTATGTTAGTCTGACATGGTGGCCTACAGATCAAGTTTGCATTTTGTTCCGCTCCACTGATTTTTACCGAAATTACGGCCCTTGAACTTTGAAAAGTTCATCAAAATTACAGTTTTCCGGACTTTTTTCCTACACGCTTCCAGATATTGAGCTGATTTTTGATATGTTAGTCTAACATGGTGGCCTACAGAACAAGTTTGGGTTTTGTTCCGCTCCACTGATTTTTACCAAAATTACGGCCCCATAGACTTTGAAAAGTTCATTAAAATTACAGTTTTCCGGGCTTTTTCTCTGCTTGAATTCTTTCAGTACCGTTGAAACTATAGAACACTGTTTTCTGCAGTATTCCTAGAATCTATGTTTATTTTTAAAAAATGATTAGAGCTTGAAATATCGGGGCGCGTGGGGTATGTGAGCGTGCTCACTAAGGTTCTATATTTCATAATAAAATAGCATAAAGATGCCAGAAAATCTTACAACACAACATGTGTTGAAGCTTGTAATGGTGACAGCAAAAAACTGTTTAAAGTTGTTAAAAATCTGTGTACAGAAAAACAAAGTGTGTCATTTCCACCACACGATGGTCCATCAAAGCTAGCTGATCAATTTGGCGAATTCTTCTTCAAAAAAATAAAATTAATTCAGGAAAAAATTAAGAACATAAATGTAGACAAAATTGACATCAAATAGAGACCATCAGAAAAAGAGCTTTCAACTTTTCGACCTTTAGAAATCGAAAAGGTCTAATATGTTAGAGGTAACCAAATTAATAAAAGAATCCTCAAATGCCTCATGTCAACTCAATCTATTGTCAAATCATGTGTATACTCTTTGGCTCCTGTAATCACAAAAATGATCAACATGTCTCTGCTAGGAGGCTATGTGCCTGATTCGTTGAAAATAGCAATTGTTAATCCTCTTCTGAAGAAACAAGGTGCGGAACTTGTGTTTAAAAACTTCCGACCAGTGAGTAACTTACCGTTCGTATCTAAGCTGTGTGAAAAAGCCGCAATTGACTAACTAATGTTACATAGTGACATGCATGCTCCATTACCAGCCAACACGTCTGGATTCAGAAAATTTCACTCGACTGAAACGCCATTACTCAAGGTTCAGAATGACATCCTCCTTAATATGGAGTCTGGAAGGGTAACATTGCTTGTTCTTTAATACCATAGTGCTGCTTTTGACACTGTTTGTCATAAAACTCTGCTAGAGACAATGAATTCTGATTTTGGACTTAATGGTGTTGCTGCTAACTGGCTATCATCATACCTCAAGAATAGACAGCAGCGTGTAACAATAAACGGTAATCTGTCAAAAGACTTCCATCTTGAACGTGGAGTTCCACAGGGCAGTTGCCTTGGTCCTCTTCTGTTTCTATTCTATATTTCAAAAATGTTCACCACCGTTGAATCTCACCTGCCTGGCGCCCATGGTTATGCTGATGACACACGGGTCTATTTTTCTTTTCGACCATCAATCAAGGATCAAACTAAAGCTCTAGAAACTATTGAATCATGTATTTCGGACATTCGCACATGGATGGTGTCAAACAAATTGATGATAAGACTGAATTCTTAATAATTGGTTCACGACTACAACTCACTAAAGTTGACACCAATTCAGTGAAGGTAGGAGATACCGCCATCAATGCAAGTAACAGTGTACGTAATCTTGGAGCCTTCGACTCTACCATGTCTATGGACAGACATCTTACAAATATATGCAATAAGGCTTTCAGAGGTCTATACAAACTTAAACAGATAAGACAGATAAACCAAAGACTCAACAAATATCCTAGTCCATGCCTTTGTAACTTCACATTTGGATTATTGTAATGCCTTACTGTTCATCTTTTCAAAATATCAGTACTCTCGCCTGCAGATGGTACTAAATGCTCGAGTGGTATGTAGGGTATCACGATCTCAACACATCACTCCTATTCTGAGGGATATGCACTGGCTGCCAGTTAAGTACAGAATAACTTTCAAAACTTTATTATTAGTTTTTAAGACACAAAACAACATATCACCAGCCTATTTAGAAGAACTCCTTAATGCCAAGAATGTGTCTCAATACGACCTGAGGTCCGATGGTAAAATGCAGCTACATGTTCCAAAACATTTGCTGGCCCTCGCTTGCGGAATAATTTACCAGAACACCTGAAAAGACTGTCAAATGTCAATCTTTTCAAGAAAGATATCAAAACATACCTGTTTCAAAAAGCCTATAAGTGATGTTCTGGACTGTAAGATACTGTATATATTCCGTTTGTATAAAACAAACCCACAAAACAATTCAATCCCTTGCATGCTGCTGGCGGATATTCCTGTCCAGGACAGAAAATCTATTCGTGGGGTACACGAGAGGTTTATTTACTAATCTTGGTATCTTTAAATGTTGCCATGTTCATTTTACGATGTATGTTTTGGGGCTGTGGATATGATGTTATTGGAGCAAAAACGTTATTGTCATGAATTGACGGTCTGTTATAATTGTCCAAACTTCCCCCTGTAAGTTGTATCGAATTTTTTTTCAGTGATTTCTTGAGTTAAATTATCTTGAATTTACCATCAAATGCCGTGAAGCAGCCATGACTGGATTTGATGGAAATTTATTTACAATATTTAGCGCATTCAATTGTAAACTCACTGCAGCTGGGTCACCCAGGCGATACACTGTACAGTGATTCAACGTGTTTTGAATTTCATAAGCATATTTCAAAGGACGGGATGTGTGTTTCATTTCTTTTCTTGTTGACATCTTGGACGTTCTACAGTCGTTGTAATCTCTTGTCCCATTGCTAACGCCTGCTAATACTAACAATCCCCCTAAAGTTTTATACATGTACTATATAATCCTACGGGGCGAGGGGAATTTAGTACCACCCTTAACAGCAGAGGATTCTACTTCGTATAAATGCAGATTCAGATGCCGATGTGTGTTCTGTTTTCCCGAATTTCAACCGGCAGAGTTGAACATTTACTGAAAATAGTAAAAACATCCGTTCTTACCTTACATGTTTTAGGCTTGCTGGTTGCGTCTCTCTGTTTTTTCCAGTCTGATGCATATTTGCACTACGGTTTTACAGTTTTGTGGTTATTGGGTAACGCAGAAGGGCCTCTGATTTGAAACGAATTCACTCACCAAATACGCTCTGCCTTATGAAGCCTAAATACTTTCTCTGCGTCAGAAGTTGTTCTTGGTCTTATTTGCACCACAGTCTCATAGTATTCCCAATTTATCCCCTGGGTTCGTCTTTCTGTTTAGGCCTGAGATCCTGATTCCGATTGAGGTTCACAGAGGTAAATTTTGTCATGCGACTCTGAAGTGCAGGGTAGCATTACCAAATTCACCCCTGGGAACCTCATTCTGTAGATGACAGACTGCTTATTTCCGGGCTTGAGAACGAGCCACAAAAACAGTCCACACTTGAATGGATTGACTTTACTAGATCAGTATCCCATCTCCCATTAATGCTACCACAAGTACCGCTATCATTGTAATTACAATATAGCTTAAATTGTAATTACAATATAGCTTAAATTGTAATTACAATTTATTTATATTGTAATTACAACTTAATAAATTGTAATTACAATTTAGTTATATTGTAATTACAACTTAGTATAAATAAGTTGTAATTACAATTTAAGCTATATTGTAATTACAATTTAAGCTAAGTTGTAATTACAATTTAAGCTAGATTATAATTACAATTTAAGCTAAGTTGTAATTATAATTTTTAAGTTGTAATTACAATTTATTAAGTTGTAGTTACAATTTATTAAGTTGTAATTACAATTTAGCAATATTGTAATTACAATTTAAGGTAAGTTGTAATTACCATTTATTAAGTTGTAATTACAATTTATTAAGTTGTAATTACAATTTAGCTAAGTTGTAATTACAATATAAATAAGTTGTAATTACAATATAAATAAGTTGTAATTACAATTTAAGCTATATTGTAATTACAATTTAAGCTATATTGTAATTACAATTTAAGCTAAGTTGTAATTACAATTTATTAAGTTGTAATTACAATTTATTAAGTTGTAATTACAATTTAGCTAAATTGTAAATACAATTTAACATAAGTTACGCAAAAAAACGAAATGACTCTAATAAGCTGCCGTAGCACAGAAACTTAATTGTTTCCATGTAATGGAAGTGGTGTCTAAAGGCACAGCGCTAATATTAACTGGTTACTTATCAATTACTCTGGGGGGAGAGAAGTGTGAAAAACACCACAGAACTCGTATTGATGGGGTAAATATTCCGGGATAGAGAGTTCCATCAGTGGAACGAACACTGGTGATGTTGGAGTTACTGGTAATGTAAATAAGGCTAAAATAGAAATAGATTTCATTGTAGAATTTTAATAAACATATATCTCACGGTTTATATATATACAAATATATTTTATCAACTAATAATTTATAAATATAATAACATACAATATATACAAGACAAAACGTCACATTTTTCAAGGTTTTTATGTTTCTGTCGGTAGAATGTAAAATCTAATAGCAGATTACATTATTTTGGTGAAGTCTGGGACTTCACTGCTCTGTTGCTAGTAACTGGCGTCAGCCATGGTGTTAATTCATCTCAACTTCTTCTGATAGAAGTACTGTAGTAAGGGTATCCGTTTCTACAAACAGGAACTCAAAACAAATAATACAAATATTTTATTTCAGTTTCTTATGGAAGAGATTTGAATCGTCTATTTAAGGGGCCTATCTCATTTTCTTCCAGAACAGTCATTTCATAGTATCCACCAGTAAAATGTGGATTTCTTTAGACGTCAAAAATGGTCTAAAATTACTATCCGACATTTCGTCCAAAAGTATAAGTCTGCGTCCCAAGTATTAAAATAATACGCGGCAATGGGATAGGAAGCGGTGCAGTCGACCCGACAGGTGCGTGACCAACATTCTTAAAATGCGTATTTTGTCAGCGACTTTCACGTGTTATTGCTTGTCTGTTGTTTGGCGGCTTCAGAGCTAACCGAGATATATTTGACATGCATTACATGCGGAGTAATTTGCTGAAAAGCAACCACACACTGGGGGGTTCATGTTATTCGACTTTCAAGAAAAAACACGGAAAACATAAAGGAGCACTCTGAAACTTTAAACTGATGGATTTCAGAGTGTAACCCGAACGTCCACCAGGTTAAAATTCGCTTATGCTTTTTAACCCTTTACCCAACGCAGACGATATCAACATTTATTATTTTAAATATCATTTTTTTTTAAATTTTTCAAAAAATGTCAACAAAGCCATATCATGTGACCCCTCGCTAGAAGGATCTCGACGAGCTCGTTCCAACGAGGGGTCACATGATATGGTTTTGTTGACATTTGTTGAAAAATAATATTTTTACAACTACTGAATTTGCATATTACGTGGGCGGATGTGGCCGATTCGTTGGGCAAAGGGTTAAAATAATCATCTAAAGGTAATTTTGTTGTGGTTTTCAAGTGATTTTGGAAAGTATGTGCTATTTTATAAATTTCATTCATGTAATATCAAAGCATTGACTCAGTATTTATTGCGCCAGTAGTTGTCATAAGACGATGGATAGTGATAAAAATAACTTATCTGAAAATTTCAGGAAACATTTACACCGCATCCAACGCAGACCTACGTGCATTATGAGCTTAAGTAATAATAAGCAGGAAAAATTTTGAAATTAATGAATCGGAACAAAACGTTGCATCCAATTCAAATCACCTTTATCTAATAATTACCACGCAACAATTGATGTCTACCTAGTCTTTATGTCTTGGTAGGCATGGAAGTGATAGAAATTATTTGTTATTTGCTCAATATGTTTTTCTTTCCCGGAATGGCCCATTATCAAACTCAGTTGACATGACTTCAAATTCGGCTGATATGACGCCGATCTCGTTCACCGTTATTTGTTGAACGTAATCAATCAGTAGAAATGGCGTTACCAGGCAAAAAGGGAGTAGTTTTTGTATGGTGAGGAATTAAGTAAGGATGGCAATAAGTAAGGATAAGGTAGATAAAGTGAAAAAGACAGAAAGTTGTACCCAAAATTCAAAGCGAACTAAAATTCAGAGTCGTATGTAGAGAAGCGAAAGAAGAGATAGTCCAGCTATTCGAACATCGCGGCTTTCTCACTGGTGAAGCCGCGGCGTTCTGATTGCTGAACTTGAAGAACAGGAAATTCGAGTGTGCAAGTGTGCAAGATTTTGTGAAAATCGGTCCGAAAATGGCTTCTGAATCGTACGGACAAAATGTGTGGAGAAAAAAAAATCCCCAACCCCTCCCCCCCCCCCCCCAAAAAAAAACCCACAAATAATAATCCGTAGAATAACAAGAGTCTATTCCAGATGGAAAAGCCTAACAATAACACTGTCAGCAAACTGTTACAGATCTGAGATCATTTTGTAATTATTTGTTTTGATTTAATAAATAAAGAGCTTATTACCCGCTTAGTTCCGTGTAGGCCAAGATATCAGCTAATTCATATCAGCCTTCGACCTTCGGTCTCAGACTGACATGAAGTTACCTCGGGCTGATATCTCGGCTGATATGAAACCAACCAATAAATAACCTCTGAATATATCCTATAGCTGGTAATTCTGGAACGCCAGGAAAAGTGTACCTTAGTTGCAAACGAGATGTGACGTGGATGCGCGATATTGCATCTAAAATGAGGCAATGTTCCACACTGATTTTTATTTATTGTCGACCATTACACATTTTTGGATTTGGCAAAAAAAAAATTGTGTATCCATTTGAAAGGCTTAAAGTTCAAGAAGTGCTAACTTATTTTTGGTTATATAAAAACAACAGAAAGAAACAGGTATTCTACTCTCCACAAGTAAAATATAATACAGGAATTTCAGTTTCAAAGGGACATGTGGATTTATATGATAGTTTCCGCCATGGTTCACAGTTTTGAGACTAAGTTGGGTTGTTATCTATGTTGTTCTCAAACAAAATAAAAACTGATCAATTAACTTAATTGCCAAAAAACCTGATAACTGTTGTAATTTTCACAAGCGTTCCGATAAATACTTTTGAGTATTTCAAAAAAACGGAATGGCAAAACTGCACAGATAAAATATAGGCGCCTTGAGCGGAGTTTATTTTATTATTTGAAGGGATCTTTCAATCGCAGACTGGGCTTTGCGTTTAAAAGAATATACCTGCAGAAACAAAAGTTGCATTTACAATTTAAGGGTGTCATGACAGGTTCACAAAAAGGAACTTTACCCGAATAACCATTTCCAAAATACCAATATAACATCATTTTTCCCGCCCGAGCAATGTCACCCTTGATATGAAAATGTATTTTTAGACGAATAAAATGAAAGCTATCCATAAAAATTATTGTCCAGTTTATGTCATTATTAGAAATATCAGGCCCTACCAGTTTTTTATTGGAGGTGGGGTGGGAAGAATCGTTACGGATTGTTATTATCATAGAATGATATCTTTTGGTTGATCACCTCCATTATTTTGTCTTGAAATACTGCAAAGAAAAATATCTACCCGTGATGAACCACCTTGTCGGGGTACATGGAGCTATGTTCGGCTTTCAGTCGGGTACAAAAGATCACGGGGTGTTCTAGTCAAAGGAATCCCGCTTGAAAATTGAACCGAGGAGATAATTACGTCCCAAAATAAAGTGTGGATTAAAATATATAAAAGCAAGTGAACATGAAAAGATGTACAGACCATGCAGCAAGAAATTAGTGCTAGCTGCAACAAAGAATAACATATCGTGAATATTTGGATGAATGACTTTCCAGTATAACAAATTCGTTGTACAGGTCTTTGGCAGGGTACACAACATCCGTCGTAATTTTATGTATAAAATTGTATCAAGGGACATCGGACCTATATAACTAATATTGTGCTGCAATACAGTGCTAGCTGCAACAAAGAATAACATATCGTGAATATTTGGGTGAATGACTTTCCAGTATTATAAATTCGTTGTACAGGTCTTTGGTAGGGTACACAGCATCCGTAGTAATTTTATGTATAAAATTGTATCAAGGGACATCGGACCTATATAACTAATATTATGCTGCAATACCACTGTCATCAACGGGGGCAGGGTTCGTACACACTGCAGAGAAGAAAATTCCGGGACTTTTAACCATGAAGCCGAAAGACCCCTATTAGTGTCCAAGACTGTGGTACGACTTGAATTCATAAAGTAGGTAGTTGCTCGGTGAATGTGGGTGGAAGACCAATCAAGATTTTCAACGTGCAGCCCTAAGGCTGCACATTGAAAATATTGATTGTTCTCCCCTAATAACGAATGCAGACTATTCCAATTGATGACACTGGACGGTAATACTGGGATTCAAAGGGTTAATAACATTTTATGGTATAGTTAAGGTGATGATTACATGACCGAAAATAACTTCCTTTTAAAGGAAAGCCATGATTTTAATCCACATGGCGAAACAGAAATATCTTATTTTTTTCATCATTCTATTTGAAGAGTCTTTTAGGTGTTTTTTGAAGCTATGATTCTAGAGTTTTTTTCTTGTGAAACTTTTACCATACTTTTTGGGAACATTTAGACATTTATTAACCGAGAGCTGGGGCAATTTGATGGAAAGCAAAAACCTAATTTTGGGTAGTTTTCATTTTTCATTTATCATTATTTTTTTTCATAATATCATTCTATCACAATTATAGATGTCACATGATTCATTACTTGGAAATAAAATATATTTAGTTACTTAAAAAAGTGTCCATATATCTCTGAACACAAAACAAATTTTCAGCCATTTTGGTCGTGTAACACCTTAAGCACGTTACATAACTTTTGTCTAAAAATGTTTACCCATTTCCAAGTTAATAACTATAAAATATACCAGTTAACCATCTTTATAAATGTGATCCAAATTGACAATACCCGCAGCTAACACGGATCTTTGTGAAGCTCTCGACATCAATCAACGGATAAAACAATTTATCTTGCATCAAGAACGTATCCCCCCCCCCCCCCAAAAAAAAAAACAAAAAACAAAAACAAAACAAAACAAAAGAGTAAAAACGTCTAGACAAAATACAAATCTGTATTGATGGTAACAACCGCCCGTGCGATCATTCGATTTAGAAAGATAGTGTGTTCACCTGCATCGATTTATTACACATATAGAGGCCACCGTTTTTACTAGAGTAATTAATTGATAACTAAATCACGAGCTCTTCAAAATAAGCTAGACTAGATCATTGTTTGCCATGATGATATTTTTATATAGGCTTATCATGCCTTAAACATGAAAAACACTACAGGTCAGCGGTTATAGAGCAAGTAGAACAATGCATGGGGAATACGCCACGCAGAGCGTAAGAACGCAATTCCATTACGTCGTGATCTTCATTCATAAATTAATTCATAGACGCTGAATGATTGTCGAAACAGACGCCGTTATAAACGGAATCCAAACACATTCATTATACGAACAAGTCAAAAAAGGGAGGAATGTTGTATGATAAATTGGTTATTACCACCATGTGAGTTTCAGATATAGTTTATTGAAGTCTCGACCTCGCGTCTGGGTCATATATCGACGAGTCCGTTGGGACTCGTCGATATATGACCCAGAGACGAGGTCGAGACTTCAATACACAATCTCGGAATCCCACATGATGGTAATAACCTATATGCAAGCAACAAATACAAACAAATACCACAGCCTGTAAATACACTTTGTAACCCAATATCATGTGTAGTGTGGTTGCCTAAATACATTTTTCAAGGACCTTCTGTGACTTTTCCCGGAAAGTCCGGCTTTCAAGCACCCTCATGGGCCTGAACATCCAGTTTTCATACTCTAGCGCTTTTAAACACCTTTATGGACCCGCACAAGACTTAATGAATTGTTATATTGCGTAGCGACGTTTCGCTGACAGCGCTGCACATTGCGTGCTCGCATCAGGGCGTATCTTCTTGTACATCGTACATCTTCTAGTATACTTCACGGCCAGGGTGGGCTTGACATTCCGGGATATCTCTGGAAGGCTGGATTAGATCGCACACTCGATAAAACGCATGCTGTTTGTGGGTAATATGAACTCCAAAATGGATTTGTCTGTAGTAATCTCTGAACTGCAGCATAGTTTCCAGCTTCAGCTAACAGTTCTAAACCAACTGCTGTTTGTCTTTTCCACTTTGTTCTGTGAAAAGAAGAAAATGAAATGATTATTAGTGTGAAAAATATGCTTTACATTTATTTAGTTAACCGTTTCAACACAGAGTGCCTAAACATTTATGCACACCGAGATTGAAAATGTAAAGAAAAAAGTCAATGACGACTCATGAAATTCATTTTGGCTATTTGCTTTGTATTAGAATTATGCCAATAATTAGATACATGTGAGAGGGTGGGTAGATGTGTTTGGGGGAGGGTGGTTAGCGGTTATGTATTGCAGAGTGTGTGAGTGCGTGTGTGTGGGGGGGGGGGGGGGGGCGTGTATGATAGTGCATTTCATTTTTATATCGGAGGATTAACGGCTCTTTCAGCAGTCAGATTCATATTGTGTCGAGCACTTAACACGTTATGGTGGGTGGGATCACCCCAGAAAAATTAAGAGAGCAGCAAGTAACTGTCGGACATTGACTTCGACTTCAGAACGTCTTATAAAAAATAACGAAATATCCGCACGTGAGTCATATTGGCTGGCACGAGTACCCTCAACGTGCGATCCGTGCTACCGTATGACATGAGTGTTCACGTTGCGGGAATTTATCAAGCGAGACGCGGATGTAACATCGGTGTACGCATAACACTGTGGGTGGATTTTCAGCCTGATGAATATTTGTGACTTTTTAGGAAAACAGAAGGACTAATAGCAACCTTTCAGCTCATGGAGCATCGGGTATTCACGTGTTAGCATACAGCGTGTGCTAAACACGTGCTCTATAGAATTTTGGATCTGTAAAAAGAGGCTTTCAAGCTGATATCTTGCTCTTCAATATAACCAAACTTCGTTTTTATCAGAGATATAAAACGATTCGATCAAAACTTCATAGTGAGATGGATTTAGTTTAGGTAACCCCACAAAAGAGATGAAATGAAGCATAGAGGGATTTAGAAATAGCGGACATAAGCTGTGATTAAGTATTTATATGAGCAATATATTGGGCGAGTTACATATTTTTTGACAAGTTGTGTGTGAAGTTGTCCATACATCAACGCTGATATTCACATTAACATCACATGCCTGGGACTGCAGTAGCAACCCCATCACGTGGCCAACAAGGATGCAAAACCCACACCAGGGACGCGGGGTCATGGTACACATGTCTCCACACCTTCTCCCCATATATATGTTAGGTGATTTCACAATGAGCTTACAGACTGCGAGAACGTAAATGTGTCAGTCAATATACATGCTGACCCAATAGTAATAACCTGAACATGTTAACAAATTCAGCTACATTTGGTAAAATAATTCCACCTTTGACCTGTTTTGACGTTTTCACTAAGGTTTTCGTTTTCTTCATATGTAAATGACACTAAGTTTTGGATGCATTCGAAGTATAGTTTATTCGCACAGTACATTGACCTTCTGCGAGGTTTTTTGGCTTAAATCTCCTATTTTATATCCTCCGTCTAGTCATATGAGCAGATGTGATATCCACACAAAGTAGTGTTGTAAAAACTTCGTTTTCCCTGAACCTTCTAGTCACTTGAAAATAACCCTCAATACATCATAATTATTAAGCTCTTTCTTTAAAATACCCGAGAGATAGGGCCCAGCGAATCTTAAATTTAGTGTAGAATCGAATTCCGAATCGAATCAGACTGAGGTTTTCGGAGTGAATCGAATCTTAAATCGAGTCTCACAGCTTTCAAGTTTTTGATATTGCACCTTCTTACAACGGTAAATATTGTCAGTCTCCTCCACTCAAGAAGTATTGTATGCAACGGTGACTCATCTGTTTGGGCGAATCAATCAAAAACGTGGAATATTCCAGAAGGGAATCAAAGTAGTTTCGGAAGTGGAACCTCCATGAACCCTTCTCTATCACCAGGTCTCCTGTACAGGAGACCTGGTGAGAGAAGAAGAGTTCAAAAGGATTTTGAGAACATTTCGACGATTCGAAAATTTCCGAATTGGCGCGACTGAAATCGAATCGAATAGCATCATCAGGACGATGTCGAATTGACTAGACTTTAGAAGCTTCGCAGAGGTTTACTGATAGATTTCAGGTTTGTGGATGATTCGGAGAATTCAGTACTTATCTTTTGAAAAGCGCAATCAAAGGGAGTTAACTAGTTTGTCGAGATAACGATAGAGAAAAAGAGGAGAATGACTTGACAAATCAATATTCTGTCTGGATATCGAAATAATTACACCCTTATATTGATAAAAAAAACCTACTAAGTCGTATAAAACTGAGATGACAAGGAAAACGGGAATGGTTTGTTTATTCTATGTGCCATACTGATGAAGGTCGTAAATACATAATTAAACTGATTGACAAGTAACAAATAGTTTGTGAGCTCGGTTGCTCAGTTGGTAGAGATGCAGGCTGCAAGCCGAGAGGTCCTCGGTTCGAACCCACCTGCGGCAACCGCGTTGTGTCCTTGGGCAAGAGACTTCATTCCCAATTGCCCACGGGGTCGTTGTGTATTAAGGCGTGGTGCACTTGTCTTAAATAGTAAGTATTAATATTTCATCTTGAAAACATGCAGATATAACACATTTTGTGGAACTAGGCGGCGTAATCATAAAATTACAGTTGTGATGAGTCTTTCACAATTATTTATTAAACAATCATATCAAATAGTATTGCTGAGGTCGTTAAAGATTCGATTAAATCAAGTCTCGATTGAGACACATTTCTTGCGTTGATTCCTAGAAAATGAAGGTTTATGGTATTTTTTAAATTCAGTTGTCTGGAATATTTCAGTTGGTCGGAAAAGCGAACCATAGGTTCGCTTTTCCGACCAACTTATATATTCCTAACGGTTGAATCTAAACATAGGTGTCTAATCATAAGTAATGAATTATTTAAGGCAAGACTAGTTAAGAGTCATAACAGCGTCGATTTCCTTACAGAATTTGACTGGTGGCTTGAGAGCTTGTAAATACCATTGCGTGAAGCATCTCTTTGCCGAGAGGCGGCACTTTCTATCTTGATCTCCCCTTGCTGGTTTTTGATAAAAGGTTTTCATGTTTGTGAACGCACATAGAGGACTCTGAAGAAAATCGTGTTCGCTCGCTTTCTCAAATGTACACAAAACGGAACATTTTTCCTTGTAGAAACATGGACACACAGTAGTTGCTTTAGCGAAGAGACACCCATAACGCAACCTTAGCTTTACACTGGGAGGCGTTGTCGTGAGTTTGAGCCCTCATATCGTAACATCATTTACATGTATTGGGGTGTCGCTTCTCGCTGTAGGTGAGAAATGTGTGGACGTATCGTTGGTTGTCGCTTTGTTGCGCTGAAATTGAATCGTCGCCAATACTTTACTTTAGTTTATAACGCTCAAACCATATTTATGGTACATGAGGTACAGCAAATAAAATAACATCAAACAATTAGAATGAGGGCAATGGAGCAGGTATCCAAAGTGTAGAGGGGCACAATGTAAATAAAGGGGTGCCCCTATATTAATGGTATTGTTGGTAGGTGAATTATAGTGAGGTGGGTATGGGGTGCAGTCAGAGTTTTACAAATCTATATTCCATGAACCTGGTGTGAATTTCGTGTAGCAATTCGTCTCATGAGCGTACCAAGGCGCTACCGGCAGTCTCAGACTTCCAGGTGTCGTCCTGGTGCACCCAGGGGGGGGGGGGGGGGGCGAATTGATTCTGTATGAGGACAGCCTTTTAATAAATGTCACGACCACTTGTCAGGTTGCCAACAGTGTTGGAGAGGACGGAGGAGCCCTTATTCCGTGCTTCCCTGTGGGTAAGTAAACACAGAGCGCTCGATATCAGGCAAATAACACATTAATAGGTGGCCAATTTATTTTTTTCTGTCTGCAAATGGAACTATTCTGCCACTGCGGTAACGTTGGTCAAAATGATAAAAATTGTATTACTTTATTTTGTTTGCCGATCTCCAAGAGATGACCTCAAGCATGCATCAAAGAGATAAAATGATTAAGAGGGTGATGCAGTCACGTGGCTGAATACGATGTTCGCACTGCACAACAGATTAAGTGGAGGATTCATAATGTGGGCAGTGTTCGTGCCATGACTGGGTGATGGGGGTCTCAAAAAATGCTTTGTAACTTACTGTGCCTTATTTGTACTCAAAATTAAGTTTTGCATTCATTTGGAAATATATTTTGGTACCTGATGTTCGGTCACTTTTGCACAATTGCACAATCACCATACAATGCAATTTTACTATGTAATGGTACGGCGTTAACCCTTTACCTAACGCAGACGATATCAAAATTTATTATTTTAATTACTATTTTTTAAAATTTAAAAACAAAAATCAACAAAACCATATCAGGTGACCCCCTCACTGGAACAAGCTCGATGAGCTCGTTCCAATGAGGGGTCACATGATATGGTTTTGTTGAAATATTTTGAAAAATTCTTTTTTTCAACTGCTGAATTTCCAAATTACGCGGGCGAATGCGGGCGATTCGTTAGGTAAATGGTTAAGATAGACCTAGCCTGTTCGCCAAACCAGGTTTCAAGTGAATGAAATAAAAATATTGTTTAAAAAAATAAGATGACAGGTAGACAGACAATTCGAATGTATCTTTTATTTGCAATTTGTGTTCACCGTAACAAAAACAATATGTCCTTCGTCTTTTTCATCATATTGTACTTTGGACATACTTTCTGATATACTGTATATTTCGACGGAAACATTTATTACAAAGATAAAACATTTAAGATTGGTGATGAAATTGCGGAGAAAACGTAGCTCAGGTAAAGCTGAAAGAATGCGTGTACATAAAACTCTCACCTTCTGTTTTGATACCAAGTTTTCACTTGAGTGTCTGTCAGATTAAGTTTTGCTGCCAGCTCCATCCTGTCCTGAACACTCAAATATTTCTGTCTTTCAAATGACTTTTCGAGCAGATTAAGCTGGTGGTCTGTGAATGCTGTTCTAGCTTTTCGTGCTTTACGCGGCCTTTGTAACATGGTGGCGTCACTGTGGTTTGATTCGTCATCTGTTTCACCTTTATCATCTGTAGGAAAAATGGAAAGTTCAAGTTACTTTTTGTCGTGAACGTGGAATGCGCATATAGTGGAACTGTAACTATTTGGCACTTTGTCTGCTCTCCCTCCACTGAAAGGGCCAGGAGCAACCAACATTTACCTGGTGAGACCGACAAAGATGACACAAAAGGTCACACGGAACCTAGCATCTGCCTATATGCAGCGCTATGACAACTGGTGCAGAAGTGTGGTAGTAAAATCGGTCTTCTTCTCGCTCAGATGGCGATCTGGATCCAGTACTATAAAACGTTTACAATTGTACTTTCCAGAACTGTATTTTCTATCTATTAATATAACTGTCTAAAATGAATCATTAGTTTTTTGGAAAATTGTCACATCTTTGAAAATGCTAATGGTTCACCCCAACCCCTTTAAAGTCATACCTAGAAAATACAGTTCTCGTAAATGCAATTGTAAAGATTCTATAGTATTGGCACCTTGTCGCCACATATTCACTCCAGTGGATAAAGATTTCTTAGATATAATATTGCGATTTAAGAAATGACAAACGAGAAGAACACTTGAGAGGCAATGTTTTCGCATTTCGTTTTCAATAGATGAGATTGTACATTGTTGTAAGCGGGAAAGCGGACATAGGAATTCGAACAAATCACGACGCAGTCGTGCTCTGTTCGGAATTCTCTGTCTGCTTCAGTAATTCCAGTACAGCAGTTGCAAAGAGTTCCTGACAATCGTTTCAGAAAATAGAGTATATACATTTAAATTTATTTATTTATTTATAGGTGTTTAAGGTCACATATTTCTGCACAATGGCTAATCGTGACTGCAACAAGGAGATTAAGTCAAGTGCAGCCAATTGTAGTTAGCCAGTTTACCACAGTAAACAAGCACTGCTTCGCTTTCCGAGGTTCCCGCGGGGAGGTATACAATTAAAAGCTACGGCATTAAAATGGTGGTGGTCAACTGGATTATTAGTTGAACGGTTGGCAAGTAAATGGAACAATATACGGTTATCTAATCAGTGGCGAGCAAACAGATTGCCACCCTATCTCCATGCTACCTCCATGCACCGTAAGTATTTTTGGTGGCAGGCTTCATATAGACATTTGGATTCCGTGGTTTTATTGACATATTTTGCCTATCTCCCCCCACCCCCCCCCCCCCCCCTCCACAGCCACTGCATCTAAGTCAGATTATCTAAAGTTGGACACCATTTCTTGAAATTGTGCCATTGCTGTATAACAGTAAAGAAAATATGAAACAATTTCCTTCTTCTGTTTCTTATTCAACGTATTTCTGCTTTAAGTACTGTAGCACGACGATTCGAGAAATTTCAAACGTCCATTGCAAAATTGAGACATTCTATCTTGTTTGGGAGAGTACACAAGATGTAGTACGTTAACCCTTCTCCTAACACAGACGATACAAAAATATATTATTTTTTCAAATTTTTAAAAAAAATTTCAACAAAACCATATCGTGTGACCCCTCATTGGAACGTGCTCGCCGAGGGGTCACATTATATGGTTTTGTTGAATTTTTAAAAAAAACTGCTCATTTTTTAACTTATGCGGGCGAAAGCAGCCGTCTCATTAGGTAAAGGGTTAACCCTTTACCTAACACGAAAGACAGACGACAATTGCAAACAAAATTCTGGAATAACTATTTTTTTTTTTCGTTGTGTGCGTCAAAAACATAGCTTATGATCTCTCACTGGAACGAGCTGAACGAGCTCGTTCCAAAGTGGGGTCATAAGCTATGTTTTTGAAACAAAGAATGAAAACACAATGAAAATTGAATAGTGATTTTTGTGAATAACGCTGGCCGGTTTTGGCCATTCCGTTGGGTAAAGGGTTAAATGCCTCGATTAAATGATTTTCAAGCTAAGTTCTCAACATTGTACAAGCTTTTTATTCAATTAAAAGAAGTTTACTCTAAATCCTATATGCAAGTAACAAATCAAATTTGCACGAAAGATATGGTAAATGGTTTTGTGTTTGAAAGTTCTAGTCAACTTTCATAGTTATTAAATTAACAGATATCCAATTATCTGTGGTTCCACTTCACTAAGAACAAAGTACGACGTCGAAGGAATATGTTAATTTCTGTTACTATTAGTGCTCACTTTTAAATTTTATCTTCTCACAACCTCTCATGGAAAGTCTTTTTAAAGGTATTTGGTGTAAACTGTATTTTATTCTTCCATCACAATAATAAAGAATGTCACATTGCAAAATTGCAACAAATCGTGGAATAAAGGGATTTTTAAGGTATCTGGAAAGGCTGTTGTGTGAGGTTTCGTCGAGCTGGCAAATTTATCGGCCTGGAAAAGTGTGAAAAACATTGGAAATCCTCTTTGTTTTTAGTATAAGACCCCCCCCCCCCCTCCCCCCCCCCCCCCAATGACGTCTTCATTTCTGGTTGTGTCCCATCGTTGTTCTGCAAACAGACTTTTTTGTTGAAATATATTGTTATGAACTTTCCAGTAAATTATAACGAAGTCAATAAGTAGGCTGTAATCTGAGTGACAATTAAGCAAATCTTTCGCCAAACACTACCATCGATCTGTCTGCAAACATTCGTTAGTATGTGAGTAATTTGAGCAATTATCACGCAAGCGCTTCAATAAAACGACAAACACTTGAACAATCGACTGAGGATAGGGATGTTTGTGAGCTGAATAATTCATGTTAAAATTGAAAATGTGTATCATATTGATGTAATTGATCGAACCTTAAACGCTGATGGTCTTGTGATAATAAAACATTATTTATTTATTTATTTATTTATTTATTTATTTATTTATTTATTTATTTATTTAATAAGTGCCTGTTCACTGTGGTGAACAGGCTCTGTTTTACTGGTAAAATAGGACGCAGTCACCAATGTTTGGGATGTGCAAACCCTCTCTAAAATGGACAACATGGCTTATTAACTCTCACCCCTGGTCTTGAGTTGATGATACTCATGTTGTGGTCATGATTAGCTATTGTGCAAAAACAGGTGACCTTAAACACCCATAATTGTCTCTCCAACTTACTAACCCTTCACAACCGGAGTTAGCACTGCTCTAAAACATGTAAAGCCATCATCGCATTGTACGACTTCATACACTGAGGCACCGTCCTCCCACTTGAGCAGTTTAAATTAAACGTATTTCGCAATGACACAAATCAGATGAAGCTGGTTAAGACCAAACATTTCCCTTGTAACATTCAATGCACGAAGCAATGAGCCGCCTTACTCTGTTAAAACCATTCAGTTAGGGAGGAAATACTTCTTCGCAATACACCCGAACTGTCCATAGCATTTAGACTCCTTCTTCAACTTTCGGTCATGAAGATGTCGATATACTGTGTGTGGCACCCTCTTTGAAGGACGAAGCTATTTATTTATTTATTTATTTATTTATTTATTTATTTATTTATTTATTTATTTATTTATTTATTTATTTATTTATTATGGTTCGGGGTCACCTCGTGTCGGACAGTTTTACGGGTGGAGGAAGCGGAGAGCCCATAGAGAACCACCGAACAACGATGAGCAACTGTCAGCCTCCCCAACGTACTAACTCCATACAAGCAGAGTTGGCATTGGTTGAAGACAAGTGCACATCGAAGTGCAGTACGCCTTAGTACAGAGTGCCACTGTGCCCCCACATTGGCAATCGGGGTTATGTACCTTGTCCAAGGATACAACGCAGGGATCGAACCGTAGACCTTTCAGTTTGAAGTCCAATGCCGTACCCACTGAGCCTCCCAGTATGACGACACCGTTATCAAGAATGTTGACAAGTAATAGGACATAACTATGAAGAATACTTCATGTCTGTAAATCATATTAACGCCTACACACCGATGTCGTTGTATCAAAATTTCAAACAGCATTTTTTGAAATAATGCAACTAGGAATTTAATCAGTTCAGTCTTGTTTGACAGAGCTCAGTGAGCTCTGTCAAACAAGACTGAAATGGGTGAACTGAATTCCTAGTAACATAATATGAAAAAAATTTGCTTGTAGTTTCATTATTTTGATATCAGTGTACAGAGTGTTAACTCAGAGTCAACCTACTCTGCCTTCTCCCGAAAGGCTGTTATTATTGTTCCCGTCTTTATTTTGGATAAGGAGGAATTGGACATTTAAAAAAAAAAATAAAACAACACAAGAGATGAAATCAAACGTACCTGATATTTCAATAGACAACAGTGGTTAGTAAATATTTCACACTGAAGAAAGGCTCTAACCGCGAAAATGGGGCATGAATTCTTGAAAGAGATAAAAAAAAAAGTGGAAAACTTCTCTGAAACAAATCCGTGTTCAAGGATTGCAGAACTTCAAAAGAATACTTTGAATGTAGATTTTGCCCGTTGGTTCCTTTATTATTGAATATTTTGCGGACAAGCCCCATAAGATATATATAATATTTTCGGAGTCTGCAGTGAGGAGGATGTAAGTTGAAACTACAATCAATTTCCACAAATAAAGGTATGCAACTGGACACATCAGAGTTTTACCCACCCATGTTGTTTTGAAAATCACAGTGCAGGTGACGCAATCCTGGAATAAGGTTCAGGCGGGCTATTACCCCATATCGTCCTGCAATTGTCACACTATGTCTGTAAACCTTGTACAAAAAGCATTTTATTAAGACCTTTTATTAACCCTGAAGGTATCTGCCATGTCCGTTGGGTGGCAGCAATTGGAAATATTCATTATTTGGGGAGGAGGGGGTGGGAAGACCAATTAATATTTTCAACGTGCAGCCCCATATTGATTTGTCTACCCCACATATTTACTTAGCAGCTATCCTACTTAAGGAAATTATGATGTATCATGTTAATGCGGTTTTTCGGTTTCAAAGGGTTAATGTCATCCTTTCGAGGATGTTAACCACTGTGAAGACCTGTATCCGTCTTTTACAAATGTATCTCAGAAGGGTTACTTCAGCATATCATCAAATCACGAAGAAGGCCAGCAGAGAAGTGTCAAAGTGCCGTTGACAGTGGTTACTATAGTCAAGTCTATGTGCTGCCAAGAAATGACTAGATCACGATCAAACAGCTGGAAGTCTGGGGTAGAAATCTCTAAAATTACTCAGATCCAACGCATACGATATCAAAATTTATTATTTTAAATTTCATTTTTTTTAATTTTTCAAAAAAATTCAACAAAACCATATCATGTGACCCCTCGTTGGAACGAGCTCGACGAGCTCGTTCCAACGAGGGGTCACATGATATGGTTTTGTTGAAATTTTTTGAAAAATAATATTTTTTCAACCGCTGAATTTGCACATTACGCGGGCGGATGCGGGCGATTCGTTGGTTAGACTCTGTGTGTCTTATTGTCCGTGTGGGAGGCGCATAGAGGGCGATGGAGATCTCCCGCTTCAATACAACAGACCAGGTTTAGCTGTGCGTGGAATATGGGGAGATGGTACTCACAGCGGCCTCACTTATTGGGAGCATGGCTTAATTTTCCACCCAACATATCTTCACAGCATCGGAAAAAGCACACGAAACATTTGCAACCATACCTTTTCTCGGAAATAATACAAAAAAAAATAATTAAAAATGCAACACACGCACGCAGTAGTAATCCAACCGCATCATCCTTCGCTGTATTTGGGGTATAAATGCAGCTCAAATTAAAATCAGTTTTCTTGTTTTCTACTCCTCCCAGTATTTTGTCCACAGACATGCTGCCTGATTATATACACAAAGTGTGAACATTTGGGTACACGCAAATGTGTCAACAAACAAGGCTTCTTATAATATATTTTCGGTAAATATGAACAAATTTACTTGCGTTTTGCAATAAATTCAAAATTCCACCAGTTCAGTCTATTTCTTTACTCCAACCATCTCCAACCCGGGGCCTAGCCAACGGGTTGAAATATGACTGAAGTAAAAGAAATGGGCTACACTATTACCAGAACATCATATAAAGAGTGGCTGACGAGTGTTATCAATATTTGTTGATTTTAGGTAAAAAATAATATGTGACGTGACACAGATGGGATTTGGCAGTGTTTCGAAGTACATTATATTAATCGATTACCCCCAGCCTCCTTACCCCCCCCCCCCCCCCCTACACACTTACACTTTAACACCTTCCGTGGAACCCATCAAGACCAAAGAGTCAATGAAACGATATTTCTGTGGATTCATTTTTCATGTCCTTTCCCATGATAAATCCAGTGCGTCTTCGACAACCGTTCCCATCCTCTTCTCCTCCTCTGGGGCGTAGCCAGGCTAAATTAAGTGTGGGGGACAAAATATTTTTTTCTGCCTCTAATGGCAGTAGCAAAAAATGTTTTCCCTACACTCTACTTCACGTCGGAGTGATTTAAGATTGGGTATGTCTTATAGATGGACGTCCAGGGCTTTCCCTGGGTCAATATAGAATTACTTCTTCTTGCCAGAGTTCCCGGGTGAGGTATGGCTTCTGGAAAATGGTCCAAGTGGGGCTGTCAGGATTTTTTAATTTAGGAATCGATTAATCGTCGCAAATAATCGATCATAATCGATTAATCGTACCTAGATGACCCCCCCCCCCCTCTCCCTCTCTCTGACGTCGATAAAAAATGAAGTTCAAGTCAGTTGACCTACCTCCGGTAAACAACGAAGACGATCCTTTTTAGGTGCATTCAAAGCTTTGATGTTCTGAACTTTTGAACCGTCAGTGTAATAATCAAGACCGGTCGGCAGTTGCGAAGTTCGCAACTGCCGACCGGTCTTGATTATTACACTGACGGTTCAAAAGTTCAGAACATCAAAGCTTTGATGAATGTACCTGAAAGACAATTGCTTCCAACAGCTTCTTGGGGGTTTAACATCGATATTCTTAACTCTTTACCTTTAGAAACAATAGTTTCTTCATCAAATTTTCTTTTAATTATTAAACGTCTAAAACGGGATACAATTTACCGATTATTCGACAACGAAAAATACTAATCGATTTCGCCGTGGCCGATCAACAGTAGATTAATCGAATAATCGTGACAGCCCTAGGTCCAAGTAAACATCAGAGCGAGAGTATATGGTCTAATTTTAGAGATTTCAGGCATGGGTATATAAGTTTGACATTTTTCAGAAAAAGTGTGGGGTGGGGGTGGGGGGCAAGTTCTCTTATTCCCCATGGTTACACCGCTGTCTTCACCCTCCACCACTCCAGACACACACCTTACCTCTGGCCTACAATATACAGCTTGCCTTGTTATGTAGAAAATGACGTATACAAGTGAAAAGACACGATGGTGCTTACCATCCTCAAAGGATGAATTATCTTCGTATTTCGCAAACTGCTCCGATAATCTGTTTTGAAATGGATCTGTCCTTCCACTCAAATCACACTGTTCCAGGACTGTCTTGGGAAAGGAGATTTTGTTATCACATTCTTTTACGTTGTCCGTTGGCACACTTTTGCACAAAATGTCACTGATGAAGAACGATTTTTTGGGCCTTTTTATTTCACCGTCATTGCATAAATGTTTACTTTCTTTATTGATGTTATTTGTGCTGTTTGTACTCGCATCTACACTAAGTTCATGTGCTTTCTGATCGTTACTACTAACGCCCAGTGGAAAAGGAATCCGATCATTGATTTGTGGTAGATTCGGGCTGGACGAATCTAAACAGCCACCAGACATTCTACCTCCAGCTATTGATCTATCAATTCCGGAACTGTGTTTCAACCACCAGTCTTTCGAATCCATCGTCACGTTCAAGTACCAATTCCTCAACGCCTAAAATTTATTTTCCAGCAACAGTTTTTCACACCTCTTTCTGTAAGTTTACTATTTTGGTGAGCTCCATAATTTTAGTTTCTGTAAAAAATGTCATTCATCTGAAAATAAAAATAAAATATTAGGTTTGGCGTAATATGTGTGTGAACTGATCAAATTGAACTTGTTTTTCTTCTTCTCGAAATGATAGTGCAGGGAGCAGTTTGCTCCTAAAAAACAAGGAAAGGAGTGTGCACTCTAAAATTAGTTGAGTTAAAAATTAACCTAAATCAACTGGGTTGAGTGAATATGAACCCGGTTGGGTTCATATTCCCCCAACACAGTTGATTTGGGCTAATTTTTAACCCAACTGATTTTAGGGTGCGGGTGTTAGGTTGACGCGAGTTTCACCTAACGGGAATTTGACCATTTTTGAGAAAAATAACACAAGCGTTAGCAAATCGTTTCATCTCTCGAACGGTCAGGTTGCAATGGATGATTCGTGAGCAAAACTGTTGCTGTAACTCTGCGCATTTTCTAAAACAAATACAAAAAATTGTCCGATTGAAAATCCAACCAATTATGTTTTCCTGGAAATTCATTCTTTTCATGTCGTATATTTTTCCAAACTCTTAATCCGACGATAATTTAATTCGAATTCTGTCGAAATTCCCGTCAAAATCAAATCGTGGATTATTCCGAAAAATAAAAATTATAGTAATTCTGTCTTCAGCTAATGCTTAACAAATGTGCTTCAGGGCCAGTATCTATTTTATAGTGACGACGAGAGCTTGATGTTGTCTTCATTGTTGCCGATACAATAAAGTTACGCAATATAATGTTGAAAAGGGCTCTCTGAGTCTTCAACATTTTGTTTTGCTTAACAACATAACAGCATATCACCAGTTCAACTATAAAATACCCCACGATTAGAGATGGTGTTATTTTAGACCGCCCAACCCACCTGTCCCACAGACACAAATGGAAAATGTCGCATCCACTTTTTTCTTTTCTGCACCAGGTTTTGCATTGGACAGAGGAATCTTTGTGAGAGAAAATAATTAACCCTTTACCTAACATAGCGAAAAACCAGCCAACGCTATTCTCAAAAGTCGCCAATTAATTTTCATTATTTTTTCATTTTTTGTCTCTAAAACATGGGTTATGACCCCTCATTGGAACGAGCTCGTCGAGCTCGTTCCAATGAGGGGCCATAACCTGTTTTTGAGACAAAAAATTAAAATAATAGTTATTCAAGAATTTTTTTGCAAGTGTCGTCTGCTTTTCATGTTAGGTAAAGGTTTAAAAGAATAATAATAAGTTAATTGTTAAAAACACACCTAATGATATAAATACCTCAAGTTGTTGAGTTACTTTAACCTTTTTTCTTGAAAAGATTATGATCAAGAACTTCAGATGATGAACTGGCACATCCCACCTTAATCTGATAAACATCAAATTACACGAGGATGAAACATTTCTCATAAATTATTAAAAATTAAACTATGAATCACAAATTCAAAATACAACAAAATGTAAAACAGGAGTGCATATATATAAAGATTGATATGCTGTTTATAATTGGATATATGATGCGACAATACATGTTTGTTTTGGTGGCGGAAAAATATTTCTTTTAAATAAGCGTATTTAGCTTCTTAAAAAATTAAGATGTTACATATTCTGGTCATTTTTTCTTCTCTTTTTTCTCAGCAAATGTATTTTTGATTGGCATCCCTGCTGATGTTTGATTTTTTAAATTTTTCGTTTGTTTGTTTTTATTATTTTTGGGGGGGGTGTTTCCTTTCAGCGTTTGTGGTAGATGTTGTTGATGTGTGGTGTACACAGTTATCACACTGTTTAAGAGATGAAACAGATATGAAATTAGGAAATTGTTAAAAACTGACATTTTTAGGGGAAAGTACGTTATTCATAAAAGGGAAATAACAGTTCATAACAAATTTCAAACTGAAAAATAAATCAATTAGCATTGATAGATGTGGAATTCTGACTGTGTCTTCAGGAGTTATTTCAAAAAATATACCCATCAAGCTGCTCCCAGAATTTCAGTCTCTCACAGATATTTCAACGAAATGAGGACCTAGGAAAAGTCTCTTCTTGTCTTATGTCCAAGAGGAAACAGAAATAAATTACAGGGCTTGATTTTAATCTGGTATCGAGATATAATTGTTTAAAAATATGTGATTCATGAAAAATGTGAAAATGGTCAAAAGCGATTTATTAAATAACCCAAATCATTCCAACCCAGTTCTACAATTATGATCGGCCATACGATAGTCACAGATTCTGAGATTCAGCTGAATTAACTAATATATTAAAAAGGAGAGCTTTCCGTGTGTATCAGCTGAAACAGAATATTAGAGATAGGTTATCATATTTAACCTAAAAAGGTATTGCGTGTTTTATTGTTAACTCCGAATACAGTTTACATTTGATAAACAGAATTCGGAAAAAATGCGTAACTACTAAATCACCACGGGTGTTGAATTTTCCACTCTGTCATTTTTTGCAATTCAGAGATACATCACAAGATCAACCAGCATTCTCAGAGGCCTCGGAACTCTAAGCAACATTTGGCAAAAGAATCCCACCTTCGGTCGCTTCGGTTCGTTTCTTCCACCTCACCCATCTTCCAATGGGTTGGAAGATGATTGAAGTAGAAGAAATGGACAGGACAGTGACCACACCGCGGTATGCTCATCTGAACGAGAGACTATAGTATGTTACTGTACATTTACTGATATACGATTGTAGCTTTTCTCTCACTGGGCCGAACTATATGGTAGTCTTGAAAAGTTGTGCCCCTGCACTTCTATCGAGCTCCCGCTGCCACTGAGCTTTCTTACATCTCACGGACTGCCCGTCTAACAGGCTGGCGGTCCATGGCTGAAAGATCGCTTGCAATTTGTGTGCTTGCTTCTCGGAAACTGCAAATGTTCGTTGGTTTGCAAATATATTTTTCCGTATCAAACGAGTCTCGACGGTCTTACTGCCGTTCGAATTTATTCAACATTTTACGTCTGAGAGTCGGGACACCTGCACGTATCAAATTTACAACAAGAATACATCAGCGATTGAATCCATTTCTCCGTCTGTTTTTGAGTTGATGTGGTCCTCAGAAAGATTATCCAATGTAATATTATTGTAGTAAATTTAATCGCCGTGTAATTTTTTTTATCTTTGGAATCGGAAGAAAACTTTACCAATGAACCCTGAAATTGCAGGATTTATGACAGAAATACCATGACATTTAGAAGCTTCCTGCATTGTATTATGGTGAATGGAAGTTTAAATAAAACCTCACAGCTAATTGTAACGCTGATTTTATAAATAAATATTTTTATAATTGCGGTAAATATATTTCTGAGTGACAATAAATGTTGGGTATAAATTTTATTTTAGTTTGTGTGGTTAAAATTATTTCAGGGCGCATGAATGAAGCCGGAAAGTCGACGTATATAAACAAGATAGACTGAGTTTGTTTTAATATCCTAGCAATGCCGAGTCGTGATATTATAGGTTGATCGGCTTTTGAAAGGGTCTTTCAAGTGGACACAGATACTTTCTTTTGTGTTTTTTTTTTCTTATTCTTGTGTTTTGGACTTTTTATTTATTCGAAGAATTAACTTTTAACTCACTGGGTATTTTCAAGATATTTTTCATCAACTCTAGTCATGGCTGCTTCACTGCAGCCATGACTAGATTTGATAAAAAATTAAGCTAAATATGACACAAGAAATTAATTGGAGATAAAATCCTTTCAATTTATGATTAAATGAGCCAAAATTATACATATTTCAGTGACATGAGAAAGCGTATTCTGAGCAGGAAGATCAGACAGCAGCAATGCAAAGAGTTAATATAGTAGATATTTGTTATCTGTGCCACATTCCATTTGGTTGCTTTCAAAATTGAGGAGATGGCTGATATTACGGGCGCGATTCACCAGTAGTATTCTAGATGTATTAAAAAAACCTACCGCAAAATAAATTTATGCGCTATCAGACAGACACCATTACCCGAAACCATGTTTTAGATACAGTGGTACATACCTCATAACACGAATATTGTCCACCCTCTATTTGGTCTGTGATAAATCTAGTGGATAAAAGTACACTTCAATAAAGACGAGTGTCGTAGAGCATTTGTCGTGAGAGAAAACGATATCCCCAACGGACAGGTCAATAATAACGCGTAAAATAATCAAATAATGAAAAATCTCAACAAGACATTTCTTTCATTGAATTGTACAATCGATCGTGATGGACAGGTAATACACGCTGGGGCGTGTGTAAATTTTCTGTTCGAAACCAATAGGAAACCACAGTTTGTTTGGTAGGAGGAGAAATTTGGAAGACCCACGTTGCAGTTGAGAGAATGAAAGTGAACTTTTTTAAAAATGCGACAGACGATGCGACGGGTAAATTAGAAATACTATAAAACGGGACACCAATGAATTTATCTGATTTTTTAACAGGCACAATATTCGATATATGCATAGAAAGAGAAATTTGTTTACAATGAAAACATCCCTTCAGCAAACATAGGCCCAACTGTAAAGGAGAACTATTTCCAATTCTCGAAATAAAGGTAAAGACTGCAATGAATTATGTTTTTAAATGTAATAAAACAATACAAGAACCCCCCCCCCCCCCCCCAAAAAAAAAAAAAAAAATACAAAGTAAAAAAATAAAAATGATTACAAAAATAGGTAAACAAAGATAATAATATTGATTTGGTTAGTAATCACTGACTTGGTTTAAAAAAAAAACGAGGTAAAACTTTGTTTTTTACTCTTAGAATATCGGTAGTGAAATGAAATGTTCTTCGGTCTGCAGAGGGAGGGATAGCCATTTAACGAATAATGTTTTTGTTGACAATATAATAAGTTAACCCTTTACCCAACGCAGACGATATCAAAATTTGTTATTTTAAATACCTTTTTTTTATATTTTTCAAAAAATTTCAACAGAACCATATCACGACGAGTTCGTTCCAACGAGAAGTCACATGATATGGTTTTGTTGAAATTATTTGAAAAATAATATTTTTTCAACTGCTGAATTTGCATATTACGCGGGCGGATGTGGGTGAATCGTTGGGTAAAGAGTTAAATTCCCTAATATATTTTATGAGAAAGTTTGTTTGTTGAAAATGTAGTATTGTCAGACCAGTGTGCATTGGTTAAATCGAAAACATCGAAAGATAAACAAAAATAAATAAATAAGAAAAAAACATAGAAGAGAAGAAATAAATAAAGAATCGTTCAATTACTTTTGAGTTGTATGAGGTTAACCCTTTACTTAACACATCGGGTAAAATCCGTTCGAGTAATTTACAAATTATGCAGTTGAAAAATATGTATTTTTTAAAACATTTCAACAAAAGCATATCATGTGACCCCCTCATTGGAACGGACTCGTTGAGCCCGTTCCAGTGAAGGTTCACATGATGTGGTTTTGTTGACATTTTTTGAAATTTTTTGGAAAAATAATATTTAAAATAATAAATTATGATATAATCCGCTTTGGGTAAATGATTAAGTGGTATGATGAATACGCTGTTCTGTAGAATGTAGGTTGTTATTGATAAAGCGCATTTCATTCAGATCGCTTCTGGAAACAGAGTTAAGCCTGCCCAATAGTGTAGCTATGGTCTGACTTGTTGATCTGTTTAGATAAAACATGAACCGACTAATCCAATTAGGTTGTGCTGAGGAAATACTAAACTAGTTACTTCCCCACCCCATCACCCCCAATATATGTATTTGTTCCAATCGAAATGCAGATACACGAAATCAAATCAAAATGATGTGACTTCTGTATATAAAAATCAACTGCAGTATCCCCCAGCTTCGTGGGAATGTAAAGCGAATTGTAAAATCGTGGCTTACTGTTATTTCAACCCACAATTACCCCCCCCCCCCCCCCCCACCGCCAAAAAAAAAGAAAAGAAAAGAAAATAAAAAAAACACAGCGAAAGATAAAGGATCTATGATAAGATGCAAAAATGAAGTGTCTTCTGATTTTCGTTTTTTCAATCTAAAAAGTGGAGAGAAGAATGGATTACTGCTAATAATGTGAGTTTTCACTCGACGGAATCTTGAAATATCTGAGATAAAAACAATGAGCCCCTGCAAATGTATTGGCCACTTGGTGGCAAACGGTGCGCAATAAGCTTAGATTTTAGTTGTGTGTGTTCTTGAGTTTTTGTCACAGAAATTGTAAATAAATGGTTGCAGTTAAATTATTGTCACATTGAACAGAACATGGAGCATGCACTTTGGCCAAAATTCCCCGCTGCATAGAATTTCCACTCTATATTTATCTCTGATTTCGTAGAAAAAAAAACAGAACGGAAATGCAGCATATCAGCCCGTGGATCGCAAGGCGCAAATCGTTGATTCATCGGCCATTTATGCCAGCATGCTGTTCAGTCTACCATAAGTTGCATATTTTGATGAGTCAAACTACATTCACAATTTAGACTAGTCCTTCTGAAATATATAAATCATGACAGTCATCCAGCTTGTTAAATAAAAACAACAACAACATTTTTTTTAATCTATCCAACTGGATTTTTTTGTAACACCATTACTGTAGTGTGTTTTCTTGTGCAACTTATATCATACGTTTGGAAACACTTAGGTGACCTTTTACCCAACGTAGCGGCAAAACCGGCCAGCGCTATTCACAGAAATCTCCAATTAATTTTCATTATTTTTTCATTTTTGTCTCAATACCATAGGTTATGACCCCTCATTGGAACGTGCACGACGAGCTCGTTCCAACGAGGAGTCATAACCAATGTTTCCGAGACAAAAAATGAAAAAAATTATTATTCAACAATTTTGTTTGCAAGTGTCGTCTGATTTTCATGTTAGGTAAAGGGTTAAATATAAGCTCAGTGTTGGGAAAGTTTGATGAAAATCAATAACACAATTTGCGATCAGTTTTAATTGTTTATCCCTCATTATTGTTTACATAATATCATTCTTCAATAATTATCGATGTTTCGTAACTCATTACATGAAAATAAAATAAATTTAATTTCTAAATAAATATCCATACATCCCCAAACACAAAATTCAGCCATTTTGTGACTTTGGGGGATAAATGAATATAATACTTTATCTTCAAATAATGTGTATTTTAAAGCAGGGAAGAGTGTATTTCTCTTCCGTGACTTAGATACAGAAGAGATCGGAATTCCGAGCGGACTTTCGGGTGGGCGACCGCTGCCCATCAAGAATTTTGTATGAATTTGGAGTATTGCGTACTGTGTTTTGAACATAGGCATTTTATTCAGATCGCTTTGAAGATAAGCCTGGAAATAAAGGTCTTATATCGTAACCCGTTGGCATGTTACACTATTTTGGATGGCCGAAACATACGGGCAACACGGGGTTGTGATGCCGCTCCACCTTCTCTGTTTTACACGCCAGTCTTTTTTTTTCGTCTTAACGGGATTAATATATACTACTCACAGTTTGCTAAGCACCACATATTTGATACATCATTGTGAAATTTTCTTGTGACACATTTGCGATATTTTTGGTGGATATGATTGAGGAATGTATTGAGATGGTCCCCAGTGTTTACATTAGCCCTCTTGACAGGCAGACTTTTAGTGACAGTCATGGAAAGCATGTACCCCTTGATTTTTATGATGTTTTCGTGTTCTGTCGACATGTACATAAGATGTGTAGGGTATTCAGTCTTCATTTTAACACAGACCCTTGTGATTTAATGATTGAATATGGCGAATGCAAATGTAAGAAGGCATTTGTCTGAAGCAGAAATGTGGCGGGCTGTAGGGATGGGGGAACAAGGGGCTACCCATCGTAAGACGATTGATGAAGCCCTTGGCGTGCACCATACGGTGATCACCAGAGCCTGGGCAAGATTTCAGCAGTATGGCACACCAGTCAGACGACAGAGTGGTGGCAGAGACAGGGCAACATATGCAGCTGAAGACCGGTTTTTGATCATTAAGGCCCGTAGGAACCGCTTTGACACAGCAACCCAGCTTCGCACTGACCTTCAGAATACATCCTGGTTAAATGTTTGGACGCAGACTATACGGGCAAGGTTGCACGAATGTGGACTCCGATCGAGAAGACCATGTATTCATAATCAGCTGTCCCAGAACCACCACCAGGCACGATATGACTGTGAATCACGTTGGATGGACCAGGGAAGATTGGCGACCTGTCCTTTTTAGATGAGTCAAGGTACTGACTAGACAACACAGATATGCGTTCTAGGGTATGGAGAAGACCAGGAGAGCGATTCCATGCAGCCAACATTGCTGAGCATGACCGCTATGTTGGAGGGTCAATAATGGTCTGTGGCGGCATCAGCTGCTGGGATGGACGTACAGAGCTCCGTGTCCTTGACCGTGGTACATTGACAGCACAGCGGTATATTGATGACATACTGGATGCCCACGTCAGATCGTATGCAGGTCCAGTGGGTGATAGATTCATTCTGATGGACGATAATGCCCGTCCTCATGTTGCCCATGCTGTCCGGGAGTACCGACAGAGGGAGAGGATTGAGCGTATGGACTGGCCAGCAAGATCCCCTGACATCAATCCAATCGAACATGTCTGGAATGAGTTGCAGCTTGCAATTTCAGTCCCCCCAGTCCAACCAAGAAGTGTCCAGGAGCTTGGTGCCATGCTGGTTCAAGAATGGAACAACATCCCACACATCCCACAAAGGACCATCTGGAACCTGACTGGGAGCATGAGAAGGCGTTGTCAAGCTGTAATTAACAATAATGGGTCTCATTCTCAATAATGGGTCTCATACTCGACATTGAACCCATATCAGTTCGCTCCGTCAACTTTTTGGCAAATTTGAAAACTTTCCTCTTTTACCAATAATATCCATTTTCCATGGTTATCGTATTCAAAAGCTAACAAATAATGTCAAACACAAACAAAATCTTAATTTCTGTGCTTAAATCATTAAAGATATAATTAAATAAAAAATATATACACTTTTCATAACAATATTTCAACTGAAATGTTAAACAGGTAGTTGGATATACTTTGAGAGGTATATATAAATATCAACAATTAACCCGTTGAACCCCAGAGGTCTCTTTTCCGGCCCAATAACACGATACTTTATACTTTCATTTAGTAGGTTGACTTTTGAGTGAAGGTGTGGTGTAGACCCAAGGCTGCACGTTGAAAATATTAATTGGTCTACCCCCAAATAATGAATATGGACTTTCCCGTTGCTGCCAGCGAGATTGCGCATTAGTTGTTGCCATTTATTTTGGTAGAAATTCTTTTAATATGGAAACAGCATACCATACCATTCATGCAATATACAGTACTCAACCTTTGAGGTGATACAGTTTCGTAAGATTGCCAAGTGTTTCTGGTGAAACAAGTATCTTGTATTACTTTGTCGTAATCTGTAGTTCGTTCGCGTATTTTACGATTGACACAACTCACACGTAACCTAAACGATCGTTCGCGAGTTATTTCGAGGCCTGCGAAGGGCGGGTAGCTACTGTTCCGCGGCCTTGACTACGGCCTAAATGGCAACATTTCGATGCAGTATTGGATTTTGCTTAGCACTTTCAACCAAGCCAGAAAATAAGCAAACTGTCATCTGCAAAATGAGGCCCCCAGAGGGTGAATTTAGTGATGCTACCCTGCACCTCAGGGTAGCATCACTAAGTTTACCCTCTGTGAACCTCAATCTGAATCAGGGTCTCAAAACTAAACAGAAAGAGGTACCCAGAGGATAAATTGGCCCACTGTATGGGATAGCATCATCAAATATTCACCCTCTGGGGACCTCATTCTGCAAATGTCAGACTGCTTATTTTCAGGCCTGCTTTCAACTCTTCAACAAACCATGATAAATGGTGGTTTATCACAATTTTCTATAATATCAGTTGGCAGATCAACGATTCATGGCAGACCATTCAATAATACCAGCTACTGGTGTAGAGATGCTGGTTAGTAAAAATAGTGTAAAATTCAAAGTTTGTATCGACACTAAAAATACACTACCAAACCCGAAGTGGTCCGTGCAAATTGAACAAGTCACGTGGATAATTTAAAACATGGAGTACAACCCGAAACACCCAAACTGAAACATCGCAGCCTTACATCGAGATGTCAACTGGGAAGAGTATGTTTTACCCTTTACCCAACGGAACGGCCAAAACCGGCCAGCGCTATCACAAAATCGCTAATTAATTTTCATTATTTTTTTCATTTTTTTGTCTCGTCGAGCTTGTTCCAAAGAGGGGTCATAACCTATGTTTTTTAGATAAAAAATGAAAACAATTAGTTATTCAAGAATTTTGTTTGCAGGTGTCGTCTGCTTTTCATGTTAGGTAAAGGGTTAATAGAAAGATAGATCTTTATTTTGCAGTACACAAGTACATTGATTACAAAATAACATTACAACAAACAGAAACATAAGCTAGTATACAGCAAGGAAATGGCATAGCCTATAAGGCTGTCTTCCTGCCATTCCCGTAAAAAGAAAGTTTCTTTGGCATCAGTGTATCGAAGTGCTTTCCCCAAGACGGGGTTGTCTGATCTTTTATTTGTAATTCAGGGGGTGGGGGGGGGGGGGGGCTAGAATGTATTTGAGAATTGAGGTATGGGAAGAGGAGGATGCGATGTCAGAAGATTACAGCTGGCGGATGACACAATCGGGGCACGTTGGGTTGTCACATTTGGAGTTAGGACGCGTATAATTATTCAAGGCTTTATCAATTAAGGACTTTTTGAATTGGGGTCTATTTAATTGCTGGATTTGTGGGTCTATACTATTCCAGGTTCTTGAGAAGGAGTGTAATGACAGCACAGCAGAGAACTGTGTTCTTGGTTTGCGGGTATCTAATTTACCTGTTTGCCTTGTATTCATTCATCGGGGATGAGAAATACAAACATTAGAAGGGCTTAGGATAGATACGTGTTCACAAAACAAATTACGTTGAGAAGTATACATTGAACTAACGGTGCCGAAATCATTCCTCGATGTTCGAAATGATATTTGTATTCGCAGGTCGGGGTAGATGAGATATCGTTTGTGACCACGTAACGCACAGATTCGAAACTTGGACAAAGTTTGGGTGGTTTTGCGATGGATGGATGGATGGAGGTATATAATAATGTAAGTGAGGATGACGCTGTAGTACAATGGAGATGGATTTCGTGTCGACAGTCATTTAAGAGTTTGAGATGAAATGAATCGAAAAAAAACATGAGGTCTCAACACACTTTTGCCGCCTGGATCTTTGACCAAGTTTTTCAGTATTTCTTATCCTCTCTATAAAGTCTATGCGTCATAAATTCAAGAGGCGTTATATTTTCCTAAGAAAATGTTAATAAATGTGGGTTAGAAAATCATGTTATCTTCAGTGAGATCCTTTGAACTATGGAATTGTTATTATCTATTGAATCCCCAGCATTCTTAAATTTTATTGGCCGATTTCTATTCAATATTAATCCCTTCTCAATACAAGTAATTTAATGACACGATATTTCTGTAAAATGCACAATATCCTCTTTATTCACTTTTACTGCATTCCAGCGTTCGGTTGTTGCTTTGCATCATCCACGTTCGAATGCGGAAGTCAACATAACCTATTCTTTAAGATAAACCTACGCTTCGCAGCGTTTACAACCGAAGAAATATAATGAAAAAAAGGAAAAATATAAACCCTGTTGCTACTCCAAAAGCCAAGGAGAAGGCATTGAGGAGACTGAAAAAAATTTGTATCCGAAAGCGATGGAGAATATTCATTGCGACCTTTTCATGTATGAGGCTGGCCAGCGTTTTTATCCAAATTTTATTTTTTATGTTGTGACGTTTGAAGGAAATATAAATAAAGCATGGTCGTTAGAAAATCTCAGAAACACCATTAGTCAGTGTCTTCAAAGCCCTCCATAACGTCTAACTGAGAAAGGACAATAGATGAGATCACCAACCAATGCCTGTTCGTGTAACACAGGTTCTTACCTACCCTTAGCCAACCGTATCCCATGGGATGCGGTGGCTCAGTAGGTATAGGTGCAGGCTGCAAGCCGAGAGGTCCTCGGTTCGAGTCCCACCTGCGGCAACCGCGTTGTGTCCTTGGGCAAGACACTTCACCCCCATTGCCCATGTGGGGGCACGGTGACGCTGTGCACTAAGGCGTACTCCACGTCGATGGTGCACCTGTCTTCAACCAATGCTAACCCTGCTTGTGTGGAGTTAGTATGTTGGGGAGCTGATAGTTGCTCGCCGTTGCTCCGTGGTTCTCTCCGGGTACTCCGGCTTCCTCCACCCGTAGAACTGTCGTGGTCACGATTAGCCGTTGTGCAGAAATATGTGACCTTAAACACAAACCTTAAACACAAATAAATAAATAAGCTGACTTAGAAGAGGAAAAACCTGTATTACGCGAACAGACATGGGTAACTATTAATATCTTACTTCTTAATAATTTCCGAGAATTTCTCTAGATTTAAGACTTGACGAACCAGCTGTGTATATACCACACAACATCATGTGAAATAAATACAGGTTAACAATTAGATTAATCTCCTCATTTTGTTGAAATTTACATTAACAGCTAAGTTTCAATTTGTTTATTTATTTGTGTTCAAGGTCACATATTTCTGCACAATGGCTAATCATGACCACAACATGGAGAAAATGTCAAGTTTAGTCATTCGTTTATACCCATATTGCCCATTTTAGAGGACTTCCACAACAAGGATTGGTGATTGGGTCCTATTTTACCAGTAAAACAGAGCTTGTTTATCACAGTAAACAAACACTATACTTCACTTCCAGGGGTTCCCACCGGAACAACTAAGTTCCCTATTGCTATTAATTATTGCATCGGTATCCGGGCAAAATACCCTCGGACAAAAGATGCTTAGGATGAAATGCCCTAAGTAAATTTGCAGGGGTGGACAAATACCCTTAGGACACAATACCCTTTGGATAAATTGCCCTCAATCGTGCCCCAGTATGAAATGAATGAATGATGCCTTTGGTGGCATTTGTCATATATCGTTCTTGAATGGAACAAGATGCACCTAGAATGCTTTAGAAGCTTCATCCACTCATCGCTTGATTGGCACAGGGTGTCATTTGCAATGCTTCAGCATTGCAGATAGCACCTTGTACCAATCACGGGATGATATATCAAGTGGTTCAAAAGATAGTTATTGAAATTATAAATAAACAAAATTTATAACGAAAACGTGAATTCTATCTGCTTTGAGACCAAGAATAACACAGTAACAAATCACAAAAATGTAATAAAACCATGAACCCCAAGGACATTAGTTATATAATAGCATTTTATGGTTACTATATCTCTTTCTATCACATTACAGAAGTGAGGGTGTTTTGTTCTGGGGGTATTTTGTCCACCCATGCATTTTCACTGAGGAATTGTCATCCTCATGTTGTTCGTCCTGATGGCATTTTATCCTAAGGGCTTTTTGTCAAAGTGGATTTTATCCTAAGGGCATTTTGTTCGGGGCATTTTGTCATGCAATCTATATACTACATTACATCACTCACAAACCCTGTGTCTTGAAGAGCAGTTTCAGTGGTAGAAATGGTTATTTTCTGTTTTAATTCGCGCTAATGCCAGCTGTTTGTGGGCTGTCTTTGTTGCCTCAAATGAACGCTTTCGATAGGCTGGAATTTCAGATGCTTGATGAAATTCCTATATCATGGCTGAATCTTTTCACCCCACCCCTTGTGTGCATCAAGGTGCCATCTGCAATGCTTTAGCATTGCAGATGGCAGGCTGATGCTCTCAAGGTACAACCTCTTAACCTTCCTTCTCTTTAGCAGCAGTACAGAACAATCGAACAAAGCGTACATAGACTTCCAAATCCATTATTAGTCAGAATATGACATGAAGTGACAGAAAACAGTCACAGACAGTTGCATATATAGAGGATATGGAATGAGTGTTTTTCTCATATAATATTTATGAAACGAGTCCAAGAATTTTCAGTTTGGGCGAGCCTCTGGCGATCCCAAACGGAAAATTTGGCCGAGTTTCATAAATATTATATGAGAAAAACACTCATTTCATATTCTGTTTATCATATGACACACACACGCACAAATTAGCCACTTAGTATGACTCTTTAACCCATCACCTAACTTGAGTTGCAGGCGGCACTTGGAAAAAACATCCTCGTATAACTACATTTTTTCATTTTTTGTTTCCAAAACATAGGCTATGACCCCTCATTGGAACGAGCTCGTCGACTCGTTCCATTGAGGGGTCACAACCTATGTTTTGGAAGCAAAAAGTGAAAATATAAAAAAAATGAATAGCGTTTTTTTCTTGTAGGTAAAAGATTAATGTAATATAACCCACCCTAAATAGGACAGATAACGTAAATTCTCCCTACTGAAATTATGCAAATGTGACCCAGTTGTATTTTGTTTAGCCAATCAAATTGTCCAGTTTTGAAATTGACCAATGAAAGCTCTGAACACTAATTATGCAGATTATGAAAATGTGGCTCAGTTGTATTTTGTTCAGCCAATCAAATTGTCTAGTTTTGAAACTGACCAATGAAATTGACGGAAGGCTTTATTTATCACTGATTAATATGAAAACAAAATATCAAATGTTTTAAAGTGAACAAAACGGACGAGTCATATGATAAAATATGCATATGTTAATTTTCTAGTTAAAGTTTCATCAGTGAGTGTTGCTGGAAAACTACGTAACAATGGCTAATCGATCGAAACAAATATATTGTAACTTGAACCATACAGACTGGGAAACCATAATGCCTTAAAATTGTCTACATTACACGCTGATGTATTTGAGGTTATTTCCTCTGTTATTTATTAAACTTAACTCAATTCCATTGCAAGTCATAGGTTTACTCGCTCCAATGGAGTACCCAAGAACAATCGATCTCAACCCAAATCAGCTATATCAATATCCTAGTTGCAGTGTTACAGACTGTGAAAACATAATACTTTAAAACTGTCAATTTTAAACACTCGTGTATACTGGGTTATTTCCGCTGTTATTTATTAAACATGGGCTAATATCGTTGCAAATCATCGACAACACTCAAAACCAAACGATTTCAACCCAAACCAGCGCTAGTGACAAACACTCATTTACCTGAGTAACTTTTGCGAACGAAAAGTTCGCTCCCGCAATATGGGGTATGAGTACAGAGTGCACACGCAAAACATGGAATACACATTGCATGGATTCAGATAAGCTAACTGATGGCAGCTATTTTTATACGCCCGTTTTGAAAAAAACGGTCGTATTATGGTATACCGCTGTCCGTCCGTCCGTCCGCCCGTCCACACGTCGTACAATAACTCGAAAACGCTTCGAGCAATTTTTGTGATTTTTTGGTGGAAAGTATATGTTGATGGAAGGAAGCTCCCTGTCGATTTGTGTCACTGTCCGATTTGTCATTCCGGAGTTATGGGACTTTATTCGTCAAAATATAGGCAATTTTCCACATGTCGGACAATTTTTCTTGAAGTTATGATCTCTATAGACATAAGATATACACATAGAATTCAAATAATTTTATTTCCAAATTATTGAACACAGAATGATGTTGGTTATGATTATTGTACAAGAGTATAAAAAAAAACTGACAAGTACACATATATACTCATTTTGTGTGCGTCCCTCTTGTAATTAATAACGGGCGTATCATGCGCTCATGGCGCAGCTGTTTATTTTTTTATCTTACAAAAAGTATGTATTCAGTCCGTGTTACCTTTTTACATCGTATTACTCTGAAATAAAATCAGCATTTTGCAACTGGAGTATACAAGCTAGTGCTTAGTTCACATTTCTATGGCCATTACCCGACTCTTCGAGATGTGGTCTTCGAAACACAAGAGCTCGCCTCTTATACAAAATTTTGTACATAAACATAAAGGTGACAGCGTTCGCATAGAAAACCGATTTTCCGGCCTACATCAACCACAATACCCTCACTCTGGTCTCCCACACAACCAGTTACCCTAAATTTATACCCATTTTCACTCACCTTATATTTTAATCCGGCCACCATTTATTACATTCTTACATACTTTCTCTGTGGTGTTTCGCTCTGTACAAGCTGACCCCCAAAAATTACAAAAGCTACATGGCAATTAGGCTGATCGGAGCACAAAATACCGTTCCGGTACCGTCCAGAACTGGACAGCGGTCCGGATCGGACTACCCCCTGCTATACCGGTACGCAATCTTACTGGATCGGCCCGAGAAGAGGTCCAAAGGGGCATTGAGGTCTGTCAAATTATCGTTAATTTGAGAGCAACGGCGTTCCGGTACGGTATGGTTCGCATCACCAATGGCAATACAACCTTCGTTCAAACACATGATTTGTTTCATTCAACATACTTCTAAATTTAAGCGAGATCAATAACTTCTCCCTTTCACGCCTCTCTCTGACAACAACAGTCGGAAAATGAAAAGGTAATAAGGCCAGTAATGGGAATACATATCAGAGCTATGGTGATAGTAAACCAGCTGTGATGCACGGTATAAATGACTCCAGTTGTATACATTTAGCATTTTGTACGATGTTGGATGAAATTGTGATCTATTATCGCCCAGAAAACTTCAAATACAATCGGTCGTCTCATACTTTTTAGATTTTCTTTCACCATTTTGCTATATTATGGGTATGTGTTGCATTATCGGTTGGTGTAACATTTGAGGTTGTAACAGACAGAACGAGTAAATACGAGCTAGTCCATGCTTCAATTTGCGGAATAACGTCAGTTCATGCTGTGCTCGCCGTTCCTCATGGAAGACAGATCCATCTTTTTATGTAAATAGGTGCACCTTCCACATAGTGGACATAGGATAGCATGGATACACTTCAATGCGACCATTTCGGGAAGGCATGCTCTTTTATATGTGAAGTTGTCCTATATCATGCATTCATAAATGTAGCATGTGAAGTGTAATAAATATCTATTGCCAATAGTTTTGAAAAATCTCAAAAACTCAAGGTCGACTAAGGACCCCCCCCCCCCCCCCCCGCACACAAACACACAACAAAAATACACACTTCTTTCTCTCAGCTAACAGATTCGAGTTCGCCTATGCATCTTTCGTGACAGATGAGGGTCTTTCACTATCAGCTAAAATCTTCATTTAAGCGTTTGTTGGTTGTTTGTTTTTTAGTCATTTCGTTTTCAAGGAGGGTGAAATTCGGTTCAGGGAGCAAACCTTGTGGAACCTCCGATTGTATGACACCAGATTTAGAATTCTGCTCATTGATGGGACAATTGACTATAACGTTTAAATTTTGTTACTGTTTAACCCTTTACCCAACGCAGACGATATCAAAATTTATTATTTTAAATATCATTTTTTTAAATTTTTCAAAAAAATCCAACAAAAGCATATCATGTGACCCCTCATTGGAACGAGCTCAATGGGATCGTTCCAATGAGGGGTCACATGATAGGGTTTTGTTGAAATATTTTGAAAAATTTAATTTTTTCAACTGCTCAATTTGCATATTATGCAGGCGGATGCGGGCGATTCGTTAGGTAAAGGGTTAAATGATGAACCCACTCAATCCTAAATGCTTAAGTACCCTTTGTCCCATAAATCATCCAGTAGAACTCGCTGCCCCTGCAACAAATCCAAGATGGATCCACTAATTTATTGTAGTGGTTCTCAGTAGTATACATGGGATTTCTTATTGAAAAAACATTAAGCACACGGCATATTGGATATTATATAACGGATTTACTGCCAATTCATAATGATTGTTGATAACAGAGTTAAAAATAGAAACTAAAAAAAAAAATCCAATAAAATGGACCAGCGGTGGCTCATCCTACAGGCTAGCCCCCCCCCCCTCCCCCCCCCCCCCCACCCACACACACACTTAGTGGGCCCATTTTGAGAATGGACTCCCATTGACTCAACTGAGATCCATTACCGAAAATTGTAGCGTATTCAGTTATCACACCGACCTCCAATCAACTGCTCATTGGCCAGTAAATATATAGTGTAACTCCTGCAACGCCAATTACAGAAAGGAAAATTTGCGGTATTCGGTTCAGTAATATACATCTCTAGTTACTCTCCTAGAGTGAAGGATTTTGCTGCTTTATTCACCAATTTTCAAACTTCTCATGGGATCGTGGGACCCTTAGTGCACCGGGCCAACCCTGCTCGGTGTGTTAAGTGTCCCACGAACCCGTACAAGTTCTCACCAGAAGCCCCCCCCCCCCCCCCCCCCAAGGCCTCCGTTAATGCCACATCACGCCGCAAGAGCGTGCTGCCTGAGTTGAACTGAATAAATCATTACAAATCATTCAGTGACGCAAGGTTGTATCAGTTTGGGTTGGTATTCGTCAGTCGTTCAGTGTTTGGTTTTGGTTTCTTTCTTCTCTTATTTTGGCCTTCTTAATGGACAATTTAGCCTGATGAACACGGTGTGTTGAAGTTCAACAACCATCTGTCTGTCGACCTTGCACACTCGTCCTGTTGCACCAGATCATCGCAGACGTTTTGGAATCGGTTGTATGTATTAGTCAGTTTGCGAGTTAAGTTATTCGCCAATGTCTTTGCGTAGAGTTATAACCTAATTTTCCTATCACCAAATGCTACGAATAATATCGATTCCAGCTGCTGTCTTCGAGCAGTTTGTTTACCACGCGACCGAACACTGCTTTCGTGTAAAGATTGTTATTATTGACGAGAAGTGGGCGGGACTAGGTTGTCGTTACAGGTTTACGAGCGTGTCGCCGACAGCATTGTGTGAACAGCTAAGTAATTGACGAAGAGTGTGACAGAGAATGGGACCAGAACATGCACTGATGAGCTGATAAATCCTTTTTTCACTTTGGACGATTATCGTGCAAATAAAATTTCGTTTTTTTGTATTTTTATCTGCAACAAGGGCTATCATGTTAAACATGTTTCACTTTAATACCGTTTGAAATTATTTTCTCTTCTTGGGAGGGCGATGGCTCTCGATCAGCGCAAACTGCGTTATGTCTTTGGGCAAGGCACTTAACACTTTACCTAACATGGAAAGCAGACGACACTTACAAAAAAAATTCTTGAATAACTAATTTTTTTTTCATTTTTTGGTCTCAAAAACATAGGTTATGACCCCTCTTTGGAACGAGTTCGACAAGCTCGTTCCAACGAGGGGTCATAATCTATGTTTTGGAGACAAAAAATAAAAAAATAATGAAAATTAATAGGCGATTTTTGAGAATAGAGCTGGCCGGTTTTTCCGTTACGTTAGGTAAAGGGTTAATTCGATTGTGTGTGGACACGGTGGATCGTGCGGTATTGTTACGTTGAGGAGGCAGACAGTTGCTCGCTGCTGATTGACCGTTCTTAGCAGCTAATCCAGCTTCCTACACCTGTTTTACTGTCCGACACGACGTGATGCTAGCTGTCGAAATTGTCGATAAACCCCAATACAGAAATAATGTTTTCTTCTTACCTTCAACTTCAGCGTCATAGATGTGCTCTGAAGTGGATGTTCCTTTTGTGGACTGTACAAATGGGTGAACGAGCGATTCGTTTGCCCATCGTTTGCATCAATTTTGGAAGAAATATGGCGGCCGAGTTGTCTTTCGCATACATTTTGAAACAGTAGATTAGTAGCGCTAACGTTTACTTGAAAATTCCTTATTACCCATAATGTAAACGTTCCATTAATCCTTAGCGACTACAGTACGTATCATTACGTACGAAAATTGCCGCGCGTTGCGACTGCGGTACGTAATATTACGTACTCCGACTTTGAACTCGAGCGGCCGCCTTTTCGTCTAGGAATATGATACTTCATAATTTCATTTAAATAGGATGAATACGAAGTGCAAATGTGTGGTAGACCAATCAAAATTTTCAACGTGCAGCCATGAGGCTGCACATTGCATATGTTAATTGGTCTACCTCCAAATAATGAAATATGGACTCTTCCTGTTGCTGTCATTGAACTGATATGGAAGATACCACCAGGGTTCAAAGGGCTAACGATTGCGTTTGACGTCGCCAAATCCCGTTTCGTTAAAACGTCACGATAACCGTAGTCGGAAAGGGTTAACTATATTTTGTTTTATAATGCGGATAAGACGAGTTCATTAACATTTGTAATGGAGTTCTGCGATATAACACACTGTTGGAAAGGACTCGTTGAACCCTTTCCAGCAGCGCATTTCATCATAGCATATCATAAGACAAGTGATAGAGCCCCAGAAAACAGGCTGTTATATTTTAGATTGATTTTCTAAACCTTTTCCTCATAATGATTGAACATATCTTTACCAGTCCGCCTTTCTTGAAAAAATCTGAAAAAGGGTCCATTAACGGAAAGGTTTCCTGAGAAGGTTGAGGTAATCCTTTACATGTTACTCCGACTGTGGACACGATTGCTGATTGTTAATATATGGCCGCAGCTATATATTAGGGTTACTTTCTTTTCTTTATGTTTCCTTATATCTGTCTATCAGATTTTTTATTTGTTTGGAGGTAAGTGTCATATGTTGGTACCATGGTAACCTGGGTTTTGTCTACCTTCAAAGACAAACCTCGCAAGTAATATTTTTCATGATAACTAACGAACAGACGGTCGTTAGTGAGCAACAATAATAAATGATATAATTATATTAACCCTTTACCCAACGAATCGCCCGCATAATATGCAAATACAGCTGCTGAAAAAATATTATTTTTCGAAAAATTTCAACAAAACCATATCATGTGACCCCTCTTTGGAACGAGCTCGTTGAGCTCGTTCCAAAGAGGGGGTCACATGATATGGTTTTGTTGAATTTAAAATTTAAAAAATGATATTTAAAATAATGAATTTTGAAATCGTCTGCGTTGGGTAAAGGGTTAAGAAAAGGGCATGTTGTTACTCATTGGTTTGAACACTGAACTTCACATTGAGAGGTCGGCGGTTCGATCCTCACACGCGTCATCTGAGTTGTGTCCCTGGCTAAAACACTTAATCCAAACTGTCCATGTTTGCGGACGGCGAGGTCGTGCACCAAAGTATAAAAGTATAGAGCACATCAAAAAAACTTGCCTTCAACGAATATTGAACTTGATTGTGCATGGTAAGCAACAATTATTCGCTGCTGCTCGTTGATGTTCTCGAGTCTACCGCCCATAAAATTGTCCCAAACGATATAACCCTGGCTATTTAACCTTTGCCCAACGTAACGGTCAAACCCGGCTAGCGCTATTCACAAAAATCACCATTCAATTTTCATTTTTTTTGTCTCATAACCATAGCTTATGACTCCTCACAAGGGGTCATAAGCTATGGTTTTGACGCAAAAAGTGAAGCAATTTAGTTATTCAAGAATTTTATGTGCAGGTGTCGTCTTCTTTTCGTGATAGGTAAAGGGCTAAATCCCTATAAACAAAAAAACAAATATATGAAGAAAAACAAAAGAGAACTAGAACTTTTTTATTTTGATTCAAGCGCCATCGTAAGACGTGAGTGATCTCTCGCGTGTGCCTTTTTATTTTAGCAAAATGATGTTTTAGGCGCGAGCGCCGTGGCATTCTCCAGGAATTTGTATTCACAATTTACTCCTTGGCAACATTAGTAAAACAAAAAGCCCGACGTTAACACTTTCTGTTAGCCAATCGGCGAATTATTCCATTTTTATAAGCTATGATTTCGACAATGTTAACATACGCATCAGACCAAAAAACCCACATTGTGCACACATTTCTATCGCCGCCAGTAAATAGGTTTGTGGAAATGGAACACCTGAGCTTATTTGAGCAACTCGCTAAAGCTGCGCGTTCCCGAACCAACTAGTCGGTATCACTTTATGAAATACTTAGTGTTCAGTCGTCAAAATCGAAAATGTCACATCTGTCAGTAATCCAACTGAAGGTTATTCATCTTAGTCATTTGTAGTATTAAATCGACGGCCTCTATTTCGGCAGTTACCACTGCCACGAATGCTTGACAGGGGAACTACTCGCCACTCCCTCTGGGTGATTTACGAGAGCGCTCCTTCCAACACTCCTCATTTTTTCGATATAGAGGCATGCTTTTATTTCATTTTCATTTGTTTCTTATTTTATGGCAGATGGGGTTGTTGGGCACTCATTCACCCACCATGTATACATTACTGCATGTCTTCTTTTTGAATAATATCTGAGAAAAAGAACATGTCTCTATAAGCCATGTTGAAATGTATTGCCATTTTCTTAATTAATATTGTATCTCAAGTAACTGACGGTACCCAACGTTTAACATATCTATTTTGTAATTGACGCATTGTTTTCATCACGAATTAATTTATAACAGCAAAAACTACCTGATCCCTTTGTGTGTTTCCGCGCAGCTGTACTTGTTCAACGTTGTTCATTTTCTCAAGTCACACAGCATCTGTCAGAGCAAATTGCTGGGTTTCTCAGACAAAACACGATGGAAAACATCGGTAACGCGTCTGTACACTATAAAATCAGTTGGGTTAAACATCAACCCGAATTAACCACTTGATTTGGGTTAATTTTAAACCCAACTGATTTTAGAGTGTAACGATTTGGATACATAGACGTGCTGACATATCTTTGACAACACTGTTTTTCTGTCAAAGTGCACAATACTTTCACTGTAGAAACTATTTTTCGTTTACATGGTTTTCTTTTTTAGCACATAACCCCGTCATTACTGACGCTGAACACGTTTTTCCATCCCTATTGAACCTGTACCTCTTACAGGTGGTGTCATTCCATGTCCTCCGAATAACGTAATCGCGCCCTTCCGGACTTGGTATGAACTTATTAACCCTTTACCCAACGTAACGGAAAAACGGGCCAGCGCTATTCTCAAAAATCGCCAGTTAAGTTTCATTATGTTTTCATTTTTTTGTCTCAAAAACATAGGTTATGACCCCTCGGTGGAACGAGCTCGTCGAGCTCGTTCCAACGAGGGGTCATAACCTATGTTTTTGAGACAAAAAATGAAAAAAAAATAGTTATTCAAGAATTTTTTTTTTCAAATGTCGTCTGCTTTTCCTGTTAGGTAAAGAGTTAATCTTTTAACAGAAGTTGAAGCTTTATCGGAGAAAAATGGCGATAAGATAAAAGACTTTCAGTGGGAGCTGTGTGTTTAACAATTTAGCCAATTCGAGGATTAGACAACGCTATTATTTTGCAGCAGTCCGCGTATCTCCTATCAAACCTTCAGTAGGGAGTGCTGAGCTGGATTTTGGATACACGTGCAACCGCTTTAGTCACCTATAAGCACGTTCCCTTTCCCAATGTGTGAGTGAAAACACACCCCATAAAGAATCACTCAGTACATGAATATATTAACTCCAAGATTTGATAATTTCATTGGTTTTAAAACGTCACGCGCGATCTGTATATAAACTATATACGATCAGTTGAAATCTATATAGACCTGACAGCGAGAGTTATCTACCCTCTGTTCGTTCAGTTTTCAAGCCGTCAGCAGACGATAAAAGCTTCATATTGAACAAGTATGAATTCTATCATTTATTTTTCATCGCAGTTGGTAGTTCATTGTCAAGAAAAAAGAAGTCGGTAAGATATATTCCATGCAGAGTCTGCCAATGGCCTAATGTGGCAAATGATGTTTGTTAATTCTATATTATGTTCGAGCTTCGCTCTCACCCAGTATGAAATTATCGGACATCATAAACACTGTATTTGATTACTTACAAACTATATAATCACGTATCACATAATGTGTTCCGATTCCGTATCATATAGACGACTCATTCTGATTCCGTATCATATGGATTCAGCTTCTGGTAAACACCGCGCAATGACAAATAATATCAGTATATGCATTGTTATTACGCTTTAAAATATGAAATTCAAAATTTTGACTAATTCCAACCCAATTTAAACTGAAAAACGGAAAAACAGGCTTTATGTAACGGGATTGTTATGACCAAATGCATGTCCTGTAATTTGTATCAGATTCTCGGTCGTGTTTATGATCGGATCACAACTCGCCCTGACGGGCTCGTTGCGATCTGATTGTAAACACGACCTCAAATCTGATACAAATTACAGGACATGCACATGGTCATGATAATGTATATATATACGGGTGAAACCCAACTTACTCAGAAACAATTGATCATTTGACTGGAAAGGGTGTGAATAAACCACATAAGAAGGTTATATGCATGTTCTCAATCCATCATGCTGCCACCTTCCCCTTGTAATTCCTCAAGGAATTCGACGATGTAATCACATGAAATCTGTCCCGCCCTTAAATAATCCATTCCCCATGTTTCGTTTAAATCGTCTGGGATATTTCAGTTGGTCAGAAGGGTTCGGTTTTCCGATCAACTAAAATATTCCAGACGACTGAATCTAAAAATTACCACAAACATTTGACTGAATCTAAAAATTCAAAAGAAACCAAAACGAAAATATAAACTGGCGAATGTGAGAATTTCGTCCATTACGAGATTATTCAAGATTTAATCTTCTGTGTGATGTGTGCATGTGTTAGTTAAACAATACAAATCGATTATACTGGAATAAATACCAAGTTATTTCATACTATTCCTATAAAGTTTTGTAAGACATGAATAGATGCATTCCTTTGAACCTTTATCAAAAGTAATGGCCATATCCGCTCGGCACTATTCGCGAACTTCTACATTTTAACTGGTTGAGTGCTAGAAGCCACTATGATGGCTTTCAAACAAATGAGGGTACCAGAGCAAAAGCCAAATTTTTTCTTGCTCTTGTTTCATATTCAGTCAAATGCAAATAATATTTTATTTATATAAATTTGTTATATTATAAATTATTAGAGAGTGTCTTTGGGCACTTTCCAATAATTTGTAATAATAGAAGTTATGATGAACAAATTCTGACCACTAAAAATAATCTCTCCCTCAGAGAGTTAAAACAAAATTGTGTCCAAAACATAACTTTTGATCACACGTCACTGATCTCTACAAAACAGTTTTGCTGGAACGTCAGCGAGAGTGTCGTCATTCAAAGTACCCCCTCCGCCAATATTGCGTCACGTCAATCAACGCGGTAACTCCTCCTAATCCATGCCGTTTGATGACTTCGTAATAGGGTAACATCCTTCACTTCAGCAAACGTCATGGCGTTCACCTTACACGAAAACTAATAACACACTGTACCTGTTTTCCGATCTCGGCTTTTGCTTTTGGTCAATAGTAACTAAAATATGTTGTAAATATTCAATTTGTATAGACAGTTAATTCTTTAAAACACTATCAGAGATTGCGAGGCGTCAGGAAACTGTAAACCTTCGAGGAAGTTTTCCATTGTTGAACATTGTTCCTCTCGTTGAACCGAGCTCGCCAATCTCGTTGCAATGAGAGTTCATAAATTATGTTTCAATTAACCCTTTACCTAAAGAATCGGCCACATCCGCCCGCGTAATATGCAAATTCAGTAGTTGAAAAAATATTATTTTTCAAAAACTTTCAACAAAACCATATCATGTGACCCCTCGTTGGAACGAGCTCGTCGAGCTCGTTCCAACGAGGGGTCACATGATATGGTTTTGTTGAAATTTTTTGAAAAATTTGAAAAAATTATATTTAAAATAATAAATTTTGATATCGTCTGCGTTGGGTAAAGGGTTAAGGTCAACAGTTCAAATCTCTAGTTATTCAATAATGTTGTTTTTGCGAGTGTCGTCTTCTAGTCGTGTTAAGCTAGCAGTTTAACGGGGTGCCTAAATGGTGAAGGGTGTGGTGAAAAAACCATTAAGTCAACAAAGTTAATTTTAATAAGCATTGAGCAATTTGTGATCAACAGTCCAATGGGACCATCGTGTCTTGCATTCCATTTATGTGCACACCTATCATCCGACAGCTGACATCAAGCGATATCTACTCACTGCATAGAACAAGTTCATACACTCGCGTATAAGCAACCACCAGCTTGTGAAAGAAAAATGGTAGACAGGCGCAACCACCTTCTCTTGCACGATGAGGCGAGACGTTCTGTGCTGCTTTTAGGTAGGGTTATAGGGATGTTTGTTAATATTAGAAGCTCTGAAGAATTACTTTTTCTTGAGGGTGAACATCATTACTTATGCAGTATAATTCTTTATACTTTTTAAAAGCATAAATGTTTTTGTTTTTGCAACGTGAAATAGTTGAAAATGATTTACATGTACGGTTTAATTGATTCATTAAAGATGCAAGTGATTATCAGTTTTCTTTTGGTAAAAATGTTGAAGAACTTCTTGTTTTGTTTTCTTCTTGCCAGCTTGACGTGCAACCGATTATTTTCACAAATAATTTTACACGGAAATTTATCGAAGAAAGTAAAATATTTGATGTGAACGCGACTCTGGTGATTCGATTAGAATAGGAAAAATTGGCTTTCCTTGTGGGAATTTGCTTACTAAGTGCTTTGATTTGATTTTATTCAGTACTTATTCCATTTACATGGAGTAAAGTAAAGCAATGATACATGCAATGTACATAGAATTATAATACATGTCCGTGGCGGGTGCTTACTACAAATTAATGTGTGTGTGTGTGTGTGTGTCTCTCTCTCTCTCTCATATGATGCGAAGGTGGGGGAGGGTGGTGGTGGTGGTTTGCATAGGATTCATGGAGCATCGCCGTTGAGTCTCGGGGGGGGGGGATAATCATGCAGCTCTGTAGATACAGGAATACGGGTAGTCTGCCCCATTTCCCACCCCCTTAGCAGGGCGGGGCAGGACAGTTCATCTGTAACGAACGTCGGGAAACTAATGAACACTCAACGATCGTACTGTAATGTATTTAAAGTATTCGGCACCATGGGCCACTATGAGGGTCGGTGACTATGAAAAATACATGTCTGGGCAATAATTTGCATTCTAATTTCTGGTTTCGAATCTCCACACGAATTGACACTTTTTTCGGATGAGGTGCAAATTATGCCCATCATTAGAGGTCGGCATGTAGCGTTTACCCAGGACCTCCCACTCTTGCAGGGCACACCCTACGAAAGTTGCAAGGGGGTATCCCCTTGCATCGAAAAATCTAGGTGTGCGTAAGCTTGCAAGAGAGGGAGCCTGGGAACGCTAGATGTTGTTATTTATTTATTTATTGGGGTTTTACGACAGTTTCAACAGCCAGGGTCATATCGTGTCGAGCAGACCCACGGGTGGAGGAAGCCGGAGTACCCGAAGAGAACTACCGAGCAACGGCGGGCATCCGCCAGACTCTCCAACCAGAGAACTAATTAACCAGAGAACGCTAGATGTTGGAAAGTATATCTAATATTACTGGATTTGCGCAACCCAGGCTGTGTGAGTAAACCTTTATGGGGTGCATCTCGTATAGTCCGGGAAATATTAGTCAATTCACAGCTATATATGCGCGCCTACACATGCGTATAATTATTAATGTAAATACGTCCCTGAAAGTCTTATATACATACATAAATACACAATGCAAGTAGGCGGTGTGGGTTCTATATTAATTTTGATATCCTTACAGATTGGGCATATAGGCCTACTCTCCGTTAATATAAACCGATATTATACAAGTAATTTAACGAAGAGTCTTTTATATTTACAACATTTATGCATATACAGTTGAACTCATGGACGCGTTATCGGGTAATTGACCAATTTTCACCGACTTCTTCATGGAGGAGAGTGTCTTAAGACTTGCTAAATCAGAAATCGGGGTAACGTACATGGATTTGTTGAGCAACGCGGCAAATTGAACACGAGAAACAAATACTAACAGGACAATGAGGTGATAAACTAATTGCTAGCAGAAATACAAACAGTCAGAATTTAAAACCTTATACAAATAACAGGAAAGGATATTGAACGACGTGTACCAGATAACGATATTTTGAAACCATTTACTATTTATTTATCTATTATTGACAAAGTGCTTTAAGCGCCTCCTGTCAGACAGTTTTACGGGTGGAGGAACACAGAGTACTCGAAGAAAACCACCGAGCAACGGCGAGCGACTGACAGACTCCCCAACGTATTAACTGCGCACAAGCAGGGTCAGCATTTGCTGAAGACAAGTGAACCATCGACGTGCAGAACGCCCGAGGCACATGATTCCACGGCGGTTGGACACGTGTATGTCACGTGATACTGCGAATTTATTCGAAACATAATCGCGAGATTCTAGGAAATTTAACCCTTTACCCAACGTAACGGCCAACACCGGCCAGCGCTCTTCTCAAAAATCGCCAATTAATTTTCATTATTTTTTCATTTTTTGTCTCAAAAACATAGGTTATGACCCCTCGTTGGAACGAGCTCGTTGTTATTCAAGAATTATTTTTGCAAGTGTCGTCTGCTTTTCATGTTAGGTAAAGGGTTAAACGCGTCATGATACCTTGTTCGCAATCTTGCGTCTGTGTAATCTACATATAATGCCAGTCTACAGTGTGAAGGCCATCAGCTTAGTTGTTTAATTTTCGATGGCATTGAAAAACGGTGCTTTTTCAACCCTGTTGAACATCTCATAATCGAAAACAAATAGAAAACAAAACAAGGCCGAAAGTTTTTAAATTTACCCCATGCAGCCCTATCGTTGCGTTTCGAAGAATTTTCTTTTCCTAAGTTTTTTCTTGGATATCTGAAGCATATGTGGTCACGTGTTGTTCTCATGAAATATTCTTTGATTAGCAGTTCTGATACGAATATGGTAGCAGACTTCCAAGAACCATTGATGCTTGCTGTTAACTCACTCTCTGAGTACAATGCATATATTTTTCGCGTTTTGCACATCACATCCTTCATTTGATGTATCATTTGTGTATATTTAATTTAGAATTATGGAATATCGGACTTGGGAATTTCAAAGTAAACTAATTTTCCTAACTTATAAAGCACCTTTACTGGTAGAGTGCTTCACTAATTTTGGCAAAGAAATCGTGTACACGCGTCTTTGATTTGTTACAATTTATAGGAGAGTGCCTATATGGGCACTCTCCCATAAATTGTAACAAGGGAAACCATTAAAAACTACATAATATCACTTTAAAGATAATACAAAGCACATCCACTGAATATGAGCCTTCAAGTTGCGGAACCTGCACTTCAGAATAAAACCAAAATATTGGCCTCCAGCACTCTACCAGTTAAATAGACGCAGAAGTAGACGATAGGCTCTAGAGGAGATCAGATAGTGACCACAACTTGACAACAGTTCAGAGCCGGGGATCTGCATGACTGCGTTTTTAACTAAACCGACACAAACAACAGAGAAAAGGTATACAGCTGGTTTGAGTTTCAGATCGTTACAGCTATCGACAATGCATAAAAGCATGATGAAAGTTACCGTCACCACCTGGATGAAAGCTTGTGGATTTATTAACTGCAGCGAAGTATCAATTGTGACCGGTTGTCTGTCCTCAGACGGCGTCACTTCTCCATTCCAGAAAATTGAGAATCCAATATTGCCTGTTAATTGCACACAAATTACCGGTAAAAATCACTAACATATGGCTATTCTAATTACAGGTATCAGTAATTAATACTCAAGAATCATGCAGACACACGCGATTGCGTTCTTGATCCAATCAACTCTTTCTTGTATTCTCTGTTGCTTTGATTATGGTCTTGTTTCACAGGAGGATCGAGATGCATTATTTATTTGGCGTTATCAGATTGCTAACCACGTAGTGACAAATTTGACAAAGAAATAATTTAAGGACGCTCGGTTCATCATAAAGGTTTTTGCTCAGTGATAAAACTTTAAAACAGCCCAGTTAACACTTCATATACCGCAAGTGGAGAGAAATCTATCAATACTAACAGGCAGTGGAATTCCGACTAGTCGGGACGGGGCGAGCGTCGGAAGCGGCCAGGGTTTAATCAAGGCCTTTTTGGGAAACGAATTTCTGTCCCAATGTGAAATAAGCAGCAAAATTCCCAATTCAACCAACCCATACCATCAACCAGTGGCCCAATCCAATCAGCGCTGAGTCCACGTTCTGAGCATGTCACACGATTTGCCATTGTGCAGAAGTTGTCTCCTCAAACACAAATAAATAAATAAATAAATAAATAAATAAATAAATAAATAAATAAATAAATAAATAAATAAATAAATAAACTGCCATAGATTATGTTTCCACGGGTTTAGTATAAGGCGAATTGCCAGGGCTCAGTTTCTGGCATCTCAATAGATCTGTGGTGCTTCGCCAATTTTAAGGCATCACGAATCTTTTGGAATTACGGCGTAGTTCAGTTTGTTTGAACTTGGTGACCCTACTTGGTCCTCACATCCGAAAAATTCACTTCCTAGTGACAATGGATTAAACTATGGTAGTGTGGCAGACTTGGCAGATGGCTAACCATTATTCATGAAATCTATAATTTTATAATAAACTGTAACTCGTTATTCGTGATTTGTTGATGGGCGACTTGTTTGTTTGCATTATTGGGGTTTAACGACACTTTCAACAGGCTGGGTCACATCGGTCCGGGCAATTGTACGGGCGAAGGAAGTCGAACCACCGAGCAGCGGCGATCCACTATCAGATGCTCCAATTTACTAACCCTGCACAAGTAGAGGTAGCAGTAATCGCAGGCAAGTGCACATATAGACATGCAGTACACCTTAGTATATAACAATCACCGTATACCTACGTGGGCAATCGACATTAGGTGTCTTGCCCAAGGACACAACGCAGTTACCACTGGTAAGGAACGCACTGTCGACTTTTCGGTTTAAAGTCCAATGCTTTAACCACTGAATCACCTAGCCCCCTAATTTTCCCATATGGCTCGAATTCAGGTGGTGGCATTATAGTGCACAAACAAAATGTCGGCTAATGGACCTCCGGGCTGGCCCCGCACGTCCATCAACGGAAACTCCGCTCTTTCATTTTTAAAACAACTTTATAAGGCTATAGTTTTGTTGAGACGGTATTTATGGGAACAGAAGAAAAGAAGTTGGAGTTAACAACAATAATTTAGTATCTACAGCAGGCTCTGACATCTATCTCCACGAACTCTCCTAGGTTCTCCAAGCGAAACATATCCTAGTCTTCACCAACCCATTCCTATGTGACACAGCTGAACCGTAGTTAGCTTCCGATGCCCACGTATCTTAGACTTTCACTGGTGCTTTTTGTGCTTTTGCACAACACGAGTTACTATGAAGAGAAAATCTACTCCGCAGGTGTTTCAGTACTTATCGCTTCTCCAGTCACTGTAAGCTGAAGCAAGCAAGAAAGATCAATGGTTTTGCGCGCCGAATGAGCACAGGGGCGCTCTGGGACAAGCCCCTTTCGACCCTCTTTTACTGTATATTAAAGTTTTACTGCATCATCTCCGGACGTGTCTAATGAGGAAAGTGTCGAGGGGTTCAGTGTTGCTTGTGTCGTTTCTTCTTCTTTTTTTGGAGGAGGTATCGGAAGGAGAAGTGGCAGTTGTTGATTTCAGTCGCAACCATTTGTATGAGTTGCGAATCTTGGCTGCTTCTAGATGTTCTGGTTTGTTCACGAGCCAACCGTACTGTCCTTCATTCCATCTCTTCAGTGTCTTGAGGTATGCCAAGTAGTTTTCCGTGGTCCCGTTGAAGTCCAATTTGAGTTCGCCGAAGCGCTTAATGGCAAGTTCGTCCAGGCCTTCAATGTATGTTTCCCAGGGTCATGTCCTCAACATTTATAGCTTAGTAGTCTGAGTCCAAGGTTGAATTAGATTTGTGGTCCGATTCGTGGGGGTTGTTAGGGAATCCAGGCACAGGGTGGGCGATGTCCATCTGCCTCCTCTTCCAGTATCTCCTTTCCTTCCGACCTCTTCAGTGTAGAGGTACGGCTTGGGTCGGCGATGCAGGTTGTCACCATCTCCTTATCCTGTTTCCCGGTCTCAGCCTTTTTTCTCTCGAGCCACGCGTCCATTCACCTGGCGTCCCGGCGCTTGGTCGATCGTGACTTCATTTTCTCCATAAATGTCTTCATGGTTCCGGCAGTGGTCGATGACGGCTTCTTACCCCTCCTCTGGTGTTGACCAGTACGAGGGTGGGGTGGGCGTGAAAGGTGCCACCACCCCCAGAGGTGGTTTTCTGCTGGTATTTGCAGCTAATCAAGATGTTCCTACTCTGAAGTCAGAGGTGCCGTATGTGTAAGCTGACTTAAATGACTCAAACAAGCCCTTTCTTTCTCCCTTTATAACCCTAGAGGTATTTTCAGTAAGCAGGTGGCATATAATAAGATTTTATTCTCGTTTAGTTTGAAGTTGCAGGTATAGTGTGATAAAGTCTAAAACTGTTTCTGTTATTTTCAACATATACGCAGAAAAGGCACAAGTTGCAGATTGAACGGTGGTACTAATCGGCAAATCTAATCTGCACGAAGATGGATTTGCCAACTGCGCAACTGAATGGGCTAAATATGCCAAAAGCTTCCAACAAAAATCAAGAAATAAGTCGTGTTATTGTTTTCTTCTTTTTGTTTCGAAACCACAACTACTAATCTTTCATATTGACGAGATTATCGTCGAAAAAATATATCACCATGTTTATGTTTGGTGTTGGGCGGAGAGGATATTAACTGCTTCTTCCCCAAACCTCACAACATCACACGCGTTCTGTGCGGGTGAGCTTTTCGGAATACACGAGAAAAATTATATCGATCCCAGAAATGTTTTTTTTTAAACTTGAGCTGGGGGCATCACGTTCAAACAGATAGTTTTTGCTGCAGATACCAGATACTTATTTTTATCCTATCGATGTGGCATCTGTACATCACCGTGTTTTCTTTTAAATAATTTTACTTCACTTATTTTATTTATTTTATTTCATTAGGGTTTAACGACACTTTCGACAGCCAGGTTCACCTCGTGCCGGACAGTTTTACGGGTAGAGGAAGCTGGAGTACCGTTCAGTGGTGAGTAACTGTCAGACTCTCCAACGTACTAACTCCACACAAGTAGGGCTGGGCATTGGTTGAAGACAAGTGTGCCTTCGATGTGCAGTACACCTCAGTACATGTCGCCGCCGTGGCCCCGCGTGGGCAATCAGGGTTAAGTGGCCTGGTGAAGATCGAACAGTGGACCTTTCGGTTTGAAGTCCAATGTCGTACCCACTGAGAGAACTTTACCTACTTACTTACTTAACCACTATTACAACACACAATTTAAAAGCGGCGTGCGTACGACTAAGAATACATTGATACAACTGGCACATTTCCAGTGATGTATTCCCGATTTGGCAAAAAGGGAACATTTTTGTAGGCTGATAGTGAAAAGTGGGAGGGGCAAACTTTTGACCAAGCCTTAAATGATATTTATTATTTATTGGTGTTTAAGGTTACATACTTATGCACAATGACTAATCATGCCCGTGACAGTTTTACGGGTGGAGGAAGCCGGAGTATCCGGAGAGAACAACCCCAGTTACTGGAGGTTGTGGATACAACCACTTTTTTCACTGATAACAATGAAAGCACCACGTCAGTCTTGACCCCGTGTTACAAATACAGTAGTCTATATAATAATAGACAAGTAATGAAAGCTTTTTTGCCCTGACCGATACCCCTTCCCAGTTCATTTGTGAATTCGTTCATTGAACAAAGATTCATCAACACAGTTTTCTTGTACAGCTATCTACAAGGAATTTAACTTCATGTTTATCATAAATTAATAATCAAATCATCATACTACGGCTTCTTTATTTGATAAAAAAACTCTCCGTTCGACTTTTTTGCCCGCGACTCGACGCCATTAGAACAACAATGATGGCGTGACATTTCGTTGCTAGGCTGTACAAAAGTTAACCCGGAAAGCGAAACTAATAGAACCCAGTCACCAATTCTTGGGAGGTGTAAACCCTCTCTAAAATGGGCAACATGGCTTATTAACGCTCACCCCCGGTGTTGAGTTGATATTCATGTTGTGGGCATGATTAGCCATTATTAAAAAATATGTGACCTTAAACACCAATAAATAAATAAATTGTCTAGACCCTCCCCCCCCCCGGGTGGGGGTCATACGCCTACATCGGGGGAATGTTGGGCGCCACCCCTAGATTGCGGCGCATTTCCAAAGTCAACCTGAGAGAACGAAATAAGCAACACTAATGAGGTGTACAAATGGGGGTAGGCCTAGACTTTATTTATTTAATTTTTTCCTTTGAACTAACCGTAACATTAGCTGTACATTTTCCGCACACGCAGATAGTGCTGCCAACATGTCCAACTTCTAAGTACTTCCCTTTTCTTATCATAAATAGCATAAAACATACGACTGCAGTCTAAAAATTCACCGACTATCACTGTAAAGCAGATGACAAGAACTTGATCCGTTTCAGTATTCCGCAATCATTTTTAGACGGTATTTTTAGACATTAGAAACGTTACGCCATCATTGTTGTTGTAATGGCGTCGAGTCGCGGGCAAAAAAGTCGAACGGAGTTTTTTTTATCAAATAAAGAAGCCGTAGTATGATGATTTGATTATCAATGTATGATAAACATGAAGTTAAATTCCTTGTGGATAGCTGTACAAGAAAACTGTGTTGATGAATCTTTGTTCAATGAACGAATTCATAAATGAACTGGGAAGGGGCTATCGGTCAGGGCAAAAAAGCTTTCATTACTTGTCTATTATTATATAGACTACTGTATGTGTAACACGGGGTCAGGACTGACGTGGTGCTCTCATTGTTATCAGTGAAAAAAAAGTGGTTGTATCCACAACTTCCAGTAACTGGAACAACCGAGCAACGACGAGCAGCTCCTCAACACCGTAACTCCGCACTGCAGCACAGGCAGGGTTAGATTGGTTGAAGACATGCGCACTATCGACGTGCAGTATGCCTTAGTACATGGCGTCATCGTGCCCCCATGTGGACAATCGGGGTTAAGTGCCTTTCCCAAGGACACAACGCGGGAGTCCGAATCGATCAGCCTTAAATGATAGGAAAATTTCTGGGAAGTACAAGTAGGAGATATCATTTATTTAGTAACCACTATTTTTGCCCATCACAAGCACAATTTTCTTTCTCGGTGTATCCTTTAAAGACTTTTTTCTGCTTTGTATTGATTCGTTTAGGCCTACGGCATACAGTGATCAACACACATCGTCATAGCCTCCACGCTCTCAGTCCACGCATCAAATTTCGGTAAGGAATTCTACGGTCGGTATGGTGGTCTGAGACTCGTAGTCCTTAAATAGTCCATTGTCTATGTTTAGATTTACTCGTCTTGAATACTTTTACATCGAGTTATGATACACGTTCATTTTCTTTGAAGCAACGCAAGAACTGTTTCTCAATCGAGACTTGGTTTGCCTTTAACCCTTTACCCAACGTAACGGCCAAAACTGGCCAGCGCTATTCTCAAAAATCGCCAATTAATGTTCATTATTTTTAGCTCAACTTTGGCGAAGCCAAATTTGAGCTTATGCCATGGCCAGTTGTCCGTCTGTCCGTCAACAATTCAATACGGCTCGGGCTAGAGGCCGTATTGATGAACCGATCTTTACGAAACTTCTTGGGTACCTTTGTTATGACTATGGGACGAGAACGAGTGTTTTTGGGTCCGATCCGAAATTCAAGTTGGCCGCCAGCCGCCATTTTGTACCGACGATGCAGAAATCTGTTTTTTGTACAGAACTTCCATATGAAAGCGCTGATTTGAATAATTTTTTGTATGAATGTTTAGTACCATGGGATACATCACATATAATACGGGTTTTTTTTCTCGTACGTAAATTATGCAAATTAGACTAACTTTGATGTATTTAGTGTTACTTTCAGCACCGTAAGTGCAAATGCCAATACGGCTCGGGCTAGAGGCCGTATTTATAAACCGGTCTTAAAGAAACTTCTTGGGTTCCTTTGGTATCACCGTGGGACGAGAACGAGTGTTTTTGGGTGCGGTCCGAAATTCAAGATGGCCGATGGCAGCCATTTGGTACAAAATTAGGTGCAATCAGATTTTTGCACAGAACTTCCATATGAAAGTGCTGACTTGAATAATTTTTTGTGTGAATGTTTAGTACCATGAGATACATCACATATAATACGGTTTTTTTTCTCGTGCAGAAATTATGCAAATTAGATGAACTTTGATTTTTTCAGTGCTACTTACACACAGTCAGTGCACATGTCAATACGGCTCGGGTTAGAGGCTGTATTTATCAACCGATCTACACGAAACTTCTTGGGTACCTCTGTTATCACCTTGGGATGAGAACGAGTGTTTCTGAGTGCGGTCTAAAATTCAAGATGGCTGCCAGTGGCCATTTCGTACCGAAATTAGATCTAATCAGTTTTTGTACACAACTTCTATACGGCTCAGGCTAGAGGCCGTATTTATGAACCGATCTTTACGAAACGTCTTGAGTACCTTTGTTATCACCGTGGGATGAGAACGAGTCTTTTGGGGTGTGGTCCAAAATTCAAGATGGCCACCAGCAACCATTGTGTACCAAAATTAGTGCAATCAGTCTTTTGTACAGAACCTCTGCATGAAAGTTCTGATTTGAATAAATTTTTGTATGAATGTTTAGTAAAATGGAATACATCACATATAGTACGGGTTTTTTTCTCGTGCAGAAATTATGGAAATTAGATGAATTTTGATTTATTTAGTGCTACTTATACGCTGTAAGTGCACATGTCAATACGGCTCGGGCTAGAGGCTGTATTTATCAACCGATCTTCACAAAACTCCTTGGGTACCTTTGTTTTCACCTTGGGACGAGAACGAGTGTTTCTGAATGCGGTCTAAAATTCAACATGGCTGCCAGTGGCCATTTTGTACCGAAATTAGGTCCAATCAGTTTTTTGTCACAACTTTTATACAGCTCGTATTTATGAACTGATCTTCACGAAACTTCTTGGGTGCCTTTGTTTTCACCTTGGGACAGGAATCAGTGTGTTTTTGGGTGCCTTTGTTCTCACTGTGCTATGAGAACAAATATTTTGGGGTTCAGTCAGACCCACTCTGGGACTCAAAGATTTCTTTTCTATTTTGCATCTGACTGTAACCCCCCTTTACAATACTTTACCTATACAGTTGTTACAGGCTACGGCCATTATTTATGTACAGACCGTTACAATACTTTATATGTACGTTTGTTATCAGGTCATTGCCTAGATGTTTGTCATTGCTGTCTCACATACTATACATGTACATGTCTTGACAAGTTGAGCTACAGTGTCATTGACACTTTCATTTCATTTTTTGTCTCAAAAACATGGGATATGACCCCTCGTTGGAACGAGCTCGTCGAGCTCGTTCCAACGAGGGGTCATAACCTATGTTTTTGAGACAAAAAATTAATTATTCCAAGATTTTTTTTGCAAGTGTCGTCTGCTTTTCATGTAAGGTGAAGGATTAATGATTTGTAAATACCATAAAACATGTTTGTTTACTGAATGATTAAGAATGAAGACTCCGCACAGCTGTAGTTTTATGATCACGCAGTGTAGTTCCACAAATTGTGTTAATATTTCGATGTTTTCAAGGCGAATTAAATACCTGTTGACTTATCTATAACTGGGGCGGGAAAGATTATCTGTATATAGTTGTAAGTAGGGGACATCACATTAAATCAGCAGAAGTCTCTTCGCAAACTACACGAATAGTATAGCATGTACCCGATCGCCCCCATTGGGTGGATCTCATGGGGGATCTCATATGTGACGTCATAGTCACGTGACCCGATGGCGCCATGTTGTGTCGTTATGGTAACCCGTGTGAGCGGCCATCCTGTGACGTCATCTCCATAGTGATACGTGGTGTGAGTGCGCATGCGCAGCGCCTGTTGTTAGGGTGATATGTGTTTCCGTCGTCCATTTTGTATACTGGAAGAATCCCTTTTTGGAAAACACCTGTGGCTATGGAATCCCTTTTTGATCGTATGTGCCTATGTGCAAGGGCACGTTGTTTCACATTGTGCCTTTTCACATAAGCACATATCGGCACATAAAGCATGTGCTTATGTGCTAGAGCACATTGTGTCGCATTGTGCTTTTTCACATAAGCACATATGACAAAAAGGGATTCTCCAGAAGGTATCCAAGATAGGCATCCTCAAATAATACAATACCTGGCCAATAATACAATACCAGGCCATAGGTATCCTCAAATACCCGGATGTGCCTATGTGCTAGGGCACATTGTGTCACATTGTGCCTTTTCACATAAGCACATATCGGCACATAAAGCATGTGGCTATGTGCTAGGGCACATTGTGCTTTTTCACATAAGCACATATGACAAAAAGGGATTCTCCAGAAGGTATCCTAGATAGATATCCTCAAATAATACAATACCAGGCAATAGGTATCCTCAAATACCCGTATGTGCCTATGTGCTAGGGCACATTGTGCCTTTGCACATGAGCACATATCAGCACATAAAGCATGTGCCTATGTGCTAGGGCACATTGTGTCACATTGTGCCTTTTCACATAAGCACATATGACAAAAAAGGGGTGACGAAGGTCGTATGTTTTTTTCAAAAAAGGGGTGCCGAAATTGGGGTGCCCGGGGACATTGCCATTGGATATAGGGGTGATGAGAATCGGATACAACTTCGTTGTAATAAGGGGAGATAACTCTGTACAGTTAAGTACAGGTTATGGGAAATCAAGCAATCTGATTGGTTAGTTATAATTTATATAAATGATCTAGATAAATGAAACAACAAGAGTACTTGGAATAGGGTCAGAACTAACAAGAATAGACCAGAACAGCTAAATATAGTAATAATAAGCAAAGCTGTTCCAACTAATAGGCTCTTCTACGCTTTTGGAGTATACTCTAGAACAAAAGAACATGGCCAGATAGACAAAAACTATTGCATATATAGATAGAAGCAGAGAATTCTGAAAGAATTCGAAATAGTAAAACTTATCGGGTTTATTTTGGGCAATTCTAGGAATCGGGAAATTCTAAGTCACAAAATTACTCCTATTCAATCGAACGCACCCCCGGTACCCCTTGGTATTATAGCACTACGTGCTATATCGATAAAATGGAGAATCCGTGGTAACTAAAGTCAATTTCGGTGATTTGGAGGAATTGTCGGGTTGTTTGTGGTAATTCTTCGAATCGGGAAATTACTCTTCTACAAAGGAACATACCCTCCGAACATACCCCTGTTTTGTTAGAAGATTTTGGGTTACATAGCAACCACGTGCTACCATAGAAACCAAGATGGCAGCCTCCAGTATACAAAATGGACGACGGAAACACATATCACCCTAACCACACGCGCTGCGCATGCGCACTCACACCACGTATCACTATGGAGATGACGACACAAGATGGCCGCTCACGCGGGTTACCATAACAACACAACATGGCGCCACCAGGTCACATGACTGCCTTTTCACATTCTGTACTACTTACGCGAAAAGTGGGAAAACAAACATCTCATAGCAGCATCAGTTTGTGTGCATAGTTTTATTGATGACCTTTTGAATGCCACATGAAAGCTCTAAACTCATTCATGATATCAAAAGTATCCCAGCCAGTGTCCTATGTATTTCACTACTTTCTTTTATAACTGGCTATTGCTTGACATTAGGGTATCATTATGGGGGGAGGGGAGGGGGTAGAAACACTGGCACCCGATGCTCCTCTCTGGAACGTCCATGCACATTTCTAAGTGTGATCAGTACCAACGATTTACTAATTTGAGGTTCAAGAGTGAACTCCCTTACCAATTTAGACACTTATGCGTTTATTCAAGTTCACACAGTACATAGTGGGAGATAATCGGCTTAGTTTCGAACTTCCCTTTGCATCGTTTTATCAAATGTTTAGCTCGTTTAATTTAATCCCCATTGAAGTGTCAGAAACTACAAAAAAAATATACTTTCATTAATTTAAGCACACTGCAATAGGAGCATGCGTTTAATTGAAAATGTTGTATTTGGAAACTATGAAGTTAGTGACAAGGTGTGTAATTGGGCGTGCACAAACACAAATATTCACCGTGGGTAGATTTAATAATTGGAAAATAAGTTCACAGTCTGACGGAGAACTGTTTACTTAATTTACGAAAGATAATATTCATTATTATCAACTTATAAGGCACTACTAGCAGGCACATTATAAAGATCTTGCGTCAACCCTAACACGGTATGACAGACCTGCCTTTGAAATACTAAATTAGGGCGGAGGGCGCTAATGGCTATTTTTTTTTTAGCAATTATCGCCCTGCTACCTGGTATCTCTGCTTCATGCATATTTAGATTCCCCGACATTCGAGGAATTTACCCGTATCGCCGAATTACAAAAGCAGTACAATTTCGGTCAGGAATCTGATTTGGGCAATTTTTTAAAAAAACTCCCTTGGATCGTCACAGTTCTCGAAATTTTAACTGAACGAAAGATCCGAGTCCATGAAACAAATGAGAAGTGCGGGTGCTTTTGACAGTTTTTTTTTTTGTTGTTTAACGCCCCCCCCCCCCCCCCCCCCCCGCCACCCTCATCTTGCGAGTTTCGCAGACAATTGTGAGTGCGTCTTGATAATAATATCACGAATTTCTCAGGCGTAACGCTCCATTATCGGACCTGCATAAGAAAGTATCAGCCCCCTACAGCTATTAACACCCAAAGTTTTGGACCCTGGGTCCTACATTACCAATAAAGCAAGTCTCAGTAAACAAATACTGCCTTTGTTCTTCGGACCCCACAAGCGTACACCCATGTGCATTCTTTTAGACATTCACGCATATACATATATAAATATATATTATTTATATATATATAAATATTTTTCTCGGTCGCTAGCGTCCATGTATCTCAGTGTCTGGGAGAGTGAGAGTATGTGAAATCAAACATAGTTCAGTCGAGTCACCCGCTAAAAGGCATCAACCATGACAGTCTGAAATTTTTGGTATAAATACCCATATTGAACATCTGCGTTCCTAATAACACTGAACATTTTTGAAAAATTGATTTATTCAAACGTACTCTTCTTCACTTTAAATGACCATTGGCAATCATTTGGGGGAAAACTGGAATATATAAGTGAAAGCACATCCCTCAGAACTAAACAATTTGGGAAATATACTTGGTGGGTACCGAAAGCATATATCTACCCTCATCACCCCCATTCACCGCTATCTACATGCACGTTATTGCATAATAGAAATAGCTTTCTGCCCTAAAACCAACCCCGCCCAGGTAGGCCTACGATGAGAAAAAAAAACTTGAACCATGGGAAATAAGTTTACCAGATGAGTCACCGGGTTGTTAATAGCTGTTCGGGCTGCTAATCCCTTATGCAGGTCCGATAATGGAGCGTGACCCCCTTGAAAATCATGTTATTGTATACATGGCCAATTAGTTTGTTAACACTTGGGTTCCTTCCACCTTATAGCGACAGAATAGAACATAATATTAGAAATGTTTTGGTACTTAAAACTTCTTTTGAGCCATGGCAATGAGGAGATAAGGAAATTGTTCGTCCAACTTCTTAGAGACAGTCTCAAATGCAAAAGCTGTACAGGAAAATTTGGCCGAGATATTACAGAAAAAATCTCCACCCAGATAGCAAGATGTCGAAATTAAAAATGGTCTTCATTTTGTGGTGCCGAAGTTAAGAAGAAGGCCATTTGCCCAGAAAGAGTTTTAGCTCTGCACGCGTATAAAAAAAACCTATGTTTGTATTCCTAAATAATTGTTTTGGGTGTGGCAAATTATCATGTAAATATCGTAGAAAACTGTTCTGTGAACCATGAGGTTAAACCTCGCATTCTGGGTTTGAGATGGTGATGATTTAACACTTTACCCAACGCAGACGATATCAAAATTTATTATTTTAAATGTTATTTTTTCAAATTTTTCAAAAAATTTCAACAAAACCATATCATGTGACCCCTCGTTGGAACGAGCTCGACGAGCTCGTTCCAACGAGGGGTCACATGATATGGTTTTGTTGAATGTTTTTGAAAAATAATATTTTTTCAACTGCTAAATTTGCATATTACGCCGGTGGATGCGGCCGATTCGTTGGGTAAAGGGTTAAGGCTTATTTTATTCACATTAAATCGGTTTAATAACACAAAATAATGTTCTGCTCTGAAGAAATAGTCTTTTATAAAAGTGTTGGTGTACATTAAGGGAGTATACTATGTATTATACTAAGACAGTTGTAGAGGGTATCATCACGTGAAGGTGTACAGTATGGCGAATGGGGACATTTTAGCCTAGGAGAGCCCCACCCCAGCTCTCAGTCTATTAGTCTAATTCTGACCAGACTTCAATGCTGTTATTGGTTGTTTCTTTCCTTACTTTTTATGGAAATTTTCTCGCAGACGACTGTTGATGTAATGTGATGTACCTTTACTTACAAAGATATATAGGTTGTTTCTTTCCTGTTCCGGTTATTAATATTACAATCAATAAGTATTTAATTCCCCTTAAAAACATCAATATATTGATATAATATTTGGGCGTAATCATAAAACTACGACTGTGATGAGTCTTCATTTCTGATCGTAATGTCATAAAAACGTCGATCAAATCAAGTCTCGATTGAGGAACAGTTCTTGCTTTGATACACAGAAAATGAATCTTTATGAAATAGTTCAGATTCAATCGTCCGGAATATCCAGCTCGTCGGAAAAGCGAACCGTTGGTTCGCTTTTTCAACCATCTGAAATATTGCAGACAAGTGAATCTAAACATAGGCGATGACCTATTTGTGAGATAGACCGGTTCCATGCCAGAACAGCGTCGAATTTATTACAGATATAAATAGTGGCCTGATAGTTTGGGGAGCCCCGTAATTACTCTCTAGCCTCGAATAATCCCGGTAGTACTATCACATTATATAATATAATAGGCAGTCTTGGTATGAGTTCTATTGTTCCAGTGTGTACACTAGTAAATCGAAAGGAACTTTAACTTTGAACAGAAGCTGTTTTTTGGAATCATTGGTGGGCCTTTACAACCTGTTTTGCCTTTCCGGTCTATTTTTACTTCTGTTTTGTGGTTGAGCAGTATTCCAGTTGAGTAAAAGAACCATTATGTGGGAACTGGTGTGTTGTCTAGCTACTCTATCCCCAGTGCTGCCTACCATTGCCACCAAATAAACTACAAAAGAAGATCGCATCGACTTCTACTTTTTAAAAACACTATAACTATACAAGTTTCTGCCACTTCTATCACTAAAACTGTCTGCTGCCACTGCACTACTGCTTCAAGTTTCTTCCACTACTGTTATCGTCTACGAAGTGATTCCATTGGCTTCTACTGCCAATGTCTTTTACCCCTGATATTCCTTTCTATCTTTGCCCAAGCAACTAGCCCATTGTTACTGCCTACTCCTATTACTACCTGTTGCTCCCATTATCTCGAAGTGCATTTTTATCACTATCTCTCTGTAATTCCCACTACCGACATCTGCCCACGTATGTACTGTTTCCTTTTACCACTACTAATTGCAGCCCCAGATGTCCGAAGAACATCACTTACGGCACTGGCAGCGCTCATTCGTTAGATCCGACTATACCTATTTAACCCTTTACCTAACATGAAAAGCAGACGACACTTGCAAAAAAAATTCTTGAATAACTAATTTTTTTCATTTTTTGTCTCAAAAACATAGGTTATGACCCCTCGTTGGAACGAGCTCGACGAGCTCGTTCCAACGAGGGGTCATAACCTATGTTTTTGAGACAAAAAATGAAAATATTTTGAAAATTAATTGGCGATTTTTGAGAATAGCGCTGGCCGGTTTTGGCCGTTATGTTGGGTAAAGGGTTAAACGCATGGCGCCTTAGTACGTCGAATAATACACGTCAATGAGGTATTTTTATTTGCGTCATATCCTCCTCTGGGCCCTACGTGACAATTTTCTATTGGACCTCATCTGAAAAGTAACTGAAAATCAGCAACCCCTTTTCCAGATCTATGTCATTGAGTTGTCCGAGCACTCAGTTTGGAATCAGTTGTTAACAGCAGTAGCGAGACAGGCCGTAGAAATGGTCAATGGTTCAGCTGTGGCAGGGGTAGTAAGAAATCAACGATATAACTAATGGTGGTAGCCAAATATGGAGATGTACACGCATCGAGTGTGGTTGATTGACCTAACATATCCACACACTTAATCCCGAACGGTTGAAAGCAGTTGTCAGACCTTACCATACCTTGTCAGTAAATCTTGAACTTTGAAGTCCTGGCTTCGAGTAATTTGCCCTCTGTACCCTGATGTCGACAAATCTAAATTCTATGCTACAAATTTTTCCCATAATGCAACTATAGGAATTTAATCAATTCAATCTTGCTTGACAGTGCACATTGAGCTATGCCAAACAAGATTGAATTGGTTAAATTTCGAGTTGCATTTTGGGAAAAAAATTGCTGCTTGAAATTTCGGAACATTGACATGGATGTGCATGTCAGTGTTATTTTTAGTATAATTTAAATGCCATCGTGAGAAATTTGACCTGGGCTACCAACGTTACGGAAAGTGGCAATAATGATATAAAAGATGATTTTATCGGGCATTTCGTTTTTATATCGGCCCTCGAAAAATTATCAGTTGCCTTGTTTACTTGTTAAAAACTCGCACATTCAGGACCATAATATGTCAGGCCGCTGATTGCTTTTGTCGAGACGATTTTTACCCTTAGCACGGTGAGTAATTTTCAAATATTTTCATTAAATCTAGTCATGTCTGCTGTGGGGCAGCCATGACCAGATTTGATGAAGAATTTATGAACATTTGACACTAAAAAATCATTGATTAAATAGTCTATGCAACTTGCACGGGAAAATTTAGTGAAGTATCTTCAAATTTGACATATTGAAACGGCAAGAGATTACCTCCTCCTACATGGGGTTAAAGCGAAATTATGATATCGTTATATTTATTTCGAATTTAATTGCCCTCCGTTAAAATGGATTTGTTACAATTCATGAAATGGCCAAAAACACTCTAAAAAATGAAAATGTGCTGTTCATGATTAAGCAAATAGAAAAATCCCACTGGTAATAAGGCGAAAATGCAAACGTTTGGGTTTCGATGGTAGGCTGTATAGATGGATTAAGCACTGTAAAGTTGACAGGTGAGTAATGAAAGCGACACAGTGAATTGGGATGAGTAAACCTCTTATACAAAGCATTAGTATTTACTCTCACGGTAACAATTTTAATAAGTTTCACATTCTAAAACTCATCTTGCTAATAGTCTTTCCATATTGCATTAATCTCGCGACTCGACATGTCATATCACGGAAGACTTTATGAAATAAAATGCTCATTAATTGTCACACTTAAGGGTATAAGCGACTGACAAGTCACTTATAACACAAAAACCATCAATATAATTCTTTATTTACTTAAGCAGAAATAGCGTCATTCTCACGTAAATTGGCGTAATCTAATTTACATATTAGAAACTTTTCCCATACGAAAATGTGCTTGCCTTCTTATATTTTTCCCGGCCAATACAAATCAGCTAATGGTTGTCTTCTGATGCTATCAAGCGCGCGGAGAGCAGCCGAGGGGAAGAATGCAATGGTATCAAAAATGACATTCGACTCCGAGTTTGAGTTAAAACCAGAAGTTTACAACGTATCATAATTTGTAATGCGAAACTCAATATTATGGACAATGAGACTTTCTTAGCTGTAGTTCTCGGAATGTAAAGTCTTTTCCACTAGAGCTCTTCTGGCGAAAAGGGGCAAACGCTCCTCCCTTGCCTTTTAGCACATCGGGGGAGGGGGGACTCCTTCTGCCCCCTGCTCCCTGTTTCCGGCACCTTTTGGGCGCTATTCCAATTAACCCAATACCTAACATCTCTTCTTTAACCCTTTACCCAACACGAAAAGCAGACGACAAAATTCTTGAATAACTAATTTTTTTCATTTGTTGTCTCAAAAACATAGGTTATGACACCTCATTGGAACGAGCTCGTTCCAATCAGGGGTCATAACCTATGTTTTTGAGACAAAAAATGAAAAAAATAATGAAAATTATTTGGCGATTTTTGAGGATAGCGCTGACCGGTTTTGGCTGTTACGTTGGGTAAAGGGTTAATATGCATACGTTCGGTGTGTTTGTTTGTGTGTTAGACTTTAACGACACTTTCAATAACCAGGATCCCAGCATACCGGAAAATCTACGGTTGTAGGAAGGCAAAAGTATTCGGAAAAAACCAAGAGCGACGGGTAACTGTCGTACTCTCCAAGTTACAGACCCGGAAGTTGGCCGCAACAAGTAGAATTGGCATTGGTTGAAGGAAACTATAGCATCGATGTGTCGTAATATAAATTACAGGACGCTTAATTGCCAGGTATGGCGTCATGTGAGGCGAAGTGACATTAATATTAGACGATGATAATCTCTGATACAAGACGCTGCCGTTTTCCTACTTGGGCAATCAGAATGAAATGTCTTAGCAAAAGAAACGACGCAAATGACGCAGGCAATGATCGAAATGTCGACATCTCGATCTGAGTCCAATGTGCTAACCAATGGATCATCACACTCTGTCTTATGCATTGTGCGTGGAATCTACATCCGCACGAAAACTCACAAATTTTGTCATAAAGCTTAAGGAGCAAAAATCTTCAACTGAACATGAATTATCGTGTGGGTGAAAATCCAATCTACGTGTGTTTTATTTAACTCGAGAAATCAGTGGTGAAAAAATCCATTCAATTCACAGGGAAAAATTGGGCTAAATCTATCCAAATTATACTTATTTCGGTGGCAGAGATATTCTGTCCTGGGTAGGAATATCCACCAGCAGCATGCAATGAGTTAAACTGTACACAAAGTCCATTTCTTTATTTTAGACACACATATATTTCTGAGCAGCAAACCAGGATGGTCATATGGGATATGTCAGAATACTAATTATAGAAAAAAAAACACTCCCTCAGTCATTGATAATCCAGTATAAAAATGGGATCAGTTGGGCATTTAGTTTTCAAATTACAAAATACCCCAAATGGCTGCCATGTTGGCAATGTTTGATTTGCCAGAAAATCAAAGAAAACCTCCCGTAGTCAGTGATAACAGCTATATAAATCAAAGTAACATACACTGCAAATTTGGTTTTCGGGTTAGTTCTAAGCCAATCAATGTTATGAAAATTCCAAGATGGTTGCCATGCTGGATACGCTAGAACACTAATAATTAAAATGAATCTTCCTCCAGTAATTGATAACTGACGATAAAAATTGGGCAGTGTTGGAAATCTGGATTGACAAACATACAAGCATACAAACAAAACTCCAAATTACCTGCCATAGCGACCTTATTGAATAAGCCAGAGCGCATATTATCGAAAGTAACCACTCCCCTAGTAATCGCAATGCACCATAGAAAATAGGATCCACTGAATATTTGATTTTCAAGTTATTACATTTACAAGCAAAACTTACCAAAAATCCAAGATGACTGACATATTAGAAATAACCAGATAAGCGAAAGTAACCCTTTGCAGACCATGTGAATACATCACAAAAATGGGATTCATTGGATATTTTGGTTTCAAGTTTTTGAGAAGTCAAGCAAAAATTATAAAAACATCCGGTCTGCCATGGCGGCTGTATTACGCATACCAAAATACTGCTTATTAAAAGAATTCTTCCAGAAGTCGGTTTTACTGCAGAAAATACACCAGGGAAACTAAAATTCACTGGGCATTTGGTTATCAGGTTATTGCTCAATAAGCAAAACTTATTGTCGACCTTCCTCTCGTCATCGCTCTAACATAACCTTTTGAACCCGAGCGGCTGCTTTTCCGGCCCAGAAGCATGATACGTCATAATTTCATTAAGTCGGATGGCTGCTGAGTGAATGTGTGGGGTAGAACAATTAATATTTTCAACGCGCAGCACCACGGCTGCACGTTAAAATAAACATTAATTCGTCTATCCCCAAATAATGAATGTGGACTCTTCCAATTGCTGCCACTGAACTGACATGGACGATACCATAAGGGTTCAAAGGCTTAAAATGGGATCCGATGATTATTAGTTTTCGAGTTATTGATGGACTGGCAAAGGTCACAAAAAAATCAATATGGCTGCCATAGGAGAGGCGGGCGGATAGGATGGGGCGCCGATAAATATAATAAACATCTAAAACAGCTAACGACATTCTGTCATGTCACGCCATCTATTACAATGGCACGTAGTAAAGTATCAATACCCGCTTGACTCTTAGTTCAGTGCGCATGCCACAGTTCCGTCAAGATAATTTCTTACCTTTCAATTATCTTCCAACTCTAAGGCAAACCGTTATATAGTATTCATTGACCAAATGCAACTTAATATGTTTATCACATAATCAAAATCAAATAGCTCATTACAGAAATATCGTTCGCAACACATTAATAATCGCATGGCGTAAGAAGTCAACGTCGAGGTGGAAACATCATAATAGAGTTGGTTTTGAAAATACAGAGGAATTAATTTTCTTTTATATTTCATTGACTGTGCACCTAATAGCAGACGATTTTTTAGCGCTTGAACGGTTAACCGATTAATCGATTAATCAATGATCAACATCGTCATCGATCCAAAAAGTAATTGATCTATTAACCGTTACTTTTGAACTACTGTATTAAATGGGTAAAGAACAAACTTGCTCCAAAACAGGCAAACATTGTCACACTGACTCACATCAATTATATGAGACAGCGTAAAGCATGCAAGTTACTTGCTGACATACTTGTTTACTTGCATGATCATGATATTGTATCAGTAGCTGGAAATGATCATTCTTTACCCTTTACCCATTGCGGGTAGCAGACGATACTTGCAAAATAAATTCATGAATTACTAAAAAAAATCAATTTTTGTCTCAAAAACATAGCATATGACCCCATATTGGAACGAGCTCGTTCCAATGAGGGGTCTTAAGCTATGTTTTTGAGACAAAATTTGAAAACATAATAAATTTGAATGTATTGTATATAGGCCTAGTCGTTTTTGTTTGTTACGTTGGGTAAAAAGTTCATGCTGTAAATCATCAACGGTATGGCAATTATTCAGATATCTATTTGGACAAGTAATTAATCGGTTAACCAAGGTTAATCCACGTGATTAATCGATCAAGAAAACCCCTTAACCGTTTCAGCTCTACATATTTTCAAAAAGCATTTCCTGAATAACTAATGTTTTTTCATTTTTAGTCTGGAAAACATAGCCTATGACCCCTCATTGACACGAGCTCGTTTCAGTGGGGGGCCATAAGCTATACTCTCAAGGTAAATGTGGTGAAGAAAACAAATGGCTGACCATGTCCGTCGATGGCGCGAGTGAAATACGACAAACTTCAACAAGGATCGTTGATTACTGTGATAATGTAGTGCAAGACTCCCTGTATATTGACACATTTCCACACTCTGATATTCTAACGTTTGTACACATGATGTATGTCTTTGGAAAATGGTGGGTAGGTGGGTGCCATGTGACCCTGGTTCTGCCGCTTCTCTATTTAGGAAACATTTGGTTGCACATATACTCTACTTTATTAAGTAATGTGTTAGATATACAAAGGCAAATTTATTTATCTATTTGGGTTTAGCGACACTTTCGACAGCCAGGGTCACCTCGTGTCGGACAGTTTTATAGACGGAGGAAGCTGGGATACCCGGAGAGACCCTTCGAGCAGCGATGAGCAACTGTTGGACTCCCCAGCGCCACCGTGCCCCCACGTGGGCAATCCGGATTAAGTGCCTTGCCCGAGAACACAACGCAGTTACCCTTAGCGGGGATCGAGACCTAGACATCTCGGTTTGAAGTCCAATGCCGTAGCCACTGAGACTCCGAGCTCCCACAAAGGCAAACACGAATTTGTTAGGAATATACTGAATAAGACAAATGTGGGCTCAGTCACTTTAGACGAACTACAAATTGCTAATAGAAAATAGCTGATCACGTGTTACAAAGGCACGTAGTAGGAAGGTTTTTTTCAGAAGGGTGGTGAGGATTATGGACACTGGAAGACTATATACAGCCCATTTAACCCTTTACCCAACGTAACTGCCAAAACCGGCCAGCGTTATTGCCAAAAATCGCCAATTAATTTTCATTATTTTTCCATTTTTTTTTTGTCTCAAAAACATAGGTTATGACCCCTCTTTGGAATGAGCTCGTTCCAAAGAGGGGTCATAACTTATGTTTTTGAGACAAAAAATGACAAAAAATAGTTATTCAAGAATTTTGCTTGCAAGTGTCGTCTGCTTTTCGTGTTAGGTAAAGTGTTAAACGTGTCGACCATTATCGCGATCTTAAACGTTCACGTCTCTGAACACCGTGGCTATGTCTTCGGAATTTCATAATATGCTTCCAGGAAGCATAAGCTAAGATGGTCAATGGAGGAAGTTCAAACATCAATGCCTCACAAGCATATACTTTTAAACCAACTTCTTGGTTTCAAGTGTAAACTGATCTCTTAATCTTGCCGCACCTCTGTATGACCCCATTTTGATTTAAACCTTTAAACAGGCTTTACATACAGTTAATTATAAATAAAGTAGTATTATACAATAAGATGGCAGAATAAATAACAAACCGATGAAGAGGATCAGCAATAATTTATTTCTACAGTCCTCGGGGTCTGTAGAATTAAACTATTACTGCACTCCCAAATGAATACAAAATAGATTCGCCCATTTTGCTGTAAATCATATTCTATCGGTAAAGCAGCACAAAATATTTTCCTTTGGGTGACCATTATAACGTTTTATCTTAAAAATATGGTCGAATCACTTTAAGTTTGGTATTCAAATATCTTTATTAAGATGAGCCCTTCAGACAACTTTCTCTTTCCTGAAAACAGGGTATCAAGCAACAAGTAAGAGAGGAAAATGTCAGTAGCGAAAGTACCGGCCATGTGCATATTTTTAGGGAATTCCCAATAAAGACACCAATATTCAATTATACTTTTTCATCAAAAAGACTTCTTTATTTCACTGAAATTAGTGAAATATTCATCAGTACTGCAAGATGTCAGCAGAATGTTTCAAAAGATTATTTTTTCAAGGCAACTTGGTCTCGGAGATTGCAACATTTCCGACTGGTAACTCGAATGCAAATATTTATTGCTGCTATACAATAGGATGGAACTCAGTGCTGAAGTGGTTAAGTACTACATTATTGCTATCCATTTCAAAGAGTTATACGTGTTATTGTAGGTATAATGCAAAAAAACACCATCGCTTTGTATTCGAAGGGTGAATTAATTTTCCAATACACGCAAGAACAGGCCGGCCTTGCATTTATTAGTCTCAGTGACACTTAATATAAATTTATAAACATAATCTTTTGTTCGAGGAAAACGACTGTTGTTACGCTTGATTAACCATATAAAGTGTCCATTTCCACGTACATCTCTCGACACTTAACTCTCAATCATACACTCAACGTCGATCAGTTGTATATAAAGCGGTTATTCGAGTACAGCACATTGAGTACGACAAATCAGCGTATTAATTTCTAAACATGGACTATTTAGATATTTCACGCGATGATAGAGAAATTGTGAGGCGATGCTAAACACTCTTCCCACTTTACAATGAGTGTCATTCGGTACGGGAATATTACTTTAAAATAAATCACAACCAATCAATAATGTCATGTCTAGAATATTATAAGGAGTGGTACCAGAGACGGACTGGAAGGATTTATTTTCCTCAAGTGGCCCACCCTCACATCCTTCTCCCGGGGACAAAACTTGTGTAGTCTTCTGCAGACGACCATGTCATTCCAATCGCGCTAACAGTCGTGTGAGTGTGCTGAAACATAATTTGAAAGTTATAATTTGTGACGAAAATTTAAGGAAGGATTGAGTACGAGGAGTGTGAGGGATTATTTGCATATATCGTCAGTGTCCGAAATCTGTTAACGCTTTTGAAACCTGTACATTCGGGAATGTGTGCAGGTAAATGACCCGCGTATGTACGGTTTAACCTCCCCCTATTTATCTCGGAAATGGAATGCGGTGCTTGTATACTTGGATCGTTCACTCATAGCATAACGTGAACGACTCGCCCGTGGGTTAACGTCCCCGTACTTGCTACGGAAAGAAATAGACGGGTCAATATAGCGCCAAAGTAACACTACATCAAAAAAATTGCAAAAGAATTGTTTTTGATGGTTTTCTATACTATTGGATGTGGAGAACAACATATCAAAAGTTGGACAAAATTGGTCCATGGAAAAGTCTCCAAAAATGAAAAATCCAAGATGGCCGCCGGCCGCCATATTGGAAATTAGATATTGCCATATCTCGGTTAATATTTAAGTTAGAGACGTGAATGAGGTATCTATTCCTATTAAATTGACGATGCCCAATCATTCTACGTGGTTATTATTGCAATATGAGGTCGGGTTATGGTTGGGTTAGGAGACAGTAGTGGTTCGTGAAAAGGGAGCTGAAGGTATCAACAATGCTAGCATTGAAAGAGGTGTCGACATCAGAGTCGCAACTGGAACTAGCATACACAAGACATGTCGGATAAACCACATAAACAAAAAGGACATCTCCTTATCGCAGAAAAAATTGACAGTTCAAGCAGTAAAAAGAAGCGCTCGTGTTTCCCTGGGACCCTATAACAGTAGAACACATTGCTTTTAGTGTGGGATTGAAGTCAATAAAGACAAGTGCACGTATTACTATGTGAAGACAGACGCGTTTGTTGACACGATATTGGTCCATTGTAAAACACGGAGAGACGAATGGGCTATTGCTGTTCAAGGCCGAATTGAGTACTTCAGGGGTGATCTTCATGCGGCCGACTGTGTTTACCACCAGTCATGTAACGTTAATTTCCGCACAATGCGGGGAATTCCAAAACTGTTCGGATCAGTTGATTCTGCCAAACACATAAAACTTGGTCGACCAAAGGACAGTAGTCAGGATGAGGCATTCGAAAAGGTTTGCACATTTCTGGAGGAAAATGATGAAGAACATCTAACGATATCGGACCTTGTTGCTAAATGGGAGAATACTTGCCCGACAGCAAAGTTTCAGCATATGGAAATCAGTACTTCAAGGAGAAACTTCTAAAACGATATGGAGACTCTATATTCATGGGTGATGGCAGGGGTGTCAAAAACATTGTGACCTTTAGGGAAAAAACCTGTCACATTCTTCGTGACTACTACAATTCTCCTCAGCAAGACGACGAGGAAGCACAGAAACGAGCACTTCTACATACCGCAGCAAAACTTATCAAAAGTGATATAAAAACAATGGTTGCGCCTCTGGGAGATACTAACCCAACTGCAGTAGAAATAAACCTTGCAGCTGCGTTGGGTTATGTTCCAGAAAGTTTGCGATTCTTGCTGCAACATTTGTTTGTTGGCAAGGATGCGTCTAGAACCGTTGCTGCAATTGGGCAAGCAATTATCCAAGCTGTGCGCCCAAGGGCTGTAATTGCTCCACTACAGCTGGGTCTCGCAGTACAAATGCACAACTTGTATAGGTCACGGTACTTGATCGATTGTCTGTCAACCATGGGGTTTTCTTCATCTTGCCCGGAAGTGCAAAGGTTCGAAGAGAATGCGGCTTGTTCACTTGCTCCGGATGTGTTGGGAAGTGATGTGTACGTTCTTGATACGTCTTTGTAATTTGCTGGAGACAATGTAGACCATAACATTATTACCTTGGATGGAAAGGGGACCTTTCATGGGATGGGCATGATAACGACCATCACACCAGGGAAGCAAGTTAGTCACACCATTTCAAGACAGAAAACGTCCAACTTGAAACTGGTTGAACTTACAAAGATTAACATTGTTGATTACCGTTTTACAAAGCATGTCAACCGGAACACTAAATTTCAGTCTGTCCCATTCTTGCCTGCCTGTGACCGCATAGTTGACATTTTCTGTGAATTGTCCTTTAGCTTCCACCAGAGTACACCTAACTGACAAGGGATGATGCAGTTACTCCACAAAACTGTGACCATCCAGGGAAGTCATCAGTTCTCTTTCTGCCTATGATCGACATGAATCCAGGGGACATGACCTGTATTCTGTCCACCCTACACTATCAATGCAAACTCGCGGCGGAACATAACATGCCAGCTATTGGAACATTTGATCAGCCACTGTATTGGAAGGCTTCTGAGATAGCAAATGAGGTTCCAGGTGATAGCCCGATCAAGGATGTGGTGCTACTGCTAGGTAGTTTCCACACATTCATGAATTTGTTGGGTGCCATCGGGACTTTGATGGATGGTAGTGGACTTCGGGAGATTCTGGAGACAGTATACGGTAAAATGCTGTTGTTCATATGATGAGCGGAAAGGCAGTGCAACGGGCGTTTCGTGGGCACCTGCTGGTGGATCAGTGTCTTACATATAGGATTGTTGCTAAAATCATGGAGGATGAGCCTGGTTTTCAAGACAAAGTGGAGGAACTTGAGAGACTGTACACGCTGATGGAGACTGGCGAAAGTGACGTAGAGACGGTATTGAAATCGGATAGCATTCGCAAGACTGACGAAACTGTATCTCTCAAAAGGATTGAACTGTCAGCGACCTCCAAAACCAGCGAACTGTGGGTCAACTACCAGAAGATGTTAGGAATTGTAATACGCTAAGGTGTACCTGTAGAAAGCATGGGCTGGAATGTGCCAGTACATGTGGGCCTTGCCAAGATGGCAACTGCGAGAATATGACAAATGAGCCACTGATAGAAGAGGATGAGGATGACGCATGAGAGAAACTGTACGGTAGCACGTCAGTAGTTAATACCAATGTTGCCCCCTCGCATGTACATCATTAATGAAGTGGCCATACAAATTTCGAGCAGATTGCAGAATTGACATAAAATGTCAATTCAGGGACCGCAAGTTACGTAGGAAACATATATCATAATAGTTTATATGACAAAAACCTAATTATCAATTTTTCAAGATGGTGAATGTTGGTGAATCAACAACTCTAACCCTAACCCGACCTCATATTGCAATAATAACCACGTAGAATGATTGGGCATCATCAATTTAATAGGAATAGACACCTCATTCATGTCTCTAACTTAAATATTAACCGAGATATGGCAATATCTAATTTCCAATATGGTGGCCGGCGGCCATCTTGGATTTTTCATTTTTGGAGATTTTTCCATTGGCCAATTTTGTCCAACTTTTGATATGTTTTTCTCCACATCCAATAGTATAGAAAACCTTCAACAACAATTCTTTTGCAATTGTTTTATGTTAATTGCTATATTGACCCGTCTAAAACGCAATCCTTGTTTACTGGGTAGCGATTTTAGAAATTGTTCAAGCCTGCCCCTCTCCTATATATACCGAGAGTAATGTCAAACTCGGATAAATACCCAATTAACTGACTAACTAGATGCCTGCCGGGTAAAATGCTTACCCCACAAGCCGAGTATACTTAGCAAATCAGCAATCTCTGTGGACTTTAACGATCGGTGGATATGAAGCAAGTTCTGTTTGGGAACCCGACCGAAATTCGTATTCATTTTCCATTTTTGAGAGTCAGTCGCTTATTCTTTATCACATAACATAAATATACTGTACAAATAGCGGAACAAAATCCAAGAGAGAGAGGGCTAAAGAAAAGGGCATTGCAAAAAGCATAGAAACTGTGGAATTGGTTCATCATAAGCGTAGAACATGGGGGGGGGGGGGGGGGGGGGGGGTACTACTAAAATAAGGAACAAAGCAATCACAGCAGCCCAGGTTGACAAAAAAAAAATCAAAGGCAATATTTGGATCAAAAGCTGCAAATAAAGACAAAGCAAATATCAAAGTTGAATGTTCAGCATTGTTCTTATAAAAGACGATTAAGATAGAAGGAAGGAATATATACCGTCTCTTGAAAGCATACTGGCGTCTTTATGGTTTCAACAGACGTAATATTGGCCCAAACGAGAGACGTTAACCAATCTAGAAAAAAGGACACTGCTAAACCAAACAAATACAGTGGGATAATATGGCCCAGACTAACTGTTTTGGCAGATATGATTGAGTGACCACTCTGTAGATTATTTCGTAGATCTTTTAATATAAAAAGGTGTCACATGTTTGGAAAATAGGAAAATTAGCATTAAAATTAAATACAAATCCTCAGCTAGTTCTGGCGTCTAGGAAATATAAGTAATCAAACGAATATTTTAGACTCCCACTGAGTTAACTAAAATGCGCCGCAGTCATAAAATCTGGAACAATCACTACCGAACGGAGCAGAAATGCCAACCAAATAAAATGGTGGAATACACAGCTGTCACAAAAAAAAGTTGTGGATGCATAGTGGACAGACAGTTAAATGGAAATGTATTAACAGACCATGTTCAAACGTAAATCAAAGCCTGGACAGAAAAAAAATTGTCGGAAGTGTGTAATGAAGACAGATAGTTAAAGAAGAAGCCAAAAAGCGTTGCAGATGGCACTGTGTTGCACTCATGGAACGATATGTAGACATACCGTGCCGCAATTACAAAAGCGGTCAGAGAATTTCGACCGCATCACGATTGGATCACGATCTGGTCAAATTTGTCTGTCCGCATTCGTCTAACCAACACAAGAGTCCAGTCGAAAAAATACGAAAATATTGCTTCTCAGATGCTATTTCGTTTTATTTTTTTTGCCGGAGTTCTCATTTCGCAGTATTTTATTTATGAAATCTCCATTTACTTGAGTAAATGTCCCGTGATCAGATCTTGGCCTGATCGAGAGTCCAGCCCTTGCGATGACGGCACTGTGGGTAAATACGACATGTAAACATTCCGTCTAATGAGACATTGCCGGGGAAGGCTCTTCATCCAGCCTAGGTATAGTTAACAATGAGTTAACTGATTAGTTGCTTGGTCGTAAGAACAAGAATTTGTTTGTGGTTCTTAAACAGCCATTTGTCATATCTGTGATGTTTATTATATTAATAATTATAAACTGAATTTTCAAGTGCGTGCGCCACACAATACACTGCGTAACCAGGCGTATATATTTTCTCTTTACAAACTTCTTGGACATTTGTTTATTCTATTATTAAATCTGTAGGTTTTTTGTCCCCTGAGAAAAATCTTTCGGGGGCTGTTAAAATAGCCGGTGTCCGTGCTTGCGTGCGTGCGTGCGTGCGTGCGTCGTGCGTGCGTGCGTGCGTGCGTGCGTGCGTGCGTGTGTGCGCGTGCGTGCGTGCGTCCACTCAAACCCTCCCGCCCGCATATATATACACATAATATCACTCATTGAGTAGAACAAGACGCCATCTGCAATGTTTTAGCATTTCAAACTGCGCCTCGTTCCACTCAAGGGCCGATAATACAAAATTCACTCCCTCTTCTACATGGTGTTCGCAGTTCCCTTATATTTATCGGTATCTGTTCAATATATACACAGAACGTCACGATGTGTGAATGCGTTCGTCAATACGGCACGAGTGTGGGTGCGGAAGGCTAGAACTCGACGTTACGCCTCTCGTTATATTCTTCCGAGCTGGCACTCGTGCCGTATTGACGAACGCATTCACACAACGTAGCGTTCTGTGTTTAACATAAAATCCATTAGTTTAAAAATTCAAACATCGCACACAAAAATTTCAAACTTTAAAACTCTTGGTTATTTATTGCCCGAAGCATTCGATTTATCGGCTGTCAGCGTAGCTTCCGAATTGAAGTTGGTCGAAATGCGACATTTCGATTGGCTTATTATGAAAATGGGCGGAATTTAGTTCTTTTGATGGATCTATGATGTCAGGTGGGAACATAGTTCGTCAACGGAAATCCGTATGGAATGCGTGTGTAAATATGGAACTGGATGAAAAGAAATAGTCGTATAATAATGCATTGAGAAGTTTCGGCTCACGATGAGGAAGAAAATATTCCGTGGTCGAAAAGCATTCCCTTTAATCTAAAAAACATACACGCCGCACAGGTCGCATTTTTTATTGGATGGAAACTTTGTATGCTTGCTTGACGTGACCTCTGGATGGGAGCTGTCGATTTTCTTCCATTTCCGTTGAAAAATGTTGCCGCTGGCAACAACCTTTGAACTTAGTTTAGTTAGACCTCAATATGTCCATTTCGCATATCCTATTGGGCACATTTATGATCGGATTACTTTGAAACCTGGTATGCTTATTTATAGTGATCCCTAAATGGGAGTTATCAATTTTCTTTCATTTCCGTCGAAAAATAATGCCGCTGGAAGTAGCCTTAGTTTTGTCAGGCATCAATATATTCATTTGGAACGCCGAGCAGATTTATGATCGGATCGCTTTAAAACTTGGTATGCTTGTTTGGCGAGACCTCTAGATGGGAGCTATCGATTTTCTGCCATTTCGGTCAAAAAATGTTGCCGCCGGTAACGACCTTCGATGGACTTAGTGCAGATATGCATCAATATTACCCTTTGGCACATCTGGCAGGGCACATTTACGATCGGATCGCTTTGAAATTAGGCGTGTTTGTTTGGGGTAACATTTAAACTTAATTTAGTCAGACATCAAGATATTCCTCTGGCACGTCCTTCAGGGCACATTTATGATCGGATCGCTTTGAAACTTGGTATGCGTATTCGGGGTGACTTCTAGATGGGAGATATCGATTTTCGGCCATTTACATAAAAAAAATTATTGTTGTTAGCGCCAGCCTTTGAACTTATTGCATTTGTGCAGCAACTTATCCCTTTTGCACTCTCTACAGGTCATATTATGAATTTCCAGAAAAAAAACCCAAAACATTTCCACTAGCAATGACCTTCAAACTTATGCATTTGTGCATTAACATCTTCCTTTGGCACACCTCAGAGGGTACATTCATTATCGGGTTGTTTTGAAATTTGGTATGCTTATTCATGGTGACCAAGATAGGAGCTATCGATTTTCTTTTCACTTCCATCAAAAATTGTTGCTGTGAGAAGCAACCTTTGAATTTATTGCATTTGTGCATTAACATTTTTCTTTGACATGGCCTACAGGGTACATTTATCATAGGATTATTTTTGACTTGAGGTGCTCATTAGGTGAGACTTCTAGGTAAGAACTATCGATTAGCATTCATTTCTGTGAAAAAAGTTTCCGTTTACAATGACCTTTAAACTTACTGCATTTGTGTATCAACATTCTTCCTTTAGCCAGTATAACAGTTTACGTTTAAAAATGCATGGATTGCGCTGACGTGCACACAATGCTGTTATGTTGACCTTTCACCAAACAACATTGGAACCAATATCTTCAGTTTTGCCACTTCACTTATAACTTACCAAGTTCAAGTTTGTCAAGTTGAGCTACAGTGTCACTGACACTTTCATTTTTTATTTCATTACTAAATTAAGGATCAAAAAGCTCATCACGGAAATGCCGTCCGCAGCACGTCTAAAAATACCTGATGTCAGAAGTCAGCATGACGTCACAACATTTGTGAGGTGGTTTCAGAAATAAAATTGAATTAATCCACTCTGTTTTTGGAGTCATTTGTTTCATTAACTGTTTACCGTACACGACTTGCAGGCGACATTCACAAAACTATTCACCTAATAACTAAAAGCTTTCATGTTTGTTCAGAAAGCATAGCTTGTGACTCCTCATTAGAACCAGCTAGAGACGAGCCTCGTTTCTGTAAGGGACATAGGCTATGTTTTCGAGGCCATAAAATAATAAAATTTGGAGTTGGGATGTGTGGGTGGGGACACTGTAGGGAATGTGTCAAAATGTTTCTTCTACGTTTACGGAATCAAATTGAAAGGACTTTAGTATTTATTGTACTGGTGTTTAACCCTTTACCCAACGCAGACGATATCAAAATTTATTATTTTAAATATCATTTTTTTAAATTTTTCAAACAAATTCAACAAAACCATATCATGTCACCCTCATTGGAACGAGCTCAATGAGCTCGTTCCAATGAGGGGTCACATGATATGGTTTTGTTGAAATATTTTGAAAAAATTTAATTTTTTCAACTGCTCAATTTGCATATTACGCGGGCAGATGCGGGCGATTCGTTATGTAAAGGGTTAACCCTTTACCCATCTTAATGGTACAACTACTCACAAAAATTACCATTCAATTTTCATTATTTTTTTCATTTTGTGTCTCAGAAACATAGCTTATCGCACCCGGTCTAATGAGGAGTCAATAGGCTATGTTTTGACGCAAAACTGACTTAAAAGTTATTCAATCATTTTGTTTGCTAGTGTCGTCTATCATTCGTTTTAGGTAAAGGGTTAAGATCACCCTTTGCATCTATAGTTATATCCTGATCGCGACTTCTTCAGTACAGAAATGATCTTTTATGAAGATTTTGCTGTTTCTTTGTTGTTTTGATGTTTCTTTTGTGGTTGTTGATCGTAACTTGGTCTGACTTTGCCAGTTTGAAAATTATACCAAAACTCGACGTCTCGATTGAAAAGAATTTCCGTGCAGGGAACGGGAACGTCAGACCATGTTACCGGCCAGCTATCAGAATAAGTTAACAATGTTCCATTTGTACCTCAACACCGCGGCGTTGACTGGTTAATGGTGCTTAACATTATTTCCATATACATGTCCCACATGCTTAGTTTACAGATGACGGAATTACCGGCTCATGTTTGCATGAGACATAATTTGCTGTCAATGTCAGTTTATGAAATAACCTACTGCACATTCTCAATAAGGCCCTGTTCAGACGACGAATCAGCGTCGCGTCGAATTTAAATCGAATTAGACTCGAGTTTAACTGCGAAAATGTCATTTGATTCAGACGACGCACTTCACTCGCGTCGAATTCAATTATGAACCTCATTTAACACTTTAATGAAGGGATAGAGAAGGCCAATGAGGAAATCCATTACCTCTCAGGGCGAAACGACGCCCTGTCTGGGGATCACTCATTCGTCAGGAAGACCAACCAAGAAGCCACCAGCCCATCGCGAGCAGACTACGAGCAACAGACGACCCACATCTTTCCACTTATGGGATTCACGTCGAAATCCCCAAGTGCTGAATCTTTTCGGTGATTCAGACGACGCCCTTCACTCGCGTCGAATTCAATTATGAACCTCATTTAACACTTTAATGAAGGAATAGCCGTCGACGTCCAGTTACTTGAATACAAGTAATTTCTGCTAATTCGATTAATTAATTACCCAAGTGAGTGATTCGTCAGCTATAATTTATATATTTTTGCCGATTAATACAAGATTTAAAAAATCACACTGAAATGGGTACATAGTTAGCGCTAATTGTCTATATTTATACATAATATCAAGCAGCACAGCGCTCCATGTAGTGCAACCGATTTCTAGTACGGTATTCATATTGGGATAAATTGGGCTGTATTAAATTTGAATAACCAGTACGATTGCACAACAGGAAGTTCAACGCGCATGTGGTAAACATAAAAAATGGCGGCAGTTTCAAACCGGCAAAAAATTATATGGCTTATCCAGAGATTTTTTTCTCGTGCGTAAATTATGCAAATTAGACTAACTTTGATGTATTTAGTGTTACTTTCAGCACTGTAAGTGCAAATGCCAATACGGCTCAGGCTAGAGCTGTATTTATGAACCGATCTTTACGAAATTTCTTGGGTACCTTTGGTATCACCGTGGGACGAGAACGAGCGTTTTTCGGTCCGGTACAAAATTCAAGATGGCCGATGGCAGCCATTTTGTACAAAATTAGATGCAATCAGATTTTTGCGCAGAACTTCCATATGAAAGCGCTGATTTGAATAATTTTATGTGTTAATGTTTAGTACCATGGGATACATCACATATAATACGGGTTTGCAGAAATTATGCAAATTAGATGAACTTTGATTTTTTCAGTGCAACTTACACACAGAAAGTACACATGTTAATACGGCTCGGGCTAGGGGCAGTATTTATGAACCGATCTTCACGAAACGTCTTGGGTACCTTTGTTATCACCTTGGGACGAGAACGAGTATTTCTGGGTGTGGTCCAGAATTCAAGATGGCTGCCAGTGGCCATTTTGTACCGAAATTAGGTCTAATCAGTTTTTTATACACAACTTCTATACGGCTCAGACTAGAGGCCGTATTTATGAACCGATCTTTACGAAACTTCTTTGAGTACCTTTGTTATCACCGTGGGATGAGAACAAGTGTTTTGGGGCGTGGTCCGAAATTTAAAATGGCCACCAGCAGCCACTTTGTACCAACATTAGTGCAATCAGTTTTTTGTACAGAACTTCTGTATGAAAGTTCTGATTTGAATAAATTTTTGTATGAATGTTTAGTAACATGGAATACATCGCATATAATACGGGTTTTTTTCTCGTGCGTAAATTATGCAAATTAGACTAACTTTGATGCATTTAGAGTTACTTTCAGCACTGTAAGTGCAAATGCCAATACGGCTCGGGCTAGAGGCTGTATTTATGAACCGATCTTTACGAAATTTCTTGGGTACCTTTGGTATCACAGTGGGACGAGAACGAGCGTTTTTCGGTCCGGTCCAAAATTCAAGATGGCTGATGGCAGCCATTTTGTACAAAATTAGGTGCAATCAGATTTTTGCGCAGAATTTCCATATGAAAGCGCTGATTTGAATAATTTTTTGTGTGAATGTTTAGTACCATGGGATACATCACATATAATACGGGTTTGCAGGAATTATGCAAATTAGATGAACTTTGAATTTTTCAGTGCTACTTACACACAGTAAGTACACATGTCAATACGGCTCGGGCTAGGGACTGTATTTATGAACCGATCTTCACGAAACGTCTTGGGTACCTTTGTTATCACCTTGGGATGAGAACGAGTATTTCTGGGTGTGGTCCAGAATTCAAGATGGCTGCCAGTGGCCATTTTGTACCGAAATTAGGTCTAACCAGTTTTTTGTACACAACTTCTATACGGCTCAGGCTAGAGGCCGTATTTATGAACCGACCTTTACGAAACTTTTTTGAGTACCTTTGTTATCACCGTGGGATGAGAACAAGTGTTTTGGGGTGTGGTCCAAAATTCAAGATGGCCACCAGCAGCCATTTTGTACCAACATTAGTGCAATCAGTTTTTTTTTGTACAGAACTTCTGTATGAAAGTTCTGATTTGAATAAATTTTTGTATGAATGTTTAGTAACATGGAATACATCACATATAATACGGGTTTTTTTCTCGTGCAGGAATTATGCAAATTAGATGAATTTTGATTTATTCAGTGCTACTTATACAGAGTAAGTGCACATGTCAATACGGCTCGGGCTAGAGGCTGTATTTATGAACCGATCTTCACAAAACTTCTTGGGTACCTTTGTTATCACCTTGGGACGAGAACGAGTGTTTCTGGGTACGGTCCAAAATTCAGGATGACTGCCAGTGGCCATTTTGTACCGAAATTAGGTCCAATCAGTTTTATCAACTTCTATACGGCACGTATTTATGAACTGATCTTCATGAAACTTCTTGGGTACCTTTGTTATCACCTTGGGACAGGAACAAGTGTTTTTGGGTGCCTTTGTTATCACTGTGCTATGAGAACAAATATTTTGGGGTTCAGTCAGACCCACCCTGGGACTCAAAGATTTCTTTTCTAGTTTAGCATCTGACTGTCGCCCACCTTTACAATACTTTACCTATACATTTGTTACAAGCTACGGTCAGTGTTTATGTACAGACCGTTACAATACTTTATATGTACCTTTGTTATCAAGTCATTACCTAGATGTTTGTCATTGCTGTGTCACATACTATACATGTACATGTCTTTACAAGTTGAGCTACAGTGTCATTGACACTTTCGTTTTAAATTTTTCAAAAAATTCCAACAAAACCATATCATGTGACCCCTCATTGGAACGAGCTCGACGGGCTCGTTCCAAAGAGGGGTCACATGATATGGTTTTGTTAAAATATTTTGAAAATTTTTTTTTTCATCTGCTGAATGTGCATATTACGCGGGCGGATGTGGACGATTCGTTGGGTAAAGGGTTGACGTGAAAAATATTGGCTAGATTTTAAATTAACGAACAAAAACCATTATCAATATCTCTCACATGTGCATAAAATTAAACAGTGAAGTTACTGAATACGATAACAACATTGACTGAGAAACTGGGAACTTTGGTTTTACAACCACAAAAAACAACAACATCAAATTGTCAACTTTTTTGGCGAGTCGTGGGCCTGTTAAAAGACACCTCTATTTTTATCTTTGCACGCGGCGGAGAATCTCATCGGTCAGAATCCTCGTCGATAGTCTGATGAATATCCATTGTAGCCAAACTAAACAACATCTTGTAGACCTGCAAAAAGTTCGAAAAGCTTCGAAAATGACGTAATGTTGTTTATGTTTTCTCCGGCTTCCCATGGAATTCCCCTCTTATTTGTATGGCGGGCCGGAGAAGACATCTCCCCCTATAGATGTTGTCAGTTCCTGTACGTTGAATTAGATTCGTCGTCTGAATCAAACACGAATTAGCGTTGACCTATCAATTAAATTCGTCTGGCTGACACGAATAGCTCGTCGCTAATTCGTCTACACGGATTTAATTGATTCAGACGTCGCACTACCGTCACGTCGAATTCAAATACAGGCTTTTATTTGAATTCGACGCGACGCTGATTCGTTGTCTGATTTTGATTTCTTTGCAGAATGTTTCCGATGTTGCAGTTAACAGTTAAAAGCTACACGCATTACTGTATCTCATACACATGTAGGTGTATCGTTCAAAATTAAACTCAAATCTTCCCATGCCGGAAAATAACTGTCATCTGTAAAAGGAGGTCCCCAGAGGGTGAATTTAGTGATGCTACCCTGCACAACAGGGTAGCATCACTAAATTTACCCTCTGTGAACCTCATTCTGAATCAGGGTCTCAAAACTAAACAGAAAGAGGCACCCAGGGGATAAATTGGCCCAATGTATGGAATAGCATCATCAAATTCACCCCTGGGGATCTCATTTTGCAAATGTCAGACTGCTTATTTTCAGTCCTGAGTGTTACCATGATCCACGAATACACAATCCATAGACCAACGAAGGACAACTCTCCTACTTCACAAACAATAATGACCTTATCATGCCTCAGGGGCCAATACTATAGACCTTTTACAATTGTATTTTCTAGAATTGTATTTTCCAGTTAGGACTTTAAATGGGTTGAAATAAACCATCAGCATTTTCAAAGATGTTTGCCAGTTGGCAAATTGCCATATCTTTTAAAATGCTGATGATTTATTTATTTTAGTTAGTTATATTAATAGGTAGCAAATACAATCCAAGAAAATACAATTGTAAAAGTCTTATAGTATTAGCTCCTGTGGTGTCGGGAAACGAAGGAGAATCAATATCATTCTTCTCCATTCATGGAGTAAATTGAAATGACGTCTTTGGTGAGTTACTTAAAATAGACATTTTTGGTGATATACCTATAAAATAAATGGCAAATTTGGTGAGTTGACACTGAAATGACGTTTAATGAATATTTTGTTGTTTCTTCGTTTACGTAAATGTTCCAAAGGAGAATTTACTTTATTCTCTTGGTTGGTATTTTGCGGGCAGGAAACATCAGACAATGTTATCAGCCAGCTATCAGAATAAGTCATAAAATCTTTTGGAGCATCTTAAACAGAAGTCGGAGTAGTGTGTTTTTGCATCTTGTGGGCTTTAATAAATAAAAGCAAGTCATAAGTAATAAATAAACATACTTTATTTAATAAAATGGAACCTGTAAGAAAACAAAGTTTCCTTCAAAAATAAAAAAAAGATCTTTGGACTTTTCCCGAGGTTGTTCCGGATTCCCTTGACTTCATTCTAGTTATACAAAGAGGACTGTACATGACCTTAGAAAGATTAGAAAATCTACATGGGCAGTATTTTGATATGTCGACAAAAATTACAAATATTGTGGCGACAATGTAACCATTTCACCCCATAAATATTAAGGTGAAAGAAATAGTAGTCGAGAGCAGACGATACCAAAAAATCGGCAAACAGAATCGATTAGATTACGAGTCCCCAGTTTCAAGTAAAATTTACACAATGAGCTCGTTTAACTTGGTTTGGACCTCGCCTAATGTACCGAAAGAGTTGTGTACATTTTACTATAAACGGATGATGAGTTGAATATTCTGACCATCAGCTGATCAGATACACACTAAAGGATGCCTAAATTGGTCGTAAAACAAAGAACGCTTCCGATGAGGCCTCGAATTATATTGTTGAAATAATGCGCCGATTGACTAAGCTTCCATTCTAAAATATAGTCCCCACTGCCATAAATACTTTGGAGCATTCAACTATTTAATTTTACTGCTGCCCCAAACGCCTGATGGTAGCTGTGGTACGTAGCATCACATATATAAACAGGCGATCAGACGTCTGGGTTAAAAAAATACTACTCTGTGTAGTTGGGTTACCTCGGGATTATTATTAAATACTAGTGCTTTACGTCTGTTGTCGTGTGAGTTTAATTGGTCCTTTCGTGTTATAAAATAATTTTATCCTCCAGCCCCATAGAATTGTATTAAGTGCCTTGCGCAAAGACATAACGCAGTTTGCGCTGATCGAGACTGAACCATGGATCTTACGTTTGAAGTCCAGTGCCCTAATTATTGAGCCATCGCCCTCCCAAGAAGAGAAAATAATTTCAAACGGTATTAAAGTGAAACATGTTTAACATGATAGCCCTTGTTGCAGATAAAATTTAAAAAAAACGAAATTTTATTTTTTTGCAAGTATCGTCTGCTTTTCATGTTAGGTAAAGGGTTAATACCGAATCTCTCTGCATATGCACAGTGAATTTGCCCATTCACTGAAGGCGATATAATTTACTGTACAAAGTACGAGTGTGTTGTGAAGAAATGTGTCCGGTCTTACTTCAGTTATAAATGAAAAACATAATTGTATTTATTAGATATTCATTTCTTACACAGAATTTACCATTATCAAAGTCGGCAGGTATGACTTCAAGGTCGGCCGATATGATGCCGATCTCGGCTGATATGACACAAATTAGACTTGTCCCCCTTGATGCGCAACTTGGCTCAATCTGTTTGTTTACAAAGAAATCGTTCAACGTTTTCGCCGAACGCAATCGGGAAACTTGGTCCCACCCGACATAATGGAGTGACTTGGGGGTAAATTTTTGTATGATGGGGAATTAAATGTGGCAATCAGTAAGGATTAGGTGGGCGAAGAGATGAAAAGAGAGAGTTGTTCAGAAAATACAACGCAAACTAAGATTCAGATTCATAAGCGGAAATTCATCGAAGTGGGAGAAGATATAGTTTAGCTATACGAACGTCGCGACTTCCCCACTGAGACGTTCGATTAGCTAAACTTGGTGAAGAGAAAACTTGAGACATGGTTAACCCTTTACCTAACCTGAAAAGCAGACGACACTTGCAAAAATAATTCTTGAATAACTAATTTTTTTCGTTTTTTTGTCTCAAAAACATAGGTTATGACCCTCGTTGGAACGAGCTCGACGAGCTCGTTCCAACGAGGGTTCATAACCTATGTTTTTGAGACAAAAAATGAAAAAAAATAATGAAAATTAATTGGCGATTTTTGAGAATAGCGCTGGCCGGTTTTGGCCGTTACGTCAGGTAAAGGGTTAAAATAATGAGAAACAATACTGCCAGAAAACCGGAAGAGATCTGAGAACATGTTATACTTATTTGTTTTAGCTTAATAAATAAAGAGGTTGTTATTTGGTTATTTTCATATTGGCAGAGATATCAGACTGAGGTAACTTTACATCAGCTCTAAACCTCCGGCCGCGGGCTGATAGGAAGCTACCTCGCGCTAATATCTCGACTGATATGAAACTAACCAAGAAATAACCTTTAAATATTAGTTACAAAAAATTCTTTTCTTATTAGACGCCTGTTCTATGAAATCCTCATCTACAGCAACACTAAACCATGCAGAAAATGACAATCTGTTCCGCACATATGTGCGGTACGGAAATCGTTGACGGACTAATTTTTAAATAGAAGCGAAATTTCACTGGAATTTTCTACAAATCGTGCAACGCAATTACAAATTGAATCGGTAGCGTTACCTGAAAATCGCCCCCTGAGTTCCAGTGTGTTCTATGTGCCAATAGGCACATAGAACACATTGGAACTCAGCGGACGAAATAGTAAAACGGGTTCCTCTAGCAAATTTGTTTGGCGATAAAATGTGCCATCGGCCTAGGGCTTCTCGTTCTATCCTTCTGCTCTGGCACTCATGTCATACCGATTAACCCATTCACACACGCGTGTCTTTCTGTGTATGACATTTTAGTTTCATAATATGTCTTCAAATGATTTACCACCATCATCCCTTTCACTTTAACCTATTAACAATTTTTAACACGCCAAGGAAAAAACGCACAGCTAAATGTCTTCTTCAAAAGGAATATATCCAGCATTTCTCCACTTAACTACCTTTCTGTTTTAAATATTGACACTTTTGGTGTATAACATGAATCATTTTCACACAAAACGACAAAATAATGTTGAACTGAAGAAATCTAAAATCTAAAGTTTTCGCCAAACGCAATCGGGTAAATTGGTCCCACCAGACATAATGGAGTGACTTGAAGGTAAGTTTTTGTATGATGAGGAATTAAATGTGGCAATCAGTAAGGATTAGGTGGGCGAAGAGATGAAAAGAGAGAGTTGTTCAGAAAATACATATATCGATTAACACACGCGTGTCGTTCTGTGTATGTCATTTTAGTTTCATAATATGTCTTCAAATGATTTACCACCATCATCCCTTTCACTTGAACCTTTCACCCATCACGTACAGCAGATAACACTTCCAAAAAAAAAAAATCGCGAAAAACTAACATGTTCCTGTTTTGTCTAAAATACACAGCTTATGACCAGTTAATGAGACCGACGAGTTCGTTCCAGGGAGTAAAAAATCACAAGCTATGTTTTTGAGATGAAAAATCACATAATGATAAAATTCGAAAATTAACGGCCATCCTTGTGGATTGCGCTGGTTATGTTTGGTCATTAAGTAGGAAAGGGTTCACCCCGGTACTTATGGCAGGATGAGACACATTTGCTTGTGAAAACTTATACATTGAGGCAAACGAGAACGGAAAGTTAAAGGAAACAATTTGATGTATGTTTAAATAACATTTTTTTTGGATAAAATTTGATAAAAAAAAGTAGTACCAGACTCTCCAATAGTACATGATACAGCAGATCTTCATGAATCATCAGTTTCCTATACGTAAGTCAGAGGAAAACTAATTTGCTATCACCCACTCAAATCTATCAAAGAATTGAAAAGTTGCAACAATCAGTCGGAGAAATTGGGCACGAACTCGAGAGAACACTACACAAAATGCTAGTCTCATAAATTGTCCTTCTTAGTCTCAAGAAACTCGACTGTCTCAGATAATTACTTTCCTTTTAGCCTGGGTCAAAAGTATGCACAACGAATGGGCAGTTGTGGTAAATAATAATAATAATCCTTTGGCTTTCCGCTGATTTGTCGCGGGCCTCTAACGAGGAAGCCTACATCAACCTCGCCACCCGCTTAGTCACTCCGCCCTCACTATCCTTTCTAATTTCCCTGCATTCTGACACAAACTCTTTTATTATATCCCACATTTGCGTTTTCTCCATCTCCCCAACTATGCTTTTGTTTCTAATTTATTAGGGAAAGCATGTAACGGTGACTTTCGTAACCATGACCTGTCTCGTTTTATTGGACAATTGAATATTATTTAACCCTTTATCTAACACGAAAGGCAGACAACACTTGAAAACAACATACTTGAATAACTATTTCTTTCATTTTGTGCGTCAAAAGTACGAAAAACATAGCTTATGACCCCTCATTGGAACAAACTCAACGAACAATTTGGTGTACGCTTGAGGAAAGGTTATCCCTATAAACATGGATATCGAAATATCAAATTTTATACTTCAAATTTACTATAATGCAACCAGGAATTTAACTAATTTAATCTTGTTTTGAATTGGTTGAATCGCTAGTTGCATTATGGGAATGAATTGCAACTTGAAACTTCAGTATTATAACATCGGTGTGCAGAGGATCAAAAACTCGATATGAAATATTGAACAAAGTGTGTCGTTCGATAATCACATACGTACAAGCTACAAGAGTAAACATGATTCCAAATTGGAAATACGTTTGCAGTTCTTTGTGAACGCAGGGGTGCATGACCAACGATTAGTGTCTGACTGACGGACTTACAAACTGGAACAGAGACATGGAAAATTAGTATTCGGCTACGCTGCGATTTGGTACCCATCCGTATTTCTATTGTCTGGTTGTGTAGAAACTTGAAAACAGTACAAGACAATTTTCAGTTAATGAGCCGCCAGGAGTCAATCCTGTGCCCCAAACAGTGGAAATGTGCCTGTGTCCTCGAGTTTCTTTTAAACTAGAAATTCTGGGCACGGCTTTGGGGTCCTTCGTTCTAGTACCAAATTGCTCTGGTGAACTTGAACAGAAAATGTGCAGAAAATTACAGGTACTCCAATTGAGTGACGGCCTACAACAGTTTAGGTGCACACTTCTAGAAGGCATTGGCGGAGCTCCAGCCTAAAACCATTTAATTATATCATCGGGTCACCTTCATGTGCATCACACAACCCTACACCGTGAAAGATCTCAATTCTTTGCTTACAGTCAAAAAGGCAACGCATACCGTCCATCGGTTGTATGTGTTTTGCTATCCAACCTCAGGCATGCGTCATTTATTTCCACTCGGCTCCGAGCGCATTAAACAGAAGCACAAATTAGAGTGACATTGGTTCACGGCAGGTGCATGCCTCTGTTCATCAGTCCCATGTTATAGTTTGGCGGAATGGCATTAATTGCTGGACCAGATGGTGCCGTCTGTGAGTAGTACGATCTCCAAAAAGGATTTGTTTGTAAAAGTCTTTGGACGGCAGCATAGTTCCCAGCTTCGGCTAGAAGTTCCAGACCAACAGCTGTTTGTCTCTTCCACTTGGTTCTGCAATCGAAAGAAAACACTTTATTCAAAACAATTAATATTAGCTCGACGTAAAATATTCTAAGAGACATGACATGGACTGATAATGAATTTGGACATGCGCCTAGTTATATCATTTTCACATGGCTAAGCTGTTTTCCGTTTTCAAACGTTTTGACATTCCGTGTATCATTTATTATTAATCCTTTGAACCCTGATGATATCTTCCATGTCAATTCAGTGACATCAACTGGAAGAGTACATTAGTATTATTAAGGGATAAACCAATCAATATTTTCAACGTGTAGCCTAGTGGCTGCACTTTGAAAATATTGATTGGTCTACCCCACACATGCGCTCAGCAGCTATCCCACTTAATGAAATTAGGACGCATCATGTTCCTGGAGCCTGAAAGGCGGTCTCTCGGGTTTATTTGGGTTTAACGACACTTTCGACAGCCAGGGTCACCTCGGGTCGGGCAGTTTTACGGGTGGGGGAGCCTGAGTACCCGGAGAGAACCACCGATCTACTGTGTGCAACTGCCAGGGTCCCCAACATACTAACTCCACACAAGCAGCGTTAGCTTTGGTTGAAGACAAGTGCACCATCGACGTGTAGTACGCCTTAGTACACAACGCTATTGTGCCCCCACGTGGGCAATGGGGGTGAAGTATCTTGCCCAAGGCCAAGGTTGTCGCAGGTTGGGTTCGACCCGAGGACCTCTCGGCTTACAGCCTGCACCTCTACCTACTGAGCCACCGCGCCCCCTCTCTCGGCTCTAAAGAGTTAGCTACTATTTAATAACACCTTTTGTTGCTTTGATTGGACCTTTTCGAAAGACTTCACTGTGATAGGCTATATTCGTTTCATGTCAAAAAGAACTATATAAAGTCTGTAAGGCACCATAGATATGAAGAACAGCAAAGCCTCTTGCCTCAGCCTTTCCTCGTCCACTGCTTCCTATGTTGGTCGACATATGCGAAAAACTTCAAAAAACATATACGAAAAACTTGCTTTCACAAGGTGAATTCTATCTGCTAAACCAATGGTTTCGCGCGCCTTGGTTCAGCAGATATGATTCACCATGTGAAATCATGTTATCGCGCCTCTTTATAGTATACAATTTGACGACTGCGTTTTTAAAACGAGTGTAGTTAATTCGGAATTGGAACTACGTTGTAAGGTGAATGTGCATAAAACAATCACATCCCTGTGGCGATAACCTTTGAGGTAGAACTTATTTCTACTCAACCTTCACTTACACCTCAACACTATTTGTGTTTTAACAAAATGGCTGCTGTATGATCAACAGAATATGGAATTCGTATTTCTCTAATCGGATAGTCAGTAAACTCATCTGAATTTTCATTTTTACCTAGTCCCTGGTCAGCCAGAGGTTCTGCAAGAAAGACAATTCCAAGACTTGCAGCATAAATGTGAGACCAACACAACATTTCATATCCTGGAGTTCAGGGGGAAATCGGAAAAGGCGTTGAAAAAGGGTGTAAATCTGTAACTTAGAAGTAATGGCTACCCTCGCAATATTTCAAACACTTAACTAGTTGAATGAGTCCCATTGAGAAAACGAACAGAAGAATGAGAGGGAAACATGAGAGATAAAGTGGATGAGGGAAAGGGTAAATATTATAATTAGTGGATACTGAAAATAAAGCTTTTGGGGAAATTATAAAACAGTCTTTGTCTGAATGACTGGGAGATTAGGAGGGAAAGTCGTGGAGGAATAAACAGGCGTGGACGTGATTGGTGTAGGCCTCATTAGAGGACCGCGTCAAATCAGTAGAAGGCCCGAGAATTATTATTATTATTATTAACCCTTTGAACCCTAGCGGCAATTTTCCGACCAGGAACATGATACGTCATAACGTCATTATATAGGATGGCTGTTCAGTAAATGTGTGGGGTAGACCAATCAATATTTTCAACGTGCAGCCTCAGGGCTGCACGTTGAAAATATTGATTGGTCTACCCCAAATAATAAATATGGACTCTTCTAATTGCTGCTATTGAACTGGCATGGAAGATACCACTAGAGTTCAAAGGATTAATATTATTATAATTATTATTTATTTATTTTCAACAATATGTATTTCCAAATTCAAAATTGTACATCAAATTGCACAAAACTAACGTGATATGGATATATATGGCAATAAACTGTCAGGTTTTACAATGCCATTTCCACAGCTGAAGCAAAAGAAAAATGAAACAGGTTGGTGAACAATTTATTCCACAGTGGTGTTTTCCAGTTGAGATGTTTCTAACAAACTGTGCATGGAAACAATAGTGTTCCAAATCAACAGTTGTAGGCAGCTATTGTGGGTAACCGAGTCTGAAAAGGGGGGATACTGGGTAACTGAAGATGATTTGGAGAAATGAGCGGTCACGTCCTTGCACGTCGGACATTGAGTTCGATCTGCTTTGAGAGTTGGAATGCACGGGGTGAAAGGCGAAAAATAACATAATGACTTTGTCATAAGTTGTATTATTAGGTTTGTCCTCCATTTAGATTCCGCTTGCTCATAAACCATCAAAAATTTAAGTAAACTTTCTTGGGCTGTCACGAATTTTTGATTTTGGAGTCGATTAATCGTCGCGAATAATCGATAATAATCGATTAATCGTACATAGATGATCCCCCCCTCTCTGTCTCCCTTTGAAGTCGTTAAAATGCAGTTCAAGTCAGTTGACCTACCTCAAGTAAACAACGAAGACAATCCTCTTTTAGGTACATTCAAAGCTTTGATGTTCTGGACATTTGAACCGTCAGTGTAATAATCAATTCGATCGTCAGTTGCGAACTTCGCAAGTTCGCAACTGCCGACCGGTCTTGATTGTTACACTGACGATTCGAAAGTTCAGAACATCAAAGCTTTGAATATACCTAAAAGACAAATACTTCTATCGGCTTCTTGAGGTTTAACGTCGACGTTCTTGACCTTTTACCTTTAGAAACAATAGTTTTTTCATCAATTTTTTTTAATTACTAAACGTCTAAAACGGGTTAAAATTTAACGATTCTCGACGAAAATGCTAATCGATTTGGGCTTGACCGATCGACAATCGATTAATCGTGACAACCCTAAAATTTTCAGAGAGAGAACTTTTTAACGTAATGCAATAGTCAAATGTGTCGGTATTCATTGGATTTATTGAAAATTTAAAATATATACATCGTTAGCAGAATAAAAAGTGGATCGCATATCAGTTATATGACATTTATAAACCGACATCACATATCGAGGTTAAAACTGAATTTATTAAATGCGGTCTAGACATTCTGTATCACACGATGGCGCAAACAACCTCTGATCAACGTCTAAACAACTTAACTGGGTCATATTTACTGGTGTCAACACAATTAGATTGCTAGAACGTCAGGGTAAAACGTCGCAACCACTGATCTCTATACAACTGTATTCTCAGAACGCTCATTGGTCACATATAGAAAGTACCCCCACCCCGCCATCTTGGGGCGGAAGTCGCTATAAATAGACAATGCTCAACAACAAACGTCTCGACGGTTTTCTGTTTCCCGATCTCCAGTCGTTTTGAACCCCTTACCTAACAGGAAAAGCAGACGACACCTGCAAACAAAATTCTTAAATAACTAAATATTTTCTTTTTTGTCTCAAAAATATAGCTTATGAGCCCTCATTGGAACGAGCTCATCGAGCTCGTCCCAATGAGGGGTCATAAGCTATGTTTTTGAGACAAAAAATAAAAAAAATAATGCAAATTGAATGGTGATTTTTGTAAATAGCTCTGGGCGTTTTTGGCCGTTACGTTGAGTAAAGGGTTAAAGAGAATACTTTGATGTCTGCGAAAAATAACTATGTTGATGACGTGCGTATTTTTCGCGACAATGCAAATTGAATATTTACAGCATATACCAGTTATTATTAACAGAAAAACAAGCGCTGAGATTGGAAAGTTGAAACAATGTTATTAGTTGTCGTTCAAGGTAAGCGCAGGAGCATTTGATGAAGACAAAGCTTTTACACTGTGGCGTAACAAACAGTTTTCACGTTATCAAACGTCATGGTTTGGAATAGATACCGCGTTGATTGACTTTACACCATCGTGGAGGGGCAGATTAAGTGGCAACGTTTTTGCGCTGACGTTCCAGCAATTCAGTAATCCAGCTGTGTATTAGAAATTAATGGTGGCAACTCAATCTGCCCTTTCCAAGATGGCGCCAAGTCAATCAACGTGATAGCTCCTCCCAATCGATGATGTCTGATGAAGTGAAAGCTGTTACGCTGTGACTGTTGGCACAGTCACAGCGTAACAGCTTTCACTTCGTCAAATGTCATAGTGTTTACCCAGCTCGAAAACTAGTAACGCGATATCAACTTTCCAATACCGGCACTTGCTTTCTTCCATTAAAATACGCTGTAAATATTCAATTGATATAGTCGTGAAAAATATGTACATCATCAACATATTAACTTTTCACAGACCTCAAAGTATGTTCTGTAAATAACGATCGGCCATTGCGTGGCATCGGAAAATTGAAAATCTTCAAAATCTTCAAGACATTTTGTTGTTGTTGAGCATTGTTTATTAACGCTATGAAGTCTTGTTTCCTGGAATGATATCGCCTTTGTGTACACTTACGGCGAGATGGGTCAGTCCGATGTCAATATACAGGTAGGATAAAATAATAACTGCTGTTTGCAGCCGTCTGGCTGCAGACTGCAGTTATTATTTTATCATCAACGCCCCGTGTATAGACCTCTTATTATTAGACAAAAATGGGACCCTTTTGTATATGTGGCCAATGATCGTTCCAACAGTCCTGTTGTATAGAGATCAATGGTTCAATTTCGGCGTAAAAGCAGATATTAAGACCCTCTCGAATCACACAAAAGACGCTGTGACATCATTGCAGGCTGCGTAATATGTGCGTCGTATACTATGACGTAGTACACGGAGAAACATCAGCTTGGTGTGGTAAAATCAGTTCGATAAAGATAGTGATGTAAACCCAGTATTTGGAAGAAGGGTCTCTCTATCTATCTCCCCCCCCCCACCTCTCTCTCTCCCTCTCTCTCTCTCTCTCCCTCTCTCTCTCTCTCTGTCTCTCTCTCTCTCTTCGTCTCTGTCTCTCCTCTCTCTCTGTCTATCTCTCTCTCTCCGAACTCTTGCCCGGAGAGTGACTTTCCTGTTGCAATCAATTGCCTAACGAAACTGTTCTAACCACGTAGACCACACGGCTACCAGCAGACCCCAGATAGAAATGCAAATTGACAGAGACGTCAAGTTTTGAGTGGATAATGAAATTATTTCTCGAGTGAGGACAAAAATAATAGATTTTCACCCGTGAAGATGCGACTGAAATAAGTTTGATATTAAGTAAAAGCATGTGGATGACCTGTGTATGTTAAAATGTCCAGGTACATGATTATGGTCAAATTAATACAAATTACTATCTTTTACTGTTATTACTATCTAAATTCATGAATCTGATTAGTCAGCTACGACATTCTGCGAATCTGTACTCGTCAGTGATCATGAAATCTCAATTCAGAACTTGGACACTTTTATTTACAATAATAACACTTTGGCCAGCCGCTGATTTGTCGCGGTTCTCGGACGAGAAGGCCATGGTTACCCCTGTACTCCCAACTGCCTCCCTATTCCCACGCTTCTCCTCTCCTCCCAACACTCGGAGACGAACTGCTTGATGATATCCCTTGTCCCATTCTTCCCAATCTCTCCGATTAGCATATTAACCCTCTCCTTTGAGTCTCCCCCAAACCACATGTCCTTCATTCTCAATGTGTTCAATTAGTTGCGCTTTTCTGTTTGCTTGACAGTAAGTACAGTGATCTCTCGAACAAATTTGTGAATAGAAACTATATACAACGTACTAACCTTCTGTTTTGATACCACGTTTTCACTTGGATGTCTGTCAGGCGTAGTTTATTTGCAAGCTCCATTCTATCTTGAACACTAAGGTATTTTTGCCTGTCAAAACTTTTCTCTAGAGAATTGAGCTGGTGATCTGTGAACGCAGTTCTGGCTTTCCTGCATTTTCGTGGGTGGTTGTGTACCGTTCGTCCCTCGTTCTCATTTTCACCAGTGTGCTTTAAATCTATAATTACGAAAATGTCCAGTTCAATATTTTTGTAGGAACTTCATTTTTGTTTCCAATAAAGAGGGCGTTGTTTAGGAAAGAAATCCCATGTTCAACAGAGCCTTAAAATGCCGAAGTAGGCAAATTTGCAAGAAAGTTTCGAGAATATTGTGGAGCAAGACGAAATGTAATGAAACAATCTGGGGAAATAAATCGAGCCTCTCACATTGATTTTTTGGAATGCTGAGAATATTTTCCAAAAATGATTTTTGTATGGGCTAATAGATAATTGATAAAGAAAAGGGGTGCTTCTGCAACCCACTCAAACTCATGTCCGTGATTCTGATCGTAGGAACAATACTGTCTACAATATATGGTCGATTCTAGATTTCATTTATAGAGAAGTCCAGTTATAGATTAAATCTATATAAACCAATATACCCTCTAAAATCAGCTGGGTCAAAAATGAACCCAAATCAACTGGTTTGAGTGAATATGAACCCAACCCAGTTGATCTGGGTTAATTTTTAACCCAACTGATTTCAGAGTGCATATTGGTTTGTATAGGATTAAATTATTGTTGGTTCTCCTGAAGATACACTGTTAATGGTGCTGTCTTCTTGCAAGTCGCAATATGTTCCTTTACACATAGATTAAGACGGCCGTCAAACGATCAAACATACAACCACTGGTAGAAATTCGATCTTGTGTTCAGAGGCCCATATCAGAATGCTATTTAGATAAATCCGCCCCAACAAAATCTACGTACATCCAACATTAGCATTCAGTTGTGTCCACGCACTCTTCAGTCCGCTGAATCTTTGCTCGTGCATCACTGGTGACTTTTCATGACTGGCATGGCAGACACAAATATTTTTAAAGCAGCAGAAAAACTATTTTGTCAAGTCCACGTCATTTCAATGGCAGCAGCAAAACGGTTTTCGATCCGTTTCATTTCATCTCGTGTTGATTCAAGAGTATGTATCACCTGCAGGTGAAGGTACATAGTCTTCCATGAGGACAAATGTTAACTTGCACCACAAGTGGAGCTCCCTGAGAACTTCTTTAAAGACTTAAGTACTCAGAACGTAAATGCATAACTTCAGCAAAATGACCAAAGCTTATCAGGGTGAGAGCGTGTGAACCAGTTTTGGGATTTCAGGCCTGTGTATATAAGGTTTGCATTTTCCAGGAAAAAGAGAGTGGGGCCGAGTTCCCCAATCACCCACTCGTGGTTACGCCACTGACGATTGGCATTTCACGTGATTAAGTGGACACTGAAAGCGAGTCCACAGTTATTTCATGATAAAGTTTGGATCGCCTGAACGAGTCCTTGTGCACTCGAAAATCAGATGTGTTAAAAATCAGCCCAAATCGACTGGGTTGAGTGAATATGAACCCATATGGGTTCATATTCACTCAACGCAGTCGATTTGGGTTGATTTTTAACCCAAATGATTTTTGAGTGCGCATGCAATTAAAAAAGTTTAAATAACATTCCTATTTTAGGCACTCCCAGAGAGCACGGTGGCTCAGTGGTAGTCTGTTGGACTTCTATGCTGGAGGTCCCGAGTTCGATCCCCGTCCGGGACGAGCCGCGTTGTGTCCTTGAGCAAGGCACTTTATCCCGGTTGCCTACATGGGGGCACGATGACGCCGTGTGCTACGGCGTACTGCACGTCGATGGTGCACATGTCTTCAACCGCTGTAACCCTGCTTGAGCGGAGCTTTAACAGAGTTAGAATGTTGATCGAGTTGACAGTTGCTCGTCGATGCTCGGTGGTTCTCTCCGGGTACTCCGGCTGCCTCCACCCGTAAAACTGTCACGGTCACGATTAGCCATTGTGCATAAGTATGTGACCATAAAACATCAATAAATAAATTACTTCAGCAAACTGACCAAAGATTATCAGGGTGAGAGCATGTGAACCAGTTTTGGGATTTCATGACTATGTATATAAGGTTTGCATTTTTCAGGAAAAAGAGTGTGGGGCCGAGTTCCCCAATCACCGAATCGTTGTTACGCCATTGACGATTGGCCGTTCACGTGATTAAGTGGACACTGAAAGCGAGTCCACAGTTATTTCATGATGAAGTTTGATCGCCTGAACGAGTCCTTGTGCACTCAATTTTCAAATGTGTTAAAAATCAACCCAAATCAACTGGGTTGAGTGAATATGAACCCATATTCACTGAACGCAGTCAATTTGGGTGGATTTTTAACCCAAATGATTTTAGAGAGCGCATGCAATTAAAAAGGCTTAAGTAACATTCCTATTTGAGGTACTCCAATGAGTGTATCATCAAACATTCTTTTGACAAATGCAATAACATATATAATGAAAAATTGCGGAGAACAACCCACTTTTGAAAACTCACCTCTTGTGAATGAAATCTGTGACAGATGAGCGTACTTCTTGGCACTCAACAAGGTACAATATTCTCTCAATATCTACTCCACCCTCTAGATTATTGTATCACTTCAACTTCAGATTGAAGAGTTTGTCTACCCTTTTCACAAATGCAACTTCTATTATTTGTTACGTGTTTATCTAACACAATAAAGATGTTAAATGAAATCCTCTCGAGGCGTATCTCTTGCGGAAAATGGCTAGCTTAGTGTACTTGAGGTAAACTGTTTATTGTTCCTATACCAGGATGCATCTCAACACTTTGAGTATTTTTAATAGTTTTGCTTGACGTCTATTAACTAAAAGCGATACATTTCTTTAGAGGTTATGATAACTTGTGAAATGTAATTACCGAATACCATAGGCTTCCTACAGCTTTGAAAATTAGCAAATAAGATAATCATTTAACTTGTACAAACACACCACTGGAATAGTGTTATTGTGACAACCACGTAAAATACAAATGTTGTGAAGTACTGTGATCAATTAGTCCGGACAAGTACTAACAAGATATTATTTGTGCAAAAGGTCCTACGCGTGGGAAGTCTGTTAGTTTAGTCTTCCGGGGGCGTAGCCAGGCTACAGTACATGGAGAGGGGATTATTACTTTATCACTCGCGGGGTGGTGTCTCCACTCAGAAAAAAATCCATTCCTTATCTTGGAAAAAGCATTAGAACGACGAGTAAAGTTTGATCCAAGGGTCCTCCGGGTTGAACCCGGGGGTCCCTTCGCTAAAACTGTGCTTATCATTTCCATGCATTACTGTAGGAACCGACTGTTATTGTCTGGATGGAAACTTCACTTCACGAATGGTTTAGTGGTAATTCACTCTCCACGTACTGTAAATAAAGTGGATGATAAAATATTTTTTCTGCTGTTCAGCCACTGACAGCAGAAACGTATATTGTCCTCTCCATCTCATTTCAATGATTTAGCAGGAAAATATTCTTCCTTCCGCTTAATTTCACCGAATGATGGATGAAGGAGTACGGTGGATCAGTGGCTGGGGCATTGTACTTCAAACCGAAAGGTTCACGGTTCGATTCCCGCCAGGGGTAACTGCGTTGGCGACCCTGGTTGTCAAAAGTGTCGTAACCCCAGTAAACATAAACATAAACATTAACATCGCCTGTAGGAGAAGGTACAGAGTCATCACGGATGACAACATGTAACTAACTGCCCATGCCAATTGGAGAGGCGTAGCTAGGATTTCCTATTGGGGGGGGGGGCATATTTTTTTTGGGGGGGGGGGGGGGGCGTGCCAGGTCGAGATATGCCACAGACATATCCGAAGACCGTAGTCCTGAATTGAGGTGCGTGTAGCACTCGAATCGGTGGGGGTTCAGGAGGCTCCCCGAACCCCGCTAACGGGAGGGTCATACGGTACCCATCCCACCTCAGGCCTACGGTACCCCCTCCCATTGATGGGGTGCGGGGGTGGGGGACTCCCCGAGAAAAGTTTGAAAATTCAATGCCCTGAGTCTGAATCTGGGACCCACTGGTGCTTTAATTTTCCCATTTTGGGGGAATTTTTTTGCGGGGGAGCATGACCTCACTAGCCCCCCCCCCCCCCGCTACGCCACAGCCCTGAATACTTTTTTAAGGCTTACGTACCCAGAATGTGAAGGCATAACTGTAGCAAAATGACTCAGGAAGTATGAGGGTGAGAGTACATGTTCCAGTTTAAGGATTTCAGGCATATATACGTTTTCCAGAAAAAAATGTAGGACGAGTCCCTCCCTCCCGACACCCCTCCCCGCCACCGTGGTTACGCCACTGTTGCCGCCCAGCGTATTACGTAAGCGAACGAAAGTCTGAAATTACTGACATGGAGTATTCCCAAAAAGAATTTATGTTGTAATGTTGGATGCCAATCTGTGTAACAATCTGGGAAGCGTCGGGAAAACTGATCCTGCTGTCTAGAAAAAGGAGATTTTTCTGTAAAATCATAAACCAATGGTCATGTCATTTCTGGGTGATTTACATAAGACGTAGGAGGGTCGTGTTATTTCTGGGTGTTTTATAGAAGACATAGGTCGCTATCAGTTTGCCTGTCAGTCCCATCGCGAAAATAACTATTGTGTTGGGTGGTGCCAACTAATATAAAATCCAACAAAACTGAAAGAAAGTTTCTTACCTTTCTCAATGGCAATGAGAGCTTCTGATAACGAGATGCGTTTTATTCAAGTCAAAAAAAAATTTCACACCAAATTAACGGGTGTAGGACAAAATCTCCCCAGGATAAAAGATCCCGGGACAAAATATCCCCAGAAAAAGCTCCCTTGGACAAAAGATCCCCAGTGGTAGGACAAAACATCTCCGGACAGAAGATCCCCAAAAAGCTCCCTGGGACAAAAGATCCCCAAAGATAGAAATAAATTTATGTATCAGTTTGTCTCTGAGAAAGGTTAATTTCTTCGAAAAAATTAGCTTATCTCCCATTTGCAAAGTGCTATAAATATAGATCTCAAGAGAAAGAAAACCATGATACAAATATGTATATCATTGGAACTGGCTCAGTGAGCCAGTTCCAATGATATCCATATTTATATTGTTTTACTGGGATTTTTGGAAATTTTATCTAACATTTTAAGGAAACTATACAAAGAAAAAAATCAGCAATGTTGGTTTTAATGCAGGTATCTTTTTTGGCCAGGGATCTTTTTTTGCCAGGGATCTTTTGTCCTACCCTCGAAAATGTTTTCGACCTGGGAATCTTTTGTCCTGGGGATCTTTTTTTTTCAAAGGATCTTTTGTCCTACTCACAAAAAAATCTGGGGATCTTTTGTCCTAGGGAGCTTTTGTCCAGATCCCCAAATTAACAAAAGCGGAGGTTGAATCACAACTAAAACATTCGTGGAGCAATAACTTAACTTCCGTGGCAACGAAAACACAGCACAAACACAATTTCAGCTGAGGGACTTCCGGATTTCATCCCTAGGTTCCTTAACAGAAATTTTGTCTGTGCTCCATTCACCCCTTATAACATTCACGACTTATTGCGTGGGTGAACCCCCCCCCCCCCCACCCACCCATCCACCCATGGTTGTATACTGGTCATCCACTCTTCTATGCCTTGTTTCTTGTTATTTATGTTCTAAAACCCATACATTCTGTGGAAGACAAATAATTGAACCGAGAGGGAGATCAGTACTTTTTCCTCCAGTCCCTTTTACTTGTAACACAAACCTTGCAAATAGCGTACACTGAAGTAGTCCTGGAAATAAGGCGGGTGCGATTGCAATTGCTTTCGTCAGCACCCGTGATGTCTATTTTACGGAGCTAAAAAATGCACTCGTTGAAAAATATTGTGGAGCACTAATATACTGTGAGGGCATATAAATGTGTGTTGTTTTGAGAAAGCAGCACACAGTGGCAAGTTACTGTCAAAATTCTGCAATTCCTTATAAATTTAGCCCTTTGAACACTAGTGGTATCTGCCATGTCAGTTCAATGGAAGCAATTAAGAGTCCATTTTCATTATTTGGGGTAGACCAATCAATATTTTCAACGTGCACGTTGAAAATGCTGATTGGTCTACCCCACACATTTACTGAACAGCCATCCTATTCAATGACGTTATGACGTATCATATTTGTGACTGGAAAAGCGGACGCTCGGGTTCAAAGGGTTAAGGTTTCTGGTGTTTGGTGACAGTATTCCCTCGAAAATTCAGATACTAACATTTTACGGGTGCAATTTACTCTCGTCTCTTATTTCGCGGGAATTTAAACCTGCACCCGTCCATTTTGTTCATTCCCAGCACTGCTGAACCTAACTCCGTCCCCGACCACCCCCACCCTATTCTGTTTAAAAAACGAGCCATTTCGTAAAATATTACAGTGGTACTTTCAAAGAGGAGTGAGCTTTCGTTCAACCCTCTCCCACCGAAAATGCATAACCCCCACGTTGTTCTTAAATATTTATAATTCTCTAGAATTTGAATGCAAATAAATTTTGAATGGCAATTGGTGATTTGGGTCAAAAGGTATTATAATAATTGTTGAAATTTTCTCAAAAAATATTATGTATAAAGTGAAAATAGACTGAGTTGCTGGGAAAATACAAAAGGTGGATATTACTGTCGTTTATATTTTAAAAAAATGAATAAGAAGCACTGAAAAAATGTTCCCCTCATGGACCATTAGGTATACCCGATGGTGCGTGAGCTGAAAATGACATTTGTTTTGTTCTTCATAAATTCAAAATATTCGTTGTGTGGCAAATCTACCCCGCTGCGTTTTTGGCAGAATTCCAAATCGTCCGATCTGACGTAATATGTCAAACAGAATTGAATATGGTTTGTTTATTAACCCATTACCCAACGTAATGACCAAAACCGGCAAGCGCTATTTACAAAAAACACCATTCAGTTTTCACTACTTTTTCATTTCTGTCTCAAAAAAATAGCTTATGACCCCTCACTGGAGCGAGCTCGTTCCAATGAGGGGGCCATAAACTATGTTTTTGACGCAAAAATTAAAATGTTTAGTTAAATGTTTAGTTATTAAAGAATTTTGTGTGCAAGTGTTGTCTGTCTTTCGTGTTAGATAAAGTGTTAACCTCATTTTTGTGGTCTTTTTGCGATCAGATCGCAACACACAACAGTGGGGCGAGATTTCTAAAATAAAATACTGCGAAATCAAGACCCCCAACAAAACGAATGAAACGATTCAATGTCGTCGTATTTCTTGCTGGGCAGGTGAGATTCTACAGTGTTGCCGTGAGGTAAGCGGAAGGAGGATTACGACCGGATCGCGTTTAGTCGATCCGATCGAAATTCCCTGTTCACTTTTGTGGTCACAGCTTTGTGGTTCATAGCGGCTATTGTGAGAAATACATCGGCATTTGTACAATAATGCCACATTCAGATGATCCAAAAATTCAATTTCATGGGATTCCAGGGAACTACGTTCTCTTTCAGCAACTGAGACCCACATTTGAACCTATCGGCGCAGGATAGAATATTTTATTGGGCAATAACATTCAAGACCACGTGGTGGTGGCGGTAGTGGTGGTGTGTGTGTGTGGGGGGGGGGGGGGGGTCTTTCCTCTCCAATATGACGCTATGTTGTTCAAAAAGAAGAACCAATTTGGAATTTATACAAAGTATAGATAATATTTTTTTATCCTCTTTTCAGTTTTACTGCTCAATGTGCTTCTTCCCCGTCCATTGTTATCGTCACGTTTTTCTTCACATGAAATTTTTCAGGTTCGAACTTTAAGCAGTTGAGAGAGAGAGCGAGAAAGAGAGACAGGGAGCAGGAGAGTGGGAGAGAGACAGAGATAGAGAGACATAGAGAGAGAGAGAGAGAGAGAGAGAGAGAGAGAGAGAGAGAGAGAGAGAGAGAGACGGAGACTCAGGCAGACAGACAGACAGACAGACAGACAGACAGACAGACAGACAGACAGAGGGGGAAGAGAGAGATGTGATGATTTATTATGGTACAAAAAATGTACCATAATAGGCATGCTGAACAACCTCATGAAGCTTAAAAATGTAACTTGCTTACCTTCTTTTAGGTGAAAAGTAGAAATAAATAAATACTAAGTACCAAAGGCGTTATTTTGTTAAGTTCACTCATGTTTTCGAATCAACAAAACCAGAGCATTTCAAAATGGACTATCCCGTTTGTTATTTACGGATGAGCGCTCTCCGTCCGCCCGTCCATCCGTCTGCCCAAAACGCCCGTCCGTGTGTCTGTCTGTCTGTCTGTCTGTCTGTCTCTCTCTCTCTCTCTCTCCCTCTCTCACACACATACATCATTCCTCTCTCTCTATTTTGTCAAAAAGAGAGTAAAAAGTAAAAGAAAGTTATTCCTAAATTAGATGATTGTTAGCTAACAAATAAACTTATAAAATCAAGATTAAAAAATTAAAGGCGTAATCATACCCGTTTGCAAGTGATTTTTTTAAAGTTTGATAAAGTGTGCGGAGGACAATAACAGGGACATGTTAAAATATTCCCCATTGAAGATGAAAAAGCTGAGGAGATGAACAAAATACATGAATATCATATGGAATTTTCTAATAACCCTTCCCTAAAATAACCATGATAAACAGCCAGCTCTATTCATAAAATCTTCATTCAATATTTTTTTTTTACTGTTTTCTTATCTTACCGTAAACCATAAGGCATGATACCTTATATTTATTTCAAGGATCTCGTTCTAGTGGTGTCCATAAGCAATGTTTTAAGGCAAAACATGAAAACTTTGCATTCTTCTGTTCGTGTTAAAAGGTTAAAAAAATTAGGGTACCAGAACAAAAAACAAATATTTTCATTGCTCATGTTTCATATTCAGCCAAACGCAATAATATTTTGTTTATATAAATCTGTTTTATTACAAATTATTGGAAATTGTGTTTTTAAGGAAACAAATATTGAATAACAAATTCAGACTACCAAAAATAATCTAGCCCTCATGCAGTTAACTCTGTGACGATTTCCTATTAAATATTTGACCTTACCAGTATTACAATTTCAACTAATAACGGAAACAATTACACCGACAAGGCAGTGGATAAAGCTTCGATAAATTATTTTTTAAAATCGATTTTATGACAATTCAATCACACTCTGATGTAAAACTAGTTTGTATAACAAAGCAATAATTTCTGCAAGGTTGTTTGACTTTTCAAGAGAGAGAGAGAAAGAGAGTGATTCTATATTTTTTAACGGCAAAAATGAAACTCGGTCATTGCTTTGTATATTTATTTGGTATAGAGGGAGTGGATTACAACAAATCCACAGGGGAAATTAGCTTTTCATCCAACAGTTATTTACCATTATGAAAAACTAAAATTTCAAAACACATTTTTTTATAATGCTGCTCGGAATTTAACGCTTTCAATCTTGTTTGACAGAGCCCATTGTGCTCTGTCAAATAAGATTTAATTCGTTGAATTCCTAGTTGCATTAGTTGGAAATTTACTACTTGAAATTGTTGGTATGTTGACATCAGTGTGTGGAGGGTTAACCCTTCACCTAACACGGTATTTTTAAAAAATAAATTAAATTTCACATTTTTCGAGAACAAACTTCACAATTTTTCATTAAAACCATACAAATATATATCCAATCCTGGAAATGAGACGGGTGCGATTGCAACTGCTCTCGTCAGCACCCGGGATGTCTTATTTTACGGGAGCTAAAAAATGCACTCGTTGAAAAATATCGTGGACCACTAATATACTGTGAGGGCATATAAATGTGTGTTGTTTTGAGAAAGCAGCGCACTGTGGCCAGTGGCAAGTTACTGTCACAATTCTGCAATTCCTTATACATTTAACCCTTTGAACACTAGTGGTATCGGCCATGTCAGTTCAATGGAAGCAATTAAAAGAGTCCATATTCATTATTTGGGGGAGACCAATCAATATTTTCAACGTGCAGCCTTAGGGCTGCACGTTGAAAATACTGATTGGTCTACCTCACACATTTACTGAACAGCCATCCTATTTAATGGCGTTATGACGTATCATATTTCTGGCTGGAAAAGCGGCTGCTCGGAATTCAAAGAGTTAAGGTTTCTGGTGTTTGGTGACAGTATTCCCCCGAAAATTCATATACTAACATTTTAGGGGAGCAATTTACTCGCGTCTCTGATTTCGCGGGAATTTAAAACTGCACCCGTCAATTTTGTTCATTTCCAGCACTGTATATATCCATTTTGTATGGTTTTATTGAGAAACTTCCGAGATATTTTAGGTTGTGGTAGGCTTATTCTGGTTAATTTTCTGGTCGTTTTTGGCCGCTATGTTAGGTAAAGGGTTAAAGAATTTCATGCTTTGCAGATGTGCGTCAAATCCGGTAAAACACTAAATAATATTTTAACCACATGAACTTATTGCGTTATAATTTAGGGTGCCTTAAGTCTCTCTTAAATAAACTGTAACAAAACAAAAACACTAAGCTTATCGCTAAATCCACGCTTAGTTTTGCATCTTCTCCCATGAGATATCAAATAAATATTATTTAAACTGAAACAAAAACACTTAATCACATTTTACCGGCTAAAATTAATTTAGAACTCTAACATTTAAAAACTCACCATGTGCCGAACTGTCATCTTCCTCGTCGGCAGACGACGTGTCTGTTTCTGATAGTGGATGGAAATCGGAATCAATGTTTACGTGATCATCACGTTCGACTAAAGCACTGTTCTTACATGTTGATAAAATGTCACTGATCAAAAATGATGTTCTTGGTCTATGCACCTCTCGATGTTCTATGTTAGATGTTGTGTTATGTGGATGCCTCTCTGATGAGAAACGAGTTCTATCAACAGTTAAATATACACTGGCGCCACCGTCATGTAATGGGAGGCAATACTCATCCTGGGAATGAGGTTTTGTCGCACTTACTTGACTCATCACGAAGAAATGGTTTGGATAGCACTGTTATTTTCAAGCAAATCCTTCCGATTCCAGTCTCTGAGTTCTGGTGAAGACTGAAGCACCCTTTCCTCTATTATCTCTATCTTCTGATGTCTTTTAATGTCAAGTTGGATGCTAGAATTGCCTTGATTTTGCGACCTTACGCCTCCTTTCTTCAATCTACAATATTCACTTCATTTTAGGAAGAGATATATCCACAGACAAATGTGTTAACATGAAGTGTTTATGCCGTGCAGTCGTCTATCTCTCTGCTCGGTTCTGTTACTCTGAAACTCGTCAGAGTGAATGCACTTTACTAAACCAAACCTCTAAGTTAGATCATTTAATTACACGGATAACCGGGCAGCAATAGTGTCAGTTTCTCGCCTTATATCGCGTGTATTGTTGATCTGAAGAGTAGAATTGATTGCCCCTCCACAAATCGCGTGAGAATAACGCTTAACATGTGGAGGCGGGGTTTGCCATTTGTCACCGATATTGAAATCAAATTGAAAAACAGATTACCGAGATTTCTCTCTCAATAACACAAACACGAATGTTCCGCTCCGTCGAACCTACAATAAATTCCAAGGACCATATTGGACGAAATTAGTTTTTTGTCAATTTAATTCAAATTTATTTTAACCCTCCAACATTCCATGCTGTGCCCACAAAAGTGGTAGTTTTTACGATCGGGTCGCGATGGGATCTCTAAACACTGAACATAGTGGATTTTAATGATATATTGCTAAATCGAGACCGAAACAAGAAACACAAAAGAGATTGTCATATCAGAATCAACGATCTCGCATTTCTTTTCTGAGGGACGAGATTCTACGATGTTGTTGGGAGGAACGTCAGAAAGTAAATTTTGACCAGGTCACGATCCGGTCTAAATTCTTTATCCGCATTTGTGGTCGCAATACTGTACAGCACAGCCGCCGTGGACTGGTCAATTTCCACGAGTGGACAATATTTTCACGAACGCAATAATATTAGATTCCAAACACTAATTATAGGAATAATCATCTAAAATTGAATTGATGGAACACCGGGTACAATTCGGTGCTTCGTTTATTAAAATTTGGCTCATAATGATTTTTATTACCCGGTAAACGCATGCGTGGATATCACTACCCACGCGTGTATTACCCCAGTCCACAGTGACTGTTCTGTATACTGTTATGCCTTCATACCGCTGAAAACCTTTACTGGAGTCCGCGTTTTGACAGACAGATCTTGAACCAACGGTAAAACTGGATCAATATATGTGGTGGGGGCGAGTGGTGGCCGTCACGCCAATCGGATTTTATCGGAAATCTAATGTTTTATCGACTTTGTCAACACACATGCTTTCTAATTGACGTCAAATATAGTTGCTCGTTGTGAATTAGAGCCGTGGAAGTGTTTTTTTCCAACATCAAGAGGAGGAAACCGTATTCAGAATATGGGAAGATTGGATGAGGCGAGAGTGGGAGTCACGATAAATTTCCGAAAAGAAATTAGCGACGTAAGGTATTGCCGCGTGTTACCTGTGGCACGTGGTCATGCTTGTGATCAAAAACTCCCGTAGGACATTTTATGGTTTAACCTTTTACCCAACGTAACGTCCAAAACCGGCCAGCGCTATTCACAAAAATCACCATCCAATTTTCATTATTTTTTTCACTTCTTGTCTCAAAAACATAGCTAGCTTATGACCCCCTCATTGGAACGAGCTCAACGAGATCGTTCCAGTGAGGAGTCATAAACTATGTTGTTGACACAAAAAAAATGAAAAAAAATGAGTTATTCAAGAATTTTATTTGCAAGTGTCGCCTGCCTTTCGTGTTAGGTAAAGGGTTTAATTAAAGCTGCGTAACTAACGAAATACTCGATAGTGACAGCGAATGAAAAGGTGCGCATTACCCGACTGTAGCTAATAGGGAGCAGTCCACAATGTTGTGATCACAAACTTTCTCTTTCGAGATCAGATCACGATCAGATCGCTACACACTTACAATAGAGGGTAAAGATTTCGTTAATAAAATACTGCGAGAACAAAGTCACATCAAGGAGAAGACACGAAAACAGCACATTGGATTAAATGTTCGAGCATTTTTTTTCTGTAGATGAGATTCTACAATAGTGTTATGGGCAGGGGGAGGGGGGGTGGTGGTCAGAAAATTGCGACCTAATCGCGATGTAGTCGCAATCAGATTGATATTACCTGTCCTGTTTTGTTGTCACTATCCTACATGATTTATATTCAGTATGAGAAAAGTAGATTGCTACTAAAACTCTCAAAGGTGGAGTTTTTGCCAGATAAATATTTGCAAATACTGAGACGCTGCACTAGGAAGCTTTTAGTTCACTGATCATCGTGTTATACCCGGTGGTCCGTGGGTCGAAAGTTTGCTTGCGTTGTTTTTTTCTTAGCAATTGTAAATGACGGTCGGATTGAAAGCACCACATTTCAGTTTTGTGGTTATCCACAAAATACTTTTTGTAGTTTTTAAATCACTTCTTTTCGTAAAAGTAGCTGTACATAATTAGAAATAGTTTTGTTGATGCTTTGCTTAACCCTTTAGCTAACATGAAAACAGACGACACTTGCAAAAACAATTCTTGAACAACTATTGTTTTTCATTTTTTGCCTAAAAAACATAGGTTATGTCCTCTCATTGGAATGAGCTCGTTCCAATGAGGGGTCATAAGCTCTGTTTTTGAGACAAAAAATGAAAACATAATGAAAATTAACTGACGATTTTTGAGAACAACGCTCGCAGGTTTGGCCGTTACCTTGGGTAAAGGGTTAATATCATTTTACTTCTGATTGACTGGCCATAAAAGCCAAGTTTCCATTTGAGAGCTGTCAGACGATTTCCTATTTATTAAAAGTAACAAAAGAAAACTTGGCTTTATTTTCTGCTGATGTCATAGGTGTTTCCTTCACAATTACTTGCTCCTAAATTGGACCTTCCTCGAGCAACTGGTAATTTAAGGGAGATAACTTCATCGAAAGTCGATTTTCATAATGATATAAGTCAGAGATGATCTTACAGTCACTTTGGTCATTAAATTATTTGTGATCATGCCTACGAATGCATGGCAGATTAATACGTTCACAGTAACTGCTGCTGTTTTGGGGTTATGCCTCACTAGACTACAGTGGTGTCCCACAAGGCCCCGTCAAACCGTTTTATTAAACTTTCATAGGTGACCGGAGTCAGCAAATTCGATCTGGGTATTCCCGGAATTCCAGTATGGAAGAGATCCCTATCACATCCATCCACAAATTGTCGATTACGAAAGTTAGGTCCGTACTAAATACAAATTGTTAGCACTACATTGGTCAGAGTCTTCAAAACTAGTGATTTATTTATCCAAGCCCCCTCTCTACCGGATACGAGGGACGAACATCTGCAAATTGTCCTTTCGGATAACTATATATATAGAGAGAGAGATTTCTTTTTTTGTTACAAAATTATACCTTATCACCCGTCATTGGAACGAGCTCGTTCCAAAGAGGTCGTATAAACTATGTTTTGTTTGGTTGCAGACAGTGAAAAAGTATTGACCCTATATCACGATAAATTCTGTCTTTTGATTGGTCAGAATGCCTTGGACAAATAGCCATGACAAAGGATGCACCCAACATCCAAGGTATATTGAGCGCTGCAACATCCAGGCTAAGGTTTAACATTCACGCCAAGACATAAATTATCCTATGATAATATTATGAAACCAAACATACCTGATTTTGTACCAGCTAGGACGGGACATTAAAATACTAGCTACGCCCCCTCCGTTCACTGGGCTCAAGTACGAACGAGTAGTCAATTGGAAATCGCAGAAGATAATCAAACCGCGTAGACTTGACTGCGAGGGAATTAACGCACACGCCCTTTGACTCCATTCCACCCATTCAACCATCACGTATTTACACCCTGCGTGGCATTCATGGGACTAAGCTGAGTACAAATCCAAGTATTGTGGTGACTGATTCGTCGGTTCTGACCTAACCCGATGGACGGAATAGGGGAGTTCAGGAAACAAACACACACACCACCAGTCTTGTTCAAGCACTTTTGTGGAGACTTCTTCTTTGTCCTTCGTTCTTGGTAAACAAAATCGGGAAGACAAATCCTGATCCATTGTTTTTTGCGAAGAAAATAAAGGAAATCTTCGTGGGAACCTAAACACTATTGTCTACGTTCTCACAAAATCGGGAAGAAAGACCTTCACATCTGTCGCAGAATCGGGGGTAACCGGTTAAATACCTTTCGCTAATGGCACAGTTGACACCAAGAGGCTGTCGTCTGGACCTGGCTCGAACGCACGTCTCGCTACCTTATCAACACTCTATCTGTTTGTAACTGTTCGTGCGCCTGAAGAGGTCAATGAGTTTTAAATATTTAAAGGCGATCGACTACAAAGTACTGAAACGATAAATTATTTACATGTTTCCTGATGTACAGAGGAATATATGGTACATTTTACTTATAAACTCGTACGCCTGAGAATATATATATATCTTACACACAGTTATAGGTCGCACTGTAAGGGCCAAAGTCGTCTTCCACGGCTTGCTGTATCAGTCGCGTCAAGCATACATCTCTGACTTCTGTCTGCGTCTCCACGTGGTTTTATTTCTTATATTTATGATGGTGTTATGCACGTTTCATTGTTATTCTTCCACACCGTTCAAAGCAAAGTCACCTGGGCGCATTTTGCTAAAAGTTCGTCTTATGGCACGTATTCACACGCTAGTTTCATTGTCTCGTTATGAAATGAGATCGGGCGTAACAGGTGATGGCCAATTTGTCCTAGATGTTGTGTACTAATTAGTTCATTTAAACGCATATGGACATTATATGCAACTGGACTGTTCGCTGATTATCGCCACGCTTCTCTAAGACAGATGCTTTTTCACTTTATTTACAAAACCGATTAAGCATTAACATATCTTACCGTTTATAAACTTCACAGTATTGCTTAAGACATGAGAATATATAAAGATTTATCCCAACTTGACATATTTGCACAAACAAGGACATCTTGTCCTGACATCACTTAACTGCTGGACACCGTCTGACACAAAAAGCGCACACATACACATACAAACTATTTTCCCGCTATGTCGGCGATCAAAACTTAGTTCTCAGAAATGATTGTCTGTTGTTCTGTGAAAGTTGTCTTCAATCTTTACGCCGTAGGCGGAATCCTCGTGTGGGCAGTGTTTCCCACGCCCCCACCCCCACCCCCGATTTTCTCAATCAATAATCAACAGATTTCAGCAAATATTCAATGAAAGAAGCACCGGGTCGTACCCGGTACTTCATTCATTGAAAATCTGATGGCAATTTAACCTTTACCCAACGCAGACGATATCAAAATTTATCATTTTTTCAAATTTTTCAAAAAATGTCAACAAAACCATATCATGTGACCCCTCGTTGGAACGAGCTCGACGAGCTCGTTCCAACGAGGGGTCACATGATGTGGTTTTGTTGAAATGTTTTGAAAAATAATATTTTTTCAACTGCTGAATTTTCATATTACGCGGGTGGATGCGACCGATTCGTTGGATAAAGGGTTAATTGTTTTTATGTTGGAGATTCACTGTTAACGCATACATGGAAATATTGCCAACGCGTGGATTTTGACTTTTCCACGACTGCCGTACTGTATCGTCGTAATCCTGTTATGATTCTTGCATTTTGAGTTCTGGTTTTACTTGACAGCATTTACTGTTTATGCAAAGAACAGAGAAAGTTAAGTGAGTTTTTAGTCCAGTAGAATCTGGCCTCATAACTTAATTAATTATCAACATGCATAAATGATAGCAAGATTGTAAATTTTATTTCAATCCCGAACAATGAATGTAATGTGTTTTCGATTATACAGCACCACGTGCAACCGACGTAGTTTTGTTATTGAGATAAATCCTTATAAATATGCTATTTCCGTCTCATTTCAGTTCGGTGTGGGTAATATTAATTTCGAATTCCTCAAATCCAAATTACCCCAAACCTACACGATAAAGCTCTCAGACCAGACAAAAGAGTCAAACTGCATGTTATTCCACTGTTTAGAATTGATTTGCATAATTACCTGTGATTTGTTGCTGCGCATTGTTATTAACTGTCTGCAAAATTATTTGCCGGATTAGCTCTATTGACGACTCGAGTTTTGCTCTTAACAAGACAGATAAAAATCACAAAAAATCAGATTATCAGTTCATGGAGTATGGACTACCATGCTCAATCGGTACTAAAAGTTTGAGTGTACTTCGGTACTATATACAACACTGGCATTATATTCTGAAGATGTATATTTGCTAATAATATGGTGAACCCAGTGAATTAATATTAAAAGTTTGAAGCACTGACCACGAAACTGACGCTGGACTCGCGAATACAACAAAGGATAAAAAATGATAAAGTGGCTATCTAATTCATCCTAAACAGGTCTAAGTCGTCTCTTGTAACTATATTTTATTTCGACTAAGAAGAGGATACTAAAATTCCGAGAGGGTGGGGATTGTGAACGGCGTATCAAAGGCTTATAATCCCGGGCACTGAAAACTTTTTTGAGTTTGGTTGTGAAAACATGTGACAGTTGATTTCCTAAAATATGTGAGAGCCGGGCAAACTGAATTTGGCAAATCGTTTCCCAAAGATAAATAGACCGATTTTTGTTCGCTCCAATTACTGGACCATAACAAAAAGCAGCAAGGAAGTTTCAATGCGCTGTCCTTCGAGTTCTCCGTTATACTCTGCAGACCAATGATCTGTTTCATCAAGACGATGCACTTTTCGTTATTTTATTTTGGCGATGCAATACTGTGATATGACACACTGCTGAAACGGGCTCACAGAGCTCTTCCCAGTGGTGTGTTACATTTCAGTATGTTATACCATTATACCACAGAGTGTCACCCATTTAACCCTTGACCTAACATGAAAAGCAGACGACACTCGCAAAACAAATTCTTGAATAACTATTTTTTTTTTCATTTTTTGTCTCACAAACATAGGTTATGATCGCTCGTTGGAACGAGCTCGTCGAGCTCGTTCCAACGAGGGGTCATAACCTATGTTTTTGAGATAAAAAATGAAAAGATAATGAAAATTAATTGGCGATTTTTGAGAATAATGCTGGCCGGTTTTGGCCGTTACGTTGGGTAAAGGGCTAATGAAACAAAGTTATGAAAAACGTTACAGTATTCTAGTATGATCAGCCACTGTTAAAATTGCGCAACTGTTCAAGAATTGCGAAGCAGTACTCCAATGAAACCCAGAAAAGCGGGTGATATACCCCTGACTATATCCTTACAAACAGAAAATCAAATCCATTTACATTAGGCATCAGTACTTTGAAAATAGGTCTGAAAAATTCACGAATCTGCACATTAGCACACAACGCCAACGTGCTCCTATGTGAGCAATCGTGATGACGTGCTTATCCCATGGACACAATGCTGGTACCGTTGGTCGCGATCGAACCGTGGACCTTTCGGTTTGTTGAAGTCCAGTGCACTAACTACTGGTCCACCGCCCCCAAACCCCCCGTCCCCATCCCCGGCACTGCAGACATTAGTTTTCATTGACTGCCAAAAAATACAGTACATGTATGTGTTGTCTGAAATAAGGACAATAAGACGATTTTTATTTCAGCCGTCACCGAAGGTCTATCACAAACATTACTGACAGATATGTATTGTCTTACAAAACTTACGACCATCTTAATGTTTGGGAAAAATAAACTTTCTAGGAATATAATCCAATATTTACACATTCACGGTTTGGAAATTTCTGTCCGATGTCCAGATTTTTATGAGTTGATAATGCGCCGAATGTTGTTGGATCGGTGAGCCGTGACCTTAACTGACCACCTGAAATAAGTAGAATTTTTTATCGAGTACCATTCCCTTGATAATCCATCTTTTGTGTGTTCAGTCACACATTTCGCCTTCAAGATTTTATTAAAACTATCATTATACTGTGTTTCGTTTTCAGTCACTGTCCACTGATATTTAATCAGAGGATTTGAAACATGCGTATTAGTTTTATATGAGAAATAAAAAAAGAAAAAAATTCATATTTTCTCATGCGAAGATCGGAAAAGACTAAGCTTCCTGTTCTAACATTTTATTAAGCAACTTCAAACGTATACTGTATTATATTTACATTTGATGGAAACCCTGTAATCGCTGATTAATGTTGGTGGATATTTAGAATTTATTATTTATTATGTTCTGCCTTATTAAGCAATTGTTGCCATCTGCGACAAAAATCATCAAAAGATTAGAAAGTGACGATGGCTTGCAGATGGTAGTCTGTGTTTATACCTTTGTTTGTTCGTGTATGGATGTTTGTGGCTCAGTGGTTACGACAAATCGCCCCCTGCCAGGGGTAACTGCGTTGTGTCCTTGGGCAAGGCACTTAATCCCGATTGCCCACTTGGGGGCACGGTGTCGCTATTACTAAGGAGTACTGCACGTCGATGGTTCACTTGTCTTCAACCAATGCTTGTGTGGAGTTAGTATGTTGGGGAGTCTGACAGTTGCTCGTCGCTGCTCGGTGGTTCGCTTTGGGTACTCTGGCTTCCTCCACTCGTAAAACTGTCCGTCACGAAGTGACCCTGGCTGTCGAAACTCTAAAGTGTCGTTAAACCTCAATAAATAAATAAATAAAATAAATAAATAAATAAATAAATAAATGGATCGTTGCACACTTGGCATGAGGAGGCACTAGAGGAGTCTTCTATTTTTGGAAGCAAACATTGAGAGTTTGTGTTTGTATCGTTTTTTTTACCTATCATGTATTAACTCTCTGAACACTGATGCCGCTATATTACAATTTCAAGCTCCAGATTTTTATCTACAATGCAGCTAAGAATTTAACCAATTCAATCTCGTGTGACAGAGCTAAAGAAGCTCTGTCACACGAGAGTGAATTGGTTAAATTTCTAGATGCATTATGGGATAATATCACTGTCTGAAATTTCGGAATTCGACATCAGTGTGTATCGGGTTAAATGAGTTGTTGATAACCTCATGACATCCGATCGGAGAATGGTCTGAGACTTTGTTTTTGATCATCGTCTGACGAAGTGCCCTGGGTCACGTGTATTATATACCTCTCAAATGATCGTCTGACGGACGCGAGTCTTCCAGAAAATATCATATTAATTTGGATGATTGGCTGGACTTGGCTGCGCCCTTTATTGTCCGGACCTGACTATGGACGTAAACACCGACACAAATTTGAACAGTAATTGTTATCCGTGGGGAGGGGGGGGGGGGGTCAGTAGGTAGAGGTGCAGGCTGCAAGCCGAGAGGTCCTCGGTTCGAATCCCACCTGCGACAACCGCGTTGTGTCCTTGGGCAAGACACTTTACCCCCATTTCCTACGTGGTGGCACGGTGGCGTTGTATACTAAGACGTATTGCACGTCGATGGTGCACTTGTCTTCAGCCAATGCTAACCCTGCTTGTGTGTAGTTAGTATGTTGGGGAGCTGACAGTTGTTCGCCGTTGCTCGATGGTTCTCTCCGGGTACTCAGGCTTCCTCCACCCGTAAAACTGTCATGGTCATGATTAGACATTGAGCAGGTAGACAGCCAATCTGGCTATGCCTCCCCCGACGATGTACTTGATGGACACAAACTATACACATTCTTGTACTATGAACTTGTTATATTATTTTATGTTAATTATGTATAACTTTGCATACATGTGCATCGCAAAATAAACATCAATCAATCCTCCACCCGTAAACCTGTCATGGTCAATATTAGCCATTGTGCAGAAATATGTGACCTTAAACATCAATAAACAAATAAAAATAAATAAATAAATAAATAAATAAATAAATAAATAAATAAATAAATAAATAAATAAATAAATAAATAAATAAATGTTGTCCATGGCCGAGTCCGGGCAGCGCGGTCCTGTGATTGGGTTCGGCTGGTCATCCAAATTGACATTTTTATATATATTTTTGTGACTAGAGATTTTTTCCTATTACACCACCATGTCGAAAATTTGTTTAAAAGTTGTAATTTACACCATAAGCTCTTGTATTACTGATGTGATTAGATTGAATAAAGTATTATTGATTAATTGCTTGATTGATTGATTGATTGGTTGATTGCAAGTTCTTATGACACGTGATTTAATCCCACTGCAGGGTGTTGTGAAGAAAAGGGTCGCGGTCCTATCTAAACCTGTGTTCTCACTATAGATTTGTATCGTACGTCTTTTATCGAACGTCTTTTGTCGATCAATTTTTGTTGAACTTCAAAAATCTGAAGGCTGTTCTAACTATAGACTTTTGTCGTACGATTTTTCTTTGGGGGCTGTTCAGCCGTAATCCCTTCGACAAATCGAAGGAGTCTTTCGATAAAAGAACTTAAAATCAAACGCGTTTCATTGTTTCGACAAAAATCGTATTAGTCAAAAATCGAAAGAAAGTCATCCATCTTGCGTGTTGTCACTATAGATTCTTGACGACCGATACCAACTTGGTTGTTTCTGGAAAGATCGTACGATAAAAATCTATAGTGAGAACACAGCTTAAGTTATCTTTCTGCTTTTCTCCATACAGCACTGTTCGACCCGACGGGACATGAATGCGAGAATAGTGAGATGCTATTTTCGTATTCGGTCTTGATTATGCAATATTTTATCTCTGAAATCTCGACCCACTGGTGTGTAAAGTTAATGCGACCCGATCACGATCGAATCGAGAAAAATGTCACTTTATGATCACTTTCCTCTGGGATTGTGTGGATGGAAAAAGCGACCGCAAACATATTTTGTTGGTGTCAAAATATACATTTAAGTACATAACCCTTCTTATACACTTTATGAGAGAAACATATGAAAATAATACTTGGAGCACAACAAGAAGATAGCCGTGCGCCACCCTGGCTGCGCTCGAAGATACCAGTGGATAAAAACACCATTGCGTTGGAAACTTCGACCAATTGTTATATTGGGTTTTTTTTTTGCACTATCTGTACCATTTAATGGCGGTTTATATATGTGCCGTATCCTGTTTGTGGTAGTACAATAAAAATGATCTTGTCCTATGTATGTGAAATAAAGCAGACATGCCCAGCTTTCCACTTCAAGTGACTCGTTCAAGTGGACTGTTATCTCCCCTTATCGACTATCAGGACCCATCAGCTAATTGCTTCTCAGATAGTCGTCCAAGGTGTGAGAAAAGTAATCAGATTATACGGAATTTTGGACATCAAAGTAACAAAAGTCAAGGCTTGGGTCTGATAGATATTTCCACCAGACAGTAGACACAAGATCATATTTTTCGAATTGATGCGCTTCCCAGACATCTGTCAAACTAAAAAGCGTACATAAATGACCAAAAGTTGAGAGAAATACTGTTTTTAAACATTTTTAGGATGATTGCACTGGAGAAAACAGTACATTCTGTAAGTGACGAAGGAACAAAACTCAGATGGTAAACTGGCACCATTCAACAATCACTATAAAGAAAATGTATTGAACTTTCAGATGCAATACCTTCCATAATGTAACTTTTGAACGTTTTATTTAATCTTGGGAATGGTAAAACTTTCCTATCTCCGTAATGCCAATTTTCAATTCCCGAAACGACATTTTCAGGGGAGATAACCAGACCGTTTTTTTTTACTGCTCTGAAGGTAAAGCTGGCCATGATTGAATTGAATTGAATTGCCAGACTGCACTACACTATGCCAAAATTGAAAGCACAAAGTTTTTGTTCAAATAAATGGCACATTTTATTTTAATGAAAAATGAATAAAAAAAGCCTAACATATATATGCACATGTTGTTTTCTAAATAGACGCAAACACAGTGTTCGCGCTGTCGGGTGCCAATTTAGCCAATTGCACTATTTGTTTTTGATTTAGCACCAAAATATCTTCATTGGCTAAAATTTTGGCGCCAAAAATATAAAGCATTGTAGGTTATCACCTTTACAAAAGGTAGAATTTAATTAGATAAATACTTCATACCGTCGCGAGTGACTCGCGACGGTATTAAGTATTTCTCTTATTAAACACTGCCTTTTGTAAAGACTCGCGACCCGCTAAATCCAGTGGATTAACAATAATTAGTTAATTAGTCTGTTATTATTTAAATGCAACAACGGGTGTACGTACCGGCATAATACAGCGCGATCATTAATTGAATCAGTGGCACAGATTTTACATTCGTGTTCTGTCGCATCTTTTCCGTGATCAGTTGTCTATTCATTCTTGAGCTAATTGCCAGTTCATTTTCCCAAACTCGATCAATATATTTGAATTAAACAACGAATAAACGCCCATTTTGGCACCAAAACACTTTGTTTGGCCCTAAAATATGCCAATGACTCAACGTTTGGCACCAGACAGTTTCGGACCAGAGTGAACATTCGCATAAAACATTTATTGAGTACCAATCACACAAACATTTATTTGGGTTTCGTATATTTATTGGGTGAGACTATGAACTTCGTTGTACATTTTGAGAAGTGATCTTTCTTATCTTGCCGGGGTTTTATTTTTATTTTCCGTCCTTTATATTTTGAAATTTACCGATCTCCCGTAGCTATTTTAACTACACAGAACAGTGTATCTGAAAATTTTGTTTAGTTTGTCCATTTACAGTGCTGTACTTTTCCGTATTGTTTCAGACTAAATTTTAGGCACATTTCACGAAAACAAAATTTGGCCAACATCCCTCAAACCCTCTGGATGCCAAGATTGTATACTATGTCGGGTTGCTAATTTCTTGACAACCTGATATTTAGAGGTCATTACTTGGGTAGTTTCATGTCTGCCCAGATATCAGCCCCGACGTAACTTCATATCAGCCTGAGGCCGAAGGTCGAAGGCTGATGTGAAGTTCCCGATGGCTGATATCTCGGCCGATAGGAAACTAATCAAGCAGTAACCTCTTTAGTTATTAAACTATAACAAATGGAAATGTTCTCAGATCTGTAACAGTTTTCTCCCTTAAATTATAACAAATGGAAATGTTCTCAGATCTGTAACAGTTGTCTGTCCTTGTGCTATTGTTTCGTTTTTTTCACAAAGTCGGAAGTTTCCTCCTCTCCTAGTTCAGCTATCCGAAAGTCTCGACTTCCTTACTGGGGAAGCCGTGACGTTCAGATAGCTGAACTGCATCCCACACTTCGCGGAATCTCCACTTACGACTCTGAACCTCAGTTTGCGTTGAATTCTCTCTTTTCTTCTCTTCGTCCACCTAATTCTTACTGATTTCCATCATTAATTCCTAACCATACACAAACTCCGCTTCATCGAAAGAACAATTTTTCCCGATTGCTTTCAATGAATAAGTCTAAACATTTCGATATAAACAAATTGGTTGCGCCTAGTAAGGCATCAAGGGGAAATTCTAGTTTGGTTCATATCGACCGAGATCGGCGTCATATCAGTTGAGTTTGAAGTCATATTAGCCGAGCTTGATAACGGGCAATCCTGGGATATAAAATCATATCTAATAAATAATAAATTGCAAGGACCTCCAAATGCACGTGATTTCTGAAATCATAGTGCCGTTGAACCGGGAAAGAAACACTGTTACCGGTGAAGCGTTAACCCTTTACCCAGGGTAACGGCAAAAACCGGCCAGCACTATTTACAAAAATCACCATTCGATTTTTATTATTTTTTTATTTATTTTTGTCTCAAAAATATAGCTTATGATCCCTCATTGGAACGAGCTATATGAGCTCGTTCCAATGAGGGGTCATAAGCTATGTTTTCGAGACAAAAAATGAAAATATTTAGTTATTCAAGAATTTTGTTTGCTGGTGTCGTCTGCATTTCGTGTGAGGTATAGGGTTAACATTGCCAACCAACACGACGACTCCCACATATATTCTTAAAGAGAGGTTAAACTCTCTCTCTATGGGAACCATTTAAATTCATGAGGTCTCTATAATGCTCGCATTAAAAAACATGTGTCGCCCTTATAAATGTAATATCGTATATTTTACTCGATTATACACTGTGACAAAAGCGTAGAATATCCAGGTTTAAAAATTATAATATTTTATGAGTCCGAAATTTGTGACGAATAGTTTATTTGCAGGATTAGACAGGTATCGCACCTTGTGAACTGACATACCTGGGTTATTTGGGTTTATTGGGATTAATTCCGTATTTATAATTGACTCGTTTTAGAAATGGCATTCAAATTGATAGAAAAATAGAGTCAAAAATTGAAAAAAAGTGACGCCACTGGTAAAGCGGTTACCATTATCCCCCATGTTATGTGGATTTCACTTTTAAGGATTCTACGTGTGCAGCATGTTGCATTCAGAACGATTGCTAATAGCGAATGTGCTCTAGGGATTAACCCTTCAGAGATTTCAATTCGCCAGGTCGCGTATGCAGATGTTGGACTGGGCGGAGAGGGTGGAGTGAAGGCAACTTCCCACCCAAAGCGTTTTTTCGGAAAATTCTCAGGCTTATCGGATGTAGTCTTGGTAGACTTTTTGTTTACTGGGGTTTGACGATACTCTCAGTAACCAGGGTCACATCACATCGGACAGTTTTATGGTGGACGACACCGGAGTACCGCCGAGCAGCAGCCAGCAATTGTCAGATTCTGAAACTTACCATCTTGGCACAGGCAGAGTTAGCAGCGATAGAAGGCAGGTACATTATCGACGGACAGTACGCCTTAGTAAACAGAGTCGTCACCGTTCACTAATCAGGGAATGGGTATTAAGTGTCTTACCCAATGACACAGCGCGGGTGGAGCGAGTCGGGGCCTAACCGTCAAACTACTTTTTAAAGTTCAATATTTTAACCAATAAGCCACCGCGCACTCTCTTGCTAGATACATATAAGAATGAAATTGGCGGGGATAACTGCCATTTGTGGGGTGCAGTACTGCGATCACAAAAGCGGTAAGAGAATTTGGCCGGATCGCGACTAGGTCGCGATCCGGTCGAAATGTTTTGCCCTCTCTCCTCCTCGCAACTCTGTAGAATGGCACCTGTCGAACAGGGAACGCAAGAGCATTATCTCTGAGAAGCTTTTCCGTTTGCTTTTCTTGGTGCTGTTTTGATTTCGCAGAATTGTTTTCTTGTCCCACTGTTGTAAGTGTGTCGCGATCAAACCGCAATCTGATCGTGAAAGAGACATCCATTATGATCACAGTACTTCGGAATAAATGAGATTGCGTCTTTTAGATTTCATGTGTCCATGTTACATGCAGATACATGGTATTTATTTATTTATTGGTGTTTAAGGTCACATATTTCTGCACAATGGCTAATCATGACCACGACAGTTTTACGGGTGGAGGAAGCCGGAGTACCCTGAGAGAACCACCGAGCAACGGCGAGCAGCTATCAGCTACCCAACATACTAACTCCACACAAGCAGTGTTAGCATTGGTTGAAGACAGGTGCAGTACGCCTTAGTACACAGCGTTACCGTGTCCCCACGTGGGGAGTGGGGGGGGGGTGAAGTGTCTTGCCTAAGGACACAACGCGGTTCCCGCAGGTGGGATTCGAATCGAGGACCTCTCGGCTTGCAGCCTGCACCTCTACCTACTGAGCCACCATGCCCCCCGAAGATACATAATAATTTAATACGAGTGGCAAAACCATGTAACATTCGATATATATATTTTATCAGGATCATCTGCATGGTCATGATAACACATTTATCTAACAATCATGCACATGGTCATGATAATACATTTATCTAACAATCCCGTTACATTAAGCCTGTTTTCCCCTTGCTTCAGTTTAAATTGGATTGAAATTGGTCAAAAGTTTGAATTCAGGAATTATATTTTAATGCGTAATAACAATGCATAATGTGATAGTGAGGTGTTTACCGGAAATTGAATCTGTCTGATACGGAATCGGAATGTTTTTTTCCGAATTTTTGGGTGCAAATTAAGTTGATTGTTAGATAAAAGGTAGATGATATGCACAACCGCGTGCCACTTGCTGCGAATCGCTGTATATAATGTTCGTCGGGAACATTATGTTCTCGTCTTACCAGCAGAAAGACTATCTACACCACTGTAGCACTGCAAGTTGTACACGACAGTCCAAAACATTTCCGAAGAACTAAACGGGAAGAAATTCTTCAAAGGAGCCCGGCGAATCACGATTTTTCGTTCCAATCGAATTGAATCTCGAATCGAATCCACTTCCCATTTGTTATGATGCTGTCGCTGCCTTAGTCGTGCTCTCTATCTCCTGCGTATGCCCAGTATCAATGTGCATACTGGTTACTCTGTTGTGTACCATCGAATCGCAAGTATATGGACCAATCAGTTGTTTCTGATAGGTTGATCAATTTATTCACATGGCACCCAAAGGTATTAAGTGGGATAATTTTGGAGTGGTCCAGTGAATGGCGCCCTTGTGAAACGTACTTTCATTAAACAGAACCACACAGGGCGCCATTCTAAAGCATTGGTATTCAAATTACTCGACGCTATCGCTGTGAACGTGTCACTTCTAACAAGAGTTTTGCCATTTACTGTTTTTAATATTCTAGTGGAGACAACTCACTCCGTAGTTGTCTAAGCAGTGTGACTAGAGTCAAATGAAAACTGACCAGGTATCACCAAAGTGAACGAATAAAAGGCCTTATCGTCCCTTGAGCGGCGCAAGACGCCATCTGCAATGCTTTAGCATTGCGGTTGGCGTACGTTACACTTTAGGGGGCGATATATTGTGTAAACTACATGTTTTAACAGAATTCATGGGCAAACTCCTCCATCGTCGTAAAGAGAGTGCCCTCCGGGAACATTCATCCGCAAAAGAATTGGCCGACACTTTTGGGAAATTCTTCATTAACAAAATTGAGACGATCCGATCTTCTCTTGCTTTTGTTGTCACACAAGCATCAATTACATCACACGTCAACCCTACAGGGACAATGGCTGAATTCAACTCGTTCAATGTTCTGTTACCTGACGAACTCATCCTTCTTGTAATGAACTCACCTTCAAAGCAGTGCCCACTCGACATAATTCCCACAAAATTGTTAAAGTCTTGTTTGAATGTTTTTCTTCCCTGGTTAACAACAATTGTAAATGCGTCTCTCTCATCCAGAACTTTCCCATCCACGATGAAGCAAGCTCTGGTCACATCACTTCTGAAAAAGCTAGGGCTTGACGCTGAAGTTTTGAAGAACTTCCGACCGGTTTCCAATCTGAGCTTCATATCAAAACTGATTGAACGCGTTGTGGCTTCTCAAATTCGAGAACACTTGAACGCGTGTGCTTTATCCTAGGAGTTTCAGTCGGCAGAGCTGCAGTACCTAAACTGCCTTATTCCGTGTCCAGAATGACAATTTGCTGTCAATGGACAAAAAAACAAGTATCCTGTCTGATACTCCTCGACTTGAGTTCAGCATTCGATACCATTGATCACACCGTACCACTGCACATCTTAGGGAAAAGGATGGGAATTGGAGGTACGGCTCTTGACAGGTTCAGGTCGTACCTTTCACATCACACATTGAAAATCACCATCCAAGGTGCGGAATCAGAGGAATTATCACTGAACTTTGGCGTACCCCCAAGGATCCGTCCTCGGCTTCTGCTCCATGCAATCTATGTTTTGCCTCTGGGATACATCATTCGCCAACATGGGCTTATCACTTTTATGCTGATGATACGCAACGTTATGTGCATTTCGGTCCCATTAATGAAAGTCAGGCCATCAACTCTTTGGAAAAATGCGTATCTGACCTTAAAACATGGATGACGACAAACTATCTAAAATTGAACGTCGAAAAAACGGAAGTAATTTACATCGGACTACCGAATCAACCCTCAAAAGAGTCAAATATCAAACCAAAGTTCAATGGTCACGTCTACTCCCTCTCGGTTGTTGTGCGGAACCTGGGATATTTTATGGATGTGAATCTAGCTGGTGACAATCATGTCACACATGTGTGCCACAGTTCATACTACCATCTGCGGAATAGCCGCAGGGTCCGTTCCGTGGACGATGAGAAGACTGCTCAATAATTCGTTCATGCGTTTTTAACAAGTAGAGTAGACTATTGTAACTCCCCGCTTTTTGGCTGTGAACAGTCAAACATTATGAAGCTGCAACTTGTTCATAACTGTGCAGCAAAAATTGTCACCAGGGCAACGGAAATCATGTAACATCACTCCCCTCCTCTCTCATCTACACTGGTTGCCAGTTGAAGAGGGGATCGAGTATAAGATGCTCCTATTGACATTCAAAGCCCTGAATGGTCTGGCTCCTGGTTACCTGGGCGGTTTGGTGCAACGATATGTACCATCTTGACTCCTTCGTTTAACAGCTTCGAACTCCCTGATATCCAAATCAGGCGTGGTGATCGGGCGTTTTCCGTGGCTAGCCCCACTCTTTGGAATAGGCTACCCGATCACTTAAAGGCACCTTACACGCTAGAAAGCTTCAAAAGGGCACCGGAAAACCCACCTTTTCGCCCGCGCATTCCGTGTTCATTTACTTTGTATCAACTTTATAATACATGTTCAATATAGCAGCAGAGCATTGTAAAGCCCGAGAGTGCAATTTTGTGGATTCATGGCTCTAAACTGTATTTATTATTTATTAACAACTAGACGTAATGTTATTAACAACTAGACGTAATGTGATATTCGCTATCAAGCTATCCCTTCAAATGACAATTTTAGGAATATCCGACTGAATTTGTGTTCTCCAGTAAGGCTGGATATGGTCAGTCTCGTTCCTCAGAAAACACCCGGATGAGTCAGTGTCCTCTTCAGAAAGCCGACAATAAAGAATTATTACATGAAATCCAAAGCTCTCCAGGATTCGATTTTTTTTCTGGAAAAAAAAAATGTCGGACCAAACCCCGATTTGAACTTGACCTGTATTTTTTGTTGACACACCTACACAACAAATGTTATTTGATTCGGTCAATTACAGATTAAGTTATTGGTTGGGAACTAAAAAATAGAGTTTTCAAAGTCGAAAAAGAGGCCTAGCTACTGGCAAACATTGTCGGACCGCACCCCGATTCGAACTTGACATGTATTGCACGTTGATGCACCTGCATACTAAATGTCATTGGATTTGGTCAACTATAACTAATGTTATCATCGGGAAACCAAAGTGGGACGGACGCACGCGCGCACTGACGGACGGACACCGGCTATTTTAAGAGTCCCCCGAAAATTTTTTTTCGAGGGACAACCAAGTATGTTTGAACCATGCATAGTCAACTGATTTCAATGTCAAGAGTATGTGTGTTGTGAAGGTTCGTGGCTTGTTAGCGAATGTGTGTGTGTGATGCGTGCATGTATGTGTGTTGGAGAAGGTTGTAAATATCGTCATAAGGGCATGCTCTCAAAACTGTTTACCTTCGCCCATGAACATACTCTCATGGACATTCTTCAATGGCATTCATCGAGCACACGAAACAATTTTGACGCCATTTTGAAATCTGTCTACAGCAATTATTGAATATCTATTTGCTGGAATTTTATTGCACATTTGTGACTTGGACACTCGCGAGCAACGCGCTGATCGTCATATTATATATTAGAAAACGTTTTGTGCAAGCGCGCGAGAAAATGCCCATGAAACACTTATTTTGTGCATAAATCATGCAACCTTTCCGTATTAGAACAATAAACAAGAAACGTTCTGTGAACAAAGTTGTATCTCTCTCACTAAAAGGAGGTGAATACCACATCTCAAAGCATTGTGTCTGGTGATTCACAAGGAATTAGTTTAAAATAAGTTCAAGTATAATGGATAGGGTTCCAAACTATGGGGATTAATATCTTCCTTCGAAAACACTTGAAAGCCCCCCCCCCCCCCCCCCCCCCCCACACACACACACACACACGCGCGCCCAAAAAGATCAGCTTTTTGAACGAATCTTCCCGGTACGAAACTCGACTTGGGACAAAACACAGGTGATTTTGATTGGAAGTGCCCCGGCCTATCTCCAAGTATTGTCAGTGGGGGTTCTCGAAATTCTTTTTAAAGAATTTCCAACTTATTGGACAATGGCGGTGGTGGCTACACTTTTGGGGTTAGTATCTCCATTCGAAAGAACTTGAAAAAAGTACCCCACCCCCTCCGCACTGTCAAGATAAACAAAGCAGAATACTTAAATGTAGGCTACAGACATTTCAGGACATAGAGGAAAAATATTCATGGAGACATCGTTATCTAATATAATCGAGGGTGGATGTATCAAAACAAAAAAAAATTGGTTTTAAAAAAGTACTTAGGGTTAAAATTGAAATTATCGTTACCAAACTTCGGATATATATATTTCGTATACCCCATATAACCAGACAGTGTTCAGTTTGGGACTCTAACCCTTGTACTTTGCCTGCGGCCACTTGCGGTCTCATTTTCTACCAGCGGTATTATTTTAGTACGACCTGTCTCATTGTTTTCTGCCTGCGGTCTTATTTTAGTGCGACCAGATATTCAATGTCACCTGCAAAAAAAAGTGGGTCGGACTTTCTAGTCGGATTGTTTTCGTTTCACTGTTGCTAAAACACTTTAGCAGAGGGTATAAACGTATAAATATGTATTACAGATTGCGTTGCTTGTATAGTTTCAAAAACAAACCCAAATAAAGGAGGATTACAAATGTTCGTTTCAGATTTTTGCAGAGGTCCATTTTTCATCAACTAACTAAACTATCGTATCACCAATCTGAGTCTGAATTACGTACCTAACTATCTTCAGACCAATACATTCTAATGTCAACAATGACTTATGAGCTGAAGCTTTGAGCAATACATCACAAACATGATGAATCATGGGTTGACAAACTCTGTAAAACTGTACTTGGCCAAAGGTTGAAATAAATACCCACACTCATCGAGCCAAGAACGAGTCACTTCAGTGTACTGGTCAAAGGGTTAAAATTTATACCTACTCCCACTAAACCTCTCACTGGCCACTTTAGCCAATTTGGCCGCACCTATGAGTGCACCTAACCTCCACAGCGGGTAAAGGGAACCCTCATGGGCATTTGCTGACGCATTATTACACTCGCGACCAGCAGCAATATTAATGATAGCGCTCGTCCATCAAAGTGCTTAAGCCTAAAATCTCTCTACTTGGCGCCAAAATACGCTACATTGTAGGGAAGAGCGGTATATTTAACCCTGCCACGCCCCCAATGTACGGGGGACAAGTGACACTCTATTTCATCCATAACAACACCAATTAATACCATACTAGGGCGGTCAAATATACTACACTCATGACCCTCTAATAATTCACAAAAGTGTATTTTGTAGAACAGCACTAAATAACATGTAAAAATGGATGATTCCAAACCATGTGCTTTTATTTTCGAACGAGTCATTCAACTGACAATCACTGATATACAGTGCAAAACTGTTCGTGTGTGTTTGTATTATGACAAACTATTACATGTTTGAACACATGTATGCATCGATTCCAAAGTCAGATAATACTGAACTAATCCTATACTGAGCACACTCACTGTAATGTTCAAAGGTCAAGTATAGGGACACTTCAATTTAAATGTGCTCTTTCATAAAGCTTCCTTGACAACTCTGAGATACTCGGTGGTTTCTGCCGTCACCTGTTTTAATCACATCTTCTTGTGAAATTAAGTCATCAACATAAAGACATCGTTTAGTAAATGCTTTTATCTACCATTTACCTAAAAACGCAATACGTAACAGCAGTGTCAGTAGCGATAAAAATTCTCGGTGATAAAAGATCTTGTATGACTATTACAGTAGCGATAAAAGTCACATGACGTCGCGATAAACGAACGCACGCTCACCGGAGAGACAATTCCAGTCACCTGCAATCACTTGTCATTTTCTTTAAATACTTATAATTGAACGATGAACAATGCATCTAGTTTACCGCAACAGACATTTATGCTACAGGAAATTGCACGATCCAGTACATGAACAATCCGCAAAACACCAGATAAACTGAAAGTTACAGCGAGAAAATATGTAACGTAACGTCAATCTCATTGTGATTTCCACGCTTCTAAAAATTTTGAATGAAGTGACGTCATGTATTTAAAGAAATTCTTACGCAATACAAAAATATAATTCCCTAATTGTTTTTATCACTAGGTACAATGTCATTCATGTTGAAGGAATTTCCCCGCGTACCGTTGGGTTGAGAGAAGTGAAAACGGAGTCCCATTGTTTTGAACGGTACAGTGTGGCTTTTTGTTTGTAATGGCTAGGTATGGGTTCTGTTGATTGAATGGTAGAAAAAGGTTTTATGTACCCTTTGTGCTTGTATACAATCTTTCATCGCAACTGGATTCGTTTTTTGGGCAAGCGCAACGAGTAAGCTGTGCATCAAAAACGAGTCTCGTCGCAACAAAACTCCTTCTTACAAACACAGTGTGCACATAACACATATTTAGCAGTGACATCAGAGGTAGAGTCTTCATCTGGACACACGCGACTGGTGCTAACTTACACCAACACAGACACCGTACATCAGTCATGTTTGACCCCGTTGAGGGGAACTTGTTTTCGTTTTCTTTTGTTGTCGCTGAAAACAATTCCTAACAAAATCTGAAAGACAAACCCCGATCCATTCACGGTTTTCTTTGTGAGGACTTGGAAAAAACAAGTGAAATTTGGTGACAACCCAAACGCTATTGTCTAGGCTATCACAAAAAATCAGGAAGGTGCCCGCAAATTCAAGAGACTACGAGAAAAAACGGGGGTACCAACGCGACGAGACTACTGCAACTCTACAAATCCTACATACGCCCTATACTAGAATATGGTGCAATCATACTAAAACGGCTGCAAATCAACACTCCAGGAGATACAACGCACGCAAAACTATCAATCAGAATAGTTCCAATGCTTCCGAAAGACACAGCGACACATTACCTCCATGAAACTTCAAATATCCCAACCATCCAGGAACGCTATTGATAGTACCTCACAGGGAAGAAAACCCTTCTCACATTGGTCTTCGTCAGATGGAGGGTTCACCCTTAGTTGCTACCGCCTGAAAAAAATAGGAAACAGAATAACAGATATACTATAAATCAACAACCCCCTGACAGCAGCTGCTGCCAAGAAAACCATTGACTAGTGATAATAACGGAAAACCCAGCAAAAGTACAAAATAACAACACACAGACGCATTACCAGATAAACAACCAGGGCACGAACAACAAACAGGTAGTGGTAGCACCTCACAGGGAGGCCTGGTTCTTCTCACATTGGTCCACGTCCTTTGAGTTCACGCGCAATAAGAAAATAAAACGATTGGCTCAAACCTGCTGCATGTGTATATGAGAGAACCAATAGAACCTCGAACAACTGCAACTCGATCAGCAGAAAATTAAAATTCAGACGGTGGGATGAAGGGACCTCCACTAGGTCCGACCTTCCCTGGCAATAGAAGCCCTATCCGGCCTTCGTTCGGATAACCACAAACGCTTCTGTCTCAACTCTTCACTATACAAATCACTAACAATGAGAATAGTTTTAGATTTCGTGTGTGTGTGGTCTTGTGAAAAGGGTTCGCTTCTGCTGAAGAATGGCAAAGGAGGGTTTGGAGGGATTGGCGTGTCATTGCACTTCTCGTACAAAGATTTTACGAGTGCACGAATTGTGTTTTATCAGACAGTTTCAGAAAGATTGCTTGAATATGTAAGTGTTGAAAGGGAGGATTGTCCGAAATCGTATGCATGGCATTACAGTGATCGTATAGGTTTTTTGAATTAATCTGAGATCGTATGACATTATAATGTGAGAAGAATTGGTCGACATTCTGGAAAACGAGCCTTGGAAATAAAAGCTGGTGGTCGAGTTTTTCTGAGAATAAGATTTTTTTCAGAAAATTTAAAAATGATCAATTGGGATAGGAGTGAATGTGTGTGGCTACAAATAAATGGGTTAAGTAGGGAGTTTGATTTTTTTTCTGATAAACAAAAGTGTTTATTTGTCACTTTATGGTCCTACGAAACACTCATACAAGCCCGAAAACCCTGGGATGTGTCGGGTATCCACTCATTTTTTTGTCTTGTGGGGCAGTGTTATATTGCCCAATAACTGACATGTTCTAAATCCTCCTCTTCGGCATAGAACTGTCACAGCTAGTTGCTAGTTTGGTGAATCGGACTAGTATTAACAATTAGCCTTGACAGTTGGCAATGCTATGGGAAAATCTGTAGTATTCTTCAGCAACTTTGGTTCAACATTTTGGTGTGATACTGAGAAAGGCACGCACGCACGCACGCACGCACGCACGCACGCACGCACGCACGCACGCACGCACGCACGCACGCACGCACGCACGCACGCACGCACGCACGCACGCACGCCCTCCCTCACGCGCACACAAGTTCAAGGAATCAGACGGGATTACGTCAAACTGCAACTTTTCGTGAACGAAATTTAGAAGGGGCAGTCCCGAACTCATTGAGAGATTAGTCGCAGGTTCGAGCGAATCTCAAATTCCAGATCGAATGGACTTTCGAATTGAATCAGGCAGAATTTCGAATCGAATCGAGTCTTAACAGAGTTCAGGTAGCCAAACACGTAGATATTACACCTTTTTATCAGCGTGGAATATGCCTAGGTCAGTCTCCATTAAAGAACTGTATGTCAGTTACTTAACCCTTTAACCAACGCAGACGATATCAAAATTTATTATTTTAAATATCATTTTTTCAATTTTTTCAAGAAATTTCAACAAAACAATATCATGTGACCCCTCGTTGTAACGAGCTCGATAAGCTCGTTCCAACGAGGGGTCACATGATATGGTTTTGTTGAAATTTTTTGAAAAAATAATATTTTTTCAACTGCTAAATTTACATATTACGCGGTTGGATGCGGCCGATTCTTTGGAGAAAGGGTTAACTTAACCCATTCAACGGCGACCTGTTCTCTTTTTGGACGAGTAAGACAAAAGTGCGGAATATTCTACAACAAATAATCTAGATAGTTTCGGATACGGGAACTCTTAAACATTTCTATCATCAGCTCAACTATACAGGAATCCTATTGGTAGAAAGGCAAGATCAAGCGAAGATGCTTAAAATAGATCGACGGTTCGGAAATTTCCGAATCACCGCGACTTGAATCGAATCGAATAATCTGGACGATTTTGAACCGAATAAAATTTCGCAGTTTTTCAGAAACCTAATTACTTACCCCTTCACTTAAGATTACAACCACATCGTACCCGATCAGATATGGTAAGTGAGCGCCAGTCAGGAAAATTTTACAATATTTTAAATATGTGCTCCCAAAACATACTTTAGGGCTCATCATTGAAATGAGTTCGACGTTTTGAGGCAAAAAAATGAATCCTTAGGAAGTTGAAGAAAATGTGATTATAACTGTCGTCTTCGAGTAGAGTTTGATAAAGAATTAACCCTTTACCTAACCTGAAAAGCAGACGACACTTGCAAAAATAATTCTTGAATAACTATTTTTTTTTAAATGTTTTGTATCAAAAACATAGGTTATGACCCCTCGTTGGAACGAGCTCGTCGGGGGGTCGTAACCTATGTTTTTGAGACAAAAAATGAAAAAAATAATGAAAATTAATTGGCGATTTTTGAGAATAGCGCTGGCCGGTTTTGGTCTTTACATTAGGTAAAAGGTTAACAGATCAGCGGGTTAACCCTTTGAACACTGTTGGTATTTCCCATGACAGTTCACTATCGTCAGTTGGAAGAGTCTTTATTCGTTACCCGGGGGATACCAAGCAAAACTTTCAACGTGCAGCCTTTGGGCTGCACGTAAAAAATCTTGATTGATCTACCGCAATATTCACTGAGCACCTATCTACTTTATGAATACAGGTTATATAACGATCCTGATTGGAAAAGCGGCCTTTCATGCAGATTCGGCGTGTTGTTTAATTTTAGAAAATTATGACTACTCTCGCTACGTCTCGCGCAACTTGGAAAAACGCAAATGTTTGTCAACTGGACACATAAATGACAAACGTGTTTATCCTTTTTAATCCCTCAAACGTCCATGGCATCTTCCAGATCAGTTCAATAACAGCAATTGGGAGATTGTATCTTCATTTTTTTAATGTAGTCCAATTAATATTTTCAACGTGCAGTCTCGGGGTCTGCACGTTGAAAATATCGATTGGTCAATCCCACACACCATTCTCTGAGCAGCAATCATACTTTTATAAAATAATGACATATCACGGTCGTGAGTGGGAAAACGGCCTTTCGACTGATTAATTTTCTTCCGTTCATCAAGTAAGCGTTCTGGCAATCAAATCTGTTACGTCTCAAAAACACCTTTTGACACTCATCCCCAATAAGGATTTATTCATTGCGCACACATAGTATACAAATGAAAGCATTGATTCGGTGGTAATCTCCATATTAAAATCTGTCAGCAAACAGATGGGTCAAACACTATAGTGAATACATTGAGACATACGATTCGGCCATGCGAGTTAACAAAATAAATAGACAACAAAATCACTTTTCAGAATTTGAGAAATAGTTGACAATCAGAATATACAGTAGAGCACAGAATGATCACAAAATCACAGTTTCAAAATACGGTAAGCCAATAAAAATTTGCTTTCATTCTGAACTCCTGTTCTTTAACCCATTGGCTTCTCCCAAAAATAATCTTCAAATCAAAAAATGGATTTTTTTTTAAATTTACAAGATAATCGATAATAATTGAAGACCACAGCCACGAGGGGTGTGGGCTTAAAGTATTTGTGACTTTTCCTGGTGATTTGGCGATAAGTGATTAAATTGTGCTGTCTGATCGAGGGTCAATTGACACATTATCTTTTTGATAACACTAATGGCGTTTCCTGTTATGAGGGTTTATTCAAGCACGGTGGCTCATTGGTTGGAGCGTTGGATTTCAGTTTGAGCTGGACACTTAATCTAGATTGCCAAATTTGAGCACAATGGTGTCGTGCAATAACGGTAGAGACGTCGACGATGCAAATGCTTTCAGCCAGTGTTGTCTGCTAGGTTAATATGTTGGCAAGTCCGACAGTTAGTCTGCGCTGAACGGTGGTCCTCTGCGGGTACTCTGGCTTCCTCAACCCATAAAACTGCCGGACGCAAAATGTCATTAACTGTTAAAAGTGTCGTTGAACCATAAATAAATAAATAAATAAATAAATAAATAAATAAATAAATAAATAAATAAATAAATAAATCTTATCTCATGATATCATATTCTGATCACAATCAGTATTTTGCATTAACCCTTTACCTAACATGAAAAGCAGACGGCACTTGCAAACAAAACTCTTGAATAACTAATTTTTTTCATTTTTTGTCTCAAAAACGAGCTCGTGCCAAATGTTTTTGAGACAAAAAATGAAAATATAATGAAAATTAGTTGGCGATTTTTGAGAATAACGCTGGCCGGTTTTGACCATTACATTGGGTAAAGGGTTAATCACACACAGCAACCACTGATAATGCAATTTCAGTAATATATGTTAATAACCCACTGCACACTGGATCATTGATATCAAAATAACACAATTTCAAGCAGAAAAACTAGGACATTAATTAAGATTTGGTTAAATTCCTAGCCGCATTATGGGAAAGGTTGGCACGTCGAAGTTTTTTCGACATCAGTGTGCAGATGGTTGATTCAAGTGCCTTCATAATACTGATTGTGATGAAGATGGCTCATTCACACACTACAACTGTCGAACCAGTGTTGGTGTCACAGGTTACCACTTTACATACTATTTTTTATAGCATCACTCTACACGCGGATGCAGATTATTTGTATTATTATTACCCCCAATTTAGGGGGACAGGGTGGCGCTGTGTGCTGTGACGTACTGACGTCGATGGCGCTCTTGTCTTCAAGCAATGCTAAGCCTGAATGTGCAGAGTTGGTACGTTGGAGAGTCTTGCAGTTGCTCGCCGCTGCTTGGTGGTTCTCTCCCGATACTCCGACTTCCCCCGACACGAGGTGATTCTGGCTGTAAAAAGCCCCGTTAAACCCCAATAAATACATAAATAATAAATATCTAGAACGGATTTTAATTGAAGTGGTATTCATTTACTGTACATGGTGGGTGGTTTTAAAAATGCATAAAAGGCACCAACAAGAGACCACCGAGTGCACAGTGACATGCATTTATATACATATGGTTAGATAGAGTTAGATGTTTTTTTCTCTGGTGGGAGTAGTGGGGCAGGGAGTGTGGTGGGTAGCTAGTTTTGAGAAGGTGTCAAAATGGGATATTATTAAACAGTAGTGTCTGAATGCTGAAAGATTGGGAGGTGGGGTGAGAGAAGAATGAACTGCATGGCGCGGGGTCGAAGTTGGCATCGTGAGAGGACCGCGGCAAATAAGTATTGTTATTATTAATAATCGATTCTTCGTGAACTTGTACACAAAACTGCACATCGTGAGCGTGGAAGATGATGGTTAGAGAGAGAGAGAGAGAGAAGAGATAGACAGAGACAGACAGACAGAATAAATAAAGAGTAATCGCTTGACTGGACTGGTTACGTGAAATAATTCATGAGAGGTGAGGGACTAACAACGTCTCTCACCTCTCATGAATTATTTCACGTAACCAGTCCAGTCAAGCGATTACTCTGTTTATTACTTTTCATTATTAACGATAATTATATTATTTAACCCTTTACCTAACGTAACACCCAAAACCGGCCAGCGCTATTCTAAAAAATCGCCAATTAATTTTCATTATTTTTTTCATTTTTTGTCTCTAAAACACAGGTTATGACCCCTCATTGGAACGAGCTCGCCGAGCTCGTTCCAATGAGGGGTCATAACCTATGTTTTTGAGACAAAAAATGAAAATAATAGTTATTCAAGAATTTTTTTTGCAAGTGTCGTCTGCTTTCGATGTTAGGTAAAGGGTTAAAAAAAAATGAAGTACCCATTACACCCACGGCAAAGCGTCTTCGTTTGCGCGCACGGATACATGACACAATTGTTGATTGCAAAATTCACTTGTGAAGTTATCGTTTATAATCAAACCGGTAAATCCCAGTAAATCACACTTTGGAAAGTAATAATATTATTATTATAAAACGTCATAAAATAAAATTAATTTGAAAAAAAAACATAAACAATAGCAGCACGGCAAAAAAGGTTCATTTTGACCACACCTGTACTGAGATATTTTGTATTTACAAGTTATCACCAGACAATAGCAGAGCATATGATGGGAGTGAAGATGTAGTGACAGTCCCTGAATGATAACATATTGTTACCAACAACACTTGCCAATACGTGCAGGTAATCTGGTTATTGAAAACCAACCCGCCTCAATAAGCACGAAGAATCGCCGTGTTAATGGGTTTTTTAAAGCGTAAAACGAGCTCGAACATTTTAATCTCGTAAACAATTGAGAGTAATCTCCCTCCTCTTAACAGTGAAATTGACACTATTTAAAAATGATTAAAGTCGGAATATTAATATCATTTACTTTCGTTCCTCTAGAGTTAAAACTCTGACAAATAATTGACTTCGTAGACATCATGATTAAAACATGACACCTCCATAACGGGTATTCTACGCCAATCTTATAAGATTTGTCAAGAACCCGTATGGAGGTTCCACATTGTAAGTCTGATTGACGCGTGGCATACGGCTATTTGATTAGTGGCGATCGGTTCATACTAAATATTTAACTCGCCATATACCAATGGCAGATACGAATCCCCATGGCGAATTAGCGAACACGCATCTTACAAGGCGTTTGGTCATTGAAAACTATGCGAAATCTCTCTCTTTATCTTTCTCTTTCTCCATAACAATATTTTACCAAATGAGAACGATCGTCACCTCCATCTTTTGGAAAACGATGACTCTTTTGTTTGTTTGATGGGATTTAACGATACTTTCAACAGCAGGATCATATATCGTATAAGAGTGTTGTACATGTGGTACCCGGAGAGAACCATCGACCAGCGACCAGCAACTGTCCGTCAGACTCTCAAACTTACCGACCCGACACAAACACGTGAAATTATTTAGAACAGTGGTTCGTGAGGAAATGTATTTTTCTTTAATAGTGCACCCACTAACCAGAAGAAAAATGTCTTACCCCACCCATTTCAACCCATAACAATTTCCCAGCCATGATACTAGGCGCTCCATTCGAACAAATATGTAACAATATGCTGTGTATCAAACATGGAACCACTTGGAGCATTGATAGACTATTTTAGCTCATCTTGACAAAGTCAAGCTGAGCTAATCTCATCGCTCTCCGTCCGTCGTCCGTCCGTCCGTCGTCCGTCAACACCATGTTTTGGTCTTCTACTCCAAAGCCACTGGGCCAATTCAAGTGAACGTTTGTGTGAGTGATGGTCCCGAAGGGGCATTGAATTTTTGTTCAACTCAACATGCCCAGCCCCATAGGAGGGAGTGGGGGAAAATGCTCCAAAATATTTTTTAAATCTTCTTCTCAAGAACCAGTGTGTACAATGACTTGATATTTGCCTTGGAGCTTCCTTTTGAGGTGTAGAAGTTTGTTCAAACGAAGTTCGTGAAGCAATATTTGGCTTTGTAATATGAGGGGTAAGATTTTTGGCCCCGCCCAAATTTTTTATTTTTTGAACCGATGGTCCGGTATGAACCAAATTTGGTATGTGGTATTATTGGGTCGTAAGTACTTGACCCATGCAAAAAAAATTCCCGCATCCCCATGGGAACCCTGGGAGCTAAAAATAGAAATATTTTCAAACGCCCATATTTCCCAAACCACCCGGAACATAGAGCTATTATTTGGTATGGAGTATCCTTAGGACCAGTAGAATTGACAGGTAAAAAAATAGCCATCGGTTATGTTAGGGTGTTCTGTAATGGGCATCGAAAAAATGCTGAGTCAGCATATTTGCAAAAAATTTTAAAAATCTTTTCTCCAGAACCAATCATCAGAATCTTGTGATATTCGGTATACAGCATTCATAGAGGGGTCAGATACAAGTTTGTTAAAATAAAGCCCATTGGTTCATATTTGGGCTCAATACAGGAGCCCGAATTTTTGACATAGGGTAATATGGGGAATATTCTTTAAAATTCTTCTTCTTCAGAACCACCAGTCAGAATCTTTTAATGTTTGGTATACATCATTGTTATGAGGGTCAGATTCAAGATTGTTCAAACCAAGTTCCTAAGTTAATATTTGGGCTTCCTACGGAAGCCCAAATTTTAACTTTGTTCAATATGAGGGATAATTTTAAAAAATCTTCTTCAGATCCACTAGTCAGAATGCTTTCATATTTGGTATGCAACATCTGTAGGGGGTTCGGATTCAGGTTTGTTCAAATTAGATCCCTAGGTATATATTTGGGCTCGCTATGGTAGCCCAAATGTTTACTTAGTGCGATATGAGGAAATTTCTTTAAAAATCTTCTTCTTCAGATCCACCAGTCGGAATGCTTTTATATTTGGTATACAACATCTCTAGGGGGTCAGATTCAAGTTTGTTCAATTCGAGTGCCAGGGTTAATATTTGGGCTCCATAAGGGAACCTGAAATTTAACTTAGTACAATATGAGGGAATTTCTTCAAAAATCTTCTTCTTTAGATCCACTAATCAGAATGCTTCCATATTTGGTATACAACATCTCTAGTGGGGAGGGAGGGGGGTTGGGGGGGGGGGGGGTCAGATTCAAGTTTGTTCAAATCGGATCCATAGGTTAATATTTGGGCTCGCTATGGTAGCCCAAATTTTAACTAGGTGCAATATGAAGAAATTTCTTTAAAATTGCTCTTCTTCATATCCAACAGTTAGAATGCTTTCATATTTGGTACACAACATCTCTAGGGATGTCAGATTCAACTGTGTTCAAATCGAGAGCCTGGGTGAATATTTGGGCTCCCTGTGCGAGCGGGAATTGGCCATGTTGCTGAAGAATTAAAAATTTTGTATTCAGTACCCTCTAGAGGTGTGTAACTAAGATTAATCCACATAGGTTGTATCAAGGGGCTTCATAGGGGAGCTCTACATTTTACATTATGATCAACTGAAGAAAAGACATGATGCCCGGATTATTTTTGTCACTTCTGAGGGACTCAAGGATTGACAGTGTATCCTATAAAGATGGATTGCTTAATGTAGATTCATTCTTGGTCTCTGTTTATATTGTGTTCTGTTCAAGATGAGCGCTTCAGGCCCCGTGGGGCCTCTTGTTTTCATTGGTTTTCCATTACCAACAGTGTTAAGATCGGGGGTGGGGGTGGGTGGGGTGGGTGGGGGTTGGGGCATGAACACATGACACAAACACATACGCTTCAGGGCTTGATCCAAATAGACATGTCAATAACCCTTACAAAGATGTTAAATATCAATATCAAACAACCAATTGTAGCAGTGCTTTCTGAAACTGTTTAACCCTTTGAGCTCTGGTGGTATCTTTCATGTCTCCCCGTGGGAACCCCGAGAGTAAGCAGCACTTGTTTTCTATGGTAAACCAGCTCCGCTTTACTAGTAAAATAGGACCCAGTCACCAATGCTTGGGGTGAAAGTCCTCTAAAATGGGCAACATGTTGATCAACGATTGACTAAACTTGACTTCATCTCCATGTTGTGTCACGATTAGCCATGGTGCATAAATATGTGACGTTAACCACCAACAAACAAACAAACAAACAATCTTTCATGTAAGTTCAATGGCAGCAATTGGGAGAGTCCATATTCATTATTTGGTGGTAGACTCAATAATATTTTCAACGTGCAGCCTTAGGACTGCACGTTGAAATTATTGCTTGGTCTGCCCCACACATTCGCTTAGCAGCCATCCTACTTAATGAAATTATGACGAATCATATTGCTGGACTGGAAAAAACCCCAGCCAGTCGTGTTCAAAGGGTTAAGGAGATTTTTATATAATTTTACCCATCACACACAATGTTTAAATCTAAGGTCTGCATGACACCACCAAAGATGACACCCACGGCTTGATTTGAACAAACCTGAAAATCGTCGTTACCAAGACATTATATATCAAACACGGACGAATTTGAACCAGTCGTTATGGAAGAGAAGACTTTTTTAACGTTGGCTTTTTGTCTGTTATACGTTGTGTAGAAACCTGGGACCTCAAAACACTCCTAAATTGTATTCCATGGTTTGATTTGAAGAAACTAGTAAATCAGCTTTACAAAGAAGTTAATTGACAAACATTAAAGCATTTGATCAGTAATTTGGGAGGAGAGGATTTTTGAACATTCTCTCCCTTACTCACAGTATCGAAATACGAGGGCCCAATTGTTACTAAACGAAACTACAGGTACTTGGTGTGATCTAACTTCTAAATCATCCGGAAAATGATGTTATATATCAAATATGGAAGCATTTAGAGCAGTTGAATTGGAGAAGACTTTTGTATCATTGTCTCTATTACACAGAGCCTTAAAATTTGAAGGCCCCCTGGCACCCCAAAATATGAAACGAGCTGCTTGATTTGAACAAACTTGAAAATCATCGTTGCCGAGATATTGTATATCAAACATGGAATATTTAAAGCACTTCAAATATGGAGGCATTTAGAGCAGTTGGATTGGAGAAGATTTTTGTACATCGTTGTCCCTATTACCCATGGACTTAAACTTTGAAGGCCTAGCGCCACCCCTAAATATGAAACGAGGGGCTTGATTTGAACAAACTTGAAAATCATCGTTGCCGAGATGTATGTCAAACATGGAAGTATTTAAAGCACTCGTTTGAGAGATTTTTTTTAACGTTGACTCCATTACCATAGCACTGAACATTGTGGTCAGATGGCAACCCTAAATGTGCCCCTCAGAATGTCGATTTAAACAAACTTTGTAAAGCCTTCTTATCGCCTTTAACAACAGAACATTTTCAAAAATCGATGGATGCAGTGACTTGGTAGGAGGTACCGAGTTTCTTTTACTTAAATGAAATCAAATTATTTTTTTCAATGGAACTTCGGGAACAATATATGACGTTGAAACGAAAAGGCAAGATATTTGGCCCCGCCTAAATTGTACACCTTTTGAACCTTTGCGAAAATTTGAACGAAATTTTCCAAACATTATTTTCTTGATTTACACAAGAAAGGACGATAGAATTGGTCGGTAGCTCCATGGGAGTCCCCGCATGGTAAAAATATAACGAAACAAAAAACGTCCTTTTTCGAACTGCGGCAAAAATAATGGAGAAGGTATTTTTAAAATGGCGATTGTTTTTCCCCGACACCTTCTCGTGCGAGGGCATTAATTTTAACAAAACTGAATCTCTCACTCCTGTCATTACTCATATGATATTTGATGATAATCGCTTCAGCGGTTTGGGAGGGGAAGATTCAAACATCACCTTTACGAAGTACGACAAACGAGGAGTAATCAGTCCACTGCACCCCGACTTTCCGTAAATAAATCCGAAGAGGTGTTAACTCTTATGCGGTGAGTATTTTTTTAAATATTTTTCATCACGTCTAGTCATGGCTGCTGTAAAGCAGCCATGACTATATTTGATGAAAAAATCATATAAATTTATCTCAAGGAATTATTGGTGAAACCGATATCCCAATATACACGAGAGAATTTGGATAAAAATGCTCATGTTTGGCTTATTTCCTGCCAACTATTCCTTGTCCTGGGCAGGAATATCCACCAGGAGCATGCAAGGAGTTAATCATGGCGATTTCGTACGAGACAGTTGAAGGGTGTGAGAATATTTTTTGAGATATTCTTTCAGCATTTTCTCTTGGTTTCTATCTGGTATCTTCAAAAACTGAACACGTTAATACTCAGATTTTTTTCTGTATATGATTAGAATAGGATTCAATGCGACGTTTAACGTCATTGGGAAGAGGTTGGGTAGAATTAGGATGAAGGGGTGAGGCTTCTCTATTTGCCGGCTCCTATTGTTTTCTAAGCAGTGGTCAGTGATGCATATTGATTGTTCAAACAACATTCGTTCTGGAAGATTAAGATGAATAAGTACATTAAATTTACGAAGAAATTTCACTGACAAAAGTTTCATTAAATATACAGACATAAGGCCATCACTATCTAGATTATCATTGAAATTTGTTTTTAAATTGGGGCGCAGTGGGGGGGGGGGGGGTATAAAAACCACCCCGGTGTGTGTAGAAATGTATGCATCAACTCACAAAGTGATAAATCTTAATTGTTTTCGGCCGTCAAAATTTGCCTTGTTTCAATTAAAGCACGTGCATAGAATGTGAGGCCTTTAAGTTGTATTAGCAGAAACAGAAAATGTAGCATAGCGCGAATATGGGCCTCCAGCGCTCAACCAAACTAACTTCATGTCTTAATGTAGTAAGATATTAATAAATCGTAATTATTGATAGTATTACACTGTTCATTAATTTAAAATAAACTACAGTTACACTTTCCCTGAGCTGCCGGCAATTCGAGAACATAATTAATTAGCTTACGGGCAGATCAAAGAATTTTTAAATGTCGGGGAGCCGGCGAACCGAGACAAAACCGGAATGAAGTGTCCCGCCCAGCGACACTTTTTCGACATTCAAACCTTGCACTCCGAGGTGTCAACAATAATGGAGCTCCTGTTTGAAATCCAGAAGACAATACAAGGTCTGAAGGCTGCTCTTGCTACCACTTGGAGTATCCAAGTGCGCAAGGGCAAAATTAACTTAGCAGTGGATTTTTTGATAGAATAAAAGAACCGGAGTCCTTGGAGAGGTGTAGTACCTTTCGTGGGGGATCCACTCCCGCACTGGTCACCCTCCAAATGACTCGGATTTACTGGATGATACTTCTAACCACTGGAATCCGATAGATGAGAGAAAGAAGAAGCAGAAGAAGACAAGGAAGAATGGACCCTCCGCAAGACGACGTGATGGCCGCCGAATGACGGAGTTTCTGGAAAAGAAAAAGAGGGAGAAGGAAGAGAAGGAGACAAAGGTCGACACCGAGCACCATGACCGGTCCACACCACTCCGGTACGCACCTCCCAGGAGGAGGATCCGGAGGACGCATGATCACCAGGAAAAGGTCTATCTCTGACTCCTATCCATCCTCGTCAAAGGAGATAAAGGAGAGCGCTCTTTTTTTGAATTAGGAAGTTGACTTCTACGACGATCCATCCAAACCTCCAACTCTTACTCCTCCGGCTATTCCAGCCCAGATCCCTGAACAGAGAAGAGCACTGCGTTCATGGGAAAGTAGGTCCACGATGGGGAGATGCGATCACATGTGCAACAACGGCTAGGGATCCACCAAGTAACAGTTAAATCGTTGCTATTCGCTGAAATACGCACCTACGAATTCGACAAGATGTACGAAAATCGACACCAAGCAACCACAAATTTACCGGAAGCTGCAAGAACAAGACCACATAAACCAAACCAACCATTGGCACTCCTCCTACAGCAACAACAACACCAACTGCAACAGTCTCTCCGACACAGCCTCCTCATCCAAAGAATAACTGCAGAAGATACACGCGCCTCTGAAGTATCTTTGCCACTTCGCTTTTTTTTTCACACCCGGACACACAATATACTGTTATTGGTGGTCAAACGGGGTTTGCCCCACAACGTCCCTGCCTAATGACACAATGCAGATGAAGAGGTTCGGGGTTGAATGAGAATTTTTTTTTACATTAGGTGAAGAGTTAACATGCGAATGGTAAGCAATTAACCCTTTACCTAACGAATCGCCCGCATCCGCCCGCGTAATATGCAAACTGAGCAGTTGAAAAAATTAAATGTTTCAAAATATTTCAACAAAACCATATCATGTGGCCCCTCATTGGAACGAGCTCATTGAGCTCGTTCCAATGAGGGGTCGCTTGATATGGTTTTGTTGAAATTTTTTGAAAAATTAAAAAAATGACATTTAAAATAATAAATTTTGATATCGTCTGCGTTGGGTAAAGGGTTAAATTGCATATAGACGAGGAGCGGTGAGGGATAATTTCGAATGTTTGAGCTTGTTTCGAGGAATGAAAAACACATTTTGGAATTTAATAATTTTTTTTCAGTTTCAAAACTCGTGAAAATGATATTTTAACTTTCATAAAAGCAAAATGAAAAGGAGGACCGGTTGACAGGGCATAATAGTAAAACTCATTGTCAATCGCGTTCCAATATTAAACAGAACAGCATAGATTCAATGATGGGGTGCTGATCTGTGACAAGTCGCCTATTATACGGACCATTATGCTTTTTCAGTTGATCCCAATTCGCATTAAACATTGATAGCTAATATATAGGCGCGATGTATGAAAGCTCATTAAAAATGCATTCATTATACCTATATAATGTAGCAACAAACTGTAACGTTTAGATTTAAATAAAATAGAGTACTTAAAACGCCATTAATCACCAGGTATACTTCACATAATAAATTAACACAAACCAGTCATGTGGTGTATCAAAATATTAAAAGTAGTTTGACTATATTTGTGGAAGCAATGACTCTTTGCCTATTTCGACAAGGAGGCGGCATTTCGTCCCTTGAGTTTCAATGTGTTCAATGTGCCTACTGGCACATAGAACACATTGGAACTCAGGGGACGATTTGTCAAAATACTCCAAAAATCACTTTTTTTCTCAAAACATAGATTACGACTCCTCATTCGCAGGTCTGTCGTTTTGAAGATCACAGGAGAGCGACTATCACCCTACTGGGAAAGGTTTAGAAGGGAGACTACCCCAACAGAATAACAAATAACAACAATTTCATTTTGATAGGAGACGATGTACTATTTATTTAGTCATTGCACTTAAAAGGCACTTTCCACAGCCAGGATCACCTCATTTGTGACAGTCTTACAGGTGGAGGAGGCCAGAGTATCCGGAAAGAACAACTAAGTAACGGCTAGCAACTGTCAGACTCCTCGGTGTACTAATCATCACAAGCAGCGTCAGCACTGGTTGAAGGAAAGTGCACCATCGACGTTGTCAATGTCGATTCGAGTTGGATAAGTGGACATGTAGATAAATGGGTGGGTGTGTATGTGGGGGGGGGGGGGGGTTGTAGCACGGACAAGCTATTAATCAAACATTGCCTCGGGCGATCGACATTTTACCCATGTCGCAACAGGTATGTCGACTGCAAAAGGTGGCCGCTCTAGACCTCGCGTAGATGTCAGCCTTATACATTTTCAACTTGGGATGCCGGGGAGAATGCTTTCCGTCTAAGTCTCCATGATGTATGAAGATATAAAAGAAGTTTTGCAAGAAGTAACCTTCTCACTATGATGACCTAGTTCGCCTCATCTTACACCACCCCGACCCTACTTCCAGGACGTAACCAAAGACTAAACATGGAACAAACCTGACTTGGTGATCCCTCGTGGAAACCTATGAAGTGAGGTTACACGGAACTGCATAATTGTTGTTACGTGTAATTTCATATTAATCAAATGTTAACCCATTTAACACGTTAACCCTTTACCCAACGTAAGGGCAAAAACCGACCAGCGCTATTCGCAAAATTCACCATTCAATTTTCATTACTTTTTATGTGTACCCATACTATGTATGGTATACATAATGCCGGCATCCGGGATGGCCATCCGTCGTTCGTCCATCCTTTGTCCGTCCGTCTGTCCGTCTGTCCGGGCCAACATTGGGGGTTTAGGGAATATTATTATTAGGGGCTACCTCCAAATTAAGGTAGTGTTAGGGTTAGGATTGGGGTGGGTTTAGGGTTAGGAGTAGCCCCAGAGTAGGGCTTAAGATTGGGGGAGGGTTAGGTCCCGGGAGGTTAGGGTTGGGGTGAGGGGTGGTGTTTTAGTTTTAGTAGCCCTAAACCAAAAAATAGCTCCTAATCCTATTGGTTTGGCTAGGGTGGGGTTGGGTCAGGGGTGGGGGTGGGGTGAGGTGGGGGTTAGGGGTAGCCCCAGAGTAGGGCTTAAGTTTGGGGTTAGGTCCCGGGGGTGGGTGGGGGTTAGGGTCAGGGGTGGGCTTTTAGGGTCAGGGTGGGGTAGGGTTAGGGTTAGGGTGTGGTTTTTGGGTGGAGGGGTGGGGTTAGGGTTAAATAAGTTCTAGTGTGGAGGGGGTGGGGTTCTGGGTAAAATAAGGTTTTGGACTTACAAAATGTTTTTTTGGTAGCCCATAAACCCGAAATGTTGTAGCGTCCGTCTGTCCGTCTGTCCGTCCGGCGTCCGTATCCATTTCTTTGGCATTCGATAACTTGAAAACTATTGCTTGGATTGTCAAATTACTTTATATTTGTTTTCAGGTTACTGATGTGCCGAGCTGTATAGTTTTTTTGTGTAAATCTGATGATTTGACCCTGAGATATTAACCCTTTATCCTTCAAATTGAAAATTCCTCCAGTCCCTTTGGCATTCCATAACATGAAAAATATTGCTTGGATTGTCAAGTTACTTTATATTTGTGTTAAGGTTACCGATGTGCCGAGCTGTATAGTTTTTGGTGTAAATCTGTTATTTTGATCCTGAGATATTAACCCTTTATCCTTCAAATTGAAAATTCCTCCAATCCCTTTGGCATTCGATAACTTGAAAATATTGCTTGGATTGTCAAGTTACTTTATATTTGTGTTCAGGTTACTGATGTGCTGAGCTGTATAGTTTTTTGTGTAAATCTGATAATTTGATCCTGAGATATTAACCCTTTATCCTTCAAATTGAAAATTCCTTCTGTCCCTTTGGCATTCCATAACTTGAAACATATTGCTTGGATTGTCAAGTTACTTTATATTTGTGTTAAGGTTACCGTTGTGCCGAGCTGTATAGTTTTTGGTGTAAATCTGTTATTTTGATCCTGAGATATTAACCCTTTATCCTTCAAATTGAAAATTCCTCCAATCCCTTTGGCATTCGATAACTTGAAAATATTGCTTGGATTGTCAAGTTACTTTATATTTGTGTTCAGGTTACTGATGTGCTGAGCTGTATAGTTTTTTGTGTAAATCTGATAATTTGATCCTGAGATATTAACCCTTTATCCTTCAAATTGAAAATTCCTTCAGTCCCTTTGGCATTCCATAACTTGAAAAATATTGCTTGGATTGTCAAGTTACTTTATATTTGTGTTCAGGTTACTGATGTGCCGAGCTGTATAGTTTTTGGTGTAAATCTGTTATTTTGATCCTGAGATATTAACCCTTTATCCTTCAAATTGAAAATTCCTCCAATCCCTTTGGCATTCGATAACTTGAAAAATATTGCTTGGATTGTAAAGTTACTTTATATTTGTGTTCAGGTTACTGATGTACCGAGCTGTATAGTTTTTAGTGTAAATCTGTTATTTTGATCCTGAGATATTAACCCTTTATCCTTCAAATTGAAAATTCCTCCAATCCTTTTGGCATTCCATAACTTGAAAAATGTTACTTGGATTGTCAAGTTACTTTATATTTGTGTTCAGGTTACTGATGTGCCTAGCGGTATAGTTTTTGGTGTAAATCTGATCATTTGATCCTGAGATATTAACCCTTTATCCTTCAAATTGAAAAATCCTCCAATCCCTTTGGCATGAGATAACTCAAAAAATATCAATCCGATTGTCATGTTACTTTATATATTTATTCAGGTTACTGATGTGCTGTGCTGTATAGTTTTTTATGTAAATCTGATAATTTGATCCGGAATGTTAACCCTTTATCCATCAAATTAGACACTCCTCCAATCCATTTCTGTATGTACCCATGCCATGTATGGTGCACATAATGTCGGCATCCATGGTGGCCCTCCGCCATACAACTTTCTACTAGTTGTGCGTATGGGTACACATCTGACGATTTCATCGGCCTATTTTTCATTTTTTGTCAGAAAAACAGAGCTTATGGCCCCTCATTGGAACGAGCTCAACGACAGCGCGCGTGAAATACATGAAAAACTCCAACAAGGGTCGTTGATTCATGCTCCCATACCCTACCCTACCCTCACTGTGTTCTGTATTTGTACAATGAATCAACCTGGCATTAGTGAGTGAGGATGGTGTTTTTAATAAAAAATATCAACTTCGATGGTCTGTTTACATTCTTGTTTCATACCGTTTTGTGTTGAAGCATTCACGTCATAAAGTCACCTAAATGTGTAACGAACAATCAGATGCATTCTTACATAACGTTCTTGTCCGTAGGCCTGATACCTTGCGCGTTGTACCGAACACATTTTTAAATGTCTGTATTGTATCGAGTAAGTTGAATATACAAAGTCATCGTGGTATAAAAACATACGTCTCCTTTAATTGTGTAATTGGTGAACGTGGAACTGAAGATTTGGTCTGCACGTTCCCAAATTCTCAGACTTCATAGCACAAGTTGTAAACAACACGTTTTTCATTCCTTACTGTTGGTGCTTACCATATCCAAAACAAAAGAGAACGAAGTCCGGGACAAGCGTAACTTTAGGTCACAAGGTGTAGTTGTTGCGCGAGGGTTTTGTTCCACTACAACACAATCATAATTCTCAAGGTGGAAATGGCGTGAGTAGCTTTAGTAGCACTTTATGTTCCAGATAAATGAGAACTCCCCAACACATCAGCACCATTTAGAATAACAGTCGTGAAAATCTGCACACCCTCTCACCATGTGCATATTTGTGGGAAATAAATGTTTTCACATCAAAACCCGCGACAATTAAATTTTCTCTCTTCAATTGTCCACAAAAACCATTATGTTCCAATAAGAGTAAAATCCTCGTCCACTGACTGGATGAGAGCTGGCGTAGTTTCTTTTATGTTTACGACTCCTTTAGCAAATGTTGCCGTCTGACGTCACAATGCGACATATTTGAAATGACGTCACCCGTTTCGTAATTGTTTCATCAACGGAGTGACTAGCATGCCGCTTCATTTTTCTGGATTTTTCACACGTGTAGCAGACAGTGTTCCGAATGAAGTGTTGTTTAAATTACAAACAAATATACGATCTGAACTAAGATGGCATTAGTTTATCTGATATATTGCTTATTCATTCACTGCCGTCGTGGGGTACGCGAGAGGTTTATTTACTAAACTTGTGATCGTTAAAAGTTGCCTTGAACAAGGCAACTTTTAACGATCACAAGTTCAGTAAATAAGCTTCTCGTGTTTCACGATGTAGGTTTTGGGCTGTGGTGGGGTCGTATTGAAACATATACGTTATTGTGATAAATTGACGGTAACGTGGTCTCAGGTTTGCGGCTAGGAGCGTATGTTCAACCTCGAAGCTTCGCGTCTCGTTTGAACATAAGCCCCGAGCCGCAAACCCCAAACAATGTTACCGTCAATTCATCACAATAACTTATAATATTACATTGAATGGTAGACGCAACATTTGCTTGCAGACGTTTTATCCTGCGTCATAAATGATTGTAATTATAATCCTAACAGTCCCGCTGTACATAGAGTACCGTGGCTGCAAAATAAGTCTCTTTCGCGATTTGATAGCGACCCAGTGGCATCAAACTTCAATATGGTGGATGAGATTTCTAAAATAAAATATCACGAAATGAAAACCGGAGCAAGAAGTTCAAACGAAAACAGTATCCGAGATTCAGTGCCCTAGCATTTCTGTTTCCTTTGGTGAGATTCTACAAATTTGTGTGCAAAAAGTGGACAGAGAATTTCGTTCAGATCGTGATCCGGTCGAATTCGTCGTCTTCTTTCACATCACTATGACTACTTAGCTGCTGGGGTAAGGAGCCGGCGCGATGATTTGTTAACTAGTGCGTCGGTCATCGGTCATCGGTCATCTACTCTCAAGTGCCTAATAATAGTACAGGGCAAAATAATAGTACAGGCCTACTACAGGGTGGGAAATTTCCTGAAAATTAATAATGGTATAGGGTCGAATAATAGTATAGGGTGGAAAATTCCATGATGTGGGTCAGCCGCTATACTCAAAGCCATTTTTATAACGCAGAAGTCTGACGCTCTTGAAGTGGTGAAGGTCTATATTACTTTCGGTTATCATAATTTTCACATGAATTTGACTTGTTGCAATTTATGGGAGAGTGCCTGTAGGCACTCTCCCATAAATTGCACCAACGCAAAACTTTATAGACTAATTAATTTTGTTTCTGTGATGGTATGAAGCACATCCACTGGGTACTAGGTCTTAAAGTTATGTTAGCAGTACTTCCGAATAAAGCCAAAGTATATGCTTCCAGCTCTCTACGAATTAACATTTCCATTGCATTCTGTGTTTGCTTGTACGTAACATGTGCCTTACTAGGTTGTTTTGCCGAACTTCTTGAGATAAGCGGCCGCTCTGCACATTCGATTGCTAAAAATTAATAATCATACAGGGTCAAATAGAATCATACATGCGGGAATTTTGTTAGAAAAAGAATAATCATACATGTATGATTATTAGGCACACAAGAGTAATCAGGAGATCGTAAGTACGAATGTCGCAACTTGTGTCTTTCGGCAAAACCCTTCATAAACAATAGCTTCTGTGGGGATACGGTACACATGATACTGGCATATTAGAGCTTCATCTTCTTCTCTCGTAATATTTTCCAATCACAAACCTTATACCACCAATACAGGTAGCACTTCCCCCAGCCCAATGTATTTTCAGCACACCTACGTCTAAGACCACGCGAATCTTCGAAATTCTCTTCTGCAATCAGGTTTCAGGTATACAGGAGATATGATGATAGAAGAGGAGTTCAAGAAGAGTTTGTAACACTTGATTATTGCAAGTGCATTTGGTAAAAAGCAAGTGCATTTGTCAAGTAAAACACATAACATCTTTAGGCAAATTGCTTCCAACCTTTTAAGATAGAAAAGAGATAAAACATTTCACAATGCGATGTGAGACGTTGAAACACAAATATGTTCATGTGTTATATGTTGCCTCCTATAATTTTTTAAATAATATTAATGTATTTGGACGTGCAAACTATGTAATATACCACAGACATTCAGTTGAAATATATATATACATAGCTAACTGCTGGAGTGATCTCCCGTTCTTGAATTTAAAGTGAACTTGTAGGAATTGGTATTCTATCATTTATTAAGCACTGAAGTTGCTATTTCAGAATTTAGAAACCGTAGTTCCAGAATATTCCGTTTTTGTCTGGATTGACTTGACCAAACAAACCGAGCGGTGTCGAATACAATACTTGAGTGGAGACTGACAGTATTCAGAGCTGTAAAAAATTAGCAATATCTACAATATGAAAAGCGGTGATTTTCGATTCGAGATACGATTTTATTCGAAACCCTTCGATTCGATTCGATTCGACCCGAAATGTAAGATTCACGGAGTCCTACCTACGACAGCAGAGAACCTTTATTGGCATGTCTATTACACGTCACTGGCTGGCATGGAAATAAGCAATTTGTCATTTGCAGAATGAGATATCCAGAGGGTGTATGTGTTGATGCTATCCCACACAGTGGGCTAGAATCCCACAATTTATTCTCTGGTACCTTCTTCTGTTTAGGCCCGAGACCTCGGTCCTGACTGAGGTTCAAAGAAGGTAAATTTACTAATGCTACCCTGCTGTGCAGGGTACCATTATCAAATTCACTCTCTGGGGACCTCATTCAGGAGATGACAGTCTGCTTATTTCCCGGATAGTTCACTGCTATGCAGAACTGTCGCTTAACAGTTTGTACACGATTTTTAAATCTGCAGGTCGGACCCCTATTCTTACGGCATCCCTTGTGCTATTTTCTCGCTGCAACATTGCGTAATGCTATCTTTGTTCAATCTTGTTCCACAATAATATTGTTATTAAAGTCGAGTCTGACTTTTCATTTAATGGTAAGTTACTTCACCGTAAACGGAATAAATTTTGTCGATGTTACACAAAAAAGTCAACGAGCATCAAAACGCACACCCCGCAGTTTTCAATCTCGTTTGTGTTTATTTTTAAAACGTCATTTTCAAAGTCAATTATAAACTTTTTAATTTTGTAAAGCTGGTACATTATTCGTGTTAAGCGGCCGTAAAATTGATCCGGAGTGGAAACGATGCGCCACCAAGGTTTCTTTCAATGGATTTCAGATGTATAAACATTTAAACCTTTTTATAACGTTATTACTAATCTATTGTTCCCACTGTGTTAGAAATTAAGCCTTTATTTTGATTGCACACTCATGATTGCTCATTGTAACACAGTCTGTAAGCATTCAGAAGCAACACTCTGGAATTAATCGAGATCAATTTCAAGTACACGAGGATGAAAAATGATTGTTCGATTGACTCATCCACATCTGAGTTTCCAAAACCTGTTTACCATATGGTACAGAACGTGGAGAGTGTATTATCACCAAATCGCTCGCAGAGTGGAGATTCCACCCAGGCAATAATCGCAAATTTGTTGCAAAGCGTAACCAGCACAAGCAAAGTTTCAGCCAATGGACCTCCGGATTTAACCCGGAGGCCCATTGGCTGAAACATTGCTTGTGTTTTTTTGTCGATATGTACAAAATTTGAAAGTTAAAGCTTGGGTGATAACTCCACTTCGCGGGTGATTTAGTTACAATACACTCTCCACGTACTGTATCTTGGTATTTTGGCAGTCACGAGGGAAATGTTGCGAATTTTAGGAGTGGATGATCCAGGAAAGGCACTCAAATACAGATATATATAAGTAGCGGCCAACGGTGCCTTAGTGGCAGTGTGGGAATACAATACACAAGCTACATTTGTGACTAATGCTCTTCCAAATTGCGAAAAAAACACATATTTGCCTTCGTACTTAACGGATTTCCCCCCAACGGGCCAAAACATTGTTAAATTTGTTAAAAGTATGAGCCAAAACGTGTGCACTTTTTGCACCTTCAGAGGCCATAAAAGAGACCAATCACAAGAGAAAATCTCTGATCACAATTTAAGAGCACAGTGTTGCACCCATTTCTGCCAATTCTCAATAAAATTGCAATGACGAATCACAAATGAAGAATACAAGATTCAGGTGACGCGCCCTACCCCCACTCCCATAGTCACCACACAGTTGTCTGGTGAAGAGATTATTGTGTAAATATATTGTCAGAATCGTCTGCCAGTACAGTCGGTACCTTAAGCGGTAGGAGGAGTGGCCTAACAAAATGTTTCCACTGACTAAGTACCGGATATTGTTTCCTTAATGGGTAATCCCTTTGTCCTTAGGTGGTAGGGGGTGTGTTCGCAACAAAACAATAATCCGCACGTGTCTCTCTCTTGCCCTCTCTCTCTCCCTCTCTCGCTCTGTCTCTCTCTCTCTCTCTCTCTCTCTTTCTCCCTCTCCCCCAAAAGCAGCCCAAACGCTGCACGTGGAAAATATTGAATAGTCTATACCGAGGTAATGAATTATGGACTCTTGCAATTGCGGCCAAAGAACTGACTTGGAAGACACCATCAAGGTTCAACAGGTTAAACTATTCAGGCCATAAAAGAACTCTATTAACCCATTACGTAAAGTAACGACGATAACCGAGTCAGTGCTATTCACAAACTTTGTCATTCAGATTAGGAACCTACGAATCTCAACTTTCGGGTTCAATTGAATCATAAATCGTATCAGGCAGCTATTTAGAAATCGAAGAAAAATCTCATTGCCATTCCACGTGTCGATATTGCACCTTCTTCTAAGCTTAAAATATTGTCAGTCTCCAATCAAGTTCTACATGCAACTGTCAAGCTGATAGCTTAAATTTGCGCTTGTCTTCTTTAAAAGTGTATGCATTTTTAATGTTTTTTCTCACTCGGGCTAAAAGCGAAAAGTTGGGTAGATGCAGGACCCTGAAAAAACGATTTGTCACTTAAACAGACCAGTAAAGTAATTCACGGGCTGCCAATTAAGCATGGAATTTTATGACCATTATTGCGCGTCTGGCGAACCCAATATGAGCTGTCTGATAAAAAAATTAAAGGAAGTGGTCTCGTGCAGTCATTTGCCTTGTAATTATGGCCAGTTAATAGGTAACTGCATCTGGTCTGTCACAAATGTCAGGATATACCGAGATGCGAGACTTTTAAAGGAACTTAAAAGCGAATGTTAAATTAAGATACATCTAAACGGCCAAGTTAAAGAGAAGCAATTAATATGACAATTAATATTCTGGCTATCGAGATAAAAATCGGGGATTTCTCGAAAATTTTATTCCAATCAGAAGGCGTATAAGACTGTGGGTCGTAGGCGAGGAGCTGGGGATGTTCTATGCTATATGTTAGAGACCGTGTGACGGCAGTGGTAGAGTGATATTCCGTCGCATGTTAGAGGAAAGGCATCCGATACAGTAACAATACGTTAGTGGCCGTGCGACGACAGTGAACGAATGAAGTGAAAAGGCGACCAAAGTGCAAACACCAGCGACAAGGAAGGGAAACAGCGACAACAGAGAATGCGGGCCCGCGAGTGACTCAAAACTGGGTGGGTGGGGTGTGATTGACGGTTTGTTTTTCTGATTCATTTTATTTCATGTAAATCACAAATTATCATATTTATTTATATATATATATATTAAAATTGTTGTTTTCAGTGAACCCCTGTTGATTTATATTTTTTGAGGAAAAGTCATTGACCCCTTCGGGATAAGAACCACCCCATCAAAAACGAAACGGGCGGGTTCATCACGGTGAGACATACGTTCACGCGCGGATTCAGGCGACACTCCTTGAGTTTTGGCAGAATACGCGGCGTGAATCTATTCCCCCAGCAGCGACAAAGCCCGGTTTCCGACTGCAACAGAGACTTGTCTGCTTGGGCAAATCAATCAAAAGGCGGCATTTTCCTGAACGGAATCAAAATTGTTTCAGAAGCGGAACCTTCTTGAACTCTTATGTACTGGAGACCTGACGATAGATGAAGAGTTCAGGAGGAGCCGGTTTTCAGGATTCTAAGAACATCTCGACGATTCAAAACTTTCCAAACCAGTGCTTCTAGAATCAAATCAAAGGGACGATTTCGAATCGAATCGAACTTCAAAGCTTCGTCGGGCCCTAATTAGATTTGGTGGGCTGTTTTGGTCATAAGCTATGTTTTTAGGGGGAGCAATTATATTTGTTGGTTCCTAAAGAATTTTCTTTGCGAATTACTCGCCTTTAGTAAAGGTTTGGGCAAAATTAAATGGAAAAACATCGGCAATGTTCTATTGCTTTTATGAGGGACTCTTAAAGAACGGAGGCAAACGGCTTCACCGATAGATGACATACAGACATGATATATACTAGAGACCTAAGTGACAATTTAGGCGCCGGGTATGTTAATTGTCTGACGTGAGAGGGAGCTAAATGATTAGGAAATGGAATAGTCTATTTATAGTAAAGATCCCTTCGAGACAAATTCACACAAGCGGATTGAGATTTTGTAAATAAATATAGATTATTGCCACCATGTGGGTTTCGATACCTCGTCTGTGGGTCATATATTGACGATTCCGTGAGGACGAGTCGATATATGGCCCAGCGGAAAGGTCGAGACTTCAATACACATGTTGCAATTATCAGTTCATCTTACAATATTCCTCGCTTTCTCGACTTATTCGTAAAATGAAGAGATTGGGTGCAGTTTTTAACAGGATCTGTTTTGATAATTGTTCAGCGTACATGAATTATTTTTTTATGAATGAACATATGGTATTTCGCGTTCTTGCGCTGTGTATGACGCAGTCATGATTTTCTGTTCTACAAGTTCTATAATCGCTGAAGTTTGTAGTCGTGTTTTACCAGTGTTTTCTTTTCTTTTATTTTTCATGCTTAACCCTTTACCTAACATGAAAAGCGGACGACACTTGCAAATAAAATTCTTGCATAATTATTTTCTGGTCGAACTCGTAGTAAAGATGGGTTATAACCTATGTTTTTGAGACAAAAAATGAACAAAATAATGAAAATTAATTGGCGATTTTTAAGAATAGCGCTAGCCGGTTTTGGGCGTTACGTTGGGTAAAGGGTTAACGCATGGTAGGCGTATATAAAAATATCGTCATGGCAAAAATTACCTTGTCTAATTTATTTCGTTGAACAGGTGATTTATTTATGAAATAATTACCCTAATATTAACAGTGGCATCGACGTGTGTAATAACACGATGCAGATAAAAACATTCTAGTGATCGCACGTGCGGTTGCTACCCTCACTTCCTGCCCTTGTAATTTGTTTAGACGTTTGTTCTTGTATTTGAGAAAACGCGTTCTTGTTGTAAGATAAAATACGGCAAAATCAAGACCGCTTCAAAAAAACAAAAAAAAAAACAACAAAAACTCAAATGGAAGCAACATCTGATAAGTAAGATTCTAGGGTGTTACAGGGAGGCACGCGGACAGATAATTTCGACCGGATCGTGACACAGTCGCGATCCGATCATTCATTTATTATTTTTTTTTATTTCGCAAAACCATTTCTTGGTACGTGAGGCACAACAATAGTTACAATACACATTTATTTATTTATTTATTTATTTATTTATTTATTTATTTATTTATTTATTTATTGGTGTTTTTAAGATCATATACTTATGCACAATGGCTAATAGTTACAATACATATTTATTTATTTATTTATTTATTTATTTATTTATTTATTTATTGGTGTTTTTAAGGACATATACTTATGCACAATGGCCAATCAGTTTTACGTGACAGTTTTACGGGTGGACGAAGCCTGAGTACCCGGAGAGAACCGCCGAGCAACGACGAGCAGCTGCCAGCTCCTCAACATCGTAACTCCGCACTGCAGCACAGGCAGGGTTAGATTGGTTGAAGACATGCGTTCCATCGACGTGCAGTACGCCTTAGTACACGGCGTCATCGTGCCCCCATGTGGACAATCGGGGTTAAGTGCCTTGCCCAAGGACACAACGCGGGAGTCCGAATCGATCGCTCAGACGGTCACCCACCCAATGATTAATCGGGCTCGACGTGTTACAATACATGGAATAGACGGTAAGGACAAAATAATCTGATCAACACGAAAACTTACGGGATAAAAAGTATCATCAGGCATTTCCCTGCCGTAGTTATTGTTGGTGGCTGTCTTAGAATTTGAGGGGAGTTAGGGTTGTTATATTTTCCCGGGGAACTTCCAAGATTATTATGGTTTTCACATATCCATTAATCCTGTACTGACACAATACTAGATAAAGGGTACAATCATAGAATTCATAGCAGTTTTACAAATATCTTTTAACCCTTTGATCAGGGAGCACGGTGGCTCAGTGGCTCAGTGGTAGACTGTTGGACTTCTGAGCTAGAAGTCTCGAGTTCGATCCCCGTCCGGGACGACCCGCGTTGTGTCCTTGGGCAAGGCACTTTATCCCGGTTGCCTACGCAGGGGGCACGATCGTGCCGTGTACTAGGGCGTACTGCACGTCGATGGTGCACATGTCTTCAACCGCTGTAACCCTGCTTGAGCGGAGCTTGCACAGAGTTAGAATGTTGAGGAGCTGACAGTTGCTCGTCGATGCTCGGTGGTTCTCTCCGGGCACTCCGGCTTCCTCCACCATTAAAGCTGTCACGGTCATAATTAGCCATTGTGCATAAGTATGTGACCTAAAACAGCAAATAAATAAATAAATAAATACATAAATAAATAACTAAATAAATAAATATAAATATAACCCTTTGATCCCGAGAGTCCGCTTTTCCTGGCAGGATCGTGATACGACCAACACTCATAAAGTAGATAGTTCCTCGGTGAATGTGTGGCAGACTGATCAAGATTTTCAACGTGCAGCCAATAGGCTGCACGTTGAAAATGTTGATTGCTCTTCCCCAAGTAACGAATATAGAGTATACCAGTAACTGTTGATGGCTTATTTATTTATTTATTTATATTTATTTATTTATATTTATATATTTATTTATTCACTTATTGGGGTTTAACGACACTTGCGACAGCCATGGTCACCTCGTGTGAGAAAGTGTTACGGGTGGAGGAAGCCGAAGTACCCAGAGAGAACCACCGAGCAACGACGAGCAACTGCCAGGCTCTCCAACATACTAACTCCACACAAGCAGGGTTAGCATTTGTTGAAGACAAGTGTACAATCGACGTGCAGTACGCCTTAGTACACAACGCCACCGTGCCCCCACGTGGGCAATGGGGGTGAAGTGTCTTGCCCAATGACACAACGCAGTTGCCGCGGGTGGGATTCGAACCGAGGACCTCTCGGCTTGCAGCCTGCACATCTACTTACTGAGCCACCGCTCCCCCATGGACCACTGTTGACTTGGAAATGGACAAGTCTATTTTCTGTTTGAAAGTGATCAAGTCTAGTTTCTATTTTAAAGGAGGTTCAGTGATAATTTAATCCCACAGCCCTATAGGGCTGAGGGATTAAATTATGACTGATCCCCCTTCCCAATTTTTACTAACTTAGATGCCGACTCGTTGACTGCCAACATTTTATTCAGCGAAAACTTTGTGCAGGACGGGTTGAAGGAGTTTTCGTCCATATGTACCACCGCTGTGGACAAAATATTTTATTTGTTAATACAACGCTTGAAATTGAAGAATGCAAAATAATTTGAAAATTTGTTAATATAACGCTTGAAATTGAAGAATGCAAAATAATTTGAAAACTTTGTGCAGGACGGGTTGAAGGAGTTATAGACCATTTGTACCACCGCGGTAGACAAAATATTTTATTTCTTAATACAACGCTTGAAATTGAAGAATGCAAAATAATTTGAATCACATTTGTACTATCACAACTTTATAACAAAGACTTCAAGTCGGCATTTAGATAAAATATCAGATGTGCACGATTCATTTAAATTTAAACTGAAATCCATTCAAGAAATCACCATGGGTATTTGGAATATAAACAAAACTCTAAGCGCTGGCCCACCAAGCGCAAAATTGACTGGGAGATAATTTATTGTATGTTCAGGGAAACAGATCACATGTCTCTTGAAATAGAGTTAAAAGTTGACGATCGTTGTTGTGACAGTTGATTAAAAATTAGCAGGTTTAATCTGTTTCCATCGATAGTTTTGTTATGATTATTAACTCGCGATGAGCCCGGCTGTAAAATTTGTATTTATCAGGGCGGTGTCTATTACCCGAGTCGAATAGAGTCATTTTCCGTGAAATTACTCCTTATTAAGGTAATTGAGAGTAGGCACAGGTGTGAAGCGGGTTTTGGATTTGAATATGAAATGGATAATTGTTCAGCGATGTTTGACTGATCAAATTACTTAATTCTTATGACAATTCGCTGATTGTCGCTGCCATACTTGTCTGACTTTCAGTCACCTTGTATCATGTATAAATGCAGGGGGCAGATGAATAAAGAGACGAGAGCCAAAACAGAACTGGGACATATGCCGGGTGTCACGGTGACAAGAAGAAAGCTGATTATCTTATTGATGCTTGAGAATATTTACGTAACTTGAGAAATGTTTTTCAGCGCATTGTGTGAAATGATGAATCTTGGATTAACTGCATGCGATCTGGTTGCTTGTACCTTGCAGATGGGTACTCTTAATGTTAACCCTTTACCTAACATGAAAAGCAGACGACACTTGCAAAAAAATTCTTGAATAACTATTTTTTTTCATTTTTTGTCTCAAAAACATAGGTTATGACCCCTCGTTGGAACGAGCTCGACGAGCTCGTTCCAACGAGGGGTCATAACCTATGTTTTTGAGACAAAAAATGAAAATATTTTGAAAATTAATTGGCGATTTTTGAGAATAGCGCTGGCCGGTTTTGGCCGTTACGTTGGGTAAAGGGTTAAGGGGAAGCAAGTCCAGAGGGAGGGGTAGTCAACTTGTTCCCCACTCCTTAGTTCTGCCACACTCTGCAATCAGTTGGGTTAAAAATCAACCCAAACAAACTAGGTTGAGTGAATATGAACCCAATTGGGTTCATATTCACGAAACCCAGTTGGTTTGAGTTGATACTTAATCCAACTGATTTTAGTGTGTGGGACTATTTGGATTTCCGCCCGTGGCCTAGATGATAAATGCGCGGGGCTTTCAAACTCGTCAGAGAAATATTTCGATCCATTCGAACACTCTCTGTCAGCATTAACTGCGAAGTTGATGCGCGGGGCGGGTGGTAACAAGAAGATCCATTTTTGTATCTGTAACCTACAACCGGATTATAGTCCGTTATCCTCGGTCATTCTTGTTTTGACTTTGCGCCGAAATATTCCGGATTTACAAGCTTGGAACTATTCCGCGGTGAGTGTACAAACAAATTGGTCGAGTAGGTCTCGACTACATTATTTCTAAACACACAACGAAATAATTTCTACGAGTATTTACGAGCTCCGCACGAGACGCCAGAAAAGCTAATGGCGTCTACTTCGACCGAATAGGTCCGCAAGGCCGATTGTATCCGCAAGCCGATTACGTCAGCAAAATGCAGACCTGCGTACACAGGCGGCTTCCATTTTGCCGACATAATCGACACGCAAAAATAATCGGCTTTAATATGGACGTAATCGGTGGAAACAGACTGGGCTTAGAGTAGTAGAGCTGACATGCCATCGAGTAAACCCCATATTCATCTGAATGTCCGTGCAGTTTCGTGCGGTGGATTGATAAGTACCCTGTTGAAAGTTACTAATGATGGTGAGGTGGAAGATGGGTGGAAGGTCGTTGTGGACTCAAGTAGGAAGCTGGGAGGTAGGAAACGTGGGGGAGGACGCTTGATGTGGGGGTGTAATTGAGAGGTGGGGGGGGGGGGGGTCCAGTAGGAAAATTCGGAATGTGGAATCAGGGCAGGGCTGTGTAGAGTCAGGAGGCCAGAGCCAGCGTAAGGCTGCCAAGCTTGCTGAGCGGTGTTTAGAGAATAGGTTCAGTTTTTTAGATTCTAATACCCCTGGGGATGCCAGTGAGGGGGACATTGAGAGGGGAGAGGTGGTTGCTGATGTTGATATGATAGATGGGACGAGGAGGATGGTGAAGAGAAACAGGGGATCGGATGCACGCCAAACGAGGCGAGTTGCAGATGATATAGGGTCTGGGGGAGAAGAAAGTTAGTTGTAGCGGGGAGTAGTATTTTGCGTGGGGTTGACAAGGTAGTCTGTGGTCCTTATAGTTCTAATCGAACAGTCTTGTGTTTTCCTGGGGCGAAGATGGAGGACCTGAGGGACCGGGTAGATGGTATATAGTCGCAGGGTCGGGATCGGATCCGGTATTGGCGGTACATGTGGGGACCAAAAATATTAGGGAGAGAAGGTCAGTAAGTTTGGTGGAGTCGTACAGAGGTTTAGTCAGCAAACTGCTCAGTATGAATGCAAGAGTAGTGGTATCCGTGGTCCTTCCTGTCCTAGGGGGTGGGGACGAACGGAACTCAAGGATTGTTTCGCTGAATGAGGAGTTGGAGGACTGCTGTGCTGACTTGGGAATACCCTTTATCGACCATTGGGACACGTTTTGGGCAACATGAACATGTACGGGTGTGACGGGCTGCATCTTAGCAGTATGGGGACACAGATAATGGGAAAAAAATTCTACAGGCAGCAGAGTCTTTTTGGAGAGGAGCGAGATGGAAGGCCAGAGGCAAGAAAAGCAAGAGTGGACACAAGTGGTGTGAACAAGAGCAAGGGGGAGAGAACGAGTTTACCAAGGCTAGCGTCAGAAAACAATGAGATCAGTAGGCGGAAGATAATGAATCTCGGTACTCTGAAAGCGGGTTATAGCAGCATCCAGGGTCTCCACATTAAAGTAAGCGAAATTGCTACATTGCTCGAACTTTGATGTCATGGGATTACGGGAGACGTGGTTAAGACGCGAGGAATGGGTAAACCAAGTAAGGGGGTGCGTGTGGATAGGTGTAGGGCGAACGGTAGGTCAGAAAAAAAGGGAAGGGGTAGACATGTACATTAAAAAGGATTTAAACCCGTCGCCGATCACAGACCTGGAAGATTTCAGCACCTTGGCCGAGGTATCGAAAGACATTGGTTGGGTAAAGGTCAATCTAAAAAACAAAAGTATTGCATTTGAAATTGTGTTCTGTACGGTGGAGAGAAGGAAACCCGAGAGGAATGACTTGATATACTCAACACTAAGGTCCAATATCACAGAACTAGAAAACAGGGGCTCGGTATAATTTTGATGTGTGACTTTAATGGACACAAAGGTGATAAAGAACAAGGCATAGAGAGCGGGGAAAAGAAAGTCAGCAGGAATGGAAGGAAGCTGTTGGACTTCACAAATGAACTCTGTCTGAAGATTCTGAACAGGGACGCGAGGTGTAAGGGGAAATGGACCTGGGAGAGGAACGGAAGAAGATCAATAATCGACTATATTTTCACAGATATTAATTTATGGAGAGTATAGAAGTGGGCGACGAGGGTGAAAGAGAGTTGGATAGTGATCACAACTTGATTACAGTGACGATCAGGGCCAAAAATCTAGTAAGAAGCAAAGGAAGCTTTAAAGAGATTTGGAGACTCAAAAAGGATGTTCACTGGGCGAAGTTCGAAGAAAAATTGAAACCAAAGCTTACAACTGTACACAGGGGGTGGGGGGGGGGGGGGGGGGGGGGCAATATCCAGAAAATGTCCGACGCCATAATTGCGAGCCTAGTGGAGGTAGGAAAGGAAAGTGTAGGAAATATTAGGGTGCCAACACGGGAACGTGGGTACAGAGTGAACGAAGAACTGAAAAGGCCATAAAGAGCAGAAAACTTAAATGTGCTGCATACAAGAGAAGTAGAAAACTCAGGGTGGTAACAAAGGAAGAATACCAACAAGCACGAAATAAAATGAGTAAGATTAAAGGCGATAATCGGAGAGTGCGAAATAGCAGTGTTATTAGGACAATAAGAGTGACAGGGCCCGGGGTCGAGTTCGTAAATAAACGTAACAAAATGAAGTAACCCACAAGAGTATGAAAGTAGATGGCTGAGATACAGACGATCAAGACCAAATCGCATCAGAACTAGTCAGGCACTGGGAAAACGTAAACGATAAGCGATGGGGTATGGGGAACCCATAGGAGTGTCCGAATCAGGTCGAGGAAAATCTATCGATCTTCGTGTGCAGCGAAATTGAAAGCGAGAAGGAGGCAAATATGGTCTCAAAATTAAGGAATGGAAAAGCGAGAGGGGTGGAGTAAATTCCTAACGAGTTTTTCAAAAAGGGGGAGAGGAACTCTGTGCAAGCCTAACTGCCCTATTCAATTTAGCTATAGAAAAACAAGAGGTCCCAAAAGAATGGAGAGAAAGCAAAGTGACATTTATTCATAAAAAGGGGGAAAAGGACGTTCTGGATAATTATCGAGAGGTCTCTGTCAGTAGCAACATTCGAAAAGTTTTCTGTAAAGTCATGTATGGGAGATTAGAGGAGGTGATTGAGGCGAAGGATTTTTTGGGAGAGATTCAGAATGGCCTCAGGGAGGGAAGGAAAGTCACTGACCATCTTTTCACGCTATCCCAAATGATAGAATCCGCGAAAGCAAAAGGAAAAAAGATGTTTATGGCCTTTTTGGATGTTAAAAAGACATACGGTAGAGTATGGAGGGAGGGTATTTGGCGAAAGCTTGAGGTTCTGGGCTTGGGAAGCGAGTTTGTTGGAATTCTGAAAGCATTATATAAAGATGTACAGAGTGAACTTAGCCTGGGTAACATAACAACAAAACGTGTGCCTATGGAGATAGGCCTAAAACAGGGGTGTATCCTTTCGCCAATTCTTTTTGCATTGTACATCAAAGGTTTAGGAGATAAACTCCTGCGTAGCGACGATGGGGCTACAGTTGGTGACTTGAAGATCCCAGGGCTATTTTTTGCAGACGATATGGTGCTAGTGTCAGAAAGTGAAGAAGGGCTAGCGAAAATGCTGGAAATTGTTGGGAAATATGGGAACAATTAGAGAATCGAACTAAATGCAAGCAAAATTCTAACTGTGGGCCGTAAAGTGAATCCTACTCGAAGGTGGAGAGTGGGGGAGTTCTGTGTTCCAGAAGGTCGCAGCAAACTTCTTAGTGTAGGAGAGACAGGTGACTACGAGTATCTGGGGGTAAACATAAACATCACATGAAGAGGCATCTACCGAAACCACGCGAATAAATTGATTCTGAAGGTGAGACGACTCCCTAACCAAATGAATCTTATAGGGAGAAACAGTTTCAATAAGGTTTTCGTGGGGAAAACCATTTGGGAAATGGTGGGTCTGCCAAGTATAGCATATGGTACGGAAGCGGTACCCCTAAACCAGACGGCTGTAAAGAGCTTGGAAACCATGCAGAACGACTCAGGCCAATGGATAACGGGGTCGAATAGTGCCCAGTACTAGAAACAATCAGGGGGGAGCTTTGGTGGATGATGATCAAGGACAGGATATACTTATTGAAACTCTGTTATCTTAATTATTTGGTAAATCTCCCCGACAGCCGATGGTGTAAAGTAATGTTCCAGAGTATTTTCAACTCAAATACCAAGGCAGGGTGGATGGTCCAAGTGAGGAAGTTAATAGAGAACCACTCATTGGAGATCACGGACCTAGTCGTGGGGGCAACCGAGTGTCAAAAAATCGTCAGAATACGAGTCATGGAGGATGGTAACCTTAATTGGCGAGAGGGGGTAAAATCAAAAAGATCTTGGGTTGGCCTGCGTGATAAAGAGAAGCCTGGTTTTGAAGAGTACCTTGATGGCACCTTTGGAGGGTAACTGTTGTTCGAGCTGAGGTCGCGGTCCCTGGGCTGAGGGAAAACTTGGAAAAATAGTGAAACGGAGTGTCAGATGTGTAATTTAGGCGTGGTGGGAACCCTGGAACACGTTCTACTAGAATGCCCAAAATACCAATCTGAAAGAATAAGATTCACTGGGAGTGTAATGGGGAAGTGGGATGGGAGAATAAAGGACATGTGGTTAGTGAGTGATTCAAAGAAGAGGTTACTATGCTAATCGGAGAGATTGGGAAGAATGGGGCAAGGGATGTCAACAAGCAGTTCGCCTCCAACTGTTTGGAGGAGAGAAGAAGCGTGGGAACAGGGAGGCAGTTGGGAGCACAGGGGTAACCAAGGCCTTCTCACCCGAGAACCGCGACAAATCAGCGGCCGGCCAAAGTGTTAGTATTATTCTGTGACTTAAATGTAATGGTTGGTTGTATCCGCAACCGATTATATCTGTAAAACGCAAGCCGATTGTATCCGCCGTCGCAATCGGCTTCGTACCCGGAATTGACGAGTTCTAAATAGTGCACATGGTAACTTCAATGGAATGCTGATCTTTATCGATGCTGCAGATAACCGATTGACTGGTTTTCCAATCAGTTTGGCTAATAATGGCAGTGAACTGGTTATGCCGCTAACCCTTTCAGCTCTCACAGTAACGTACAAGTTGATGTGTGAAGACAGATATACTGCATGTGAGTTAAATTTCCTTCGTAGAACGCGCTCATAATGCTGCCGCTGTGGAGGTCAATACACAAAATATGCGACGTGGGGCAAGAGATGATAATGTAAGTTCTTAAGCTTGTTCGTCAACGTTCCAAACGGGAATAAGCTTCAAAACAAAACACACCCCATCACCCCACCGAAAAAAAAAAAGAAATAGAAAAAACAGTTAAACGAAACAAAACCGAAAAACCCAAGACACGAATTTGAATTTCTCTTGTATGTGGTTTTCTTTCAAAATTGAGATTTGATTGTTTATGTGAGGTCGGTGTTAACAGGTTAACGACGCGCACCACTCCTTTCGCTAATTATATACCACTTGGATGCCATTTAATTAGTCATTAATATCCTACCCCTTTCCCTAACACGACATGAAGACGACTCTAACATAAAAAATGTATGAATCTGTATTACAATTTTCTATTGTCTTTGTGTTTCAAAATCATAGCTGATGGTAAACTCTCGTTGGAACGAGCTAAGCGAGATTGTTCCAATGAAGGATCATAAGCTATGTTTTGGAGGCAGAAGTAAAAAAATAATAAAATCTGAAAAGTTAATTTCGCGAATAGCGACATTTCCATGATCGGCAAAGCCAGGAATGAAAAGATGTGAAAAAATGATACATATCTGTTAAAAAATTGTAATTTTCTTTTCCCTATATGCCTTTAGCATTACTGCAGATAAAATACAGGACTCCTTTTAATAAATTACTTTCACCTTCTTAGACAGAAAAACAGTAAAACAATTTCACAAAACTATGTGAGATGCTGAAACGCAAAAACATTTATGGAAGCCAAAAACAGTTGTGAAGTAGCGTGTGTTCATCATTTCTGAGAATACAGCCTTATATCTTAACTCCTACATTTGTTTGAATGCTATTGCATTTGAGAAGCCATGTCCGAACTGTGTATGTACTATATATATTCAGTTAAAATATATACACGGCTAACACTTAGGGTGATCTCCCCTATCTTGAATTTAAAGTGAAATGTAAGAATTCGCATTCTAACATTTATTAATCTCTGCATTTGCTATTTCAGAATGTCGAAAACGTAGTCGATAAGGTTTACTGGTAGTATAGTTTAACCCTTTACCCAACGAATCGGCAGCCTCCGCCGGCGAAATTTGCAAATTCAGCAGTTGAAAAAATATTATTTTTCAAAACATTTCAACAAAACCATAACATGTGACCCCTCGTTGGAACGAGCTCGTCGAGCTCGTTCCAACAAGGGGTCACATGATATGGTTTTGTTGAAATATTTTTAAAAATTTGAGAAAAATGATATTTAAAATAATAAATTTTGATATCGTCTGCGTTGGGTAAAGGGTTAACTGTATCCTATGATGGCATATAAAAGATAAAAAGAAATCTAAACGTATTCAGGATCACATGGAAAAAGCCATCATTTCGAGTTCCAGACGATGGCCAATCTTAGCAGGAAATACATGGCGGTCAATGGTTGTATATCATCTGTAAAATGAACCTATTTTGGGTGGATGGTGATACGAAGACGTAAAGTGACATCACGTCGTCGTGTGGAGCATGATGGGTATCACATAGTTGTAATTGTAACCTGCATGGGCGACTTTATTATCTTGTGACGTCATTATCCACATGATATGCATGCGGTGTTCGTGGGCTTGTTACACGCATTTGCCTCATCTATTCTGGAGCCAATACTATAAAAATTTTACAATTGTATATTCTCGAATTGTATTTTTTGTCTACTAATATAACTAACTAAAATGAATCATTGGCATTTTAAAAGATATGGCAATTTGCCAGCTGGCAAATTGCCAGTTCTTTGAAATTGCTAATTGTTCATTTTAACCCATTTAAAATCATAACTTGAAAATACAATTCTAGAAAATAAAATTGTAAAAGTTTTATTGTATTGATCCCAGGTTGATTGAGACTGCCATGTTAAATGTCTATGCTGGTACATAGTTACTGTGTTCAGAATAGTTTGCCTCGTTGAAAACCTGTCGGCGGCCGCTATATGGACGTACTAAAGTATAGTTCCATTAGTCGGTTCTTGTCGAAGTATACTCTATCAGAAGTGGGTTGAACACTAAAAATGCCATTTGCAAAACAATCGGTGACCATTCTTGATTCTACAGCACTCGAGGAAACTTGAAAAAGAAACGTTCTCGCTAATTTCCAGTGAATAGTATTATGAGAGATAAATAATGAAATCTTATATAATTAATACTAATAAATGAGTATTCCGTGTGTTCTGTAATTTGTCTTGTATGTCCATCCTTGGTTGACGTGCACCCCCCGAAGGGCCCGTTTATGGATGAATTCGATGTTGTGTAAAGTTCCGCCATGCGGATGCTTCCGAATAAAACTCGCGAAAAGTGTGTCGATTCAGATATACTATTGCAATATATCAGAGCCATTTCTGTATTCTGAAGCACACTGGAGATTTGAAAAGGAGTCGTTCTCTTTGATTTACATTGAAGTTCAGTGTTTTGAGTCAAGTGATATTATCTTCTGTAATAAATGTAAACAGAATCAGTTACCTGTATTACATTATTGTACCGAGCGCAACGCAAACATCGCGTCCAATGTATACCAGCCTTCAGCGTAAGCTCCGGAAAGGAAAACAGGCAGACTGACGGACAAACATAACATAAGTGGCCACGATGGCACAATAAGCACATTACATGTTAAGAGATGATGTTTTATCAGGCATCCACTAGAGAGCTTAAGCTACTCAAGAGTTTATTCTTCAGAAATGGATGCATAATCACTGCGTTGGTCGACAGTGACATAAAAAGATTTATGAACCCGCATCAAAGTATCCCGATTTCATTTCTCACCAAAAAGGAAATTAAAAAAGAAGATGGTATAATTTAATAATGGTCTTTCTTTATTTCCATGAATAATAACTTCTTCTTGCGTTTATAATATAATTATATCAATAAACGCAACTTCAATGCGAAGATATGACGTTTCCGACAGGTCAACAAGAAAGGCTCATGTCCGGACGTGTTGGACAAGAACGGAGTAGAAAATACCGCAGAGTTTGGCGAAAAGCAACGCGGTAATATCGGATGTCTTGCTTGTAACTTTGACAAATAAATTGCTAGATATTTATTAGAAAATTATATTTACAATTAAAAATCAAAAGGCGAATGTTTGAGATCGGATACAGGTCATCATTTCAATTATTACTATTACATGAAATTTCCTCGGTCAGGATTTTATTGAATTATTTCTTTCTTTCTTTATTTATTTAACCCTTTCCCTACAACAGTGTTTGAATGGTTAAATCCAACACTCTAATCGTGTGTAAGAAAGGAAAGTCCATTGTGAAAATAAAGGGATGAGTAATATTAAATTTCAAATCCCCTGCCGTTCGGCAGGGGATTTGCAATTTTATATTGCTCTCTTCTTTACTTAATAAATTCGACTGCTTGGTTTATACTAAAGCATAGAATATCAAGCATGTGACTATAGAAGTACTGGTAGGAAAAGAGTTAAAATAGACGGATAAGGTAGAGGACTATCATGGCAAAAGACATTTTCACTTTCTCGGTCAGATCCCTATCGTGTCGAGACGCACTTGTACCATTGGGCCGAGATTTAAAAAATATAATATTGCAAAATGAAAATGGAATCAAGAAACAGAAAAACTAAAAAAGCGTCCAATATTCCATAAGATTCGACTGTGTTTTGGGAAGGAAAGCTGGCAAAGAATTTCAACCGGATCGCGACTGGTTGCGATCCTATCAAAATTCCCAGCTCGTTTATGAAATCCAAAAAACAGTACACTGAGGGTGGTTTACAACTAAATCACCCCAAAAGTTGATTTTTCATCCACACAATAATTTATATTCTTGGAAAAAGCATGAATGGAAAGAGCAAAGTGCCAGTTAAAATATTGCATTCATTTATAATTATTTACTGGCGTTTAAGGTCACATACTTATGCACAATGGCTAATCGTGACAGTTGTACGGGCGAGGAAGCCGGAGTACTCGGAGAGAACTACCGAGCATCGACCAGCAACTGTCAGCTCCTCAACATTCTAACTCTGTTCAAGCTCCACTCAAGCAGGATTACAGCGGTTGAAGACATGTGCACCATCGACGTGCAGTACGCCTCAGTACACGGCGTCAGCGTTCCCCCATGTAGGCAACCGGGATAAAGTGCCTTTCCCAAGGACACAACGCGGGTCGTCCCGGACGGGGATCGAACTCGGGACCTCTAGTACAGAAGTCCAACAGTCTACGACTGAGCCACCGCGCTCCCAAAAGTATTACATTCACTGAACCTTTGCTCGTACGCATTGTGTCTGTTTTGGCTTTTCGTAAAAGAAAAACAATCTCTTGTTCTGACCATTTGAATTCTCCTAAAAGGAAAGGACATTTGTGATTGCTCAAATTATTATTTTGTTCCAACACTTTTACGAAGCAAAAATCTAAAAAATTCACGAGCATATTTTTTAAAACTTTGCACGTTTGTTGAAAGGAATGAGTTGAAGCTCAGTTTTGAAAATGGTTCCCCTCGAGTCAAAATTTTGCTCACTAGTTAACATCACCAGATAAAAATCTTGTCCTCATAGTGCAAGCTACATTTTTTCCGATCTTCACCATATTTAACCCTTTACCTAACATGAAACGCAGACGACACCTGCAAAAAAAATTCTTGAATAACTATTTTTTTTCATTTTTGTCTCAAAAACCTAGGTTATGTCCCCTCATTGGAACGAGCTCGAGGAGCTCGTTCCAATGAGGGGGTCATAACCTTTGTTTTTGAGACAAAAAATGAAAAAATAATGAAAATTAATTGGCGATTTTAGAGAATAGTGCTTGACGGTTTTGGCCGGTACGTTGGGTAAAGGGTTAACAAATGGGTGTACATGTACATCCATGTGTTTCAGGGTGTTTCGAAAATGGTCCACATCAGTTCGAAAACTAGGTCCCCAGTTCTCATCAAAGAAACACTTTTGAATACTATGGAGAACAAACGTTTCATCTAATTTGCACAATATTCCCTCCGTGGGCAGGCCTGTAAATAATACGCGAACGTTACGTGGAAATTACATCAATTGTGAAATACGCGAAATCAGTACAGGTTCCGATAAAAAAACATAGCATATATCAACTTCTGAACCCCGCATGTTTTGCCAATCAGATATGACAATCTTTCGAAGCACAGTCGACTCAAAGGATGCGTATTTCATCCACATATGACCCGAATGGCATGCCATTTATATCTTAACAGACTATCTGGGAAAAATGAGTAGCACCAACTAACGCGCGATCTCGCTTTGTCGAAATCGCGCGTTAGTTGTTGCTCTTTATCTTGGCGGAACTTCTGTCAAGTCGAAAATAACATAACTTGCGTAGTAAAAACAGAGAAAGTTAAAAGACATTACGCCACTTTTTTCCTATAGATTATCACCATGTTATATAGCGTAATATGCTAACAGGTTACAATGTAAGCCCTTTATTTCTAGGCCTGTGTGGGTGTACATATAAAAATTAACGGTTCCTTCTGACTACGGGTCACTTCGAGCCAAAATCTAAGGTTATGTGAGATGTTATTTAAACAGTCACACTGTGGGTACTGGCATGCGTTATTCATTATCTTTTCCCCTAAAACTAAGACTTGTATTATCTGTTTAAATGAGTATCAATACAGAAGACCATGAGGGTGTGGAATATGGGAGGGGGTGCAAGCAACGGTCCGAGTTAGAATTTGTCTTGTATTTGATGGGGGATAAATGCGCGCGTTGAATACGGGTAATACTCCGACAGGAGTCGTTGATTCCCCCCCCCCCCCCCCCGTACTCTGTCCGGATTGTGTTCTGTATTTTTCCACGATTCAATTTCGTCAACTTCAACGGCCTGTTTACATTCTTGCTTGACATTGTTTTGTGTCGAAACATTTCATTCACTCAGATGTGCAATGACCAATTAGATACGTTCCCACACGACGTTCACATATACAGATCGGATTCCAGGCGTGGTATACCTACCACATTTCTCAATGTCTGTAATGTATCGAGTAACATTGAATACGCACCGCAATCATGGTATAAGTGGCTGTACACAAGGATGATTGTGTTTATTCCGAAGTTTTATGGTGATCGGAAAATGAAACGGGAAGAAAAAAACACGCAGAAAGAATTGTTTTCCAAGAGCAATGAAAAGAAGACAAAATCAGGAAAAACAGTTTGAGAAAGTACATCCTCAGGGGCAGGTTAGAATTGGTTTGAATGCAAAATTGCAGGAGACTAATGTTGTTAAAAATACATCATAAAAATATAGGTTGTTACTAAGTTTATCTTTTTCCTGTACTGCGTTTTTTCGTTGATGAAATAATGTGATGTTCATCCACACAGACAGATATACAAATATTCTTTTGTACTCCAGTTGTAGATATTCCAGTCAATAAATATTTAATTAATCTTAGTATTGCACATGTCGATGCCACCGCCAGGAATCAAATTATAAATAAATCACAAGCTGAACGAAATAAATTACACTAGATCGCTTTGTGCCATGATTTTTCTGTACAGATCTGCCATGAGGTAAACATGAAAAATAAAACAAAGAAGCACACAACTGAGACACTTCTATAAACTTCAGCAGTTATAGCACAAGAAGAACAATGATTGGGGATTACGACATGTACAGCGCAAGAACGCAAGACCATGACGTCATGATCTTCATTTATATAAAAAAAATCAGTTCGTAGGGGTTGTGTGATTGTCGAATGTCAAAACAGACGCCGTTAAAAATTGTACATAAAGGAGTGGAGGGAAAGTAAAGTGACATTTATTCACAAAAGGGGGAAAAAGACGTCTTGGATAACTATCGAGGTATCTCTGTCAGCAGCAACATTGGAAAAGTCTTTTGTAATGTCCTGTATGGGAGATTAGAGGAGGTGATTGAAGAGAAGGGTTTTTTGGGGAGAGATCCAGAATGGCTTCAGGAAGGGAAGGAGAGTCACTGACCATATTTTCACGCTATCCCAAATGATAGAATCCGCGAAAGCAAAAAAGAAAAGATGTTTATGGCCTTTTGGGGTGTTAAAAAGGCATACGATAGAGTATGGAGGGAGGGTATGTGGCGCAAGCTGGAGGCTCTGGGCTTGGGAGGCGAGTTTGTTGGGATTATGAAAGCATTATATAAAGACGTACAGAGTGAACTTAGCCTGGGAAACATTACAACAAAAACGTGTGCCTATGGAGATAGGCCTAAAACAGGGGTGTATCCTTTCGCCAATTGTTTTTGCGTTGTACATCAAAGGTTTAGGAGATGAGCACCTGCATAGCGACGAGGGGGTTGCAGTTGGTGACTTGAAGATCCCCAGGGCTATTTTTTGCAGGCGCTATGGTGCTAGTGTCAGAAAGCGAAGAGGGGTTAGCGAAGATGCTGGGAATTGTTGGGAAATATGGGAGCAAATGGAGACTCGAACTTAATGAAAGCAAGAGCAAAGTTATACCTGTGCGCCGCAATGTGGACCCCACTCGAAGGTGGAGAGTGGGGGAGTTCTTCATTCCGGAAGGTATCAGCAGACTCCTTAGTGTAGGAGAGACTAGTGACTATGAGTACCTGGGGGTAAATATAAACATCACAGGAAGAGGCATCTACCGAAACCACACAAATAAATTGATTCTGAAGGGGAAGCGAATCCTTAACCAAATGAAACTTATAGGGAGAAACAGTTTCAATAAGGTTTTCGTGGGGAAATCCATTTGGGAAATGGTGGGTCTGCCAAGTATAACATACGGTACGGAAGTTGTACCCCTAAACCAGACGGCTGTTAAGAGCTTGGAAATCCTGCAGAACGATGCAGGCCGATGGATAACAGGGTCGAGTAATGCCGCAGCGCTGGAAGCTATCAGGGGTGAGCTTGGGTGGATGAGGATCAAGGACAGGATAGACCTATTGAAACTCGGTTATCTTAATTATTTGGTAAATCTCCCCAATAGCCGATGCCGTTGACGTTGGGGCAAACCAGGGTAAAAAGATCGTCAGAGAAAGGGTCATGGAGGATTGTAACCGTAATTGGCGAGAGGGGGTCAAATCTAAGAGATCTTTGGGTTGCCTGCGTGATAAAGAGAAGCCTGGTTTTGAAGAGTACCTTGATGGCACCTTTGGGGGGGGGGGGGGGGCACTGTTGTTCAAGCTGAGGTCGCGGTCCCTGGAGCTGAGGGGAAAAATTGGGAAAAACAGTGAAAAGGCGTGCCAGATGTGTAACTTGGGCGTGGTGGAGACCCTGGAACACTTTCTTCTAGAATGCCCAAAATACCAGTCTAAAAGAACAAGATTCACGGGAGTATAATGGGGAAGTGGGATGGGAGAATGAAGGACATGTGGTTAGGGGGCGACTCATTATTATTATTTTGGACTCGTCCTAACGAACTAGTCGTCATATTCCCAGACACCAGTCTAATTCTGTTAGGAAGGAGCCAATCTAGTGCTTAAATAGTTCATGCCCATGTCTGGATTAAATCGTCTGGATCACTCAGTTGGTCGGAAAAGCTATCCTATGAACTTAAATGTTCCAGACCATTCAAACTTAACCCTTTCAACACTGGCGCCCTGGAAGGTATCATTTCAGTCAATACTGTCAACGGCTAAACGGACTAAACCATCCTGGTTTGTTGGGAGGTTCGGGAATAATTTAATCCAACAGCTCTCTCGAGCGCAATCCGACGCATTTAAATTTTTGACTCTATACCCCCCCCCCCCCCCCCCCCCCCCCATGATGTCACCTTAGAGTTCGGTCAAAGTGGTGGAATTTCCAAGGACGTTACTCAGATTTTTAGATATGTTTTTTGTTGAAGACTATATCTCCAAAATATCAAAATACTGAGGCTGAAAATGAGGTGAAACTAAAAGATCACAACCAAACGCTAAAAGTGACCTTGCTTTGGATAAAGGTCGGATATTAGAAAAGGAATTGTGTAACTAGAAGTCAACGTTAACAAGTGTACCAAATTTGTTCACTGTAGCGCTAAAAGTGTGGCTGTAGTGTGGCGAACAAAAAAGAAAAAAGGCTTATGGTCCCAATAAGTCATTTAAATTTTTTATCACAGGTTTGAATTGTGGCAAACGTGCAGCAAGACATGTGGCAATGGGCGGAGCGTGTAGAGAAAGGATTTAAGTAGGGGAGACAACTCTCCTTTTCCAATAATTGCTTTTTCATTCTGGGCATTTTCATCCACATTGGAGTTTTAGCTATTGATTCGTTCATGCCAGAAATCGTGTACTTTATTACGAGACTACATTTGATGCTTGGACTAAGTGTCACACATACAGTGGTCATACAAATGGGCGCGACTGGTACCCGACTTTGTCCTGTTGCTGGCCTTGCATGACCAATTTGGAGTACGGCATGTGTTAATTAAATAAGAGTCTTCGTCACGACCTACATGAATGGCGCCAGGATTTCCCGGCGCGGGAGATATGATCCCAGACAGGGGGGAGGGGCTAGAGAGTGTACGTCACGACTGCATGGATGGCAGGGGGGGGGGGGGGGACTAGAGAGTCCTAGGGCCCCGTCGGGCCGACCATGGTTCTGCGCGGTGGGAGAAATGTTTGTTTTAATTGTTGCAAGTCGCAATATCCCTGACTCTGGAGGCTTTGAGAGAGTCAAATCGATACGCAAAAAAATTGTGGTTTGTGGAACTAGGGTATAAAAAACAGGTGTCATGGCGATTCGCCATGACACCTGTTTTGATACCCCGGTTCCACCAGCCACAAATTTATTAAGCACGATATGACTCTCAACATAGATTAGATGTGTGTCGACCAGTGATTGTGTAGAAAGTTTCTGGTATCGGACTAAAATAGAACTCTCGCAATGTAATTAACCCTGCCTGTGCCACAGTAATCATATGCCCATCGATTTATCCTCATTGTGCATGCGTATCGGGTTTTCGGAAATATTATATCTATTTTCATGGTGTTGGCATAATTTTATCTCCCCTACGAATTTGGCCGATTTTCACGACGGAGGGGGGGGGGGGGGGCTCACCCTGCCCAATCGGGAAGGAGCAGTAGCACCACCCACCCACCCACCCACCCACCCAGTCGGGACAAATCAGATTTACCGCCGCCTCACCAATCGGTTATCTTCGCGATGCCGCTGAATTCGGCACATAATACTAGAGTCCTTTGAACATGGGTTGCCACTGCAGCTAGAGTCCTTTGAACTTGGGTTGCCACTGCAACACTCACATGCACAGAGCCATTTTTAATCAAACAAATATGTTTTTTATAACTAACACTGGAAACAAAAGCTGGGGTTTAGCTAAAAAAAATCCCCGGATTTTAAACCAGGGTCTATTACCTGACATATTGCTTCTGGTTGCTATTTATATTTTTGAAACAATTTTGTTCCTCCTTTGGGTGGAAATGACTCTTCGGGTATTTTGGTGGAAATCTACTCCCGATGTTCTGTACGTCGTTCATATGGATCTCAAGTTAACTTTTGAAAGACAATGTGACGAGAGCAATTGGGTTGCAGGTAGAGATAACTTTAGAAAATTATAGAAAAAAATATGAAGAAGATCTTAAAACTTTTTCGGAAAAGAAACTTTTCTAGTAATTTTCATCCAACTTGTTTCTTGGCACTTTTTTAGAAACAAATCCCATGGCTTATCATTGGAAGAAGTACGAAAACCTCGCACAATGGAATTTACAGCTCGTGTTTTATTCCTTTTCTTGGAGGTAAAAACAGTACAAATGATAAAATTTGAATACCGACTTTAATTGTGAATAGCATCTGTCGTATAAAGCCGTTACATTAGTTGTTTTTAAGTTTATTCATTTAACAAGGATTGACAAATAAGTTATACAACTTATAATAACTCATCCCTTGGAGCACTGGTGCAGGTATGCGGGATGACCTTCATAGCAACAACTCGCTCTTCTCGAATAATACGAAACGATCTTTACTCTGCACCAAGTGTACATCTCTTCGCACGGGGGCCAGTCATTTCACACCCCTCCAGATGCGACGGTGTGCTGTGGTAGCATCAACCTCACAACTGATGCTGAAAGAGAGTGTTCTGGCACATCGAGAACTTTCCCGAACGAGAATCGAACCCGGGACCTCTGTCATGAGAGATCAGCGCACTTATCCACTCGACCGCTACTTTTTATAATACATTTTCATTGGTTTTCAATGTCACAGCCAGCATCTACCTAGGGTTCTGCGAATCACACATTTTCGATTCGAATCGAAACTCGAATCGAATCATCTCTTCGAAATCGAATCGAACCTCGAATCAGTGGCGTCTTGGAGATGATCGATGGAGGTTGGGGTGCTGTAAACCTGATTTGTTTCGACTGTAATGGCTCAAGTCCTGACTTATAAAATAATCCAACTACATCATCAAGGCATGCCTTCGTTGAAGGCATGCCTTGATGATGTAGTTGGAGTATTATCCTGTAAGGATTATAGTTCATCGTTGGCCTGGCTTGGAAACCGTAAATTTGCATTTAATAGTGGTAGGGACTAGTGATATTGGAATTAGCATAGCTGGTGTCATGAGTGCGTATGTTATTTTTGTTAATGTAGTGGGAGTTACAATCAGTTTATTTCAACATTATTTATGTACGATTTCCATCTGAACTATACGTTTTGTGAGACGATGAAGATGACTGATACAAAGCTGTATTCCAATGAAAAATATTCGGGCGGAAACGAATCGGGAAGCCGATTTCGAATCGAACCGAATTTCTACAACTCCATGTGCTTCGAAATCGAATCGAATATCGAAGCTTCGCGGAACCCTACATCTACTATTATATCACGATCGCAACAAAGGCATGAAGTCAAGTTTAGCCTATCGTTTACCCATGTCCTGTCCACTTTAGAAGACTTTCACCCAAGGTGTCAGTTACCAGGTCCTATTTTACCAGCAAAGCAGAACTCACGACTAGGTGTCGGCACTATCAATCAATCGATCCTTGGATTTATTCTTCTGAAGTGATATCCAGCGTTCACATGTCATTACCATTATGCGTCGAGTGACTTGCTTCACTCGACCCCTGATGCTAACCCTTTGAACACTAGAGGGCGTTTTACCGGCCGCTTTACATGGGCATGGTACATCATACTTTCATTAAGTAGGATGCCTGCTAAGAGTGAGGAAGACCAATCAATATTTTCAACGAGCAGCCCGAAGGCTGCACATTGAAAATATTGATTGGTCTATCCCCAAATAATAAATATGGACTCTTCCAATTTCTTCCATTGAACATGCAAGGGAGATACCACCAGGTTTCAAAGGGTTAATGTTGCCAAGTCGGCTTGCGGTTCTCCACAAATCCACGATACCACGAAATCGATGTAAAACATTTTCGAGAATGAGTCCACATCTGTATCTTACTCTTATTGATCTTGCTACTCTGAATTTTACCATATGGTACCAGTAAATGCTCTTTTGGGTCGTGGGGCAAACAGCGCGATCTTGAGTGCCTTCTCGGATCCTTGGTCTATGTATTTCGCTTTCCGTAAGACTTCCACCTTCCCAGCTAAGAACTACTAAATACAATACTACCCGCCTTCTTCATGTAGTGTGTGATATGTATATTATTAGTTACACAATTTGTTGATGGCCTAATATGGTATATATGGTGTCAGTTAATTTCATATTAGAAGCTCGAGTCCAACATGGAATTAACTGACACCATATATACCATATTGGACAACCAACAAACTGTGTAACGAATATAGCTTACCGACTGCTGCATCGATTCATAGAACTAATAACAACAGCGATCAAAATTAAATGAGAGAATTCTCACATTGTGTTCACGTGTCTTTGCCTTGTTACAATTTATGGGAGAGGCACTCTCCCATAAATTGTAACAAGGAAATTTCGTACATACCAAACAGTTTCATTTCGAAGGTAACATTACACACATCCACAGAATACGAAGCCTTTTAAGTTGCCTAACCCGCACTTCAGACCAAATATGGGCTTCTAACACTCAATCTTTCAACTTGAAGCGTTTATCTGCTGCCGCCATTTTGAATAATTAATGAACAAAGGGGAGATTACCCCCAGCTGTCAGTGTATATTGATGTTGACAGGCAGTATATGGTTTTATATGCAGTCTGCATGTGACGTCTTTGAACCAATGATATTCCCAGATACTTGTAGGAGGCAAGATATTGACTTTTGTATGGAGACAGTTACTACAGTACGGCCGCTGTGGACTGGTCACTTTCCACGGGTGGGCAATATCTCCACGGACACAATAATATTAGGTTCCAGACACTAATTATAGGAATAATCATCGAAAATTTAATTAATGAAGCACCGAGTCCAACCAGGTGTTTTATTAATTAAAATTTTGCCGCTGATGATTTTTATGAACTGATATACGCATGCGTGGACATCACTACCCAAGCGGGGATTACGACTAGTCCAGTTTAATGCCGAATACACTACTCCATGTGCTACATGTAACGCAACTGTTTATATTTTCCCGAAGTAAATAATGTTTAAACTTAAGCAGAACTTGTTTTCCACTGTAAACAAGCACTGTCCCACTCCCCGGGATTCTCACAGGGGATTAAAGTACATTAGGTAAAGGGTTAAAAGACAGAACTGAAATATTATGATAGACATTTCGGTCCGTATTATGTATCCTGTTGAGGAATTTGGCAAATATCGTGTCCAGAGGACAATTTGTCAATAAGTCAATAAATCTTTTATGAGTATGCTGCGTGATAGTCTAATTCCGCAACAACAAACCAAGCGAGTACTCCAAGCCAATTCTCCAAGCCCAGCCCGAAAGATTCTTATTTCCATATACTATAAACATTTCTTTCGGGAATGATTCGAATCATTCTCATATTTTTTGAAGGTGAGATAATAAAATTACACCATTACAGAATCCGTGTCGGGAGTATTCCTATAGTCTCTGAAATATTTCTTCGAAGCAATGTTTTCTTTATTATCCGTTTAATCGTTTTCGCACTTGATCTGATCATGTTGGTAAAGTTGACATTTTATAATCAAGTGACTGCCTGGGTTTCTTTTCCACTATAACAGTTTTTTAGACGCAGGCAGTAGGGCTCTGCGAAATTTCGAGATTCGTTTCGATTTCGAATCTTAAGTTGCTATTCGGTTCGATTCGAATCGGCTGAATGATTCGTGTCCTTTTGAATCTGTCCACAGGAATATAGCTTCGCATCAGTCATCTTCGTTTTCTCACAATATGTATAGCTGTGGTGAAAATTGTTTATAAATAATATTGAAAATAAAGACTGAGCGTAGTTCCCGCTATCTAAACAGAAACAACATCTGTACTAATGCCACCAGCCATGCTAATTCCAATCTCTCTGGACACTACCACTGTTGAAATTTTTTTTTAAGTTTCCAAGCAAAATCGACGATGAGCTGTTGCTAGCGGCTAGTGCAGTGCCTCGTACCGATGATTCTCGCTGCCGTTTCTGTTTTTGAACTATGATCCTTATTGGGTAATATTCCAACAGCATCACCTAGGCTTGGCATACCTTCGACGAAGGCATGCCTTGGTGGTGATGTTCGAATATTTTATCAGTCGGAATAAATCAGATTTTCAGCACTTCTCTTCCCCCAGGCGATCATCTTCAAGACGTCCGGCCTGATTCGATTCGTGATTCGATTCGAATTCGAATAATATACTCGATTTAATTCGAGCTTCTATTCGAAGCGAAAATGGGTAATTCGCAGGGCCATAGCGTGCAGCAATAGGTCTCTGCGAATCTCAAATTTCGAGTAGAAACGAATCCGGAAGAGGATTTCGAATCGAAGTGGATTCAGAATCGAATCTCACCGCTATTCGCGTGATAATTCACCCTCTTACCGTCCACTAAATAGTTTTATGTAACAATCAACTTAATTTGCACCTAAAAACTCTGGAAAAAAGTTTATATCAGACCCCCCACCCCCAAACATCTCTTCTGTTTAGGAACTCGCCAATTAGGTCACCTGAACGTACTCTTAGAGCTTGACGTTTCACGTTCGACCACAGGCGATTTAGTTCAGCAAAAGGATGCGTATTGCCCTCAAATATGCCTCAGTATTATATAACAGGAAAATATAAATTCTTTCCATCAGGTACAAAAGACAAGTAGCGACTTGAGTGGCTTCGTATTTGTCCTAGTCCCCGTAAACGTTACATTCGCAGATAAAACATTAAAAAGCCCGTTCCACAACGTCAAGAAACATTATTTCACTAATTGCGTAGTAATCTAGTATTTTCTTCCTTTTCAAAGTAGTTTCAGCCATCCGCTGGTTCGGAACGAAGTAGAATTTAACAGAAATTTACATTTTTACTTTTACGTTGCGAAATAAAAAGACATCGATTTTTTTTCAGTCTTTCATATAATGTAATCCAACACTAACTTTACAGACAGGCAACCATCTCGAAGACGATGGTGATATGTCGTGATTTCAGCTCGTGCTCACAAGCCGATGCTTATTCTAATTTCCGAGATTCTAAAAGGCGTATAATTAGGAACATTACTTCTATTTATTCGCGAATTGGTTTTCTCTTTTAGTTTTTCAAACCATTTACGGTTGTTGAGCAGGAATTTATGGAGTGTGTTATTCCCCATTTGTTTCTGTAAAGACAGGAAATTGTTCATTTCCTACACTCTCCTTTCTCTGGAGATAAATAAAGAAGTAAGTCGTTAAAATCATCACCAGATGACTTAAGTCAGATTTGTTACAATCAAAAAGTGAATTCTTGCGATGCATGTGACAGTCAGGTTGTCATGGTTGTTAACCATCCTGTCAGTCCACAGGCATTATTTCCTTGTATCATCTACACAGAAAAAGGTTGGTACTCGGAGGTTGAATTCAACTATGCCATTTCTCTATTTTTTATCACTTCTAAAGCAAAGGGGATCGACGTCCAATAACCGTGCGTTTGGGTTGACGGATTGGGGTGGGTAGATGTGTGTATGTGTGGTTAGCATTCAGAGGTAGAGTGCAGGAAAATACTTCAACATATCGAGGTTACCAAAATACCGAAGTGGTTTGCCCACTACCTTGGTATGTATTTCCCGGAAAGTGATTCTAGAACAGACGCAAATCATCCTGTTAAAATATCATGGGTACATAGGAATAGTGGCATGGTGTCAAATTGTCCACACACACCTTAGTGTGTTGGTATCAACCCATATACCTCAACCATTACATGACCCAAGTTTTGAGTAATGTACTTAGTTTTATATACTTGTACTCTAAAAACATTTGGGTTAAAATCGACCCAAGTCAACTTGATTGAGTGATTATGAACCCATTGGATTTATATTCACTCAATCCAGTTGAATTGGGTTGATTTTTAACCCATGGATTTTAGAGTGTGGTTATGTATTTTGTAACGTTGAATCAGAATTCACATTTATTGACTATTTTATGTCATATTAACTCGTACGATGTTTAATAAGACATTCGGAAGAAACAAACTAACTTGACTTCAACATATCTAGATGTATATCAAAGCCGAAGTACCTTGTTTGGCAGACTGCCCCGTTAGAATCTGTTTAACCCTTTACCCAACGCAGACGATATCAAAATGTATTATTTTAAATATCATTTTTTTAAATTTTTCAAAAAATTTCAACAAAACCATATCATGTGACCCCTCATTGGAACGAGCTCGTTCCAATGAGGGGTCACATGATATGGTTTTGTTGAAATATTTTGAAACATTTAATTTTTTCAACTGCTTAATCTGCATATTACGCAGGCGGATGCGGGCGATTCGTTAGGTAAAGGGTTAAAGGTAAAAAGACGCACTGTCAAAAACATTTCCTACTAAAACGTTTTTTTTTTGTTCTGTAATATACCACCGAAAAAATGACAAAAAAATGGAAAGTTTTCAGCACGCGAATTGGGTATCCTAACTGGTAATAATTGACTCTGGTGTGTGGCGTGGAAGTGGCACAAATGTCAAAGACGCTCTTGACGCTTCATGGGTCGTCCCAGTGGAAAAAAAGAAAACCAGCGCCATACAAATGCCACCTTTTTGATTTCCAGGTTTTAATGACTGATGCAGAAGGTTTTCAAACACTGTTAATATACTAAGCCTTCTGAACAGAAATTTACGCCCTTTTGTCTCACGCCACATATTGTAATTCTATAGCAGAAACTGTACAAATACCCGTTGTCCACTCTTTTTGATGTGTTTGTTATGGTCGGGGCACAGTTTAGTCCATTTGTACCACTTCAACCATCATTCAACCCGAAGGCTAGCCTTCGGGTTGAAAGATCGTTGAAGTAGCAAAATTGGACCGTGCCAGCTGAAGATGGAATTCACTAGCAAAATGCATCTAAATCTGTTTACTTTTATTTATTTGGGGTTTAACGATATCTTCGACAGCCAGATTCATCTCGCGTTGGACAGTTTTACGGGTGTAGGAAGCCAGAGATAACCAACGAATAGTGGCGATTAATAACAGACTCCCAATTGTACCAACTCCACACAAGGAAGGTTAGAACTGGTTGAAGGCGAGTGCACCATTGACGTGCAGTACGCCTTAGTACACAAGTCAACCGTGCCCCCACGTGGTCAATCGGGATTAAGTGCCTTGTTCAAGGACACAAAACAGTCGCTCATGGCGAAGATCGGCCCGTGGACCTTTCGGAGATGATATTTTGCAGAAGTACTTTATGATGACAGATTTGCTTGCTTTCATATTTTTATAATCACTCCGCAGTCATGAGTATGCCAGAGAAAGATATGCAGGACGGGCATGTGCCCCTTTGCCAATTCCCTGTGCCGTCACCTTGTTCTAGAGAAGTAAAATACGGATTTTAGTAAGAGGAATTTCTGAATACTAGGAGGAATTTCTGACAGTGAACGAAAAGTTTTGGTTTGTAACTTATCATGGAATATTAATTATTATTACACCCTCGTATACATAACACTAGTTGGAAACTAAAGGGTCTCAAACATACAAATACAAAAGCAAAAAAAAGCTGAATACGTTATAATTTGTATAGTCTATCGTAATTAATTGTTCGTAAAGGTTTAGTGGAGAAATATATTCGCACTCCCTTCTGCACAAAAAACCCTTAACATATTTTTGTGCTACCGAAAGAGTGGATACGATCATACACCCAAATTCCCATATGATCTGTTTTATAATGAAGGCAGGCAATTTTATAGTGCACTGTAATAGAAAAGATAAGATAGGAAATATTCTTTTGCAATACCTGCGGAAAGCGTGAAAGAAAATTGGGTCCATTTGAGTAATACATCTTGGACCTTGGCATCGATCTTAGTGGAATTCTCGGTTCTTTTTCATGCCCACAACATCGTAGAATCTCTTCTTTTTTTTAATTATTATTTTATTCGCTTGAAAAGATTCCATAAACAGACAAATGCCTATATAAATACCTCATCGTTACATATAAATCCTTATTGTATTGTACAATCAATGGTGCTGGAGTATGTATGGCGTCACAGTGAAATGCCTTGCGAATGAAATACATAAGAGTTTGCGAGTATTTACGTTGTTAATGTGTCAGGTGGTCCCACATGCAAGAGAAGTAATGGTCTTCGAAGTGTTAGAATATTACTTATCCAAAAGTGCAATACAAGTGCACCCTGGTAAGAAATGTGATGTTGGATCTTCGTGGCGTGTAGACTGTCAATTTCAACCCTATGGCTAAAATTGGCAGTATACATACCATGTGATATTCCAATATATGAGAGTTTATTGGTCTACAAGGTAGATGCATTCTCAAGAAAATCTACCCGTTTCCTCAATAAACTGTTGAACAGCTTTACATATCTTACAGTTCTCTGTGTCAGGCATTCTGTCAGTGCCTTTCAAAAGTATTTCAATATCGTTAAATATGTACCCGATACTGTTGAACAGTGTATGCCACTGTGTACTGTAGATGGAACAAAATAGGGCGTAGTGCTCTGAATATTCATTAGGATGTTCGCATGAACATTTTGGATCATTCACTAAGAATCTTTCAGATTTGTGGCCATTCAGATCACTACATCTGTTTCTAAGTTTACAGTGGAGGATCTGGCTCCTTCTACAACCTAGGGAGTTCTACTTTGGAATGACTGGATCATTTCATTTCATTAGTCTCTTCAGGGAGTCTGCAGACCCACACGAGCGTTTATTATGCCAGCTAATGAAATTCGCCAATCACAGCCCCCGAATAGTGGGACGGTACTGAGCCGTATTGGGTCACCTGCAGCCCGAGGTGACCTAATACGAAACTCGTATTAGGTCAGTACCGCCATTTTGTTTCGACGTGGAAATTCCTCACCTCGCGGTGCTTTTATATCCATATTGAAGAAATTGCAGTGCAATCAAACGTCCCTCCGTGTCTATATGTCTCATTTTCTCTCGTTTTATAATAAATTTATTGTGAAATTTATTTTCTAAATGTAAATTTAATTATTTGAAGTGAGAAATACTACTGTATTCGATCTACCGATAACGGATAAGTCGGCCTGGCCCTAACTTGACATAGGGTCTAAGCTTATTGAGGCTAACACACAACAGTTTGGGTACGGTGTTCGCCTCGATATTTTAAAAGCTTTAGAAAAAATATATAACCCATAAATGCGTTGTTAGAAAGTTGAAAAATATATATAGTGTGAATAAATAAACTGAGAAAAAAATTGTCTTATCCCGGGAATAGATTAATTTCATTTCTTCTCGTTGAGCTCATTCTGTAGTCTCTGTTGTGGTAAATGGATAACGTCGCTTCGAAAATGGATTTAATTTCATTTAATAATTATAAGATTGCACAATGATGAAATTGTAGGAAAATGAATGAAAGTCAATGGGAAAAGATGCGAGATACATTTATTTTGTTCGAATTCTATAAAATCGGACGTTTCGGACAATTTCTGCTCACTCAAGACAAAGTGACAGTACGAAGAAAAGCGTCTATCGCTGTTGTCTGTGTTGTCAAGGAAATTATACACAAACAGGGAGACAACTGTGCACGTTTGTTACAACTTACATAGCGTTTTACACCAGTTTTGAAAATGTGCCGGCGTTCAAATTTGATTGTTATTTTGTTTTCGCTGGCATAATAAATACGTTACAGGACGTTCAGGTGGCGGATACGGTGTCATATGAGGCTCGGCAAAAACAATATTGGACTCGGCGTACCGCCTCGTCCAATATTGTTTTCACCTCGCCTCATATTATACCGTATCCGCCCATGAACGTCCTGTAACTTACAATATCCATTTCCAGTTCATCCCAAAGCTTCACAGCCGAAGGCAAAAACGATTCAGCATAAGAGTTTTTAGTTCGGCAAGGCATTTCAGGAAAATTACTGGAGGACCGTAACAACTTGTTACTTCGGACACTAGGCGTGGGATCAAAGTCGTCAGATAGGGTGATACGATTCTGTGTAGGGTGACTATTTTGTGCCGTCTTCTACGTTCTCGTAGTGTTATGAATCCCATTTCAGAATAGATGCGATCATGACTGGTACCTCTTGGCATACCGCCTATTGTTCGAAGAGCATCTACTTGTAAGTCCTCCAATAAATCTAGTTTAGTGTTTACACAGTTGTCTCAGATTATGTCAGCATAGTTAAAAGGGGGTAAAATGAAATTTTCAAATGCTGTTCTTGCTTACAATCTGTATTTTAGACTGCGAAGATAGTTCACCATTGGGCTAACTTTGTTGATAAAACAATCTACATGTATATTCCATGCACCCGAGTTCTGAAAATTCAGATCGAGGTGTTCATGAGTTTCAACTTCTTTTATGGAAATGTTCTGCATCTGAAGAGTTGGTTTATCGTAGAATCTCACCTGACGAAAGAGAATTTCAAATCTCATATGCCATTTCCGATTGTTTTAAGTAGTATATATTCCGAAACACTTCATGCATGAAATCTCATTCCAACGATGCAAATGTGTCGCGATCTGATGGAGAATAAGGCCGCTTTTGTACTCCGATATGTGCGTATTTTTCCGAGGCAGTAGTAAAAACAACTGTAACCAGATCCTCACAGTTTTCAAAACAACCAATCGCCGTGCTGTGTTGCATACACTCTAAAGTCAATTGGGTTAAAAATCAACCCAAATCAACTGGGTTGAGTGAATATGAACGCCATTGGATTCATATTCACTCAACCCAGTAGGTTTGGGTTAACTTTTAACCGAACTGATTTTAGAGTGTTAAAACACACGTATTGTTGATGTCTGTGTTATGTCTAAAGACTTCAATATATTCTACAGACCAGCCGAATGTATTTGGCATGATATATCGACCTTCTCAATTGCACTTTCGTTTTATCTGTATTCCAATGATAGGTCAATAAAAAACAAAAATGTCGACACATTTGACAGCGTCCAAACGCGAAAATAGAAATCACGTTCATCTCATCTACAGGTGGTACAAAATAATATATTCTCTGCGCCCCCTGAGTTCCAATGTACTCTTTGTGCCAGTAGGCTCATAGAACACATTGGAATTCAGGGGACGACTGGTTAATAGTCAGACAGGATGGCCAAGACAGGGACTGAGCTAATGGAGACTTATTCCATTAAGACTGAATAATTAGTAGAGGCTGAAGCAGGGAAGCAGTTTTAATGGGGTGGTTGTGGGTGGGGGATTGCAATGAAACCTGGCGAGCTGGGGTTAGGTCCAAAAGCTTGTTGGGCGGGTTGTACAAAAAAAGTGCCAGCAAATAATGAGTGCCTAGATGGATCTTTTGGGAGGTCTTTGTTGTTCAAAGTGACATCAAAGTCACTGGAGTTTTGGGGGGAGGTCGGAAAAGGTGATGAAAGAGGGGGGCCGCAGGAGCAATTTAGGAGTGATGGAAAAATTGGAACATTTTACAATGCCCAAAGTACTAGCCTAGTAGAATAAAACTCCTTGGGAAACATGAGAAATAAGTGGTTGAGGGATGACACTAGCGAAAGGGTGAATATTTAAGTTGGAGAGATTAAGAAACCACCACTGGGGGGGGGGGGGGGGGGGTAATTAAAAACAATTTGTGTCTGAATACTCTGGGATTAGGATGAGGAGTTGGGGAGGAAGTATCAAGGAGGGCGGGGTCGATATAGGCCTCCTCGTTAGAGGATCGCAGGTAATCAACTGAAGGCCCAATTTTTCTTACCTTTTATATAAATGTGAAGGCTGTGATTCCATCACGCAGATATTCAAAAGCTTTGATTGGCTCCTTTGATATGTAACGACGAACAATGTTCCATCGCGCTGGCTGAGCTTAGTCAGTAATAGATAGTTCATGACGCCAAGTCGTCACCTGAATTCCAATGTGTTCTCTGTGCCAGCAGGCACAGAGAACACATTGAAACTTGGGGGACGAAGTGTCTGAGCAAATATTTCTTTCCTTTGACTTGTGACTTGTAATCACCATCATTCACCCATTCAATGGTGTCATGAGTGCCTATTTTATTTAGACTCGAGTTAAGTGTCTGCTCTGCCTTATACTGATAACGCAGGCGAAACTTTATTATGACAATTTAAATACAGTCATCTCCTCTTCGTTCGTTGTTTTCAAACAAAGATTAATTCTTCTGAATTCTGTGATGACAGAGAAAGAGGGAGACTGTAGAATTAAATGAATTAACCTGATGCCCGAGTAAAAATCGTTATCTGTTTTTATAAAATGTTGCCTAACAAGACAGCGGGAAATGTCTAACACACATTTTTTCGTTATCTGCCGTCACGATAGATAAATGGGAGCATCGCTCCGCAAGTGATACACATTACGCAATAATTCAAATCGACATCAGAGCACATTTGCGTTGTTTGACAGGGGATGGGACAACCGTTACTTGTTCCCAGTTCACTATTCGATCACCGTTATCAACCGATAAAATTGGTTGATAACGAATGTCGAATAAGGAACTGGAATAAGTAACGGCTGTCATGACCATCGTTTGGAACGGTTTGGGTGTCTTAAAGGGTCGTCCTACAAAACTTTGGATATTTTTTTTAAATTTTCCACAATGCCCTAAACACGAATTTAGAGCGGTGAATAGCAACATTATATACCAAACTAATGACAAAAGTACACAAAACCTGAAGTCATCCACCGTTTCAAAGTTTTTTGTATTTTTTTGCTTGTTATGATCACGTGATTCTTCGGCCAAGTTGGGAAACGATTTGATTTCCTAAGATTTGAAATCTGCAGACATTTCATTGCTGTTTTCGAATCTGAGAGGCGACGTTATGTATAACACACGACACATTCATTGGAAATATTCAACTGACAATGTGATAATTGCGAGATACAGTCCTTGGTAGCAATGTTGAATTCAGAAACTACAGAAAGTTCCTCAAGTTTCAGCAAGGAATTCAATACGCCGCCGATTCGAACTACTATTATTTTGTTGTTGTCGATGAGCAAACATAAAACTGAAAAATTATATTTGAAAACAAAAATATATTCACATCAACATAAATTGCAGTCCTCACAATTGTATATTTAACCCTTAAGTCCTCAGATTAATTTTAAAGTATTTATGACCTTTTTCTGCTTACATAGTTATTGATGACTTGGCAGTGGTTCTACATCACTGCTGGCTGCCTATACAGGCAGCCAGCAGTGATGTAAACCACTGCCAGGGAAAATTCAGTTTACACACAAGAGTAATAAAAAAGATTACACAAGGGAGCACCTGCTTCAATGCAATATAAAAGTGGCGGTTTGGGGCTATATGGGGGCTTAAGGGTTAAGAAAAAATAATTTGGCTAGCTGAACTATATTTGTGATGTGAAGAAGGCTTGTTGAGGTCTGCTAATCGGAAAAGAAGACCAATGTCAAGGAGAATTTTCAGAAAGGGTTTTTCTGTTCACCAAATATAGCGAAATTTAGTACCATCGTAAATTTCAATTCCTTCTTCGAACAACCGCATTGTGTGTAAAAGGTATCAGCGTCGATTTTGATCGCTATTGGCACCAAAAGTTTGCAAAAATCAATGTGTTTTGACAATCTGTTGATAAAATAGCATGAAGCCACCTGGGGGACAAAAATTACACGACGTACCGAAATGAGACCACACCGTCTCATAAATTTTTAGATAAATTAATTTCATTACCAACATAATTGCGATATTGTTCAGGCCAGTAATTCACTGCCAATAAAATTAGTATTGGTAAGCAGATCAGTTATTAATGCTCTTAAATCTCACGAGTAAGCAACGGTGAAACCTCTAGCCCAAGAACATTAGGTTTCACTAGGGAAAAAAATCGGAGAAAGCTGATTTTTTCAGGGAATGTCGAGTACATGTCACTGAACGATTAGACAAAAGTCCCCTAAAATCCCAGTTGAGCTTTTTTTTCTACAGCCTTTTTTCGAAAACGCGTTTGAAAAAAATCAAAAAAAATCGCACGAACTTTGTAACCTCGAATTGATCCAGCTGTATTTTTTGTTTACGCGTATTTCGAGCTACATAATGTCTAATATACATTTACCTAGAGGAAAATGTGCATTCTGTGACAATGTCTGCGAAAAATTATTGAAAATTCACAAAAAAGTATCGGATTTACGCAAAAAATGACGATTTTCCTAACGGATTTGCCCAAAGGGTCGTAGTACAGAACGGGATGTTAGTTGGACAGACGATAAAAAATCCACCACCATTTGAAGACTTTTATCATTGCTTACAAAATAGACATTATGGAAGACCCCCTCTGCTTCTGGCCGAGTTCCCCTTTTGGCATAAAATTCGTCAGCATGAGAACTCAACTATTTTCGGGCTTGGGACCGAACAGACACGTCTGTGTCTGGCAGCATTAGATCAATAAATAATATTTACAGAATGTACAAAAATCAATAAATAATTTTTACAGAATGTACAAATCAATCAACATGGATTAAGTTACATTGACTATTATCAACGCTATATACAGAAATGACATGACCTATATACATATTATTCATCGAACTCAGAAATTTCCGACAGGACAATGTTTCTGTGGTTGTTACAAGAATCCGAACTGCAATTACACAAACCTGAGCAAGAGAGTCCTGCCTTCTTACACCCACACCTTTTTGTACAAGCACTCTTGCAACCACAACTGATCAGATTCAGTAGGTTATCGGGGGCACATGGCTTTGTGGCTGCAGTCGGTACAAGAAGTCCATTGTCTAGCGACCACCCCCAATCCGTCGGAGGAAGCGAAGTGCCCAGCCATTGTTGGACCTAGAGATAACATCTGTAGACATTTTGTTGTTCAGCATCGCTGCTTGGTGGGATTGAGGCTAGGTCGATGGGTTTATTCAGTTTAAATTTTGCTACATAACGCTTGTAAGTGACATATCTATATTGGTCGAGAGAGGAAACAGTTTTACTCCCGTATAAGATCAGGAGAAGTTGTTCCCCGGCAGCGGCTACTGCACTTGGTGTACTGTCATCCGCCAAAATTGTGTTGACATACTGTTGTGAGTCGCTAGTAACATCGGAGACAATTGTACTGAATACTTTCTTCTTACCAACTCGAAAGAGTGCAGAAGTAGTGTCACAACCACTTATAGAATGTGCTACAAGGAGGTTCCTTCTATGGTCACCCATTTTGGTTGCTATTTCACTAACTGAAACTAGTAAGTTTGGGGTAATGGAATACATCATGTGAATATTACATCCCGATTGAACTCGAGAGGTAAGAATGACTAACAAGTCTGTGTCTGTTCCCACAACGACAACATTGTTGTCATCTTGAGCGATGTCAAGTGCAGTTTCGGCTATCAGTACATCAGCATCAGCCTCGGCCTGCTTGGACTGAATATTGATAGCAGATAGCTCCTGCATTAGAAGATCGATCAGTTGGGCTTTGTTCTTGGCATTTGCAAGGAAATCGGATTGGGGTGTGGTGGCTGGTAACTCGGGTGAGATATTGATATCAATGGAATACCTGTCTTTAGATCTATGGGCTTGTTCCATGCCCTTTATCGACATTGTACAAGCATAACCATCAAAAACAACCACGACGTTCGCCCCAAAATGTCTCACTAGATAATTGGAATATGATGTACATATGTCATATGACGACTGTTTAGGCCATACAACTGCCCTCAATAAAAATCCACCATCTACCACAAACAGAGAATGTTCTGGGATTTTAGTTTGCTCGGAACCGTATGTTTTGAGGATCTTACCGAGCGTACTTTTCTGTGTCTTCCTCATTCCAGCAGAATCAAACAATGCTGGTGGTTTCGGGGCGAGTTCATATTTGAGATACTCTTCCATCTCTGCTTGTGACTGAATAACACATGTGATGCGGTTGAACAGAATTGTGGGGTCAATCACTACCTTACTTCCACGGACTTTGATGCTATTTGCCATCGATGCGAAAGACTTCACAGTGTCAACACGTCGTAGTTTGATGCTGTTGAACGTTTTGCTTACAACATTCGATACGCAACATTCACCAATTTTGCGAACTTGGTCACAGTTCACAGTTTCGTCGGCCACAAGCCCGGTCGCTATAGAGACAAATTGTAGTGGATCTCTATTCTGAAAAGGGGAATGCACTCTGTGCCAGTTCAATAATTTGGTGACATCATTGGCATCAGTCAATTGTGAACTTTGACGGAGATCCCGATGTTGTTCGCCATGACCAGTGTGAACATGAACAAAATTTTCGAGAGCATTACATATCGGAAGGCAAAGAGGTAGTCCATGTACCCATTTCGCAACAGTGCTATCGGTTATTCCCCTGCCATGTGTGAGACCACCAGGGAGCTTAAACATTCTCATTAAACACTGCTCTATGGTCTGATCAGAATATATCCCGTCCCAGAAGTTATCTGAGCGCCTTATGGTAAAGTAACCTTTCTCAGTGAACAACTTCAAATCATCCTGTTGCATTATTTCTGTTAGCTCATTCATCTGCTGCAAATAGAGATGAGAACTTTTTGCGTGTGCAAAATGACCACCTGCGTGAAATACTGGAATCATATTGCGAACACAATATGTGTGGAGTTCCCAGTCGCCTGTGAGCTCTGCTCTCAAGAACAACTGGAGAAGACCTATTTGCTCGTAGTATTGTACCCAAAGCTTTCCTGTGCGTCCTACGGACGCATTCTGGAGCAGTTCGTGTAATTTTGACAGTAGATGGTTGACACTTTCTTGATTGACAGCGTCAGCTGTTGTACAGTCACCTCTGGCAAGTCCACAGAATATTTCATTGACTTCTGTGCAGTCTATGTTATCTAGTGTTCGGCTTTCTTCAAACACAAGTTTTGTAATGGCAATTTGTGTTAGCAAATGGGCACGAACTGCTCTTGAATATGCATGACCACTGATCAAATGATGGATTGACCCACCAGCATAAACAGTCCCCCAAAGTTCATCCAAGCCGCTACCAGCCATGATCGAACCAATTGCCCCTAAATATGACATAATCATATGGAAGCCGCCGAGTCTAACGAAAACTTTTGTCAACTTATCTGACGAAGACACAATCTCCACTGCTTTGATATGATTTATGTGATTTAATCGAACATGGAAATTGAAACAATGATGCTATAATACGGTATTTGAATGAGAAAAGTCGATGCCGTTTGAATTTGAGTTTAGGGGGTATGGTTAATATTTCACACGTTTCACCAGTTCATTATGGAATAAATGACTATTGTTATATATCATTATAAAGCCACTGCTTTTCTGCAATTTTTGATATATAATTTAACACCCAAAGTAGTCGTAGATTTGATTTAATGGACGTTGTGTACCGTTGTGTGTATGAAAACAATAAAAAATGTTTCGTAATTTTGTACATTTTCGTGAATATTTCACCATTGAGTGTGAGGATTGGTACAAAGTTGGCATTTTCTGTTGGGGATATGTATTCTCAATATAATTCAGCACGATATTTATGATTCTCACCCTACTAAGGCGAATAAGAATGAGAAATATGGAGCTGGGTCGAATTTTTTTTTAAAATTTTTTTTTCATCAAAAAAACGCTATAACTAAAAAAGCTCAACTCGGATTCGCGGGGACTTTTCACACTTTATCCGCAATGTGTGTCCCGGAAACATATAAAAAAATCAGCTTTCTCCGATTTTTTTCCTTACTTTCTCATTTTTATGTCTAATGTGCCTGGACTACTCCGCAAACAGCAACATCAGAACGGCGATAGTTTCAAAACAAATGAAGCATACCAAACCATGTACACAAATAAATTAGAAGCCATGCTTTCTAACTTAATGAAGCCGATTGATGTAAGTATTCTGCATGCAGAGCAGTTCACATTTGAGCATACTTGAGAAGTCAAATGGCATCCTCCATTGGCAGCTGTCATTGCTCATGCAGCCCAGAAGTGGACACTGAAAATACCAAATGAGGAAGTTTGGCAGTTTTGCCTCCTTTGGTGTATCAGTCTCATCTTTTCTATCTAATTCTACACAGATCGCGTGCAAAATGGCACTGAATTGTGGGGGTATGGTCACAGTTGACTGACAAAAGCCACATTGGACATTCTTCATTTTACACTGATGCACTCTCTCATGACTCCATACTTGTTCTTGTGAAAAGTGAGGATTTCAACCTTGGCGAACTTCATAAAAGGTTAACAAACACAAGAAAAAATGTCAGTTCTTGTGAAATTTAGACAGCCGAAATTATAATTATTCTTGCTGTCCGTTCCTGACAAGGATGAGAAAAAAGATTTCCTCGAGTCTGTACTAGAAAGTTTGCAGAATTTCACTATCCAATAAATTTAATGTTCTTTATTGTATAAAATCTGCTCTCTTACTTGTGCCATAGCAGACTTTCAGGCAGAACTTTCTGCCACATGGTAAAGGTTCCATGGCAAATATTAGTTTTCACAAAATCTATGTTTCATTCCAACAAAATTCATATATAATTAATTGGATTATTCCTTTCTGGCCTTTTCTGAACTTTGGAGAAAATTACCTGAAATTTGACCAAAGTTAGGTTGGACGTCCCCTTAATTGCAATTAAAATATCGCAACGCATGTAATGAAATCTACCTACTGTTTTGGAGTAGGTACCAGAATTATCTAATATATTATAATGCTAGCCTGTGAATTATCGCAAATTATCTAACATATATTTCTCGATATCTATCAACTTGATAGATATCGAGAAACATTCCGCAGTAGCTTCCTAAATGACACCACGCTACGCCGCATTACGTCGCCTTGAAGTAACGATCAGCTGATCTTTGTTATTGTTTTGAAATGTACGCATTTGGGCCCAAATTGGGCTGTATATTGTGCAATAAAATGTCTCGTAGCATTTACTAAAAAAACTAAATTTCAACACACCATCGCCGGGTTCAGTGTTTGGCGGAAGGGGCACTCTCGCCTATTTGGGAAGGCCGCCAATTTGGTAGATGTGGTTTTGCGTATTCGCTGTTGGGGTTGGGTTAAGTGTATTCATTTTTGGAAATCGTTACTGGCGTTGGTAATACGTGAGGTCCTTAATCACTCGTCCGGAAGCAATATTCGCAGGGGATAACTAGTTTCGCCTAATGCAGGCTTTTCAAATCAACGAGGGGTAAGGGTATCCTCTGGTAGACTTAAAGCTGTCGCTTGTATAGGGCTATTGCTCTGTCAAAATGGACGTGGGAATGTGGTTAAAGTTATGCTGCATGGCGGGTCCATGGAATAACAGCGTGTTGTCTCAGTCAGCAGAGTGGAAAGTAGGTGTAAAATCCACTAAGTGAGTGCATTAGAAAAGGTGGTAGTGATACTCCCCAATCTAGGCAGAAATCTCTGGGGAAGGGCTCATATAGGGACCAAGAGGCATCAGATCGCGGGTACATCAGGAATCTAGGGAGCTACACGGGTGTGTCAAGAAAAGATCCCTTTGTGGGACAGGGAGTAGCGAAAAGGGGAGGGGGGATACGTTATAACCTGGTAGTGGTAGGACAGACGTTGCTCTCGTGTCATGGCAGTATATTTCTCTTATATGACGGCTGGATTCAATCGTCGAGAGGAGGGTCTCTCTTATTTCTGAGGGTGCTATGAGAAAACGAAACTGTTGTTGCGCCAGGAGGGGGCGGAGTAATTGGTATATAGGATGGAGGGAGGCACCAAATGGCCAGTTAATCTACGGTGGGGTGCTACTGATTATCACGGGACATAGCAGTAACAGGCTCGCCCTCAAGCTTCCGGTGTGATCATCTGACGGTAGGGTGAGAAAATAAGAGCCTTGGTTGGTAGCCTCAATCATGTGAGATTGACCTCTGTAGGAACACTGAATGTGGTGTAATAAACGAATCCGAGTATCGATGGACGTTATAGGTCCGTGTGTGGGTGGTCCATGTAGAGAAGTATTCGATTCCGTGCCCAACATTTTGCCCTCTATTCCCCTTTAGAGGTGGGATGGGAGAGTTGCGTTTGGTTCTCACTCAGGTATTGTCATACGGTTCGTAGGTTAGTGCTGGACCGCCGTGCGTTCTGCTTCCATAGGAGGTAACTGTGGTAAGTTTTTAGTGTATGGTCACCGTAGATAGACCTTAGATCAGCCCTTAGTAGGTTGAAGGTTCAGGACTCAGAATTTAAAATGGCGCCTCCTGTGGTGTGCAGGGGTGTGATTCATAGGGGTTATAGCTTAGGTCTGGACGCCCGTGGGTATTACTTCCATAGGAGGTAACTGTTGTAGGTTTTTAATGTGTGATCACCATTATAGACCTCCTGTCAGCCCCTAGTAGGTTGAAGGTTCAGGGCTCAGAATTAGCAGTATTGCTTTCTGTGGTGTGCAGGGGGTGAGGGCTCCATATGGTGAGGGTCCGTATTGCACGATAAGACAATTTGTGGATTGCATTATTAGTAAAAACGGTGTTTATGGTGTGCATTAGATTCCCAAAACATGAGTCTCCGAGTGTTACTGAGCTGTAGACGGAGATTACGGAGTGTCTCGGAGTGCAATGGTTCCATGGTGGAGATGAGGTGAAGAGGTTATGTAGGTGAGGTGGACCTCTATTCGTATTTGTCCGGAATTAGCTTTCGTAAAGTGTGTAGCCAAGGTTTCGGCCTTATCAAACAAACAAATACAGAGATCTGTTGTATTTCAGAGGTAATATTACAAAATCGGATTCAGGTGTGTAGAAGTCTCTACGGTTGTCTGATGTGTAATCCCGTTGGTCAGGGTTAATAGTGACAGTGACTTAGGTAAGGCAGTCGTGAGTGTGAGAGTCGGAATATGTCACGACTTTATATGATGGTGATATTGTTGACTGAAAACTGCCAAAACACAATAAACAGCTGCAGATTTGGTAGCTAGTTGTGTTGAGAGTGTTAATAGTCTATTTGTGGTTATCGGTGGGTACCAATCCGAGCGCCAACAGCTGATGTATTTTAGCTCAATAATACTTTCGGGGAGGCATCATTTGCCGTCGTTGGTCGACTGTGGTAAACTGGTGTAGGTCTATCAGTATATATTGTAATCGTGGTAGGTTGAGGGTAGAATAGATCGTGTGAAAGGTATAGTGCGATCGTGTCGGGAAAGGACACAGGTTTGGGTCGTACTATCTGGGTCCGGCAGGTAACAGGATCAAATACCATCGAGAAATCCGAGCGCCAACAGCTGATGTATCAGGTGTCCTTTCGTGGTAAATTTCAGCCTGTATATCTGACACAGAAGGCATTTTGGTCTTGTGATTTGGTGTTTTATAAACATGTGTTTTGTAGACAACATGTTGTCTGATACTCTCGTCCACATTTTTTCACAGATATGTCATTCATGAATGGAACTGGGCATACCCGAATCTTCATTGAAAGATTCATCCAGGGGAGACACTTTCACCATCTGAAATGTAAAAAAAATAGTTTTAAAAACGTTGCTGAAGACGAATCTTTGACGATGTTCGTGATGTCCAAACCCCAACACCCAAGGAATCCAAACCGTTAAAACATTATTTTTCTGCAACAATACAAACCGTCAACCATACCGAAAAAATGTGTAATTAAAAAGATGTTATATTTTCATTCGCGCTTGATAAAATAAAGTGCAATGTAAGGGTAATATGCACAACTAGATTACATTTCATCTTTAACCCTTTACCTAACGAATCGCCCGCATTAGCCCGCGTAATATGCAAATTGAGCAGTTGAAAAAATTAAATTTTTCAAAATATTTCAACAAAACCATATCATGTGACCTCTCATTGGAACGAGCTCATTGAGCTCGTTCCAATGAGGGGTCACATGATATGGTTTTGTTGAAACTTTTTGAAAAATTTAAAAAAATGATATTTCAAATAATAAATTTTGGTATCGTCTGCGTTTGGTAAAGGGTTAAACTCAAACGCTCGGTTAAAGCAACTGTTAGTGTCAAAAAAATATTTTTCTGGGCTTGGAGACGATCGATACTTTGGTCGGTTTGAACAATGGATCATTGAAAGCGATAATATTGTAGAGATTCTACTCTTTAATTTATGTTCGATCTTCAGTTAAGGGTGACATGTATGGGCACCACTGAAAAAATATTGAAAAACTGCGTGTATTACCTACTGAAGACAATTATCAAAAAAACCTACCCGTCGTTTCACTTCTCGTCGCTTCGAAGCCGCCATATTGTATACATCCAAACATACGTCTACCACAGTAGTTACCATGCAGTGAAGAAAAGCATGAAGCAATGGAAGCAGCATCAACGTGGTCCATTACCCTGCCCCCCCCCCCCCCCACCCCACATACAGCTCCTTCACAGACACCAACAGAAATAGTTATACGAAAGTCTAAACAAGCGATTAGTGAAGCAACCGACTGCATTTACTCTCAACCAACGATTAGTAATAGCATAATATTTATAATAACGAATACAAAGATTTATTGAAAGAAGCCAGAAAATGATATAGGAATGGCATTTAGTAAGAGACTGCAAAATGGCCTCTGGTTACTACAAAAATAAAATCATGGCTCTAATACAGGTCTTGTATTTAGCTTAACAGTTTCTAGTCATCAGAATCTGAGGCAAACTTAGATTGTGTTGCTTAAGACGTCGTGTCCACCAACATATGTCCCATCATTATTTTCGATTACTTCCAAGGTTTCTCCACAATAGTTGTAAACGAGGGAGGGGTGTTCGCTGAAGAGAGATCACAAACGATAATACCAACCAAGAGGACGACGAGCATAAACGACCAGCACATCAGAGAGTCCTAGAACTACAGAAAGCTGGCTGTAAATAATGGTTTCACAAAGCATATTGACTACCTACATCTACAAACTTAACATGCCTCACGGACATTTAACCCTTTACCTAACATGAAAGGGCAGACGACACTTGCAAAAAAAATTCTTGAATAATTAATTTTTTTCATTTTTTGTCTCACAAGCTCGTTCCAACGAGGGGTCATAACCTATGTTTTTGAGACAAAAAATGAAAATATTTTGAAAATTAATTGGCGATTTTTGAGAATAGCGCTGGCCGGTTTTGGCCGTTACGTTGGGTAAAGGGTTAAAAAAATTATACAATGTAAGTCGAGAGGAAAGATTACACTTTTATGAACCTAATTTCAACGAATGACAACTACCAACTTATTTAAGCAGATAACAACACTGAAGAACTAAAGACATACCATGGGTTCCAAACACCAGTTGTCATGAGTGAACTCAGGGAGATAGGCCTAAAGCAGAAGTGTACCCATTCATCAATTATTTTTGCATTATATACCAATGATTTAGCAGATGAACTCCTGCATATCGACGAGGGAATGGCGGTTGGGGACCTAAAAATTCCAGGGTTATTTTTGCAGATGATATAGGTTGGTACTCGTGTTAGAAAACCAAGAGGTGCTGGAGAAAATGCTGACAATTATTGTTGAGTGATATGGAAACAAATGGAGACTTGAGCGAAATAAAAACAAAAGAAAGTTATACACGCGGATCGTAAAGTGGAGCCTGCTTGAAGATGGGGAATGGGACAGTTGGGTATTCCGAAAGGTAACAGCAAAGTTCTTAGTTTGGGAGAGACAGATGACTACGAGTATTTGGGGGTCAATATAAACATCACGGGAGGATTGATATACCGAAATCACACGAATAAGCTGACTATGGAGAGGAAGCGAATTTTTAAGCAAAATTAAAAAATTAAACGAGACTTACCTGTAAGGTGAGTTTTGATTGTAATTCTACCGACTCATGTAGACTAAGGAGGCTACGCGAGATAAGCGCATGCCCACGGACGTCCTATTCACCACGTGAGGTCTTGTGGTCACTGTCGATGGGTTGGGTAAACGTTTTTGTCAAAGAACGTGGGCGGGCGCTTAGCCTCCTTTGTCTATATGAGTCGGTAGAATTACAATCAAAACTCACCTTACCTTTAATTTTTGAATTCTACCTCCCATTCTTACCTAAGGAGGCTACACGAGACTTCAAAGCCCACAAGACGGAACTGAGAGTCTGATCAAACATGCAACTCTTACATGTATATGGTCTAAAGTAAACTGAATTCACATACTTCTCTACTTTGCTACCAACACATAGTCAGCAAATTCTTTTGATTTCTGTATTGGTTTGCAGTAAAACTTTGCAAAGGTTGAAGAATTTGACCATCCTGCCCATTAGGTTATTTTGTTGCCAAACAAATAAGTTGCAAATTGGGGTTGGAGGACAAGTGGTTTCCACTTAGTATACCCTCCGCTCCCTTAACATGATACAAAAAATCAATACAATGGCGAAACAAACAAATTAGAGAAATGTGAAAAAAAATATAAACGAGAAAATCTAACTTCGCGATAAAAAAGAGTGAGAGAGAGAGAGAAAAAGTGATTGATTGATTGATGTCCTTTCTGCACCTTGAGTCTGTCTCTGTCAATTTGATTTTCCATGCCGAGGGTCGACCAGGCGCTGCACTTAGTGGTTGTTACTACTACTACTACCATCATTACTACTACTATAGTCTATAGATAATACTTTTGCTATCGCGCTCAAATCTTACCACCGACATAGCACTCCTGCGGCGAATAATAATAATAATAATAATAATAATAATAATAATAATTAATAATAATAATAATAATAATAATAATAATAATAATAATAGTATTTACATATTAATTTCCGTAATCATCCATTGGTTACACTTTAGCCGCCTAATCACGCGCCTAGGGAGTCGCAATGAAGTGCATGTGATAATCAATACTAGGATGGAAACTCATTATCGAATCTTCGAGTGTTACGAATAAATTTTTGAACAAATTTAAAGTGAGGTATTTGTTTTATGTTCTAAAATGGGATCGCCGTACAGTAAAATATCAACGGAGTTCAAATTAACATTAATTTCCAATAGTTTACCAATGAGATCATTGCGAGATGCTGAATAAAAGGGGCAAAAGAGTAAATAGTGCTCTGCGTCCTCAACAACAGCTGGACAATGGGGACAGTATGGAGATTCGGAGATGTAATTGAGAAACTTATCACTGTTCAAATCGCTGCAACAAGTTCGAATTTTACTATGAATAATGTTGTATTTTCTGACACCACTGGAGAAGTATCCTGGAGGTCTCCCTTCAGGCGGTGAGATGAGTTTTTTGAATTCTTTAAGTGAACTGCTGTTTCGCACGGACATTAATAGACTATTCCATGTTCCTGTACACAAGGGGAAAAATGATCTTTTGAATAGCTCTGTTCGCATGCAATAAGGCATAAAATCTACCGAATTTCGAAGGTTATAACCAGATGTGTCACGAACTCTTGGTGGTAGTAATTCCTGCAGATAATCGGGCGCATCGTTGTTTACGATTTTGTAGAAAGTACACATCTTTTGTATGTGTCTTCTTGTTTCGAGGCTGTCCCACCCAACTTCAATCAAAAGGAGATCTCGCGATACTGATCTCTTCCGCCCTGATACGATTCGTGCGGCATCACAGTGTATATCCTCTAGAAGCTTCATCATATATTGGGGAGCTCCGCACCACACCGAACTCCCGTATTCCAATATTGGCAGAATGAAGGCATTATACATCTTATTCAAAATCTGTCGATTGAAAATATGCTTTAGTTTTCTTAACTGTGAAAGTCTAACACAGGCTTTTTTACAAATGTCGTCAATATGCGCTTCCCAGCCCAAGTTTGATTGGATGGATAATCCCAAGTGTTTGTGGACGCCAACAAAGTTAAGTGTTTCGCTCTCGAACAAAACACTTGGAATAATGACATCCCTATTGAGTGTAAACAACACAGCGTTGTTTTTTTTAGTATTAAATGTGACCAGCCAGGTATCGGCCCATTTGTTGATTTTTTGGAGTTCGATGTTCATTTTTGACTCAATGCAATGAATGTCAATAGATGATTCGGTCAAACAGGTATCGTCAGCGAAGAGTCTAATAGACTCAATATCGTCGGATATATCATTGATGTAGAGCAAAAATAAAAAAGGTCCAAGAACAGACCCCGAGGAACCCCCGCTTCTATGTTTCTGTACTCGGATTTACATTCGTTAATTTTCACCCTTTGACTTCTGTGTGCCAAATAGCTTTGAAACCATCGCAGCAAAGGACCAGAAACCCCATATTGCTTCAGTTTGAAAATTAGACCGCTGTGCCAAACCCTGTCAAAGGCCTTGGAAATATCACAAAAAACACCACAGGTTTGCATATTTGTATCTATGGCGTTGCAAAGGTTATGATAGACCTCTATCAACTGGTACACTGTACTATTATTCGGCAAAAACCCTGAATGGAATTTGTAAAATAAACTATTTTCAAGGAAATATTTGTGGATATCTCTAAAGACAACTCGTTCCATTATTTCACCGATACAGCATTACAATGATATGGGCCTATAATTTTTCGGGTCGTATTTGTCTCCTTTCTTATAAAGAGGAATCGCATCAGCAAGTTTCCACTTATCGGGGTAGACGCACTCTGACAATGATTTATTGAAGAGGAGAAAAAGGGGTCTGCTAACAGAATATTTTGCTTCCTTTAACATTTTGTGACCTATTCCGTCGTGACCATGTGACTTTTTAGTTTTTAAACTTTTTAGAATATCCGAGATGTCCTGCTCAGAGAAGGATACGCTGCTAATGGAGTGAGGGCATCTCCGTTTGAAGTGCGTAAGGGTTTTTGAACGCGAGTTTAATGCACTGTTACTTCTAAAAGTTCGTTTAGGAGATTTGCTTTCTCTGTATCGTTCTCGATAATTTCAGAGCCTTCCTCGGACAGGCGGTGAAGATGGGATATGCCAGAAGTACTAGAAAAATTGTCCAGAAACTTTTTAACAACATACCAAAACTGCTAAGGTTCCGTGTCGTATGATAGAGATTCGTTAACTTTTTCCATGTATACATTCTTCGCAAATTTTTTCATGTTGTTATCCTTGTTCCTGGCTGTTTTATATTTTGCCCAAAGCTGGGATTTATTATTTTTGAAAGCTAATTTTCTTAATCGGTCACAGTGGCGTAACTCTCTTCTAATAGCGCTGTCAAACCATGGTTTGTCTTTTTTTTCGCACTGTTATTGTGGAATTGGGGATACATTGCTTCGCTATGTTTAAGAACTCCGAGACAAAGTTTGACATAGCATCATTTATGGAGGGCGCGTCGCTTATTAAATTTTCCCAATCGGACCTAGCTACCATGGTATTCATTCGTTGGAAGTCGGCTTTGTTGTAAAGCCAGACGTCACGAAACGTAACGGGGTTGTTAAAATGCGAGTTGGCAATATGGGCATAAGTAGCTCTATGGTCGGATAACCCCAGTTCCAATGTTCCTGAGTTGAACACATTAACAGTGTCGCTAAAGATTATCGGATGAAGCAGTGACTGCGAAGTAGAAGTTACTCTTGTGGGTTCGGTTCTGTTATTACGTTGTTTAAGTTGAATAATGTCATGAGAGAATGTAGTTTGCTTTGGGGGTTTAGGAGATCAGAGTTGATGTCACATGTAACTACTATCGCGGGGTTAAAGGATAATGCCAGATCTATTTTATCTTCTAGTTTAGACCAATAGTCTGCAACTGATTCTCTCTCGGATCTGTATGTCAGGCATAAAATAAATTTATGTTTAACCCCCAACCTCAAACCAGAGAATGTCGTCGTTAAATGAGAGATAGTCTATCTTTCTATGGTGTATACTGTCTGAGAAATACACTGCGATGCCGCCACCGAACTGGTTCCTATTGTGAGTAAATGGAGCGGAGAAGTTAGGTAGCAAATATTACTGATATCATACTCATCGTCAAGGTGAGTTTCCGTAAAACTGAGAATGTCGAAATCATCGATATCGTCGCTGAGAAGAGGCAGTTTGTGGCGAATACTACGAATGTTGTAGTTCAGTATCGAAATCGTAGTTGTTTAGGAAGTTGACATCTCCTTACTGTATGTGGGGCCAAGGTTAACCTCAATGTCCCCACTCCTAATGATTAACAGTTGAAAGAAGAAGCTGATAGTAATTAGAAATCCTGCCCATGCCATTATGGTGTTGATGTCACATTTCCTGTGCAAGGCTATACTGGTGGAAGCAGCACGCAAACTATGCGGTTTGAACACTGTAATATCTATGCCTGCCTTAAGCATAACGGTTCGGATCCAGCGTGCTACAGTGTCTCTTGAAACCCACTGATATGGTTTACAAAAACTAATAGAAAGTCTCGTGTCTTTACGAAAAGTCTGAGTTCGTTTAATATAAGCATCTAAATATGTGACCACACACAAGCGTCTATCCGCACGGAAAGATTGCAGTTTTAGCGAAGGTTGCACTCTTCCTGGTGCTGATTGTTTTATCAAGTCATGTATGTGAAATGTATAAGAGCACTTTCCCCGTACCATGTAGTCACAATTCATAAAAGTAATAGTTTGACATCTCTGTCCTGTAACCAGCATGCATAAGACCACTGTTATTAGAGTCAATTGTTTCAAACTTAAACGTTTCGCGGGTGACAATCTACATCCCAGATATCTTTATATCTAGCTAAAACAGGCCTTTTCACAAAAATGCCTCTGAGAAATCGCCGTATTAACGGATGTTCTCCCAGAACAAACTCAGAGTCTGAAAATTTTATAAATTGTGATAAGGCAGAGCGTGCAGTGTTGATAGCACTGTAATGTAATCCACTTTGAAAAACGTGTGTTAGGAATTCAATGATGTTGTTCACAGTCGGAGACATGGTATTGACATTTTGTTGTTTGGAAAATCTGATCCATTTATCCAGATACACTTTGTATTGTGAAATTGAAATTTTTTGCCATGATGAAAAGATGATATCTTGAGCTGCTGATGAAATTCCTGTCTGTCTGATGTTCTCCCTGATAAGAGACAGGCCATCAAGATCATTTTACCCTCGGTTGGATGTTTCGCTGCTTGGTCGAATGACAGCTTCAAAACGTTTTTCTTGGGCAACAAAACTGGCAGATCTATTTGCAGTGATATCAACACTGGAAACCAAATTTGTGTTTCCCAAAATGGTACAATAAGAATCGCTTTGCTCTGGTCGCTCGTTACTTTTGGTGGGCGCTTGTGGGATAAGACTAAATGGAGGAAAAAGATATAGAAATGTATTTTTAGCCCAGTTTAAAGCAAAAGCATTTACAGCTAGAGCACCTGGATCTGGTTGCCACGAAACATATGGTTCAAATTGGAAATTCAATCGTGATGCAAACATATCAATATTGGGTAAGCCCCATTTCTTAACAATCTCTGAAAATATTTTTGGCTCCAGTTTCCATTCCGTTCTACTGTTTGTTACTCGGCTTAATCTGTCAGCCTCCACATTACTTTTACCAGCAATATGCGTTGCCGACAACCAAATTTTCTTGGGAACACACCAGTTCCAGATTTCTCTAGCCATTAAATTACAGTCACATGAGTGGGTCCCTCACAAGTTATTGATATAAGCTACGGCTGTGACAGTATCCATCTGCAGTTGTATATGTGAATCAGACATTTCATGACAAAGGGCCTGCAAACCAAAGTTTGCTGCTTTCAATTCTAAATAATTAATATGAAATTTTTCTTCCTCTAAATTCCATCTGCCCCCTGCAGTCCTATCTTTCCAAACAACCCCCCAGCCCGAGCCAGATGCATCTGTTTGGATAATTATTTGTGGATTCCTATGAAAAATATGTCGGTAGCGTTGGAAATATGTGTTAACAACCAGGTAATATCGCATTTGGCATCCTCAGATAGTGTACATGTAGCATCAAAATTACCATTAGCCTGCACATGTGCTTCATTTTTCTCAATTTCCAAGTGTCGATAATGTAAAGCTCCACATTCGACACCTGGACAATAAGAGACCACGAGGCCAATGAGTTTGGCTATGTGGCGAATGGAAGGTGCAGAAAGAGCCAAAATGCTCCTCCCTAAATTTGTTAATTTCTCATTCTTTTCTGTACTGATGGAAACCGTCATGTTCGTAGAATCGAGTATAAACCCCAAATCTTCTATTACCTGTGTGGGTATTGTAATAAATTTTTCATATGAAATATAGAACCCAAGCTTCTGAAGCAGGTAACAAGTGTCATCTACATTGAGCTTACAATCATTACGTTCTGTCGCTGTTAAAAAGAAATCACCCAGATAACCACTCTATAGAAAACCTTGTGCCCTCAGTTTTGCAAATACAGGTTTTAACAATTTTGTAAACACTCCAGGTGCACATGCCAGGCCTTTCGGAAGGACAGTAAATTGATAGAAAGTTGAATGATACTTGAACTTTAAATATTTTCTATAGCTTTTGTGCACCGGTACTGAATAATATGCATCCGTTAGGTCAACTGAAGCCATAAAGCAATTCGGTTTCATCAATTCTATGCAAGACTGCAATGTATCCATTTTAAAATGCTGACATTTTAGAAATTTTTTGAAATTTTTCAAATTCAAATTTAGTCGAAAAGATCCGGATTTCTTGGGAGCGCGGTGGCTCAGTAGGTAGAGGTGCAGGCTGCAAGCCGAGTGGACCTCGGTTCGAATCCCACCTGCGGCAACCGCGTTGTGTCCTTGGGCAAGACACTTCATTGCCCGCGTGGGGGCATGATGACGCCGTGTACTAAGGCGTACTGCACGTCGATGGTACGCATGTCTTCAACCAATCTAACCCTGTCTGTGCTGCAGTGCGGAGTTACGATGTTGGGGAGCTGGCAGCTGCTCGTCGTTGCTCGGTGGTTCTCTCCGGGTACTCCGGCTTCCTCCACCCGTAAAACTGTCACGGTCATGATTAGCCATTGTGCATAAATATGTGACCTTAAACATCAATAAATAAATAATCCGGATTTCTTAGGACGGAGAAAATATTAGATATAAAATCTCCATCTTCCTTTATACATTTTTCAATGATTCCTTTATCTGCAAAATCATGCATCTGAGCTTGAATGGCCGATTTCTCATGAGCTTGAAACCGAATTTCTTTAGGTTCAACAGGCTGAAAAGGCTGTTCATCTAGATTGAATGTACAGCCTTTTATGAGGGAAAGAAGCCATGGATCACAACTTGAAGATTGCCACATATTATACTTAAACTGAATATTTCCAGCTATAAAGGTATTTACATTTGTGCTATATACAGGGTTACTACTGCCAGTCGTGCTATTTATTACTGTTTCTTGCGGTCGTTTTTGTAAGCATTCATGCCCTTGTTCTGGAACCCAGCTGATGTGTTGTTCTTGGAGTATGGGTATCGTTGGCGGTACCCTGTTCGCTGGCATAAAAAAAGGAAATTTGCGCTGTCCAGATGTGCCCATACGGGATTGATATGGCCGATGTCTGACTGTTGTTCTTGACTTAGTAACCTTGGTGGTGAGCCGCTTCGTTTCAGACTGGTCTTTAACAGGTTGTGCCAAGTCATCCCCAAACAGTTGTGTGCCAATATGATCCCGTTCATTGCAAAGGGATTTATATTCTTCACTAAGGTCTGGCTTGAACAGCATTTTTCTCCTTACATCCAAGTGATGACTTGAGTCGGCTAAGAACCCAACAGCATCTGATAGGCTCCTCATAACTTCATGGGGGTCAGGTGTTTCACCCCTCCCTCCTTCACCTTCAACAAAAGCATTTAGCAAGTTGATAACAATGGTGGTGCCCTTCAAAAGTGACCTCTGAATTTTCTGCAGAAGAATGTCCTGTGTTGTGGTAGATTTTGACACAGAGTTGAAAATTTCCGGATTTACTTTGACAACATCCAGTCTAGGGCAATTTTCCGGTCTCAGAATGTTATCAAAGGTGGTTTGTTTTGTGTCTTTATCCATCCCATGCTCAAGTAGTTGCGCTGTAAGCTTCGCCAGCTGAGGGTTAATGTTAACAACGGTCGTCTCATCTTTGTGCACAGACTTTTCTAGAATTCCGAAAATGTTGCTGTCTGTAGACACGTCTCCACCGGGGACAGTTACGTCCACTTCCGGTTCTAAGTCGTCCCCTTTATCAAGATTTGACGACTGTTCCTCCGGTTCTATGCTGGTTTTATAGTGCACACCCACGCAGTGGCGTGGGCGCACATAGGTAACCCAGGTACGTATCCATGAATTTATAATGTTTCTATATACAATGCAACAGAGTTTGGGGTGCCATCTGGCGGCGTGGCTCTCCCACTGGCAAAAAATCCAGAATCATTGTAACGGATATTTAATTGTTTTTGGCTTCTCAAAGGACATTATGTAAAATATATTGTCGCAGAATGTTGGAAACTATCAGAAATAACTAAGTAATGAAGTGACTTTCGAAGTTAAGTAGTTGTTGGCGAGTTAAATATTGTTTGAGAGTTCAAAGTGTCAATGTCGTCCGTTGCCGGTTTCGTCAGATTCAAAGCCCAGTTTCAGTTTTAATTGAGAACGTACACTTCACAAATTGTTGACAACGAATAAAAAAATAAAACAAGTGATTTATTGACACTTTAAGTGGGCCTTTTTCATTTGTGGGCAACTTAGCGCAATTTCCATAGAAACAGCCGGTGTTCGGATGAATTCAAGTTATGTTGACGTACGGTCTGGGGAAATCTTTGTTCTCAAAACACGGGCATGCAGTCTTGTACTTTGTAGTAAAATTTGACAGAAACACTGGCAGACATGCGACGCGAACAGCGATATTCATTTATTTCCTAGATTTTTCTTCACAAGTTCACTGGCTCCAGTCTATGAACTATTTTTACCAGTGATACAATACAATGTCAGTTTAAGACTGTCAGAATTACACTGCAGCGGTCAGCCAATTTTGTGATCCGACGTGTTCTCCTGAAGGCCAAATACCAGAACCACTCGGAACTCCCATTTAAATTACACTTCATCGGTGTTTTGGTAAACAAAGTTTTAATTCCTGGATGCTTTAGGCTTTGCAGCCAGAATAGAACTGAATTCACCCTCAAGTCAATGTCGCCCACCTCGTCTGACCAACATCTGGAGGTGGGGGATTCTGATATTTACTATGTTTCTCCAAAAATGACAAAAAAGCCTAAATACCAACCTCCCCAGAACCGACCTCTGAATAACATTTGCACACTAATTCCAGAGAAAATATTTCATTTCTACCAATTCTAGTTTGTTTTAGCATTCAAAAGGAAACTGAAATTGAATTTATTACAAAATGTGTGATTGCATAAAATTTTGCTGTCCATCCATCCATCCATCCATCCATCAATCAGTGAGTTGGACAACTCATAGCCTGGATGATTCATACCTCTGGCAATTCGTACCTTTTCCCAGGACTAATTGTACCTCCTTCTGGACGGTTCGTACCCCTCCTCTGGGCAGTATCCTACAGTTTGTACCCCCTCTGGACAATTTGTATCCTCTTCTGCAAATTCATACCCTGCTTAATTAACCCCCTCTGAAAAAATATACATGGGGTTGGGAGAGGATTATAAACTTGGAGAAAGGATAAAAAAGGTGATGTCATTTCTTTTATTTTAAAAAGACACAGAATATCAAATTTCATGACTTAAAGTAAAAAGCAAGTAGACACTTAAAAGATTCAACGTCACAACGGTAAAAAGAAAATGCTCTATTGAGGGAGCTCAGAATTAAATTATTAAGGCAGCACACTCTTTAACTTATTATTTGGGGCGTCATAAAATTATTTATTGCTAGATCTTCATCAATTTAAAGAATTATCGTGGCTTCGTTAAAAAAATAGTGTTTAACTGTAAAACTACATCCATTACTATCTACTATAAATTTTCTTTTACCATGTTCGAACCCGAAGTTGATAATACTACAGATCACTTTTTCACTTATGCTGTTAAGCGATGGTTCACCCATTGAAGTTTCATTTCTATGTATAAACCTTGTTTTGATTGGTTGTTTCATGCATATGTTTACTTACTTGAGACAACTTGTACCAAAAAGGAGACAATTCATACCTTTTACTGGGACAATTCGTAGATTTTGTCTAGGCAATGTGTTCCTCATTGTCAAGACAATTTGTACCCCCCAATTGTGGTATAAATCGTCCAGGGTGCAGGTAGTCCAAGAACCATCCATCACAGACAGCGATTCTTTGCTTTTTATTTTCCCGGTTGTACATGTGCATTTTCAGTAACTGGCTTCTGACTATTTTTCACACTGTAACCCCCTCCACCTTACACACATACACAAATATATTAAACATTAAAGAGCAGTATCTTTTTGAAGCAAATATCTGATTCGTCCTCTCTGGAAAACATACATGTACATTGTATTTTCCTTAATTTTACTCCTTTTATCAAAATGGGCCATGAGTGTCTGTAGTGATTAAAACCAAGGTTGTAAGAAATCTGAGGGATTTTTAAAAAAAATTTTGTTTACAAAAGTTGCAAAATATTCATCAAACACAATGTGAAATATCTTGAGAAGCCAGAATGTGTTCTGAAAACTATCATAAATGGGCAATTTTGTTTTGTGTCAACATCAATTAATTTATGAATTATATCATCATGAAAGTGGGTATGCTGGGGGTCTAGGAGACACATTCAGGGCTATATTTTACCACATCAATATGTAAAAGAAAATTTGACATCATTTGTTAGGATAAAATGGCACAGTCTATTGATATTGGTGATTTATATAGCTGGAACCCCAGTTTTTAAAACAAAATTGACATTCATTTTGTTTTGTGTGGAGGGGGGGGGGGGGGGTGGGGGGTGTTGTTGAGCACCACTCTTTCTCTTGCAGTATGGTTAAATGAGACAGATTTTTCTCCAAACTATTGTCTGCTGATGTAGATTTTAGTTTTATTTTGGGGTTGGGGTAGTTTTCAAAGAAAGCAGTGAATTCTATGCAGAAATGACTCTTTTTATCAAATGAAACAGGTAAAATGTATCTTTGGAAGGATTAGAATGTAGGTTAAAATCCCCCCCCCCCCCTCCCCCCTCAATTTTTGAAGGTAGTACCACAATCTCTCACATTATTTTAATAGCAGTACAAAAATCCCCCTCCCGGCCTTTTACACCAAAAGGTTAAAAGGTAGTCCAAGAGGATTTAAAAACTTATGTATTTAATTTGTAAATTACATAAACACTCATCACTATTTACAAGAAAACATGCCTCAATAACTATTTATCAAGACAGTTATTTATTTATTTATTGGAGTTTAAGGACACTTTCAACAGCCAGTGTCACCTTATGTCGGACAGTTTTATGGGTGGAGAAAGCTAAAGTGCACTGAGAGAACCACTGGGCAACAGTGCTAACTGCACACAAGCAAGGTTAGCATTGATTGAAGCGACAAGTGCTCGGCTTCGAGTGGTAAAAAGCTTTGGACATTTTTGTATGGCTTTAAATATACTTATAACAAATTAGGCGGGGGGGATTTTTGTTCACCAGCAATTATGGAGGGAGGAATTTCTGTTCACTTGGGGGGGGGGGGGGGGGGGGGGGAGGGGATTTTTGCTAGGGAAAAGTTTTGTAGGTGACCCTTTGGAAGGTTTAGGGTTGATTATAGGAAATACATACATGTAAATGTACATGTAATTTCAACACTAATTTAATTATATTTTTTTGGATATTACACATATTTCACATTTAAATGTTCATTCGAGAACCACAGACCGACTAATACTGTTTTATTTTGGAAAAGTTATATTTTTGTCACAGTCAGCAATAAAGGCCATATATTGCCAAAAATAATGCAGTTAAATGCATCTTGAGCAAGTGTGGCTGCTGTGGCATCCAGAACTGAGAAGCACACTACTTGTATAACCTCTGGCAAATGCCAAATACACAAATAACCACCAATTTTACCCTATTAACACATTTAATTAAATGGTAGTTTCCCCTTGTGATAGAGGGGATTCCAATTATATTCCAATCCTCTCCCAAATCACCATCCAAACACTCAGCCAGAAAACACATATTTCACTTGTATTTACTGGTATAATAGAAGTTTTCTCCATATCATGATAACCCTTTAACTTACAGAAAAAGAAGATACGACTTTTGAATAACTAATTTCTTTTCATTTTTTTGGGCCAAAAACATGGCTATGAACTCCCTCCCCCAACTGGATAGAGCTGAATGAGCTCATTCCAATGAGGGGTCATAAGATATGTTTTTGACGCAAAAAAAATGCAAAAATAATTAACATTGAATGGCAATTTTGTTGAACGGTGTTAGCCTGTTTTGGCCATCACAATATTTTGGGAAAGGGGGTTGGGTTGGGGGGGGGGGGGGGGTGGGGGTACAGTGGGAAAAGTAACAAAGTTGCAAATGTGAATGAATGGCTTTTGTGCACAGCTACCAATATAGTAGTCTGATACTAGTGTTGTCAGGTTCCCCATGTTATAGCACAAAACTACATTAACAATTGTCCCTCTACCACCCATACTGGACCCCTCAGCTGATGAGAAAGTTAACAGCATACACTCTCAGTTTCCTATGATTTGCTTTAGTACAGCAGAACTCAGGGTCCACTGAGTTTTTTTTCTGTTTGCCAACCCTGTCCTGGCTCTTCTCACTATATTTTTCATTATATGTCAGTCAGTATTCCTATGTACATGTAGACTGTCACTTTCAAAATATGTGATTGCATGTCTGTCTGTCCATCATACCATTCCTATGTACATGTAGACTGTCACTTTCCAGATATGTGATTGCATATCTGTCTGTCCATCATAATACAAAGTGTTGGTTTGCTTTTTATTCGCACAGTTCTACATGTTCAGTAACTCGGCAATTGACCCCCCCCCCCCCCCCTCCCCATTAAAGAGCACATTCCTGAAGCAAATATCTGAGTCATCCTCACTGGATATTATGCATGCATATATTTTCCCTAATTTCACTCTTTTTATCAGAATGGGTGCCTGCGGGGATTAAATCCAAGGTTGTAAATGAGCCCATGTGGGTACATGTACTTGCGGGACATGCACATCACAATAGAATCAATATTTGATGGTTTCAGGCATTTAACAGTGCTATGAGATACCATAGGGGCAGTGCTCAGCTGGTCAGAAAAATCAGTGTTTAAAGTTTTGTCAGTACCATACCAATGACTCAAGGTGCCTTAACTGAGAAAGAGAGGCTTTTTTCACAAGAATGGCAAAATATTCATCAAACTCTATGTGAAATATCTTCTGAAGCCAGAATATGATTTAAAAACTATCACAAATAGGAAATTTAATATCACAAGAGGTTTGTTTTTGTGTCAACATCAATTAATTATGAATTTTATCATACATAGGTTTTGATAAAAAGGGGCATACTAGGGGGACACCTTCAGGGCTAAATTTTGCCACATCAGTATGTAGAAGAAAATTTTACATCAGTTGTTAGGATAAAATGGTACTGTCTATTGATATGAGGGAATTAAATAGCTGCAACCCCAATTTTTGAATCAAAATTGACATTCATATTGTTTCGTGGGGTTGAACACCACTCTTGTCTTGCTGTATGGTTAAATGAGACAAATTTTCCTCAAAGTATTGCATGCTGATGCAGATTTTAGTTTTAATTTGGATTAGTTTAGGTTTCAAAAAAAGATACGTGATTTCCTTACCTCTCAGCTTACTCATTAGGTAACAGAGTCGAAAAATGTATTGAAGGCAACAGCAGTTTTTAAGCCATTTGACAAAAGTTTTCTTAAAAGAACAAATTTCCCATGTTTTTATCTCAGTGGAATCCAAAAGTTGAATTCTCATGCAGAAATTACTCTTTGTCACATGAAAGAGGTAAAATGTATCTTTGATAGGATTGGGGTTGATTAAGGAAATACATAATTTGTCCCCGGGAAGTAAGCAGCACTTGTTTACTGTGGTAAACCAGTTCTGCTTTACTAGTAAAATAGGACCCAGTCACCAATGCTTGGGGTGCAAGTCCTCTAAAATGGGGCAACATGTTGATCAACGATTGACTAAACTTGACTTCATCTCCATGTTGTGTCACGATTAGCCATGGTGCATAAATATGTGACGTTAACCAGCAACAGACAAACAGACAGATACATAATTTGGCTTGCGAACCTGATTTAATTATTATTTTGAGAGATTATTTCACATTTTAAAAATTAATTTGGGTAACACACACCTTACAATACTTTTTTTTATTGTTTTGAAAAGTATGTTTTTGTCATCGTCAGCAATAAGGGCTATATATTGCAAGCAAATTCACATCTTGAGAAAGTGTAGCCTCCAGGGGCACACTACAGCCTTCAGCAAATGCCAAATAACAACCTATTTTACCCTACATGTACACATGTATTAACAAATGTAATTAAACCATGGTTCCCCATCATAGTACTAGGGGGCAGAGAGAGATTCCAATCTTCCAACCCCCCTTCCAATCACATTCAAACCCACAGCCAGATATACCCATATTGCACTTTTATTTACTGGTATTTAGATGTTTGTCTGAATTATGCTGTTAACCCTTTACTTAACATGAAAAGCTGATTACCCTTGCCTACGAACTTATTGACTTACTAATTTTTTGTG